>CM040121.1:350277263-351477263 GCA_022559845.1 Amorphophallus konjac
ACAGATTGACTGAAAGGGAGGAGCGAAGGGCCATGGAGGCCCAACTATTCGAACTCCGAATCGGCCTTGGTCTTGCTGAACAGTGGCTGAGAGATGGTGAGGAGCGCTACCGAAAAGCACGAGAGCGTGGCTTTCGTGTTGGTAGCTTCTCTGCTGCTTCCGCGGATCAACGCCGGGATGTGGGAATAGGAAGAGGAGTACAGAGCGGCAGGAGTACCGCTTTTCGTAGTTGGGTAGCACCTTTGAGAGTGTTTTGCCCGGAGAGTAGTGGGACGAGTAATGCAGAGAGAGAGGGCGGAACTTGATGTAATTTTTTTGGTTTTTGGAATAAAACACAAGGTTTGGTTTGTTTGTTTTTCACCTTTGCTTCAGTTACCTGAATCCCTGCACATATCACTGAAACAAACAAATCAGAATTTCTGTTCTGACTTGGCCCCTTGCTCAATAAGCAAATGGTCACTGTGACTGTCCTTGATAACTGGTCAAGGGGCCAAGCCTTTATTTAACGAAGGCAAGGGAAAGATGCGGTGATGATAAATGCGACAGGCAAGCACACGAATGCAAGCGGTATTAAAGTGAGATGATGCACGTAAATGCAATCATGCAAAATTGATTTGTTTTCTTTTTTATATTTGACATTTTTTTGTTTTATCATAAAAAGATTTTTTTGTTTGCAAATATGTACATTTCTCTTTTCTTTTTTTTTTTTTTTGCTTTTATCATTTCAATTTTTTTTATTGCTAACGCCCGGCAAGCACCCAAATGGCACCTAACCTACGTGAGACAGGGGTTTCTTACTAACCTCCCAGGTATCCTAAGTGCACATCTAGGTTGATTTGGGCCTCTAGACCCCTCGAATGACGATCCCGCCGGCTAAGACTTACCCTGATGACAATACCGTCATGCCATGCTTAGGCTCCCAGTTGCTTCCGACCACAGGGATTCACCCAAAAGGTGTTTGAGGTAGATGATTTGCCCGACCCGGGTCTGTTTCCTCACAACTCTAGATGGTATAAGATGGAACACCCTGGAACCCTAACGACCAACCGCGCGACGCTGACCCGGAATCAGACGCCGTCGCACCCATAGGTGACGCGCTTGCATTGGCCTAAGCCCGAGGTTAAACAAGAAGACATCAAGGTGGTAAACAGGGGTCTTGACCAGCCAGAAACACAGAGACTCCTTCGCAGCGATAGCTTTTGCTTTTCAAAGTAGGCAACCAAAATGTGTATATTAAAATAAGGTCGCAGACCCTGGGCAGTTTTCACATTTCAGAAACTCCATCGAACCTTCATCTTTAGAGGGAGAAGGAAGAGCGTAGGGGATAAACCTCCTGAGAGGACCGGCAAAGCCGTTAACCCGGCGAGCGAATAAGGGCCCATTAACTCTTTCCTTTCGGACAACTTCGGACCAAATCTCGAGCATTTACATTCCACGGCCCCCCTTTGTGGATTCAGACTTTTGCTTTGAGGGGTTCCGTTTATCGTACCAGGCACGGTCACGACCAGGCTTTTCTCTTGATTTTGATTTTGTATTTCTTTTGGTGAGGGAGATATAGTCGTTTGACATTGGTGGGCTCCCTCTTCGTATGCCTGCGGGGACACTGCCCTCTTCTCGTGCTCTGATCGATGCTCGAGGAAATGGGTCCTACTCTTGCCTTTGGGGTTTGAGTTTCGGTTTCTCATGCTCAGCGTTTTAAGGGCGCCGACTGTCTCATTTGGTCGAAGAGAAAAGAATAAAGATTACAGCTTCCGGAGATCTTCTAGGTGTGGCCCTACCGTAGGTGATGCTACCAACTTTTTTTTGAATAAAATACATAAGTGAACACATGTTAGCTTCCTTCGAGCGAGCATAGGCCGACGTGGCCGGACAGGGATCTCCACGGTTCTGGCAAACCAAGACCCGGTGCCTACCAAGCCTTAATGGGCCCTATCCTAACATGAAGGTTAGATGCAGGGACTTAACTACATGGTGCCTGCCAGGCATCGGCATTTTGAATTTTCCATATTTTTAGTGGTTTTCAATATTCCTTTGTTTTTGATGTTTTTATCTTTTCATCATTTTTTTTGTTTGTTGTGCTAAGGGTAGTATTTCTTAAGATAAAGCCCATTCCAAGGGTAGGATAACTCGGTCCCTTCGGCGTTGACTAGCTTGTAGGCGTTGCCAGGGTACACGGCTTGAATTACAAATGGTCCTTCCCAATTGGGTTGGAGCTTAGAACGCGGCCCTCCAGGTTTGACAAAAATTCTTTTTACGACCATCTCACCGACTTTGAATTTTCTCTCAACGACTTTCTTTTGGTAAAAGCGAGCGAGTCTATTTTGATACACACGCGCGTGTTCGGCGGCGGCCAGCCGCTTCTCATCCAAGAGTTCCAACTGGGCGAGGAGTGAATTACGACGATCGTCGAGGGGAAATTCCTCATCCAATTGTACCCTGAGAGAAGGGATCAGAGTCTCGTACGGGACTACCGCTTCCATACCATAGTGAGGGCAAATGGAGTCTGCCCGGTGGGGGTACGGATTGAGTGCGATAGGCCCATAGGGCTTCGATAAGCTTTTCTGGCCAGTCTGAAAACTTACTAGACTCGCAGGTTTTTTTGATGATTTTGAGCAATGTTTTATTGGTGGCCTCCGCTTGGCCGTTACCTTGTGGGTAATAAGGCGATGAATGATGCAATGCAATTGCGTACCTTTTGCAGAGGTCCTGTAGGTCCTGAGAAATGAATTGTGGCCCATTGTCGGTGACGATCGTGCTTGGGACGCCGAATCTGGCGAGGATGTTCTTCATGATGAACTTGCAGACTGTTGATGCCTTGATTTCCGTGTAAGCTTCGGCTTCGGCCCATTTGGTGAAGTATTCCGTTGCAGTAAGGATGAAAGATTTCTGCTTGGTGAGGGAATTGGGATCACCTAGGGGACCAATGATGTCGAATGCCCACATGGAGAAAGGCCATGGGGAGGATATTGGATGAAGTGAGGAAGATGGTGAATGGATTTTATCGGCGTGAAGTTGACACTTGACACACCTACGGACATAGACAGCACAATCCTCTTCCATAGTGGGCCAATAAAAGCCTTGACGAATGATCTTCTTGGCGAGCATCTGACTATTCACGTGGCCACCGCACACACCCGAGTGCGTCTCTTCTACACATTTCCAAACCTCATCGTCACCAAGACATCTTAACAGAATACCAGTAAGCTCCTCCTATAGAGTAGACCTCCAATCAATGTGTATTTCTGAGCCACCCTTCTTATGGCTTTCTTGTCCTCTGTGGTGGCCCCTTCAGGATAAGACTGATCTTGGCAATATTTGACAATTTCATAGAACCATGGTTTCTCTTCATCAGCCAGTTCTTCTTCGGCCTCTGCCAACATGATTTCCCTCTTCTCAAGGATATCTTCCTGCAGGATCTTCCTTGCTATCCTGTCTTTGATGTTTACGTAGGAAGCATCATCGACTGCAGGGGCGTGAAGTTTGTAGATGGAAATGGACTTAAACCATCTTCCTAGAGGGAACCTTATGGATGATGCCAATGAGGCGAGGGCATCGGCGAGAATATTCTGATGACGAGGGATATGAACAAAGATCAGTTTTGTGAACAGTTTGGCAAAGGCAGCAGTGAGTTCTTGGTATGGCTTGAGTTTGGGATCGCGAGTGCGATACTTAGTGAGTACCTGGCGAAGGATGAGCTGACTGTCACCTACAACTCGCAACTCAGTGATACGTAAAGAATGAGCGAGTCCTAGGCCAGCTAGAAGGGCTTCATATTCGGCTATATTGTTGGTAACTGGAAATTTGAGCTGGTACGCCAATGGGAATGTGAGGCCTTCCGGTGACAGGAGGGCGACGCCGATTCCTTTCCCTTGAGAATTCAGAGCTCCATCAAAATATAGTGTCCACATTGGCTCATCTGATTGGTTGATGGACATTAGTTCCTCATCTGGAAACTCTGATTGGACGGGGTCGAACTTGGGAAGAGGATGGTGAGCGAGATGCTCGGCTATGGCATAGCCTTTAATCGCCTTTTGCTGGATGTAGGTGATGTCGAACTGAGAGAGAAAACTTTGCCAGCGTGCTAGCCTATCCGTAAGGACGGCTTTCTCCAGAAGGAATTTGATAGGATTCATCCGAGCAATCAAGTGGACTTCGTGAGCCAAGAAGTAGTGCTTCAATTTCTGCACTACCCAAACGAGGGCAGCACAGGTTTTCTCCATGCCGGTGTACTTCTGCTCACAGGGATTGAGAAGTTTGGACAAGTAATAGGTTGCCCGTTCCTTGCCTTCTTCATCAGCTTGTGCGAGGACGGCTCCCACGGAGTCATCCAAGACTGAGACGTAAAGGATCAGAGGTTTTTCTGGTTTGGGTGGAATGAGAACGGGTGGACTAGCCAGATATTCCTTCAACCCTTCAAAAGCTTTCTGACATTTAGAATTCCAGTGGAATTCTACTCCTGGCTTGGTCAACTCGTAGAGAGGTCTACACCTTTGTGAATGTTGAGACACAAACCGACGAATAAACTGCAACCTCCCGATTAAACCTCGGACTTCCCTCAAATTCTTGGGAGGCGGCATATCCCTGATAGCCTTGGCTTTGTCGGGATCAATCTCGATCCCTCTTTTACTCACAATGAACCCCAACAATTTACCTGATGACACACCAAACACACACTTTTTCGGGTTCATTTTCAATTGGAACTCTCTGGACCTTTGCAAGACCTTAGCCAAAACTTCTGGATGTTCCATCCTGGTCCTTGATTTTACCAATAAGTCATCCACATACACTTCCAGATATATGTGCATCATGTCATGAAATATGGCCATCATCGCTCTTTGGTAAGTAGCTCCAGCATTCTTTAACCCAAACGGCATGACCACGTAACAATATGTTCCCCAAGGGGTAGTGAATGACGTCTTTTCCTGATCCTCTTCTGCCAAACGAATTTGATTGTATCCTGAAAATCCATCCATGAAAGAGAGGGTTTCAAAACCTGCCGTGTTATCAATCAACACATCAATGTGAGGTAAGGGAAAATCATCCTTTGGACACGCGCGGTTAAGGTCCTGGAAGTCGATGCAAATCCTGACTTTCCCATCTTTCTTCATGACCGGGACAATGTTCGCCACCCATTGAGGATAAAGAACGACTCTAATGAACCTGGCTTTGTGGAGCTTATCGACCTCTTCTTTCATTTTCAAAGCCATCTGAGGGTGGAAACGCCTTAACCTTTGTTTTACCGAGATGGACCCTGGTTTTAGGGTTAAACGGTGTTCGACCAAGGTTGAATCCAAACCCGGCATATCCTCGTAGCTCCATGCAAACGTGTCCTTATATTCCTTGAGAACCTCAATTAATGCCTCTTCTTCAGAGGGTGGTAGGTTGTCACTTATGAGGATGATCCTAGGGTCTTCCTCAGTTCCCAAGTTGACTTCCTTGGTGGATTCTTCTACGGCGGTTGACGGCTCGTCGAATCTCCTCATTCCACTAGCGTATGCGCCCGCCACATCCTCATGTTCTTCACCCTCATCTTCAGTGGGGCATTCTTCATTCGTGATCTCGTAGACTCCATACCCTTCATCAGATGCACAGTCGCCCTCGCATTCTATTTCGGGTAGCTGGATGGGATTTTCTAACAACTGGGGGATGGCAAGAAGGGCCTGACACCTGGCGGCCAAATCCAGAAGGAATCGACGAGGGATCTGCCTACCCTTGGATTTCTTCATAGGTACTACCCTTGGCCTATCATTCCTAGATTGACTGACAATATTTACAGACGAAGAGGAAGATGAGGAGGATGGTGTAGAATGTACAGGAGAAGACCCCTCAGAGGAGGGGTAGAAAAGGTCGCTCATCGGACCTTGGACGGGTGGTCCGCAAGGCGGTACGCACCCGTGGGAGATGTAGGAGGTTTCCTCAACGAAGATGTGTTGTTGGAGAGTTTGAAAATTGACGTTTTTTTTTTCGTTTTCATTTTCAATGACAAAGCAGTGAAAAGAGATTGGAGGAGAGAGGAAAGTGGTTATGGCTAGAGGATTGTGGGGCTCGTAGAGCAGATCATGGTTGAAGACCTGGCGCGGGTTGAAAAGCCCGCGTAGGTATGTAAGCAAAGAAGGGGACCTGGGAAGATCATCAGACAATTGTCTGGCCCAGGAAGAAGATATCAGCAAAGGCTGAGACGAGTGGATGGAGAAGATGGCGGCTAATGAGCCGTCGATGGCAATGTTGAGGACGGATGAAGATCCGTCGATGACATGGTCCTTCTGGCGAGGACGAGGATAGTTTGGAATCTTGGCAAGAGTGGTAATATTCTCTGGTATCTCGGAGATCAATGGTGGTCCTTCAAGCTGTGGGGACGAGAACATCCTTTCCAGTGCAACAGAAATGTCCCGTATGTCGAACCATTTATTCCACTCGCATTCCGGATCTTTGATCTTGCCTCTTTTGGTGATCCTCGGACATTTTTCAGCAAAATATACAGCATGTGATTCCCCATATGCTTCTCGTGGGTGATCTCCTATCTGAACAACGGGCCCTCTGTTGAAGTGGTTTGATAGAGTCCATGTGAGGGGCTTCCAATCTGCCTTGAACGGTCCTTTGAAGCCTAGGCCAAACCTACGGTTCGGCCTAATTTCTTTTGGCGGCTTGAGCATACCCTGTAACTGTGCGCCCAGACCTTTTCCCTGTTGGTAGCCGATGTTCCTCATAATCTCCCAACCTTTGGAGTGAAGAGGGAGACATGATGTTGTGGTTGCCCTGACCGGCTCCTTTGGTGCTAGTGGAATGCGAGATGGATCACGTACGTCCAGCAGTGACAATATGGGCCGATGAGACGGCCAAACAGATGGCAGAGAGGTGTTGATAGCATCCACTGTGTGAAGGACATGTGTACTGACCACTTTAATAATTCTCCCATTGTAAGGAAACTTCAGGCATTGATGGTTGGTGGAAGGCACAGCGTCCATGGCTTCGATGTAAGGTCGACCCAGTATAGCCTTGAATGTGGGGTCCATGTCGAGGACATGGAATTCCGTGGGAATTGACATGGGGCCTAGTTCTGCCTTCAGAATAATCATCCCCTGCGGCGGCCTTTTGCTATTGTCATAGGCCGTGACCGTGATCGAGGAAGGTCTTATTTGTTCCTCGTCGATCCCACACAACTGAAGAGTGCTCATGGAGATCACATTTATGGACGCACCCGTGTCCACAAGACACGGGTTTATGGATACCCCATTAATTTTTATTGAAATGCACAGTGCATATTTCCGAGCCTCCTTGGGAGCGAGCTCGTAGTTGTGGAACATGATGGCCGGTTGTGTGTCTGTTGGGGTCAGGACGGTTGAAATCTTCTCCACGGGGAGGTCTTCATTAACCATGACTTTTTGAAGATATTCCATCAAGGCCGCCTGGTGGGATGTGGATCTTTGAAGAAGCTCCAGGATGGAGATCCGAGCAGGCGTCTTGTCCAGGTGTTTCAATAGATCATACTGTGTTCCAGGGATAGCTTTTTCTGGTTGTTCTCCGTCATCCTTCTCTGGCTGAGATTGCTCGGGATTCTGACTGTTGTGGGGGAAAACCCTGTGGAAAATCCTTCCACTCCGGAGCACCATTGCCTGTGGCTTTTGTACCTCTGTGGGGGTAGCAGTGGGTTTTAACAGGGGTTTGAGGGGTAGTAGTGGAGGCATGGTTGATGAAGCAGGGGTGAGGACGGGAGCAGGGATTCTGATGAGGGGTTTGTTAGGTGGAGGCATGGTGGAGGTAGAGGGGATATCACGCGGATTATGAAGGATAAGGGGTTTGGAAGGTGGAGGTGGAGGTAAGGTTTGAAACGGGTAAAGGTTTTGAGGCGGATGGTGGGTGATGAGTGGTTTTGAAGGCATTAGTGGTGATGTGGTGGAGAAAGACGGGGTTATGTATGGTGCACGGATGATAAGGGGTTTAGAAGGCGTAGGGGTAAATGTGGTAGAGGTGGATGGTAAAGTGGGGGAGTGGGAGAAGGTGAGAGGGTGTGAAGGCGTAGTAGAAAGTGTCGGTTGATAGGAGGTTGGGGTGCGGATGAGAGGGCGTAATGGTAGTGGAAATGGCGAAGGCGATACCGATGCGGGTTGATGAGAGAGAGGTGCTACCCGGGCAAGGTGAGGGGGTTGCATGACGATAGGGTTGGAGGTAGAAAGAATGGAGGTACTTTCCTGGTGCCACACCTGCTCTCTCCCGACTTCCGGGAAGGAGGAGATGGGGTTAACCTGATGATTGGGCTGTTGGTGCTCTGGTAATGGATTCTGAATTATTCCCATGTCGGGCTGTTGTTGTGGGGCCTGCTGAGGCTGTTGTTGTTGTTGTGGTTGCTGTTGCTGTTGCTGTTGTAACTGCTGCTGTGGCCTTTGAGGAGGTCTCCTAGCCTTGAGAGCGGCGACGTATCGTCTCATCTCATCCCAATCTATTTGATGTTCATCGTTCATATCATGTATGTAATCTTTGAAATGGAAGCAGTAATCTACTGTGTGTCCCGGCTGCCTGTGGTAAACACAGTATTTGGAGGTATCAACATTGGGGGGCCACATGAGCCTTTCTCTGGGTAAGGCGAGTTGGTTTGATGCCATGAGGGCATTAAAAATGTCTGTTAAAGTTTCTGGCAATGGTGGATAGTAGGCTCTCTTGGGACCGAGCGGCCTCCTTTGTTGCTGTTGGGGACCATAGTTCCCTGGAGGTGGAACTTGGTTGTACTGAAGCGGTGGTTGTTGTTGCTGAGGTTGTGGTTGTTGTTGCTGGGGTTGGCGTAATGGAGGCATATTATCCTGGGGTGGATTATTTTGGGGTGGAGGATGAAGAGGGAAAGGACCTGGTTGAAGGGGGAGTCGGGGCATTTGTGGAGGCCTTGGGTTGACTGCATAGTTGGCATTGTTGACCGCACTGACTTGCTCATTTGTCACGACCCCTTCTGTGGCTCCGCCCGGGACACCAGCGCCTGTCTTTCTGACCACTTTGGGCTTCGGCGACTCAAACATATTCATAATGGGGGAGTCCTTTAGCTGAGTTTGGATGTATCGGGCTCTTTCATAGAGCTCCTCCATTGTAGTGAGTTTATTCATGGCCAGGACATGTCTGAACTGTGGGGTTGCATTAGACACAATCATTTTCACTTGTTCGGGCTCGGAGAGGGTATCCCTTATTCTTTCCGCCAGAGACCTCCATCTATCAGCATATCGGACAAAATCCTCGTCGGGTTTCATCTTTTCGGCCACTAGGTCGGTAATGGAGAGTGAGGGACCGACCCTATCCCTATATTTCTGCAAGAACCTTCTCTGCACTATTTCAAAATTCTCGGCCTCGCGGGGCTCCAGAGAATAGAACCACTCAAGCGCGGGACCATCCAATGATCTCCGAAAGAGGTACGCCAGGGACCTCTGATCATTTTGCCAATAGGAGGACTCATACATGAAGTCCTTGAGGTGAATGAAGGGGTTGCCGGTACCGTTGTATCTGCGGTACGTGGGCATTTCGGAAGGAGGAAGATGAATGACAGGGAGGATTGGCAAAGCAACCTCCGGGGTGGCTTTCACGTCCACCATCCTTCTTAGATTTTGAAACTGCTCGTCCATGCGGTTGAACCTATTGAGGAGCGATTGGGCGAGCTCCTCTGGGGGTGAAGGTGGCACTTGCCACTGGGGGAGAAACTGTCTCCCGGAGACTTGAGGGGGGAACCCAGAATGAGAGGGAACTGTCGGACCGCCGACAGTTGGCCCCGGCTGAAGCGGTGTCTGGGGAACAACGGGAGTTTGAGATTGTGATGGGAACTGGAATGAGGGTGGTTGTTGGCTCGCCTGACCTTGAAGCGAGGGAGACTGGATGGCTTGCGCCAATGAGGGAGATGGAATGGCCTGCACGGACTCTTGGAGAGGTGCGATGGCCGGAGTTGATTCCTGGGGCGTGGGGGAAACAGATTTTCCCTTTAGAATGGCCTGGAAGGCCCGGAGCTGTTCAGAGGTAAGCTCCGTATTGGCGAGGACGCCCAGTAAGGAAGTGATATCCTGTGGCGGGGACGTGTCCCCGGCAGTAACATGCACCTCATGCGAGGGGTCATGAGAAGGACCCGAGTCCATAGCATAGACTCGCGGGTCGGCTGTCAAACCACGGCTAGGGTGGTTTTCCTCAGAAGACTCGTGAGACATGCTCACAGTTCTCCCAGAACGCAAAAACATACACTAGCAAGTAGGTAGCAGAGATTATCAAACAAGTGGATGCCTTTACGCCTTTTTTTGTTTTGATTTTGATGATTTTTTTTGTATTTTTAGCGAGATCCGAAGTTCACACAAAATGGGGGACCCTATTTTGTTTTTGTTTCACCGCCGTGTCAGCTAGGGTCTCTCGTCTCACCACGAATGAAATGACTAACTCCAGGGAACTTCAATGGTACAACCAGCCCAGTGAACGAAGAGGAGATTCTTCGATGTCGGGGACTTACGGAGGTCCCAGTGTAGGAGATTCTAGTCCGTTGAGAGGAATTCCCAAACGGAGAGTCCTTCCTTCACCGGGAAAGGGTGATCCTCAAAAAATGAAAAAAAGATAGAAAGGAGGAATGGATGTATGCAATGGAATGCTGACAGATATATGGAGTGGGAAAACAACAAAAATAACAGACATATAATAACAAACAACCAAACAACTGACAGTGCTGCCGCGAGCACAACGGGGGCGCGCGCGGGCGCCAAGATGGAGAGGCACGGATGGTGCCGAACTTGCAAGGGTAGCCGAGAGGAAGCAGTAGAAGTCCCACCGTGATCGCCAATCTGTGAGCGACGTCACGCGGTTCGGAAGGAGATCGGAGAAGAGCGAAGGACGCGGAGCGCGCGGGCTCCTCTTTTTGTTGGGTGTTTGTTTGCTGCAATACAGAGATGAGATGGAAGAGAGAAGGGGCCACCACGGGAGATTGCTCCGGCGGGGCGAGCGGGACAAGTATGATATAGCAAAATATGGGGATTAAACGGCCATAGCGGGAAGTGACTCGCCGCGACCTCGGGGGGACGGGAATGATGCAAAAATTAAATAACAAGAATTGAAACGGCCATTGGGGAAGTTACTCGCCGCGGCCTCGAGAATATGAACAGAATATAACAGAATATAGAGAAAATATGAGAACAGAAATTTAAACGGCCATTGGGGAAGTGACTCGCCGCGGCCTCGATGATATGAGCAGAATATAACAGAATATAAAGAGAATATAAGAACGGAAATTTAAACGGCCATTGGGGATGTGACTCGCCGCGGCCTCGATGATATAAGCAGAATATAACAAAGCATAAAGAGATTATAGGAATAGAAAATTAAACGGCCATTGGGGAAGTGACTCGCCGCGGCCTCGATGATATAAGCAGAATATATAACAAAATATAAAGAGAATATAGGAAACAGAAATTTAAACGGCCATTGGGGAAGTGACTCGCCGCGGCCTCGATGATAAGATGTGATCGCCAGGGGCCAAAAGACCCCAAAATAAGAAGGTGATCGCGCCTACCTCAAGAGCGGGAGATGGCGGGTTGCTTCTTCCTCTCCTTCCGGCCGGCCGACGGAGAGGGCTTTCCTCGGGTACCCTTGCAAGACAACGACAAATAAATGACAAGTGGATTAGAAAGATGGAGGTGTAGTATTCGAATCCTTGCGATAAAAATAACGAAATGATGGCAAGACACACACCTGGTTGGTGTTATCTTTTAAACCCCTCTCGGACTCGAGTAGGAGGAAAATGAGATGATGGATGTAAGAAGTATAAGAGAAGAGGCCCCCTTTGAAGGGGGATAGATGATGCAATATGATGAATGTAAAGGACTATGGAGAAAAAGGGGAAGAAAAGGCTTATTGGATGAGCCGAGGGTGAAATCCGGCGGAGCTCCGGCAGCGTGGGGACGACGTGGAAGCGCGGTGGATGAAGACGACCTTCCTCTCGCGAGCGTGAGCACCCGAGAAGCCGGCAGAACCTCCACCTACAAAAGAACCCACGGGTTAGAAAAATGACTCCGTAGCCTCTGGGCTCCGGCAGCCTATCGGATCACTGCCTAGCTCCTCTAGAACTGAGGGGGTGGGCCTCTATTTATAGAGCTCCGGAAGGTGGAGGCGTCCAGGACCCTGGACACCTCCATCAGGGCCGAAATAATATTTTATTCTATTTTTATTGATTTTTTTAGAATACTTTTATGGGGGCGTCCAGGGTCCCGGACGCCTCTAACAGGTCCACCGAAGACCGACGACGGCCGCACGCGGTTTGGCACAACGCGTGGTTTTGTGAGCGGCGCCTCGTGATTCAGAAATGGGCGCGTCCAGTCCTCTGGACGTCTCTAAATTTGGCTTTTTTCACACACGACAAACCGTCGTTCGGTGGCCGGCGCCCGTGAGTGAGTTGATGGAGGCGTCCATGGGCCTGGACGCCTCCAAAAGTTTATTATTTTTTTATTTTTCTTTTGTCTTTTATACAAGGGCTGGCATTTTAATTTTTTTTATTTATTTTTATAGAGGCGTCCAGGGGCCTGGACGCTTCCATTAATATGTATTTTTTATTTATTTTATTTTTTTATGCCAACTGGCATTTTATAAATATTTATTATTATTAGTTTTTATGGAGGCGTCCAGGGTGCTGGACGCCTCCATTAATATATATATATATTTATTTATTTTTGGGCCCTGAGAAAAATAATAAAATAATAAAATAAATTAAAAAGATGGAGGCGTCCAGGGGCCTGGACGCCCCCATTAGGACCCACCCGAGTCCTCAAATCAAGCGTCGGCGGCCGCCCGGCAGACCCCCTTCTTGATTCCAGAACCTCTTGATGCGTCCGACTGGTGTTGATGCCGTCCGAATGCCGTGACGAGACGATTTCGGATGCCGAAAAAGGCAGAAGAAGATCCGAGAAAAGGAAGCACTCGAGTGATTCAGAATGCGTAAGCCGTTGCGGGGCGTTGTATAGTAATATGAGACTTTCTCAGGAGATGTCAGGAATGGCGTGTCTACACCAAGAGGGGGAGGTTCGACCGCGAGTTCAAGAAATTGACCGAGATTGAAGGTCATTTGAGCGACAGGGTTCTCTCGCGAAGGGTGAGTTAGCTCTTTTCTCTATTCTTCAGACACGAGTTCTTTCTTACCCGTTCATTCTTTTCTTTCCTTTCCTTTCAGCCGTATCCCCTCTTTCTGGGTCCTCGAAGATTCTCCAGATTGTCCTGGCTGTCGAAGCTCACTTCCAACGTTACTATCGACATGAGGGTTTTTATTTCAAAGTGGCACCTTCAAGGCCTGGTTATCCACACCAAATATTATAACAAGATTTGCATGGATTGGGCAGCGATGGATGCACTGGTAGAGGTTTGGCACCCTGAAACCCACACCTTCGTCTTTCCTACTTTTGAATCGACGATCCTTCTGGAGGAGGCAGAACTCCTGCTTGGCTTAAAAAGATTTAGGAATGATGGGAGAATAAAAATTTTGCCCATGGGGAAGAAGGTGTCCTCTGAGGAAGTCCTAGGAAGCTTCATGCCCTACAGAGCCATTAAAGGCGTTCAGACACAGCGGGGAATCAACTTACAAAAGCTCGCAGACTGGACTGTGAGCGCTTTAGAAAGATTGACAGGTGACGAATGCTTAGAAGGACTCATGAAAGGGTTCGTGATATGTTTGTCCGGAGCTCTCCTCTTCCCCAACACCGACAATATCATGGAGGAGGATCAGTTGGGCGTGATTTGCGGACTCTGGAAGGGCAAGAGAGTGGGGCCGGCCGTCCTTGCCTACCTTTACAGCGGTCTCACGGCTTCCAGCATGGGCCAGCCCCCCTATGGGTGCATGTTTCACCTCAATTGCTGGATCGATCTCCACTTCAAATTTGATCGCTGCAAGGAGGCACGAATTACTTCCAGAATCTTCTAACAAAGCCCCCTTTATCACATGGTTGATGTGTTGGGTTTTGGCGGGAGTGTGGTCAATCGCACGCCTCGGTTGAAGTCACGTGGAGACTGGCGCACTTACTTCAACACCTTGGAGCGGGATGCGTTTACTCACGCGCCAGCATGTTTACTTGGGCCTGAGCTTCTCACGAGACTCTCCCCTGATGCAGAACTCCAGCTTATCGGTGCAACTGAGTTTGTTCTTGACAGCTCGCACCGGTGTTGCCTGCAAATCGGCCTTCCGCGACACTCTTTTCCTACGCTATCCGACCTTCCTTTGATTAAAGAAAGGGAGTTGGGCACGGATGATGATGTAATAGACATGACAGCGATCAAATCAGCGTGGAAGGCAAGCGTTCCACAGAAGGCGATGGTGTCTGTGAGTGAGGATCGGGAGCTATGGAAGGCTTATGTAATGGAGCTCGGGAAACTGAGGCCTGAGGTGCCCAAACCCTAATGTATCTCGTTTTAGAATAAATGCCAAGCCTTAATGTCATTGCATGTGTCACGCCCCGAGCGCGGAAGATACCCGGAGGTGCGCGACGTGTCTATATCAATCATGTCAATCAGAGTGGTCGTGTATTCGACACAAAGACAGAGATGCGCAAAATAGCAAGATAACCCAATCCTTTATTCCTTTATAATAGACTATTACAAATCCAATACTCTGTTTAATAAAAAGAAAAGTACATAGTTGACTCAAGAAACTATAGAAAAGACTAGATGACACTTGAGCAGCTCTAGCACTTTCACTCATGACCATTCCCATCCGATTGACTTCCATCATCGTCGGACTTAACTGAAAAGTAAAAAGGGACAAACGGGATGAGCGAACGCTCAGTAGGAAATTATATCTCAAGTACTAGCAAGGGGTTTAAGTAATTACATTTTCATGAATGCGATAAAGCTATGCATGCTCGCATAAAACGACAAGATAGAGAGAATGTAATATCAAGGACATAAGATGAACTTAATCATGAACTTTCAACAAGATAACAAGTTTATTCAAGATATTCAAGCAAGTACGTTTAACAAGTCATGTCAAGAACTTTGGCTATCATGTATCAAGCAAGTAAATTACCCTTTTGCGGGCCACGCATTTCATGTCAAGTCAAGTACGATTCAAGTACAAGATGTGTGTGGAATGTCCAATCAAGCAAGTCAAGTACTCGGTATAATGCCAGATACCTTATCATTTTAACTCACATGGGCACAAGTACTTTCGGGTGCTCCTCCCAGGACCAGATCGGGCCCTATATGCGCAGGCATTTATCATGTGTTTTGACATCCACTCTTGTTTATAGCCAACATAGAATTTCAATAATCAAGCTTGTAGACACGTACGACAATTTTGATAGAATAGAGTCCAAAATATGACAAAGGACATAGATTGGCGATAATAACGGTATAATCATGATTATCGATGAAACTAGGTGGAATTAGGTTCCCTTAACTTAGGTACCATGACAAATCGATATGGACATTCTATATATAGAATTGAGGTCCACATGAACAGTATATCAAAGGTAAGATACCCTCATTCTTATCATAGAATTGAGGTTTACAAGAATGACATGATATGGCATGATATCATCATCCCATTAAGAATTTCTTATGATATACTCTTTGTATAATCATAAGGGCCGGTATACCATGTTTCTTTAGATTGACATGGCATCAATGGTGTAATGGGTTTTTAGGGTACAACCAGCTCAGTCGGCCTTGAGGGAATCCAAGGCTACGAGGAGTCTTACGGAGGTCTCTATGACTAACTCGCTAGTCCAAAGGAACGGAATGTCCAATGGAGAGCTTGTATGTCAATGAGAGTTGAGTGTGATCGATGAAACAACGTGAAAAGTGGGACTATACTCACGGAGTGGAGAATAGTGCCGATATATACGTATATGTATAATATGAACCCATCGGTTATAGAATCAGGATAAAAATCAGTTTACAGAAAATAACGACTTAGGTCAAGTCATTTCTCAAGTAAGTAACGCCTAAGAGAAAGGCGTTTACATATGTTCCGTTTTGTAGAATTTTTAATAATTCAGTAATTTATCTAAAACGCGCCCTGGACGGGGTCGTTTCTTAAAGAGTTGACGACTACAGTAGCAGGCGTCTCATTATTTATATATTTGACAGAATTTCAATAATTTTTCACGATTTGTCTAAAACACGCCCTGGCAAGGGGCGTTACTGTTTAATTCTATATTACAGAATATATGTATTTCGGGATTTTGACCGATAAACGCCCTAGGAAGGGGCGTGTCTTTTCAATTTACGCCCTATGGCAGGGCGTTAACATGTGTAAAACGACTTTGTCAAGGTCGTTACTTAAAGTTTTTGAAGGACAGTAATAATTTCAGGATAACAGAGGAACGAAGATAATATCAGGACAGTAACGTTAGCAGGTTGAAGATAGAGGATCATGCATTGTTTATAGTCATGATTTCATAGATAATCAGTTCTTAAGGTGGGTGATTAACATTTACATGAAATTAACGCCTGTGTACAGGGCGTCAAATATGAAATTGACGACCTGGGCATGGTCGTGTCTTATAAATTAGCGCCCTTGACAGGGGCGTTTCTTTCAAAATATTGCAGAACATAATAAAACTGTATGCATGCCATGCTTATACATATATCTTGCGTTATTTTATTTGGGCTACAGTGACTTGAGAAAACCTACCTTGTGATAATCTGAAGATTGAACCGTGAAGGTTTCGGGAAGGGGATCGATGCTCTGTTTAAGATGGCAGCTACTGGCTGATGGCTTTGATGAAGAACCCTTGTTCTTCGGTTCTGTACTCCTACAGGAACAGAAGAAGAAACATTTATTAATTTCTTCACCTATCAGAACAGAGGAGATTAGAAGAACGTTACCTTGTTCTTCACTTATGCTGCTGCGTCCTCAACCTGTAAGAGGAAAAGAGGATGAAGAACTATTAGTTCTTCATGTAACCGAAGCAAAGAGAAACTTATATGAACTGCTATTACGTTCATAAGGAAAAGAAGAAGAAGAAGAAGATATGTTCTTCACGTACCTGTGCGGTTCGATCGTCCAAATAGGTTTAGGGTTTGTTCGATCAAGATTATTTATAGGATTTTGGACGTCCTGTTAAGGTTAGTGTTCTAGTAGAAGTAATGCTTCCAATATAGAGTCCTTGCCCTATTAAATACTTACTGGATTAACATAATCCTTCCCTGGATAAGCTCCCGTGTCGAACGGAACTCGAATGGAATTAACGACTTAGGTCAGGTCGTCGATTCTTTAATTGACGACCTTGTGCAGGTCGTGTCTTAAGAAGCGCCTTGAGGAAGGGCGTTTCATGTTTCTAAAACACGCCCAAGATTGGGGCGTTTATTGGCTTACCGTCTTTGGCGTTGGAATTTGACGCCGTCAGGTGAGGGCGTCCTTTCTTTAGTTACGCCGTATATAGAGGCGTTTCTTTTTAAATTAACGCCTTACTAAGAGGCGTTATTTGTAATATGTTTTATTTCGTCTGGTTAGCCCCATTCTTATTATCTGTATTACTTCTGTAATATATATGTTTTAATTCATTTCAAATATTCATTTGTCAGGGTTGCTACACCCTCCCCCACTTAAAAAGAATTTGGTCCCCAAATTCAATTGCATATTCTGTATACACGCGGAGAGTGTAGAGTATATACCTCTTAGAACAAATCGGGAAATCGTTTCTTCATAGATTCCTCGGTCTCCCATGTCGCTTCGTGTTCAGAATTCTTATTCCATTGCACCTTAAGCATGGGAATAACCTTATTCCTTAGAGCTCGTATTTCACGATTTAAGATTTTCATAGGCTTCTGTTCATATGTGAGATCTTTCTTGATCACCAGATCTCCATGTTCAATAATGTGTGATGGGTCGTGTACATACTTTTTCAACATGGATATGTGAAATACATTGTGTACTTCGGACAATTGAGGAGGCAATGCGATGCGATAAGCAACCTCGCCAACTCTTTCGAGTATCTCAAATGGTCCGATGAATCTTGGCGTAAGCTTGCCCTTAACACCAAATCTTCGTATGCCACGTCCAGGCGATATTTTAAGAAATACATGATCTCCAACTTGGAATTCAAGATCTCTTCTCCTTGTATCAGCATAAGCCTTTTGTCTGGTCTGAGCAACTTGCAATCTTTCTCTGATCACTTGTATCTTCTCAGTTGTATCCCTTACCATGTCTGGACCTAACAGTTGTTTCTCTCCAACTTCGTTCCAGCATAAAGGTGATCGGCAACTCCTTCCATATAAAGCTTCGGAAGGTGCCATTTGGATACTAGCTTGGTAGCTATTATTATATGCAAATTCAACTAGAGGCAAGTGTTCATGCCAGCTTCCACCAAAGTCAATGATGCAAGCTCTTAGCATATCCTCAACAACTTGGTTAGTTCTCTCGGTCTGACCATCCGTTTGAGGATGAAAAGCTGTACTAAAATTTAGTCTTGTCCCCAACGAATGTTGTAATCCCTTCCAAAAATGAGAAGTGAAATGGGGATCTCTATCAGACACGATTGAGACAGGAATTCCATGTAACCTGACTATTTCCTTGATATATAATGCAGCTAAGACATCAATTGACCATCGACTCTTTATTGGCAATAAATGCGCCGATTTAGTTAAACGGTCAATGATAACCCATATTCCATCATGTCCTCCTTTAGATTTAGATAGACCCATGATGAAATCCATACCAATATCCTCCCACTTCCATTTTGGAATATCTAGAGGATGTAGTTTTCCAGCAGGCTTTTGGTGTTCCGCCTTGACTTGTTGGCATGTGAGACAGCGTGATACATAGTCCGCTATTTCTCTTTTCATGTTGGGCCACCAAAAGTTTCTCTTTACATCTTGGTACATTTTGGTTGATCCTGGATGAATAGTGTACCTTGATCGGTGAGCTTCAACTAAGATCTTCTTCTTTAATTCCGGACAGTCGGGTATACAAGTTCTACCTTTGAATAATAATCTTCCATCAGAAGTTAGTTGAAAATCAGATTGTTCTTCTAATCTGCCTTTGATTTCCACTAATATAGGATCATCATCCTGAAGTGCTTCTATCTCAGATAATAAATCTGACTGTATGCTTACATGAGATAATGTGATAAATTTGGCTTCCTTGTCCAAGCTTATATTGAGCTTGGAGAATTGTTCTAGCAACCTCCATTCTTGTATCATATAATTGGCTATCATTACTCTCGACTTTCGACTAAGGGCATCCACAACATAATTACCCTTTTCGGGATGATATTGTATATTGAAGTCGAAGTCCTTGAGATATTCTAGCCAGCGTCTTTGTCTCATGTTTAGCTCCTTTTGTGAGAATAGATATTTGAGACTCTTGTGATCGGAGTATACAGTAAACTGCACTCCATATAAGTAGTGTCTCCATATCTTTAGGGCAAATACCACCGCGGCCAGTTCTAAGTCATGGACGGGGTAATTCTCCTCATGCTTCTTCAGTTGATGTGAAGAGTATGCTATGACCTTTCCTTGTTGCATTAGGACACATCCGAGGCCAATGCCAGAAGCATCTGTGTAAACCTCGAATTTCTCTCCTTCTATTGGTAGAGCTAACACCGGAGCTGTAGTGAGATGATCCTTGAGAGTTTGGAAACTTCTTTCACATTCCTCACTCCATTCATATCGGATCTCCTTGCGTGTTAATCTTGTAAGTGGTACGGCGATCTTAGAGAAATCTTTGATGAATCGCCGATAATAGCCTGCAAGACCTAAGAAACTTCTGATCTCGCTAGCATTGGTTGGTCTTCCCCAGTTTCTAACAGCTTCAACCTTTGATGGATCAACAGATAATCCATCTCGTGAAATCACATGTCCTAGAAAAGCCACTTCTTCAAGCCAGAATTCACACTTGCTGAGTTTTGCATATAATTGATTTGTCCTCAAGACTTGCAATGCAATCCTCAAATGTTTTTCATGTTCTTCCTTAGTCTTGGAATATATCAATATATCATCAATGAAAACCACCACAAATTGATATAGATAAGGCCTGAATATGCTATTCATTAACTGCATAAAGGCAGCAGGGGCATTTGTTAGTCCAAAAGGCATAACAACAAATTCGTAATGGCCATACCTACTTTTGAATGCAGTCTTATGAATGTCATCATCCTTGATTCTTAATTGATGATATCCTGACCTGAGATCAATTTTGGAAAAATATTTGGATCCTGAAATCTGATCAAATAACTCATCGATTCTCGGTAGTGGATACTTGTTCTTGATAGTGAGATGATTCAACTGTCGATAGTCGATGGACAATCTCATGGATCCGTCCTTCTTCCTCACAAATAAGACTGGTGCTCCCCACGGGGAAGTACTTGGTCTAATAAACCCTTTTCGAATCAGTTCCATCAACTGCTCCTTCAACTCTTTGAGTTCAGCCGGGGACATTCTATAGGGTGCCTTTGAAACTGGACCAGCACCAGGGACTAAGTCAATGGTGAAGGCCACTTCCCTTTGAGGGGGTAATCCCGGCAAATCTTCCAGAAATACGTCTGAAAATTCTTGCACTACCTGAATGTCTTCTATCTTAGTGTCCTTTGTTTCCTTAACTGTGACAAATGCAAGGAAGGATACACATCCTTTCCTGACGAGCTTGCTTGCTCGAAGAGCCGAAATAAGAGGGGATTTGCTCCGACTCTTGGGGCGAGAAAAGACTAATTCTGGAAAATCTTTAAAAGCAATTTGGCTATTGCGGCAATCAACCGTTGCATGGTATTTGGATAACCAGTCCGCTCCCAGTATAACATCATACTCCTTTAGATCGAGGCATATGAGATCTATAGGTAAATTCCTACCTTGAACCATTACCTCACAGTTTTGATAGTGATGAGTAATATCATTTTCACTTCCCAGAGGAGTAGTTAGGACTATTTTTATCCATTCTGGTTCTAACGGTAACGGGTCGGCAAACTTCTTAGAAATAAAGGAATGCGATGCACCCGTATCAAATAAGACATAAGCACTTTTGGAACAAATTTTCAATGTACCTTCCACTAATCCGCCTTCTTCTTCAGGTTCGGTCTCCTAGATTGCATGAAGACGAGCATTCTTCGTCACCGGGCGTTTACCGTCACCGGCTTGGTCATTCATTAATGGACAATCGGGAATCCGATGTTCGCGACTCCTACAACGGAGACAAGCTCCTAATTTCCTCCAGCATTCTTCGGTCTTGTGACCAGCCTTGTCACAATGCTTGCATACTGTATTAGAAGATGTAGTGGTGATAGAGAAGGGCTTGGATTTCTTGAACTTGGAATCTTGAGAGGATGAACCTCCATTATTGGGCCTCTTCTTAAAGTTGGGTTTGAAAGAACCCGAACTTGTGACTTGCTCCTTCTTATCTTTCCCACGGATCCTATCAGATAGTTCCGTGGCATCTTCAAGTAATTGAGCTCGGCGCACTATTTCGGAATAAACTTGGATGTCCATAGGCGCCAGTTGAGTAATGTAGTGGGGCCTAAGCCCATTAAGAAATCTACGGGCTTTCATCTTCTCCGTGCTAATAAGATGCTTAGCATATCTAGACAACCTGGAGAACTGAGCTTCATAATCTGCTAATGATAAAGATCGTTGCTTCAATGCAGCGAATTCTGCAGCCTTCTTTTCTTGGACTCGGTCCGAGAAATATTTAGCATTGAAGTATTCCACAAATTCTTCCCATGTTACTTGAGTAGGATCGATGGTTGCTTCAATAGACTCCCACCAGCACCTACCATCTTTCTCTAACTGGAATGTAGCTAATAGAACTTTGTCCTGATCCGTGCATTGCATGACACGGAATATGCGTTCGGTTTCCCGAACCCAATGCTCGGCATCGTCCGGATCGGTCGATCCCGTGAACTTCGGGGGATTCATGTTCTTAAATGCTTGGTGTAAGCTTTCAGCTCGTGGAGCACCACCTTGTGCTACCTGTTGTAGCACTTGAGTCATCCCTTAGAGGGTACGCTGCATGTTGCGCCATTGAGCACGTTCGGCAAGCATTATCCTACAATTACAATAACTATATCAGTACGTGATCGTATTTAAAGACTCGTACACTATGTTAAATTTAACCCTTGGTTCTACCCAATCTCACTGGTTTAAAGGTTCAAACTTATCCTTGGACTTGGGTTTTTCCTAGGAATTGAATACCCTAGGCTCTGATACCACAAAGACTGTCACGCCCCGAGCGCGGAAGATACCCGGAGGTGCGCGACGTGTCTATATCAATCATGTCAATCAGAGTGGTCGTGTATTCGACACAAAGACAGAGATGCGCAAAATAGCAAGATAACCCAATCCTTTATTCCTTTATAATAGACTATTACAAATCCAATACTCTGTTTAATAAAAAGAAAAGTACATAGTTGACTCAAGAAACTATAGAAAAGACTAGATGACACTTGAGCAGCTCTAGCACTTTCACTCATGACCATTCCCATCCGATTGACTTCCATCGTCGTCGGACTTAACTGAAAAGTAAAAAGGGACAAACGGGATGAGCGAACGTTCAGTAGGAAATTATATCTCAAGTACTAGCAAGGGGTTTAAGTAATTACATTTTCATGAATGCGATAAAGCTATGCATGCTCGCATAAAACGACAAGATAGAGAGAATGTAATATCAAGGACATAAGATGAACTTAATCATGAACTTTCAACAAGATAACAAGTTTATTCAAGATATTCAAGCAAGTACGTTTAACAAGTCATGTCAAGAACTTTGGCTATCATGTATCAAGCAAGTAAATTACCCTTTTACGGGCCACGCATTTCATGTCAAGTCAAGTACGATTCAAGTACAAGATGTGTGTGGAATGTCCAATCAAGCAAGTCAAGTACTCGGTATAATGCCAGATACCTTATCATTTTAACTCACATGGGCACAAGTACTTTCGGGTGCTCCTCCCAGGACCAGATCGGGCCCTATATGCGCAGGCATTTATCATGTGTTTTGACATCCACTCTTGTTTATAGCCAACATAGAATTTCAATAATCAAGCTTGTAGACACGTACGACAACTTTGATAGAATAGAGTCCAAAATATGACAAAGGACATAGATTGGCGATAATAACGGTATAATCACGATTATCGATGAAACTAGGTGGAATTAGGTTCCCTTAACTTAGGTACCATGACAAATCGATATGGACATTCTATATATAGAATTGAGGTCCACATGAACAGTATATCAAAGGTAAGATACCCTCATTCTTATCATAGAATTGAGGTTTACAAGAATGACATGATATGGCATGATATCATCATCCCATTAAGAATTTCTTATGATATACTCTTTGTATAATCATAAGGGCCGGTATACCATGTTTCTTTAGATTGACATGACATCAATGGTGTAATGGGTTTTTAGGGTACAACCAGCTCAGTCGGCCTTGAGGGAATCCAAGGCTACGAGGAGTCTTACGGAGGTCTCTATGACTAACTCGCTAGTCCAAAGGAACGGAATGTCCAATGGAGAGCTTGTATGTCAATGAGAGTTGAGTGTGATCGATGAAACAACGTGAAAAGTGGGACTATACTCACGGAGTGGAGAATAGTGCCGATATATACGTATATGTATAATATGAACCCATCGGTTATAGAATCAGGATAAAAATCAGTTTACAGAAAATAACGACTTAGGTCAAGTCGTTTCTCAAGTAAGTAACGCCTAAGAGAAAGGCATTTACATATGTTCCGTTTTGCAGAATTTTTAATAATTCAGTAATTTATCTAAAACGCGCCCTGGACGGGGTCGTTTCTTAAAGAGTTGACGACTACAGTAGCAGGCGTCTCATTATTTATATATTTGACAGAATTTTAATAATTTTTCACGATTTGTCTAAAACACGCCCTGGCAAGGGGCGTTACTGTTTAATTCTATATTACAGAATATATGTATTTCAGGATTTTGACCGATAAACGCCCTAGGAAGGGGCGTGTCTTTTCAATTTACGCCCTATGGCAGGGCGTTAACATGTGTAAAACGACTTTGTCAAGGTCGTTACTTAAAGTTTTTGAAGGACAGTAATAATTTCAGGATAACAGAGGAACGAAGATAATATCAGGACAGTAACGTTAGCAGGTTGAAGACAGAGGATCATGCATTGTTTATAATCATGATTTCATAGATAATCAGTTCTTAAGGTGGGTGATTAACATTTACATGAAATTAACGCCTGTGTACAGGGCGTCAAATATGAAATTGACGACCTGGGCATGGTCGTGTCTTATAAATTAGCGCCCTTGACAGGGGCGTTTCTTTCAAAATATTGCAGAACATAATAAAACTGTATGCATGCCATGCTTATACATATATCTTGCGTTATTTTATTTGGGCTACAGTGACTTGAGAAAACCTACCTTGTGATAATCTGAAGATTGAACCGTGAAGGTTTCGGGAAGGGGATCGATGCTCTGTTTAAGATGGCAGCTACTGGCTGATGGCTTTGATGAAGAACCCTTGTTCTTCGGTTCTGTACTCCTACAGGAGCAGAAGAAGAAACATTTATTAATTTCTTCACCTATCAGAACAGAGGAGATTAGAAGAACGTTACCTTGTTCTTCACTTATGCTGCTGCGTCCTCAACCTGTAAGAGGAAAAGAGGATGAAGAACTATTAGTTCTTCATGTAACCGAAGCAAAGAGAAACTTATATGAACTGCTATTACGTTCATAAGGAAAAGAAGAAGAAGAAGAAGAAGAAGATATGTTCTTCACGTACCTGTGCGGTTCGATCGTCCAAATAGGTTTAGGGTTTGTTCGATCAAGATTATTTATAGGATTTTGGACGTCCTGTTAAGGTTAGTGTTCTAGTAGAAGTAATGCTTCCAATATAGAGTCCTTGCCCTATTAAATACTTACTGGATTAACATAATCCTTCCCTGGATAAGCTCCCGTGTCGAACGGAACTCGAATGGAATTAACGACTTAGATCAGGTCGTCGATTCTTTAATTGACGACCTTGTACAGGTCGTGTCTTAAGAAGCGCCTCGAGGAAGGGCGTTTCATGTTTCTAAAACACGCCCAAGATTGGGGCGTTTATTGGCTTACCGTCTTTGGCGTTGGAATTTGACGCCGTCAGGTGAGGGCGTCCGTTCTTTAGTTACGCCGTATATAGAGGCGTTTCTTTTTAAATTAACGCCTTACTAAGAGGCGTTATTTGTAATATGTTTTATTTCGTTTGGTTAGCCCCATTCTTATTATCTGTATTACTTCTGTAATATATATGTTTTAATTCATTTCAAATATTCATTTGTCAGGGTTGCTACAGCATGCCCCTTGAATCTCCTTTCCCCTTTTCTTTTCATAGAGGCAGCTAAAATGATGGACGCCAGGCAGCAGCTGGCCGTCCCAGACAGGAGCTAGAGGATCGGAGCAACTATAGTATGAGGAGTTGCCCTGAGATGTCCTAGAGCTAAAGGTTTCTCTCCAGGTGCCGAGGAGAGAGGTAAAGTAGGAGAGAGTAAGGAGAGAGACGAGGATAGAGCGGCATTGAGGTTGGTACGAGAGGAGGGCACTGGGGGCCATGGTGATGAAACTTTGGGAGAAGCAGTGATCGGGCACATCAACCCCTCAGAGTCGTTGCAGGGAATTGGAGCTCACAGTGGTGGGCTCCTGGAGCTGATGTAGTCTTTTCGGGAAGCAAAGGGCGGCTTGACCAGTGGCCTTGACTTCGAGAGCTTCGCGGCCATCGGGGTCGCGAGAGAAGCAGGAAGATGACGAAGGGCACCGCCAAAGAGCCGGTGGGAACGTGTGGCACGGCAAAGTGATTGTTGCGTCACGGAACTTTAGAAGGCCTCTGAGGGACTTCTTGCCTTCGGAGAGAAGAGAGAAGGGAAGTGACCAGAAGAGTGATGAGGGTTAGTGAGTGGCTTGCACACCCACTCTCTCCTCATGACGGGCACAAACCCTTATATAGATATGTGAGTGGAATGGGTTGGTTTAAGGGAAGCTTGCTTTCCCTAGATGTGTTCCTTCTGTTCTACGGCTCTTCTCTACCACGTGGGTTCCCACGAGACATGCTCGACGAGATGTCTCCTTAAAACAAGGGGCAGTGACTCACAATAGCCATGATTTTCAAAGAGAACCTGCCACTGATTTCAACAATATCGACGCCTAATCCTCTTTTCCCACGTGAATGTCCTCAATTTTCTTTTTCGCGCTAAAAGTAGTCGCAATAGGACAAGGGACACGGGGAATTTTAGACCACGTGAGGGTGGCGGGTCGACAAATCACGGCTTTGCTCCATTTACTTCACCCGGCAAAGTGGCACGCGAGGGTACCGAGGCCATGATTTCAAAGGATCTACCACCAATTTCAACAATGTCGGTCGCTGATCCTGTTTTGCCGCATAAATGTCCCCTACTTCCTCCTTTATGTTAGAGATAGTCGCAACGGGATAATGAACACGGGGAATCTTCGAACCGAATAGGGAGACGGGTCAACAAATCACGCCTCCGAATCGATCACTCCACATGGTAGAGTGGGCGCGAGAGTAAAAGGAGAGTGCATTACCGTAAAGGCTGTTGCTAGGGGTGATGGTGATAGATCCAGATCACCTCCTTTCCAATCCTATAAATACCTCCCCTTTCACTCGACTTGGAAGTACCAAAGTCGTGAGAGCAGATTTGAGGAGTGCAAGTTTGTAAGGAGGGGAGGTAGTGAGTGTTGCTCACTTATCAGGATGGAGGGTGAATCTAGCTTAAGAGCAGAAGGTGAGTCTTCCCGCTCTTCGAAGAGGAGAAGATCTGGTAGCAGTTCCAGAAGACTCTCAGAAGTTGAAGGACAACTGAGTGAGAGGACCCGATCACAGCTTGTACGCGGATCCCTTAGTTCCTTTCTTCATCCTTTCTTCTCTTTTCTTGCTTAGCAAGGCTCCCCTTTCTCACTTCTTGTATATGTACAGAGCATGATGCGATCGCACATCTCGTGGGAGCTGGTAGTGGCGGCATATCGAGGTCTCCCGGACTTCTAGAAGGCCAGGCTAGACGTGATGGGGTTCGGGGCCTTCCTCCGAATCGAGCCAATTAAGCTCGACCTTGCCCTGATCTAAGCACTGCGTGAAAGATGGGACCCAGTGAGTCGGGCATTCCTGATGCCCTGGGGGCACATGGTGCCCAGCCTGGAAGACATGGTCCGCATCACGGGCCTGAAGGTAGATGGGGAAGCGGTGACTGGCGTCACCTACGTGGACTATAGAGAAGGTGCCCAGAAGCTGTTGGGGCTGGACCTCGACGGTCGGAATAACAGGTCAGTAGCCAAGGCATCGATCATGGAGGTGTTAGGGCTTACTGACATTCGTCCACGGGATGACGAGTCCCTGGAGGAATTCATGGAAAGGGCAGAAAGAGGTGCCCGTGCTGTATACTACGTGGATGCCAGCAATTGGGAGAGGACTAATATGGACCTGAGGAGGTTCCTCCTCTTCCTGTTGGGCAAGTTGCTGCTGGGCTCCAAGGGAGACAACATACACTGCCGCTTCCTGGAGCTGCTTGTGGACTTGGAGAGGGTAGGACAATACGCCTGGGGAGCTGCCATACTAGCACATCTATTCATAGGTCTGTCGCAAAGGACAGGCCGAGAGGTGACAATAAGTGGGTTTACGCCCTTCATCCAGGTAAAAGATTATTTTGTGTTGTTTTTGTTTTATGCCTTTTTTTGTATTTGTTGATGTGAATGACCCATGATGATGTAGCTATGGAGCTACTACTACCTTCTAATGGGGAGAGCTCGACATTGGCGACCAGTGACGATCCCACTGGCTAGACGGTGGCAACCCATCATGAGTACATCACCACTATCCTACCAACTGATGGTGTTGAGACGAGAGCTACAAGAGTTCCCTGCAACGATGGTAGGATACTTTTTCTTTTCTTTTCTTTTTTTTGTTATTCATTTTTTAGCATTTTTTTGTATTTTAGCTAACTAAGAAGATATGTACAATCCATCATAGGTGAACTGGAGGCCTTACTTGAACATGGTCGATGTTGACCAGCCATGGGTAATTGGAAGCCGTACCCGGTTCGGACGGGACCTTTGGCTCCATTGTTTGAATGAGATCGAGCCCCTCAGGCTGCGATTAGCCATGAGGACCCTAGGGCTTGCCCAGGAATGGGTGGATATGACCACATCACCCAGCGTCGGAAAGAAGACACGCAGGCCGGCAACTTGTGTTGATTGGAGGGTGCGTTTCCCCGAACAATATGAAGACTGGCAGCGGGGAGGCACGCTCGTAGAATCGCAAGCACAAGACAGTGAGAATTACCTACGCCTCTATAGGGCAATGTATGCAGAGAGGCTGCAGCCTAGAGGGCTTATGGAGGTAAAGTAAAAAGAAACCATTTTCTTTTTTTCTTTTTTTATATTTTGTTTTCATTTTTGATTTTTTATGAACTCATAAGCCATAACTGTAGGATGCCCGTGACACCATAATAACGAACTTACGAGCTCGTTTGGCGGACACGAAGCAAGAGTTGAATGACACCCGAGCGGCAATGGGTTCATCAGTAAGTGTGTATGTACAGGCTCCTGGTATGATTTGAAATTCATAGCCCTAACCACTTAAATGTCACCTCTTATCTGTCGCAGCGTGCCCTGCTCAATGCAGTTTCATCGGCGATGGGGGCAGACGGCGTTTCATCCAGTCTATGGATTCCTACTTCAGAGTTAGATCTACTCCACGAGCAGCTTGCTCATACCACACAACGGACTGCGGAGGCAGAAGGGATGCTTTCTGCATAGGTGAGAGTCTCACCATTTAATATCCCTTGTTCAAGCATTGCCATATGCCTGAGATGATATGTATGGTAGGAGAAAGAAACACAGGATGCACACGCGCATGCCGCGCAGAAGGAAGCTAGAATAGCCGAGTTAGAAGAGGAACTGCAGCGTCGTCCAAGTGAGGACTCTTCCAGGGATGCTGTGGAGCTGAGGATCACCCTTCAGCTGGAGAGGGAAGACAGAGAAAGAGAACGTGCCGAGAGAGAAAGGGACAGGGAATGAGAAAAGGCCAAGAGATTGGCCGATAAAGAGGAAAAGAGGGCCCTGGAGGCCCAATTATTTGAATTGAGGACCAGTCTCGGCCTCGCCGAGCAGTGGCTGAAGGATGGCGAGGAACGCTACCGAAGAGCACGAGAGCGTGACTTTTGTGTTAGCAGCTTCTTTGCTGCTCCCGCAGATCGACGTTGGGGAGTGGAGATAGAAAGAGGAGTGTAACGACCCGAGAATCCAATTACCGGGAAGGCCCGATAACCCGAGACTCGCACCGCCGCCCACGAGCCGGGAGGGCTCGGAAGGGCTAAAAGGAGTGTGGAGGCACAAAGAAATAGGAAATAAAGCAGGACAACCAACAACAACGAGCTGAAGGAAAGAACAACCACAGCTACAACAGAGTCCAGCCCCACAGAAAGTACAGTCTAAAGCAGTAAAACGTACCACATGCCAAGTGAACACTCGGCCCGGCAAGCTGGCAACTGAGAACCTCCGCTCTGCACCCTCGAACCGCGAGGAAGAACCGCCACACCTGAAAAGCAGGGAATGAGTCTCCAAAACAGAGACTCAGCAGGGATCCCGCGGAACCCCAACCGGAAACAACGGCGGTAGTGGAAAGGAGAGCTACAACTACAGCAGGAACAACAAACCGGTGGCCGGTCAAAAACTCGGCACTACAGCTACTCCTACTGTACCGGAAGGTACACCTCGGTCACGCAGACGAAGCTACCAAACCACGAGGAGCGAGGTGTTGTTTGTGATTGTAAGTCTGGCGGTGTCCCTCAGAATCGGTTTTTTTCGTAAGAATCGAGGTTTTCTGTGCTGGGGCTCTGACAGCGTGTCAGTTGGTTCAGTGTTGTTCCCCTGTGACTTTGTGCTTGGTCCTGAATTTCGAGGATGAAATTCCTTTAAGGGGGGAGGGCTGTAATGCCCCAGGTTTTTCGGATCCTCGTTCGTGGGTCCTGGATCTGGTTTCTCGGAGCATCTGACTCCGTTGTGTCCAAAATTTCATTTCGGACGTCTTTCGTGTTCGGATCGGCGCGATCCGGAGTCATTTCGGAGGCCCGGAGGCGTTCCGCGGCTTTTTCCGCGTGTGTTTTCCGATTCCGGGCGTGGGTTTCGGCTTTCCCTTCGGAACCTCGTTGCGGGTGAACCGGGCCGTTCACCAGGGCGCGAGTGGTACCGTTGCGATCGGTGCGCTCCGAGGATCGCGAGGGTGTGATTTTCTATTTTTCTGGATTTTTCTGATTTTCCGGATTTTCCTATAAATAGCTTTTTCTCTCTCTCCCCCTCTCATTTCTCATTTCTCTCCCTCTCTTCTCTCACGCTCTCTCCTCTCTCCCTCTCTCTCCGGCGGCCGACGGGGCGGAGCATGGGCGAGGCGGGGACGGCACGGGCGAGGCACGGGCGAGGATGGATGAGGATCGAGGCGGTGGAGGCGCGTGGAAGCTCGGCCGTGAGTTCGTGGAACGGCGAGGCTTCAACGGCATTTTCTTCGTGGATCGGCGTCCACGGTGCGCGTAATCTTTGGTGGAGGTAGGGTGATGGACCCTCAGCCCGTGTACTTCCTTTCCCGCGAGTTTCGTAGGCCGTGGTGAGCCGAGCGGGCTAAACGGGACGTTTTGGGCAAAATGCATGTTTTTGGGGTGTGAGCCGGATCTCCCGTTTTATGGTGTTTTTGGGCGATCCCGGGGTTTAGATGCATGCCCAGGGGACGCTACCGGCATCACCTCAGACAATGCGAGAATCCATCATGGCACCGCAGCCACAATCTCGCTCACCGAGGAAACACAACCCTCGACACGAGCAACAGCTACTGATCCACCCAATGATCAGCAGACAAAGCACACATCAGCTTCGCAACCAGCTGACAGGTCGCACACCCTCCTCAAGGGAGCAACCAAAACAGAGCCTCCACCAGCTCAAGCAGCCATCTCAACGGACCGCAACCAGCACATCGGCTCAACACCAAGAAACACCTCACACATGGCAAGCCGAAAGCCGGACATAACACAGAAACGACCACCACAGGTCTCGCTGGCACACAGCTCTCGCCACGCTCGAGCCCCAACAACCAGCATCTTCTATCTCTGAAAAGACCATCCACTGGTCACCAACTGCTCGCCAACTCGACCCTCTCGGGAAGCACGACGAAACCAAATGACGGATCCTGGTGTCTTCAGTCATCACCTCACTGGACTCAGACTCACAGGGGAACCATCCCACGCTGGTCACCAAACCAAGGATAACAATTGCGACACCAACATCCTATCAAGGACCATCCTCCGACGCCCATCCTCACAGGAGGCCTCCGCCCTAATGCGTCACTCTTCCATCTGGTCTCATCAAATCCTTCGATCAATCCAAGTGGACACCTGCCAATCCCGATTCCGCCCTTACCACAGAGCCACGGGACACCACCTAGACAGAGCTCACGGGTCCCTAAGCAAGAAACATCTCACCGTGGTCGGCTACGAGACTAGCCTTACCAGTCACTCGCAGCTACCAACAGGAACCCACAGCCTGGCAGAGACCACATCCTCAAAGCACGATCTCATCTGAGGACATGACTGGGAACACAAGTCGGGCGCCAAGCCACCGACTCTGACCAACACGTCCTCGACCTCCGTCAGGCGACATCCTCAACAACCTCATCCAGGTCCAACACCGACGCCTGACACGGCTTCCAACACAGGAACAGGGTACTCATGCGGCGCACTAGCCAGCACTTTTCCCAACACTCCATCCTGCCAGTCCCAACAACCACAAAACCTCGAGCAACGGCACGGCAACAACACGTTTCACACCGAGGAACCCATCCTCCGATGCTCAACGCAAACTCAGGAATCCGCCCGTAGCAACCAACGCTACGATCCTGAACCAGTGGGTTATGGGCCCACCACGCTTTCGCTGCGCACTCAAATCCACGCGCACAGCCGAGAAAGCGAACATCGCCCAACCAGCACTCGTCCTTTCGGAACAGCGCCAGCACCCTCACACGACAAGGGAATGGGCACGACTTCTCACATGCAACCAGCCTGCCAAGACCAGGAGCACGTCTCGCGCGGACTTCATGGTATACAAGGCCAACCAATCTGAACACACAATGCAAGACGATGATCCTTAGCCGAACACAATCTCTCCAACCAAAGGAGAAACCAACGCACTTCCGACCAACGGAAGAACTCCACGCTCAACCTGACCTCGAACCTCGCACACGCTGGAAACAGCACCATCCAGCACCAAGGAAAACCATTGCTTCCATCAGGTCAGCGCCTCCGACACACTCGACGAGTGTCACGTCGGACCACAATCACAGCATCTCTCGATGCATCACCGCTGCAATTCCTTGAACTGCAACACGGCATGCCAAGAGCTGCAACACGAGCCATAACCGGCAACTGCCAACGCTCATCCTCGAGTCCCGAACTCACCGCGGAGCCTTCACATCTCAAGCCAACTCCAGGGTGAACACAACCCATCCACTGACAGGAACGCAGGAGCAAAGACTTACTGGGACACCACAGCCCAATCCTGCCTCGAAATCCATAAAACAGTCGGGACCGACACGTCATTTCTGACGCAACAGAGCACGACAAGAACATCAGGCTCGACGAAACAGCCGCTCATCGAGAAGACATTCCGCTCACCGGAGCACACTTCTCGATCAGAACGCCTCAGGAGCTGGACAAACCTCAAGCTGGAGTGACCAAAAACCGACAGCAGCTCCCTCAGAGCACGCTCACGGCCACTTAACCAAGAACAGTCCGCACCAGCCACCTGACCACGCTGCAGGTTCCTCGAACGCAGCACCGCGAACTCACGCCTGCCAGCAACCTCTGCCCAACGCAGCACAACCAGGGCCACCACCGATGAGGGAGAAGGCCCTCAACCTCAATCCTTAGACCCCATGCTGGCACGAAAGCCGCGGACAGCAACCACCTTCACAGCGCCGCACAGCGCACTCAAGCTCTCAAGCGAGAAACAAGGCGGAGAGCGAACACAAAACCCTAAGCCAGCTGCCGACTGTACTGGACCTTACGGACTCTGATCACTGCAACATTTCGAATTCCTATGTACGTCCACAACCACCGCTCTGATACCAGCTGTAACGACCCGAGAATCCAATTACTGGGAAGGCCCGATAACCCGAGACTCGCACCGCCGCCCACGAGCCGGGAGGGCTCGGAAGGGCTAAAAGGAGTGTGGAGGCACAAAGAAATAGGAAATAAAGTAGGACAACCAACAACAACGAGCTGAAGGAAAGAACAACCACAGCTACAACAGAGTCCAGCCCCACAGAAAGTACAGTCTAAAGTAGTAAAACGTACCACATGCCAAGTGAACACTCGGCCCGGCAAGCTGGCAACTGAGAACCTCCGCTCTGCACCCTCGAACCGCGAGGAAGAACCGCCACACCTGAAAAGCAGGGAATGAGTCTCCAAAACAGAGACTCAGCAGGGATCCCGCGGAACCCCAACCGGAAACAACGGCGGTAGTGGAAAGGAGAGCTACAACTACAGCAGGAACAGCAAACCGGTGGCCGGTCAAAAACTCGGCACTACAGCTACTCCTACTGTACCGGAAGGTACACCTCGGTCACGCAGACGAAGCTACCAAACCACGCTAGTACCGCCTACCGAAGTAACAACACACGGCAACCATGCCGCAGAGGCCTGTCCCCCGAACACAGCCGACCTGGACACGCTGTCCAAGGTGCAACCCCGACCATCTGATCACGGGTACTGCACAACAAGACCCAACCTCGGTAAAGCCACTAGCGCTAGACTCACGACGCGAAGACCAACACACGCGCCACGGCAAAACAGCCGAAGGACTCAACGGTTGACACGACCAAAAACCCAAAGGTCAAAGCCACAAAAACGGGTAGTCTGTCACTCCCAACTCGACAGGAGTACCGCCCACTAGAAGCACAGCCGGTAGCGTCCCCTGACGTCTTACACCGCACCGCAGGTGAACTGCCTGACGTGGTAGGTCCTACCCGAGGCGCGAACACCGTACAAGTAACCACAAACAAGTGACTAGCTGGGGTCACGCCCGTCGACGTGCGTCCACAGTCCCCAACCACGTGTGCACACACAGACCACGCGTCCTAGGTCTGGCCCTCTGACTGATTTTCCCCCGCAGCCGGACTCTGGCTAAGACGAGGGGCCCGACGGAAACCAGTCTAACCGTCCTCAGGGTAAGCCCGTACACCACTCCCTGGTGCGACCAGGACACCCGTACTGGTAGGGTACGACTAGTGGAGGGTCACTGAAGGAGTAGACTCTCAACGGAAAAACAACGTCTGCGTCCGACGACGTACGGGGGACACCCCACGTACCGGCCCCGTCACACGGTGACCACAGTCGGAGAAGACACAGGACTCACAGTCCCCGGTCACGCACGCACCGTGCACGAGAGTCGAGAAAACTCAAGTGGCGCTAAGCCACTGGACTCTGGACAGTCCACCAGACGCACTACACCCAACGGTCCTTGAGTCACAAGACTCGGGGTCAAGACCGTTGCACGCAACAGCACAAAGCCGTCAATCTAGTCCAATCTCTAGGTCTAAAACCACGGTAGCACAAGTACCGAGACAACTCACGAGTCGCCAAAACCACTCCCTTGAGAAGGGAACACAAGGGACAAATGCCACTCACACGGGCCACACGGAAAACACAGAAGCACGATTCCCAAGGCAGCACACAAGCCGCCATGACGATTTCCCATCTTGAAGCAAGCGGGAAACCTCCAGCCCTAGGCCGGACAACTGGACTCACAGTCCAAGGCCAAACACATGGCCCACACGGGAATCGCCTTCCAGAGAAACCCACGGCATGCGGGGGAGACCCCACCGCACACACACCGACACACGGTGACTCGATCGAGCGTAACACGAAAGCCCGGGACACATGGGGTCACCCGGACCCATCACACCGACGGGCACGCGAATCGAGGAAACACGGTCCCTCCCGACACCCCAGAAACGCGGACACAGGACCCACGGGGTACCCGGGACACTCACAAGGCCAAAGGTCGACCACTTACCTCGATTAACGTGCCCATCGGTTTAAGGGTCTGTGAGACCTTCTGGTGTTCCGATTGTGTTGTGTTGGTCCCCGTCGACCCGGTTGTGACCCAGTGGTCGACCTTTGGCCTTGTGAGTGTCCCGGGTACCCCGTGGGTCCTATGTCCGCGTTTCTGGGGTGTCGGGAGGGACCGTGTTTCCTCGATTCGTGTGCCCATCGGTGTGGTGGGTCCGGGTGACCCCATGTGTCCCGGGCTTTCGTGTTACGCTCGATCGAGTCACCGTGTGTCGGTGTGTGTGCGGTGGGGTCTCCCCCGCATGCCGTGGGTTTCTCTGGAAGGCGATTCCCGTGTGGGCCATGTGTTTGGCCTTGGACTGTGAGTCCAGTTGTCCGGCCTAGGGCTGGAGGTTTCCCGCTTGCTTCAAGATGGGAAATCATCGTGGCGGCTTGTGTGCTGCCTTGGGAATCGTGCTTCTGTGTTTTCCGTGTGGCCCGTGTGAGTGGCCTTTGTCCCTTGCGTTCCCTTCTCGAGGGAGTGGTTTTGGCGACTCGTGAGTTGTCTCGGTACTTGTGCTACCGTGGTTTTAGACCTAGAGATTGGACTAGATTGACGGCTTTGTGCTGTTGCGTGCAACGGTCTTGACCCCGAGTCTTGTGACTCAAGGACCGTTGGGTGTAGTGCGTCTGGTGGACTGTCCAGAGTCCAGTGGCTTAGCGCCACTTGAGTTTTCTCGACTCTCGCGCACGGTGCGTGCGTGACCGGGGACTGTGAGTTCTGTGTCTTCTCCGACTGTGGTCACCGTGTGACGGGGCCGGTACGTGGGGTGTCCCCCGTACGTCGTCGGACGCAGACGTTGTTTTTCCGTTGAGAGTCTACTCCTTCAGTGACCCTCCACTAGTCGTACCCTACCAGTACGCGTGTGCTGGTCGCACCAGGGAGTGGTGTACGGGCTTACCCTGAGGACGGTTAGACTAGTTTCCGTCGGGCCCCTCGTCTTAGCCAGAGTCCGGCTGCGGGGGAAAATCAGTCAGAGGGCCAGACCTAGGACGTGTGGTCTGTGTGTGCACACGTGGTTGGGGACTGTGGACGCACGTCGACGGGCGTGACCCCAGCTAGTCACTTGTTTGTGGTTACTTGTACGGTGTTCGCGCCTCGGGTAGGACCTACCACGTCAGGCAGTTCACCTGCGGTGCGGTGTAAGACGTCAGGGGACGCTACCGGCTGTGCTTCTAGTGGGCGGTACTCCTGTTGAGTTGGGAGTGACAGACTACCCGTTTTTGTGGCTTTGACCTTTGGGTTTTTGGTCGTGTCGACCGTTGAGTCCTTCGGCTGTTTTGCCGTGGCGCGTGTGTTGGTCTTCGCGTCGTGAGTCTAGCGCTAGTGGCTTTACCGAGGTTGGGTCTTGTTGTGCGGTACCCGCGATCAGATGGTCGGGGTTGCTCCTTGGACAGCGTGTCCAGGTCGGCTGTGTCCGGGGGACAGGCCTCTGCGGCATGGTTGCCGTGTGTTGTTACTTCGGTAGGCGGTACTAGCGTGGTTTGGTAGCTTTGTCTGCGTGACCGAGGTGTACCTTCCGGTACAGTAGGAGTAGCTGTAGTGCCGAGTTTTTGACCGGCCACCGGTTTGCTGTTCCTGCTGTAGTTGTAGCTCTCCTTTCCACTACCGCCGTTGTTTCCGGTTGGGGTTCCGCGGGATCCCTGCTGAGTCTCTGTTTTGGAGACTCATTCCCTGCTTTTCAGGTGTGGCGGTTCTTCCTCGCGGTTCGAGGGTGCAGAGCGGAGGTTCTCAGTTGCCAGCTTGCCGGGCCGAGTGTTCACTTGGCATGTGGTACGTTTTACTGCTTTAGACTGTACTTTCTGTGGGGCTGGACTCTGTTGTAGCTGTGGTTGTTCTTTCCTTCAGCTCGTTGTTGTTGGTTGTCCTGCTTTATTTCCTATTTCTTTGTGCCTCCACACTCCTTTTAGCCCTTCCGAGCCCTCCCGGCTCGTGGGCGGCGGTGCGAGTCTCGGGTTATCGGGCCTTCCCGGTAATTGGATTCTCGGGTCGTTACAAGGAGTACAAAGCGGTAGAAGTACCACTTTTCGTAGTTGGGTAGCACCTTCTAGAGTTTCTTGCCCAGAAAGCGGCGAGACGAGTAATGTAGAGAAGGAGGGTGAAACCTAATGTAAGCTCTCTTTTGTTGTTTATTTTTTGAATGGGAGTGGAATAAAATATTTTATGCTTGGTTCTATGCTTCTTTATGATCTCCCGAATCCCTGTACACATCTAAGCAAACAAGTTAGTATTTCTGCTCTGACTTGCCCCTTGCTCAATAAGCAGATGTGGTTTTGAATTATCCTTGATAACGAGTCAAGGGGCAAGCCTTTATTAACAAAGGCAATAATAAAGGATAATGATGAATGCGGCACACAAGCACACAGATGCAAACGGAAATTTAAAATGAGATGTTGCGTACAAATGCAATCATGCGAAATGTGTTTTTTTTGGTTTTTTATGTTTTTATTCATTTTTTGTGTTTTATTGTTTGTTTATTATTATTATTTTTTGGTCTTTTACATTTCCATTTTTTTGCATATACATTTTTCTCCTTTTTTTTGGGTTTTTGGATTTGTTGTTGTTTTTTGTTTATTTTTGGTTTGTTTAATGTTTTTTTTTATTTTTTGCTAATGCATGATGACCACTCGATATAACATCTGACATGCATGAGAATAGGGGTTTCTTATTAACCTCCCAGGCATCCTAAGTGCTCATCTAGGTTGATTTGGGCCTCTAGACTCCTCGAATGATAATCCCGCCGGCTAAGACTTATCTTGATGACAATACCGTCATGCCATGCTTAGGCTCCCAGTTGCTTCCGACCATAGGGATTCACCCAAAAAGTGTTCAAGGTAAATGATTTGCCCGACTCGGGTCTATTTCCTCACAACTCTAGATGATATGTAATGGAACACCCTGGAACCCAAACGACCAACCACGCGACGCTGACCCGGAATCAGACGCCGTCGCACCCGTAGGTGACGCGCTTGCATTGGTCTAAGCCCGAGGTCAGGCTAAGAAGACATCAAGATGGTAGATAAGGGTCTTAACCGGTCAGAAACACGGAGACTCCTTCACGACAACGGCTTTTACTTTTCAAAAATGGACAACCATATGTTTGTATTGAAATGAGGTTACAAGCTTTGGCAAGCTTCACCCTTCGGGAACTCCATTGAGCCTTCATCTTCAGGGGAAGAAGGAAGAATATTGGGGGCAAACCGCCTGAGAGGACTGGCAAAACCGTTAACCCGGCGAGCCAGTAAGGGCGCACTTAACTTCCCCTTTCGGGCAACTTCAGACCAAATCTCGAGCATTTACATCTCATGACCCCTTTTGTATAGAATTTGACTTTCAGTCAAAGGGGTTTCATTTGTGGGATCAGGCACGGTTACGACCCGGCTTTTCACTTGACTTTGATTTTGTTCTTCTTTACTGATTTTTTCTTGACAGATTTTTACGAGGGACATAGTATTTTGACATTATGGAATCCCTCTTGGATGCCTGCAGAGACACTGCCCTCTTCTCGTGCTCTGACCCATGCTCGAGGAATTGGGCCCTACTCTCACCCTAGGGGTTGTGTTCGTGTTTCCCATGCTCAGCGTTTTAAGGGCGCCGACTGTCTCATTCGGTCGAAGAGAGAGAGAGAATAAAGATTTAAGCCTTCTGGAGACCTTCTGGGTGAGGCCTCACCATGAGCGATGCTACCGATCTTCTATAGAACACGTGTACATGCATGTTGCCTTCTTTTGAGGGGGGCATAAGCCGAACTAGTCGGACAGGGATCTCCACGGTTCTGGCAAACCAAGACCCCGGAACCTACCAAGTCTTAATAGGCCCTATCCCAATATGGAGGTTGAATGAAATGACTTAACTACATGGTAATCTCCAGGCATTGGCATTTTGAATTTTTTATTTTCATTTTTTTCTATTTTTTTTCTTTTGTTGTTGTATATATACATATTTTTGTTGTTTTCATTGTTTTCTATTTTTTTGTTGTTTTTCGTTTCATCATTTTTTGACACTATGTACACCTATCTAAGGGTAGTACTTCTTAAGATAAAGCCCATTCCAAGGGTGGGATAACTCGATCCCCTCAGCATTGACTAGCCTGTAGGCGTTGCCAGGATGCACAGCCTGAACTACGTACGGTCCTTCCCAATTGGGTTGGAGATTAGAACGCGGCCCACCAGGTTTTACAATCATTCTTTTCACTACCATTTCACCGACTTGAAATTTCCTTTCAATGACCTTTTGATAAAAACATGTGAGTCTGTTCTGATATACACGTGCATGCTCGACAGCGGCCAGCCGTTTCTCATATAAGAGTTCCAATTGGGCAAGGAGTGAATCACGGTGTTCGTCGAGGGGAAGCTCCTTGTCCAACTATAACCTGAGAGAAGGAAGCAAGATTTCATACGAAACTACCGCCTCCATCCCATAAGTAAGGGCGAACAGAGTTTGCCCAGTGGGAGTACGGATTGAAGTGCGATAGGCCCATAAAGCCTCAATCAGCTTTTCTGGCCAATCCGAGAACTTGTTTGACTCACAGGTCTTTTTTATGATTTTAATCAATATTTTATTAGTGGCCTCTGCTTGGCCATTACCTTGTGGATAATAAGGTGATGAATGATGCAATACAATTTTATACCTTTTGTAGAGGCCCTAAAGGTCCTGAGAAATGAATTACGGCCCATTGTCGGTGATGATTATGCTTGGAATGCCGAACCTGACGATGATGTTCTTCATGATGAATTTGCAGACTGTTGATGCTTTAACCTCCACGTAAGCTTCGGCTTCGGCCCATTTGGTGAAGTACTCCGTTGCAGTAAGGATGAATGATTTTTGCTTAGTGAGGGAGTTAGGATTACCAAGAGGACCAATGCCATCGAAAGCCCACATGGAGAAAGGCCATGGGGAGGATACTAGATGAAGTGAAGAAGATGGGGAATGAATTTTATCGGCGTGAAGTTGACACTTGACACGCCTGCGGACATAGACGGCACAATCCTCTTCCATGGTGGGCCAATAAAAGCCTTGCCGAAGGATTTTCTTGGCAAGCATTTGGCTATTCACATGGCCACTGTACACACCAGAGTGTGCTTCCTCGACGCATTTCCAGACCTCCTCTTCGTCGAGACATCTTAGAAGAACACCAGTAAGACTTCTCTTGTACAGCACTCCTCCGACCAGCATGTATCTCTGTGCCACTCTCCTTATGGCTTTTCTATCTTCCGATGTGGCTTCTCCAGGGTAGGATTGATCTTTACAATACTTGGCAATTTCGTAAAACCATGGCTTCTCCTCATCAGCCAATTCTTCTTCTAACTATGTCAACATAATTTCCCTCTTCTCAAGGATTTCTTCCTGTAGGGCCTTCCTTGCTATCCTGTCCTTGATATCTATGTAGGAAGTGTCATCGATTGCAGGGGCGTGACGCTTGTAGATGGAAATGGAATCAAACCATCTTCCTAGAGGGAACCTTAAAGATGATGCCAACGAGGCGAGGGCATCGGCCAGAATATTCTCATGACGAGGGACATGGACAAAGATCAATTTGGTGAACAGTTTAGAAAATGCAGCAGTGAGTTCTTGGTATGGCTTGAGCTTGGGATCGCGAGTGTGATATTTGGTGAGTACCTGGCGAAGAATGAGTTGACTGTCACCTACGAGTCGCAATTCAGTGATACGAAAAGAATGAGCAAGTTCCAGGCCAACCAGCAGAGCTTCATATTCAGCTATATTGTTGGTGACTGGGAATTTGAGCTGGTATGCTAGTGAGAATGTAAGGCCTTCAGGCGACAGGAGGGCAATGGCGATTCCCTTCCCTTGGGAATTCAGAGCTCCATCAAAATGTAACGTCCACATATAATCATCTGATTGGTTGATGGACATTAGTTCCTCATCTGGAAACTCTGACTGGACAGGATCGAATTTAGGGAGAGGATGGTGAGCGAGATGCTCAGCTATGGCATATAACTTGATTACCTTTTGCTGAATGTAGGTGATGTCAAACTGAGAAAGAAATCTTTGCCAGCGTGCTAATCTATCCGTAAGGATAGATTTTTCTAGAAGGAACTTGATAGGGTTCATTCGGGCAATCAGATGGACTTCATGAGCTAGAAAGTAGTGTTTCAACTTCTGCACTACCCAGACAAGGGCGGCACAAGTTTTCTCCATAGCCGTGTACTTCTGCTCACAGGGGTTGAAGAGTTTGGACAGGTAATAGGTCGTCCTTTCCTTGCCTGCTTCATCAGCTTGTGCTAGGACAGCTCCCACGGAGTCGTCCAGGACTGAGGTGTAAATGATTAAAGGTTTACCTGGCGTGGGTGGAATTAGGACCGGTGGATTGGCCAGATATTCTTTCATTCCTTCAAAAGCTTTTGGCACTTAGAATTCCAACTGAATTCTACTCCTGACTTAGTCAACTCGTAGAAAGGTTTGCACCTTTGCGAGTGCTGGGACACAAATCGACGAATGAATTGTAACCTTCCAATTAACCCTCGAACTTATCTTAGGTTTTTCGGAGGTGACATATCCCTAATTGCTTTAGCTTTGTTGGGATCTATTTCAATGCCCCTCTTACTCACAATGAAACCAAGCAATTTGCCCGACGAGACACCAAATACACACTTTTTTGGATTCATTTTCAAATTGAACTATCTTGATCTTTGCAGCACTTTATCTAGAACTCTTGAGTGTTCTGCCCTAGTCCTAGATTTCACCAGTAAATCATCCACATACACCTCTAAATACACATGCATCATGTCATGAAATATTGCCATCATAGCCCTTTGATAAGTAGCTCCAGCATTTTTCAAACCAAATGGCATGACCAAATAGCAATAAGTTCCCCAAGGTGTGGTGAATGACGTTTTCTCCTGATCCTCTTCCGCCAACCGGATCTGATTATACCCCGAAAATCCATCCATAAATAAGAGAGTTTCATAGCCTGCTGTGTTATCAACCAACACGTCGATGTGAGACAAGGGGAAATCATCTTTTGGACACGCGCGGTTAAGGTCCCAAAAATCGATACAGATTCTCACCTTTCCATCTTTTTTCATGACCGGGATAATGTTTGCCACCCATTGAGGATATAGGACGACTCTAATAAACCTGGCTTTGTGGAGCTTATCGACCTCTTCCTTCATTTTTAAAGCCATTTGGGGGTGGAAACGTCTTAACCTTTGCTTTATCGAGACGGACCCTGGTTTTAACGTTAGGCGATGTTCGACCAGGGTGGAATCCAATCCCGGCATATCCTCGTAGCTCCATGCGAACGTGTCCCTGTACTCCTTTAGAACCTTGATAAATTCCTTTTCTTCAGATGGCGGTAAATTATCACTTATGAGGATGATCCTAGGGTCTTCCTCGGTCCCCAGGTTGATCTCTTTGGTGGTGTAATATCCCGGACCTTTCGAATCCTTTCTTCGTGGGTCCCGGATCTGGTTTTCGGAGTGTCCGGCTCCGTTATGTTTGAAATTTCGTTTCGGACATCTTTTGTGTTCGGATCGGCGTGATCCAGATTTGTTTCGGAGGCCCGGAGGCGTTCCGCGGCTTTTCCTCGTGTGTTTTTCGATTCTCGGTGTGTGTTTCGACTTTTTCTTCGGAAGCTCGCTGCGGGCGAACCGGGCGGTTCCCCCAGGCACGAGTGGTACCGTTGCGATCGGTGCGTTCCGAGGATTCCAAAAATGTATTTTTCTATTTTTTGGTATTTTTCCAAAAATTCAGATTTTCTATATAATCCCATTTCTTTTCTTTTTTCTTTTCCTCTTTCTCTTTCTTCTTCTTCCTCCCTTCTCTCCCGTGCGTTTCCACCGTGACCGCCCCCCTTCCTCCGGTGCTAGCCCCGGCGCCATCCCCTTCGGCTGCGGTTGAGGCGAGGCGACGGCGTCGTGGCGTAGGCGGCGGTGTGATGATCGCGGCGGTGTTCGGTGCTCGGTGAGGGCGTGGGGAGTTCATGAAGCTTCAAGCGTTCTTCGCGATTCGCGGGTGATTCGGCGGAGCATTCGCTCCATTAAGGTAGGGTGACGTTCCTTAGCCTCTTGCCGATCTTTTCCGTGATTTATAGGTCGAGGGGAGGCCGAGAGGGGCTTGTTTAAGCATGCTTGGGGTTTTTCCATGATTTGGGGAGAGTCGCCCGATCTATGGATTTGATGCATGAATTCGCGTTTGGATGGCCTAGAATCATGCTAGGGGTCCCCGGGGGCCTTCCCCTTTGATTTCCCCCTCTCCGGTGGAGGTATGGGGGCGTGGATGGTGTTTTTGGCCGTTTCCCGCCGTTCTCGGTTTTCCGGGATGATAGCGGTCCACCAGTAACCGCCTTCATTGGTAGCGGTCGGGTGGGGACCGCCTTCACCGGGGTTTTCGACCGTTGTGGCTTGTTCTGTCGGCAGGCGGTTGCGGTCTTGCGACTGACCGCGACTGCTGGTGGCGGTCAGGGGGCGACCGCTTTCACCATGGGGTCCGGCACGGTCTTCGACACGGTTTTTGACCGTTGGAGTCTGGTCGCGGTCTCCTGGAGACCGCTATCAGGTGAAGACGGTCATCAGGCGACCGCGTTCAGCTTTTCTTGCACCAGGATGGTCGCGGTCCCGGGAGGTCCGCGACTAGGTGGTAGCGGTCCTGGGTCGACCGCGACCACTGGAGGCGGTCCTCCGGTGACCGCGACTACTTTTCCTTGCCAACTTGAATCCCGGACGAGCAAGTCTCGATCCCTGTGCTGACCCGTGGTCTGACTGATGCTGGGCATCATGTGGGGGCCACACGTGGGGGTGCCGCGGGGTCCCGGGAGGTGGTGACTTCGGCTTGTGTCACCGTGTGTCGGTGTTGGTACAAGGAGCGTTCCTCGTACCTGCGGTTGCGACGTTATTTTCCGTGACTCGAGAGTCTACTCTTTGTGACCCTCCACTAGTCGTAGCCTATCAGTACGCGTGTGCTGGTCGCACCAGGGAGTGGTGTACGGGCTTACCCTGAGGACGGTTTTAGACTGGTTACCGTCGGGCCCCTCGTCAAATCAGAGTCCAGTGCCAGGGGAAAACCGGTCAGAGGACCAGACCTAGTGACGCAAGGTCTGTGTGTGCACGCGTGGTTGGGGGCGGTTGGACCCACGTCGATGGGCGTGACCCCAGCTAGTCACTTGTTTGTGGTTACTTGTACGGTGTCTGCGCCTCGGGTAGGACCTACCACGTCAGGCGGTTCACCTGCGGTGTGGTGTAAGACGTCAGGGGATGCTACCGGCTGTGCTTCTAGTGGGTGGTACTCCTGTCGAGTACGGAGTGATAGACTGTCAGTCGTGTGTTTCCGACCTTCGGATTTTGTCGGGTTGGCCGTTGAGCTTCGGTCTTCTTACCGTGGCACGGGTGTCGGTTTGCGTGCCATGGGACCTTGTTTTGCAGAGTACAGGGCTTTCCTTTCCGAGGTACTCTCCTACCGCTAGTGTAGTGGTTTCACGTTTTACGAGGTAGGGTTCGAGTGATCCCTACTGAGTCTTGTTCCGAGACTCATTCCCTGCGTGTTTTCACCGTGTTTCAGGTGAGGGGCCGCCCCAGGGGAGCGCGTCTGGGGTGCAGCGTGGTGCGGGTGCCCAGAGGTAGCGCCAGAGGTCAGAGCCGGGGTATGCCCCGTGTAGCTGTACTTTTCTTCCTTGTCTCTGTACTAGTTGTGGACTATTGTTATTGTTGTTAATTTTCATTGTGGAGCATGTAAAATGTTAATTTATTTCCTGCTTAATATTATAACTGTTTAATTTCTGCAATTATTTGTGATGCTTGTGTAGTTTCCACACCATCCTTTTAACCCTTCCGAGTCTTCGGGCTCGTGGGTGGCGGTGCGAGTCTCGGGTTATCGGGCCTTCCCGGTAATCGAATTCTCGGGTCGTTACAGCTGGTATCAGAGCGCAGTTGTGGAATTGCATGAGAATCATAGGTAATTGTAGTGGTCCACTAGTCCACAGCGATGATGTACAGGTGACGCTGGCATTGGGCATCATGTGTTTTTCTTGACCTTGCCGTTTTTCGTGTTCTCTGTCTTTTGCTTCAGGAGCGAGTATGGCGCCGAGGAGGAGCTCTCGCTCTTAGCAGGGGCAGTCGGCTGGAGGTCAGGAGATCCAGCAGGGGGTCCAGAGGGACTAGGAGGAGCTTAGCAGAGCGCCACCGGGGGCTACCGAGGCCGCTGCTACTGCGAGGGTTCCGGGGGCCGAGGATTTCTTCCGTGGCATGTATCAGCTTATGTCTCAGCAGTTCGGCGGAGAGGCTGGTGAGGGCTCGTCTGTCAGGGGTGGGCCAGGCCGAGCAGTGAGGGACTTCATGCAGTTCCATCCGCCTTACTTTAGCGGCCAGGCAGACCCCGATGCGACTCGTGATTGGCTTGATGAGATGGAGCGGGTGTTCAGTTCTGCGAAGAGTGCTGCCGAGGACAGGGTGGTGTTGGCCTACAACCAGTTGCAGGGTACAGCTCGAAGGTGGTGGTCTTCCGAGTGGAAGACGTCCTTTCAGCTTCGTGCACTTGAGCAGATCGAGTGGGATGACTTTGTCAGTGTTTTCGAGCGTACGTACTGTCCAGATATTGTTGCTACGCAGCGGATGCGGGAGTTTCTGGAGCTGGTGCAGGGCGACATGTCCGTGTTGCAGTACAGGGCCCGATTTGTCGAGCTGGGTCGGTACGCACCTCACATCATGGAGCATGAGAGGGTGAGGACCACGCAGTTTGTGCAGGGCTTGAGGCTGGAGCTGAGGCACCATTTGATCGCGAACGGGGCCACTGATCTAGAGACAGCATCTCGTGTTGCGGTTTCTTTGGAGATGGATATGCAGAGGACTCGAGGACCGATCAGCCAGGGGCAGTCCTTGTCAGGTCGCAGCCAGCAGTCGGCTACCCAGCAGTAGGGTTTCTTCCAGCATGCGTCGGGTGGTTCAGGAGTACCGACATCGGCAGCTTCGGTGACAGGATCTGCGTCCTTCGGCTCGAAGGTCTAGAAGTTCTTGAAGAAGAGTTTCCGCAAGAAGCACAAGGATCAGGGGCAGGCTTCATCGGGCAGTGTACAGCAGCCGATTCCTTTGCAGCGTCAGGGATCAGGGGGTGGATCGCGAGGACCTTGTCCACGGTGTGGTGGGACCCACCCAGGCAGGCAGTGCACTACGCCGATAATCTATTTTCGGTGTGACCAGCCAGGGCATATGGCGCGCGACTGTCCTCAGAGGCCGCCGCAGCAGCAGGTTCCCCAGCAGCAGAGGCAGCAGCAGCAGCAGCAGGGATAGTATCCGCCGCTACCCAGGTCAGCCAGCGTGGGAGGCAGGCAGAGGGCTCGGGGCCAGATCACGCACATGATCAGGGCAGAGGCAGTGGCGTCGCAGCTCGTGGAAGGTACCGTTTAGATTTTAGGTTGTGCGGCTCGGGTTTTATTTGATTCTGGCGCGTCTCATTCGTTTATTTCAGAGGATTTCGCGTCGAGCGTCGAGGAGCCGGTGACCCAGTTGTCCTGTGATTTGGCAGTGGAGTTGCCTTCGGGTGACTTTATGATCACTCAGTATTGCTTCGATCAGATTCCGGTTTAGATCGATGGGCGGAGTATGCCAAGCAGGTTGTATGCATTGCAGCTTCAGGATTATGATGTGATTCTAGACATGGATTGGCTCGAGACTCATGGAGCGGTGGTGGATTGTGGAATGAAGAGGGTCTACTTCCAGCATCCGAGCAAGAGGACCTTCTATTTCCAAGGTATCCGTTCCACCTCTTCTCGATTTCTTATCTCTGCTATTCGAGCCCGTCGATTGCTTGATTCTGGTTGTCAGGGTTTTCTCGCGTCCGTGGTTGTGTCTGACCGGATGGAACCGAATGTCGAGGATATTCTGGTGGTGTGCGAGTTTCCCGATATTTTTTCCGAGGAGTTGTCTGGATTACCTCCCCAGCAGGAGATCGATTTCGTGATCGAGGTTGTGCCTGGTACGGGACCTTTGGCGAAGGCTCCCTACCGTATGGCCCCCGTTGAGTTGAGGGAGTTGAGGGCGCAGTTGCAGGAACTGTTGGCCAAGGGGTATATTCGTCCTAGTTTTTTCCCTTGGGGTGCGCCCGTGTTGTTTGTGAAGAAGAAGGACGGTAGTCTACGCTTGTGCATTGACTATCGGCAGCTGAACGAAGTGACCATTAAGAACAAGTATCCGTTACCATGGATTGATGATTTGTTCGACCAGCTTCAGTCTGCGCGAGTGTTCTCGCGGATCGATTTGCGGTCCGGTTACTATCAGCTGAGAATTCGTGAGTCCGATGTGGAGAAGACTGCATTCAGTACGAGGTACGGGCATTATGAGTTTCTGGTGATGCCGTTCGGGCTCACCAATGCCCCTGTAGCCTTCATGGACTTGATGCAGAGGGTGTTTCATCCGTATTTGGACCAGTTCGTGGTCATCTTCGTGGACGACATCCTTGTTTATTCGCGGTCTGCAGAGGAGCACGCGTACCATTTGGGTGTGGTGCTGCAGACGTTGCGAGATCACCAGTTGTATGCGAAGCTCAGCAAGTGCGAGTTTTGGCTCAGCGAGGTGCACTTTCTGGGGCACGTGATTTCTGGTGATGGCATTTCCGTGGACCCCGCCAAGGTCGAGGCAGTAATGTAGTGGCCGAGGCCGAGGTCGGTGACGGAGATCCGGAGTTTCTTGGGGCTTGCGGGTTATTATCACCGGTTTATCCAGGATTTTTCTCGCATTGCGACCCCAATGACTAGACTCACGCGGAAGGATGTGCCTTTCGTCTGGTCTGAGGAGTGTGAGCAGAGCTTCAGGGAACTGAAGAGATTGCTCACCTCAGCTCCGGTGTTGGTATTGCCTTCTGGATCGGGAGGTTTCGTGGTGTGTACAGATGCTTCCGGGGTCGGATTGGGTGCTGTTCTGATGCAGCATGGTAGAGTTGTGGCTTATGCATCTCGGCAGCTGAAGCCCCATGAGGAGAACTACCCTACCCATGACCTTGAGTTGGCGGCGGTGATCTTCGCGCTGAAGATCTGGAGGCATTATCTGTACGGCGAGAAGTTCGAGGTATTCACTGACCATCAGAGTTTGAGGTATGTGTTCTCACAGAGAGATCTGAACATCAGACAAAGGCGTTGGATGGAGTTCATGAAGGACTATGACTTCACCATGTCTTATCAGTCGGGCAGGATGAATGTCGTCGCCGATGCCTTGAGTCGGAAGGTCGTGATTAGTGCCTTGATGTTAAGGAAGTGGAGGCTCTAGGAACAAGTGCCTGAAGTATCTTTTAGGCTCAAGATTCCCCAGGAGCCAGGGTTGGCAGTGCTTTCGAGTCTGACTGTCACTCCTGCTATCCGTCGTCAGGTGACAGAGGCTCAGCATGCGGACCCTGAGTTGCCCCGGATTCTGGCTATGGCTGACGTGGAGCTCGGTGAGGACGGTGCAGCGAGGTTTCATGGTAGGCTGTACGTCCCAGCGGAGGAGCAGGTTCGTCGTGCAGTGTTATGCGAGGCTCATGGGAGCAGGTACACCGTACACCCGGGTGCGACGAAAATGTATCGGAACTTACGGAGACAGTTCTGGTGGCCTGGCATGAAGAGAGATGTCGCAAAGTTTGTGGCCAGGTGCCTGATCTGTCAGTAGGTGAAGGCAGAGCATCAGCGACTAGGAGGTACTCTCCAGCTCTTGGATGTTCCTACTTGGAAATGGGACCATGTGACCACGGATTTCGTGGTGGGATTGCCGAGGACCCCGAGTGGGCAGGACAATATTTGGTTGCTGGTGGATCGGCTGACGAAGGTGACGCGGTTGTTACCGGTCAAGGTCAGCTGGAGCGTGTCTAAGTTGGCTCATCTTTATGTGGAGCGGATCGTTCCGTTGCATGGGGTTCCCATTTCGATCGTGTCGGATCGGGATCCGCGCTTCACTTCTGGATTCTGGAGGAGTTTCCAGCGAGCTCTTGGCACGGAGTTGGCTTTTAGCTCGGCGTATCATCCACAGTCAGATGGTCAGTCTGAGAGGACCATTCAGACCTTGGAGGACATGCTGAGATCCTGCTGCCTGGAGTGGCAGGGGAGTTGGATTCATCACCTACCATTGGTGGAGTTTGCCTATAACAACAGCTATCATTCGAGCATTGGTATGGCTCCCTATGAGACTCTGTATGGGCGTCCTTGTCAGACTCCACTTGATTGGTTTGAGGTGGGTGAGCGTGTTTTGACGGGACCGGAATTGGTGCAGCAGTGTGTGGATGTTGTGCACCTGGTTCGTTAGAACATGTTGGCGGCCCAGAGTCGGCAGAAGAGTTATGCTGACCGCAGGAGGCAGCCTCTCGAGTTCGCCGTGGGTGAACATGTGTTCTTGAGAGTTTCTCCGATGAAGGGGGTGATGCGTTTTGGATGGCGTGGGAAGCTGAGTCCCCGCTATATTGGTCCTTTCACGATTATGGAGCGCATCGGTGAGGTTACTTACCGGTTGCAGTTACCTCCTAAGTTGGCGTCGGTGCATGACGTGTTTCACGTCTCGATGTTGCGGAAGTATATGCCCGATGACTCTCATGTGCTCGAGTTTTTCGTTTGGCCTGAGGTGACTCCAGATCTTTCTCTCCCAGAGTTTCCGATCCGCGTAGAGGATAGGCGAGAGCAGCGCCTGCGGAACAAGGTCATTCCCTTGGTGAAGGTCGTGTGGCAGCGACACTCTGGTGGTGAGGCTTCGTGGGAACGTGAGGATGAGATGCGTCAGCAGTTCCCGTATCTATTTGAGTGAGTCTTCCTCTTCTTTCCCCTTGGGTTGTTCTCAATTTCGAGGATGAAATTCCTTAAGGGGGGAGGGCTGTAATATCCCAGACCTTTCGGATCCTTTCTTCGTGGGTCCCGGATCTGGTTTTCGGAGTGTCCGGCTCCGTTGTGTCCGAAATTTCGTTTCGGACATCTTTTGTGTTCGGATCGGCGCGATCCGGATTTGTTTCGGAGGCCCGGAGGCGTTCCGCGGCTTTTCCGCGTGTGTTTTCCGATTCCTGGTGTGTGTTTCGGCTTTTTCTTCGGAAGCTCGCTGCGGGCGAACCGGGCGGTTCCCCCAGGCACGAGTGGTACCGTTGCGATCGGTGCGTTTCGAGGATTCCGGAAATGTATTTTTCTATTTTTCGGTATTTTTCCGAAAAATCAGATTTTCTATATAATCCCATTTCTTTTCTTTTTTCTTTTCCTCTTTCTCTTTCTTCTTCTTCCTCCCTTCTCTCCCGTGCGTTTCCACCGTGACCGCCCCCCTTCCTCCGGTGCTAGCCCCGGCGCCATCCCCTTCGGCTGCGGTTACGGCGAGGCGACGGCGTCGTGGCGTAGGCGGCGGTGTGACGATCGCGGTAGTGTTCGGTGCTCGGTGAGGGCGTGGGGAGTTCGTGAAGCTTCAAGCGTTCTTCGCGATTCGCGAGTGATTCGGCGGAGCATTCGCTCCATTAAGGTAGGGTGACGTTCCTTATCCTCTTGCCGATCTTTTCCGTGATTTATAGGCCGAGGGAAGACCGAGAGGGGCTTGTTTGAGCATGCTTGGGGTTTTTCCATGATTTGGGGAGAGTCGCCCGATCTATGGATTTGATGCATGAATTCGCGTTTGGATGGCCTAGAATCATGCTAGGGGTCCCCGGGGGCCTTCCCCTTTGATTTCCCCATCTCCGGTGGAGGTATGGGGGCGTGGATGGTGTTTTTGGCCGTTTCCCGCCGTTCTCGATTTTTCGGGATGATAGCGGTCCACCAGTAACCGCCTTCATTGGTAGCGGTCGGGTGGGGACCGCCTTCACCAGGGTTTTCGACCGTTGGGGCTTGTTCTGTCGGCAGGCGGTCACGGTCTTGCGACTGACCGCGACTGCTGGTGGCGGTCAGGGGGCGACCGCTTTCACCATGGGGTCCGGCACGGTCTTCGACACGGTTTTTGACCGTTGGAGTCTGGTCGCGGTCTCTTGGAGACCGCTATCAGGTGAAGACGGTCATCAGGCGACCGCGTTCAACTTTTCTTGCACCAGGATGGTCGCGGTCCCGGGAGGTCCGCGACTAGGTGGTAGCGGTCCTGGGTCGACCGCGACCACTGGAGGCGGTCCTCCGGTGACCGCGACTCCTTTTCCTTGCCAACTTGAATCCCGGACGAGCAAGTCTCGATCCCTGTGCTGACCCGTGGTCTGACTGATGCTGGGCATCATGTGGGGGCCACACGTGGGGGTGCCGTGGGGTCCCGGGAGGTGGTGACTTTGGCTTGTGTCACCGTGTGTCGGTGTTGGTACAAGGAGCGTTCCTCGTACCTGCTGTTGCGACGTTGTTTTCCGTGACTCGAGAGTCTACTCTTTGTGACCCTCCACTAGTCGTAGCCTATCAGTACGCGTGTGCTGGTCGCACCAGGGAGTGGTGTACGGGCTTACCCTGAGGACGGTTTTAGACTGGTTACCGTCGGGCCCCTCGTCAAATCAGAGTCCAGTGCCAGGGGAAAACCGGTCAGAGGACCAGACCTAGTGACGCAAGGTCTGTGTGTGCACGCGTGGTTGGGGGCGGTTGGACCCACATCGACGGGCGTGACCCCAGCTAGTCACTTATTTGTGGTTACTTGTACGGTCTCTGCGTCTCGGGTAGGACCTACCACGTCAGGCGGTTCACCTGCGGTGCGGTGTAAGACGTCAGGGGACGCTACCGGCTGTGTTTCTAGTGGGTGGTACTCCTGTCGAGTACGGAGTGACAGACTGCCAGTCGTGTGTTTCCGACCTTCGGGTTTTGTCGGGTTGGCCATTGAGCTTCGGTCTTCTTACCGTGGCACGGGTGTCGGTTTGCGTGCCATGGGACCTTGTTTTGTAGAGTACATGGCTTTCCTTTCCGAGGTACTCTCCTACCGCTAGTGTAGTGGTTTCACGTTTTATGAGGTAGGGTTCGAGTGATCCTTACTGAGTCTTGTTCCGAGACTCATTCCCTGCGTGTTTTCACCGTGTTTCAGGTGAGGCGCCGCCCCAGGGGAGCGCGTCTGGGGTGCAGCGTGGTGCGGGTGCCCAGAGGTAGCGCCAGAGGTCAGAGCCGGGGTATGCCCCGTGTAGCTGTACTTTTCTTCCTTGTCTCTGTACTAGTCGTGGACTATTGTTATTATTGTTAATTTACATTGTGGACCATGTAAAATGTTAATTTATTTCCTGCTTAATATTATAACTGTTTAATTTCTACAATTATTTGTGATGCTTGTGTAGTTTCCACACCATCCTTTTAACCCTTCCGAGTCTTCGGGCTCGTGGGTGGCGGTGCGAGTCTCGGGTTATCGGGCCTTCCCGGTAATCGGATTCTCGGGTCGTTACAGGTGGGTTCTTCTATAGCGGCTGATGGTTCGTCGAACCTCCTCATTCCGCTAGCATATACGTCAGCCGCGTCCTCATATTCTTCATCCCGTTCTTCAATAGGATATTCTTCATCTGTGAGCTCGTAAACTCCATATCCTTCATCAATTGTGCAATTCTCCTCACATTCTATCTCCGGCAGATGGATGGGATTCTCTAGCAATTGAGGAATGGCTAGAAAGGCTTGACACCTATTGGCTAGATCTAGAAGAAATCGACGAGGAATTTCCCTGCCCTTGGATTTTCTTCTAGGCACTACCCTTGACTCATTATTGTTAGATTGACCTACCCGTCCTACAGACGAAGGGGAAACTAAGGAATGTACAGGAAAAGACCCCTCAGCGGAGGGGTAAAGAAGGTCACTCAAGGGACCTTGAATGAGTGGCCCGTAAGTCGGGGCACACTCGTGAGAGATGTAGGAGGTCTCCTCAAAGGGGATGCACTGTTGAGGAGTTTGAAAATCGACATTTTTTTTTTCGTTTTCAATTTCAACTATGAAACAATTGAAAGAATTTAGAGAATGAGAGGAGGGTACTATAGCTAAGGGTTTGCATGGCTCATTGAGCAAATCATGGTTGAAAATTTGGCATGGGCTGAGAAACCCACGCAAGAATGTGAGCAGAGAAGGGGACCTGGGAATATCATAAGATAAACGTCGGGTCCAAGAAAGAGTCAGCAGCAACGGTTGAGGAGAATGATCAGATATAATGACGGAAAGCGATCCGTCAGTGGCAACTTCCTCTCGGCGAGGGAAACTTGGAATTTCGGCCAGGTCAACGACACCTTTTGGCACCTCGGAGATCAAAGGTGGCCCCTCTAAGTTCGGAGGGGAGAACATCTGCTATAGCGCAATGGAAATATCATGTATATCAAACCACTTGTTCCACTCGCAGTCCGGGTCATCGTGTTTCCCCTTCTTTGCAGCCCTCGAGCAACTTTCAGCTAAGTAGGCAATCTGTAATTTCCCATGTGAATGTTGTGGGTGATCCCCCAACTGTATCACCGGCCCCTTTCTGAAATGAGAGTACAAGGTCCACGTAAGAGGTTCCTCATATGCTTCAAGTGGCCCTTCAAAGCCTAGGCTGGCTCTAAGGGTTAGCTTTGTCTTCTTTGGCAGCCTCAGTCTCCCTTGTAATTGTGCCCCCAAACCTTTGCCCTGTTGGTAGCCAATGTTTCTCATAATCTCCCATCCCTTAGCATGGGAAGGGTGACATGACTTTGGTGTTGGAAGCGGCTTTTGTGTAAAAGGGGCGCGACGAGGGTCACACACATCTAGCAGTGAAAGAATCGGCCGGTGAGTTGGCCAAATAGAAGGCAAAGAGGTATTAATAGCATCCACTGTAGAAAAGATGGGCATGCTATTTACCTTGATAATCCAAGCCTTGTATGGAAACTTTAAGCACTGATGATTGGTGGAAGGCACATCATTCATAACTTCGATGTAAGGGCGACCTAGTATGGCCTTAAATGTGGGATCCATATCAAGGATATGGAATTCCGTAAAGACTGATGCAGGGCCCAATTCTACATTCAAGATGACCATCCCCATTGATGGCTTTTTGCTATTGTCATAGGCTGTAACTATGATTGACAAAGGCCTTATCTGTTCCGTGTCAACCCCACATGATTGGAGGGTGATCATAGAGATCACGTTTATAGACGCACAAGTGTCCACCAAACGCGGGTCTACAGACACCCCATTGATCTTTACTGCAATACACAAAGCATATTTTCGAGCCTCCTTGGGGGCAAGCTCATGGTGGTGAAATATAATAGCCGGTTGTGTATCAGTTGGCGTCAATACTGACGAGATCTTCTCCACTGGGAGATCCTCATTTACCATAACCCTCTGAAGATACTCCATCAAGGCGTCCTGATGGGTTTTCGACCTCTTGATTAGCTCGAGAATGGAGATCCGAGCTGGTGTTTTATTCAAGTGTTTCAACAGGTCATATTATGTCCCGGGGATAGACTCCTCTGGCCGTTCTTCGGTGTCTTTCTCTGGCTGAGATTGCTCAGGGACCTAACTGTTTTGGGGAAAAATCCGATGGAACATCCTTCCACTACGGAGCACCATGGCTTGTGGTTTTGGCGGCACCTCTATGGAGTTAGATATGGGGTTTAGCAGGGGTTCGAGGGGTAGTGGTGGAGGAACAATTGACGAAGTAGGGGAAATAATAGGTGTAGGGGCTCTGATGAGTTATTTGTTAGGTGGAGGTATGGTGGGAGTGGATGAAGTCTCAGATAGACGGTGAATGATAAGGGGTTTAAAAGGTGGAGGCATAGTAGAGGTCGATGGGGCCCCGGATGGGCGATGAGTAATGAGGGGTTTCGAGGGTAAAGGGGTCATGGTGGAAGTGGATGGTGCCTCAGAAGGGCGTTGGATAATGAGGGTTTTATTTGGTGAAGGCGTAGCAGAAATGGATGATGAAATGGAGGCGTGAGAGATGATGAGAGGCTTTGACGGTAACGGGGTTATGGTGGAGGTAGATGATGTTTGCTGGGGACTCAGTGGGAGGTTAACAGCAGGGATGCGAATGAGAGGTCGTGATGGCAGTGGAAATGGGTGAGGCGTTGTTGTAGGTTGTGCTACGGGTCAAGGATAGACAGGAGCGGGACGGATAAGGCATGGAGGTTGGTTTGGAACATGATTGGTGACAAGGATAGAGCTGCCTTCCGTATGATAATCTTGCCCTCTTCCAACTTCCGGGAAGGAAGAGATGGGGTTGACTTGGTGGTTGAGTTGTTGGTGCGCCGGTAATGGATTTTGGAGGATGCCCATGTTTGGCTGTTGCTGTGGTGCCTGCTGAGGCTGTTGTTGTTGTTGTTGTTGTGGTTGTTGTTGTTGTTGCTGTTGTCTAGGAGGAGGTCTTCTGGCCTTCATCATGGCTACGTTTTGTCTCATTTCATCCCAATCTATTTGATGTTCATCATTCATATCATAGATATAATCTCTGAAATGGAAACAGTTTTCTACTGTATGACCCGGCTGTCTATGGAAGACATAATATCTGGAAGTGTCAACGTTCGTGGGCCATATGGCTCTTTCCTTAGGCAAGGTGAGCATATTAGCAGCCATGAGAGCATTAAAAATGTCCGATAATGACTCTGGCAAAGGTGGGTAGTGATTTCTCTTTGGGCCAATTGGCCTCCTCTGTTGTTGGGGGCCATAGTCCCCGGGTGGTGGGACCTGATTATATTGAGGAGGTCGCTGTTGTTGTTGTTGGAGATGGAAGGGTTGAGACATATTGTTCTGGAGGAGGTTGTTTTGTGGGGGAGGACGATAGGGTTGCTGACCTTGTTGGTCCTGATGAAAGGGGAATTGTGGAGCTTGTGGAGGACTGGGGTTGGCTTGCCGGTTGGGATTGCCAACCGCACTCACCTGCTCATTCGTTACGACCCCTTCTGTCACTCTAGCTTGGGCACCCGTGCTTGGCTTCCTAAACACCTTTGGCTTTGGTGGCTCAAACATATGCATGAGGGGAGAATCTTTCAACTGTGTTTGGATATATCGAGCCCTCTCATACAGTTCCTCCATAGTGGTGAGCTTGTTCATTGCCAGGACGTGTCTGAATTGCGGAGTGGCATTAGACACGATCATCTTCACTTGTTCCGATTCTGAAATGGGGTCTCTCACTTTCTCTGCCAAGGATCTCCATCTATCAGCAAATTGGATGAAATCTTCGTCCGACTTCATTTTCTCGGCCACTAGGTCGGTAATAGAAAGGGAGGGACCAACCCTATCCTGATATTTCTGTAGGAATTTCCGTTGCACTACGTCGAAGTTCTCAGCCTCACTCGGCTCTAGGGAATAGAGCCATTCTAAGGCGGGGCCATCCAATGATCTCCTGAAGAGATATGCCAGGGATCTTTGATCGTTCTGCCAAAACGAGGACTCATACATAAAATCCTTTAGATGAACGAAGGGGTTGCCTATGCCGGTGTACCGTCGGTACGTTGGCATTTCAGAAGGAGGGAGACGGAATACAGAAAGGATTGGTAAAGAAATCTCAGGCGCGGATTTGACATCCACAACCTTTTTGAAATCTCGGAATTGTTCGTCCATCTTGTTCAGCCTATGAAGGAGAGATTGAGTGACCTCATCGTAAGGAGCAGGTTGTGGTGGCCACTGAGGCCTTGCGGAAGCCTGAGAAGGGAATTCCGGATGAGTGGGATGTTGTGGCAAGTCAGTAAACGGAACTGACTGAAATGTTGTATGAAGAATTGGTGGAACTTGAGACTGGGGAGGTAATTGGAAAGAGGGAGGTTGCAGACTTATCTGCGCGAGAGGGAAGGAGGAAGGGATTGCCTGTGCAGGCTCTTGAGTAGAGGGAACAACTGGTGTTGGGTTTTGAGAAGTAGAAGCAATAGATTTCCCTTTTAGGATGGCCTGAAAGGCTCGGACCTGCTCGGGATTGAGCTGTGTGTTCGCAAGGACACCTAGCAGGGAGGAAATATCTTGCGGTGGAGATGCTTCCCCGACGGTAGTTCGCACCTCATATGAGGGCTCACGGGAGGAACCTGCGTCCTCAGCGGGGACATGTGTCCCCTGGTGACCCGGGGTCGGATTCTGACCGTTCCTGGACATTTCTTGATCTTTTTTGGAACACGAGATTTTACCGGAACGTAATAACATACACAGTCAAACTAATAGCAAAGATTAACAAACAAGTTGATGTTTAACGCCTTTTTTGTTTTCTTTTTGTTTTCTTTTTGTTTTCTTTTTTCTAATCTAATGTTCACACCACATGAGGGACCTTAGTTGCAATATTGATTTCCGCCGTGTGATCTAAGGATACTCAACTCACCACGAATGGGTTGACTATCTCCAGGGAACTTCAATGGTACAACCAGTCCAATGAACGAAGAGGGAATCCTTCGATGTCGGTGACTTATGGAGGTTCCGATGAAGGAGATCCTAGTCCGTCGAGAGGAATTCCCGACAGATAGTCCTTCCTTCACCAAGAAAGGGTGATCCTAAAAAAATGGAACAAAAGAAATAAAAATAAAAGGGAGATGATATGCAATGCAATGCTGAATTTAACAGGAGATATATAAACAAACAACAAATATATACAATAAAAGAAATTAAACAAACATCACAACACTCCTTTTCTGTAATGATACGAATCTCTTCAGACTTCAAGGGGACTCTGGAGTAATGTACGTAGTGCACGAGGGATGAAATTGGAATGCCAAAAGTGATAGCGGGAACACGAATATAGCGCACGCGGGCGCAATCAGAAGGGGCACGTGGGTGCCAAGTGGAGGGGCACACGTGGGTGCCGATGGCGAGAGTGCTACTGAAAGCACGAATGTAGCGCACGCGGGCGCGATCAGGAGGGGCACGCGTGGGTGCCGAGTGGAAGGGCACACGTGGGTGCCGATGGCAAGAGTGCTACTAAGAGCAAGAATATAGCGCACACGGGCGCAATCAGGAGGGGCACACGGGGGTGTCGAGTAAAGGGCACACGTGGGTGCCGATGGCAAGAGTGCTACTGAGAGCACGAATATAGCGCACGCGGGCGCAATCAGGAGGGGCACACGGGGGTGCCGAGTGAAGGGGCACACGTGGGTGCCGATGGCAAGAGTGCTACTGAGAGCACGAATATAGCGCACGCGGGCGCAATCAGGAGGGGCACACGGGGGTACCGAGTGAAGGGGCACACGTGGGTGCCGATGGCAAGAGTGCTACTGAGAGCATGAATATAGCGCACGCGGGCGCAATCAGGAGGGGCACACAAGGGTGCCAAGTGAAGGGGCACACGTGGGTGCCGATGATATTTGGGTAACCAGAGAAAAGAAAAGAGGTCCCACCGTGATCGCCAATAGAAGCTGTAGACACGCCGTTTTCACGTTTTCCCTGGGTAAATCTCATATTACACCGTGATGCCCTAAAGTGACTTGCGCATTTGATTCATGTGGGTGATTAATCATCTTTGCTTTGATGACTTAGTAAGTCTATACATTCAAGTATATACGTCGCAACAAGTCTATACATAGCAAGTCTGTACGTTGCAGCAAGTCTATACATAGCAAGTCTGTACGTTGCAGCAAGTCTATACATTCAAGTCAAGTCTATACGTTGCAACAAGTCTATACATAACAAGTCTGTACGTTGCAACAAGTCTATACATAGCAAGTCTATACGTTGCAACAAGTCTATACATTCAAGTCTATACGTTGCAACAAGTCTATACATTCAAGTATGTACGTTGCAGCAAGTCTATACATAGCAAGTCTGTACGTTGCAGCAAGTCTATACATTCAAGTCAAGTCTATACGTTGCAACAAGTCTATACATAACAAGTCTGTACGTTGCAACAAGTCTATACATAGCAAGTCTATACGTTGCAACAAGTCTATACATTCAAGTCTATACGTTGCAACAAGTCTATACATAACAAGTCTGTACGTTGCAACAAGTCTATACATAGCAAGTCTATACGTGGCAACAAGTCTATACATTCAAGTCTATACGTTGCAACAAGTCTATACATTCAAGTCTATACGTCGCAGCAAGTCTGTACGTTCAAGTCTGTACGTTGCAGCAAGTCTGTACGTTCAAGTCTGTACGTTGCAGCAAGTCTGTACATTCAGCTTTAGCAAGTCTGTACATTTTTTAGCAAGTCTATACATTCAGCCTTTAGCAAGTCTATACATTCAAAGTAAACATGTCCTAAAGTGAATAATCAGAAACGGTTAGAAAAATATAAAAAAATGAGAAAACCTTATAGAAAAATACAAAAAATGATGATGATAAAAGCTCATATATATATATATTGAGAAAGGCACACAGAAATACAAAAACATAATAAGAAAAACTCATAAAAAATATAAAGCTTCAAAAAAAGTGAAAAATGTTATAAAAAAATTGAGAAAAGTCATTAAAAATATAAATAAAATTCAAAAGGTTATTAAAAAAATCAAAAAAAAATTGAGAATGAGAAAATGTTTGGAAAAAATGAAAATCATTCCTGATTCATAAAAATAAAAAATTTTATTTATGTATATATATATAAATAAGGAAATCAATAACAAAAACATAAAAAAGATATATAATATATATTTATAATACCTCTTCTTAATCTAATCTCTACTTGTTAATATTAATCCCTGTCTTATCTCTTTATTAATCCACTTACGATATTTATTTCACACTCACTAATACTCTCGTCCCCGCCATTCACTAAACACTCATATTAATAATTTTCTCACGTCTTTTTCTCTCTCTCTATTTTCTTCCCTCTCTCTCACGTAACCCCCCTTCTCTCTGTTCTCACCCTCACTCTCACGGCACACACACGCACACACTCCTCACTACACACACCCTCACTCTCACGGCACACACATGACACACACAGACACACACCCACACCCCTCTCATTGCACACACCCTCACTCTCACGGCACACACACGACACACACAGACACAGACCCACTCCCCACTTCCGATCCCATCGCAACCAACACCCCCACTCCCCCACCGTTTTTGCGGCTGGACCCCATCTCCTCTCCCACGGCCATCGTCCTTCCACTCCCCCTCTCCCTCTCTGGCCCATGATAGTACCGCCACTGCCACTCCCTCGGCAGAACCCCGACCGGACACCCCCTATCCCTCTCTTCCTCTCTTAGCCGCGGGTGCAACCCCTTTGCATACCGACAGCCCCTCCACCGGCCGCCTGTAGCGCCGTGGTCGCCGTTGTCATCCTACGACCACGTCTGCAGCACCACCGGCAGCCCCTCCACCGGCCGCCTGCACCGTGCGGACGCACCCCGCCTGCGCCTCGCGGACGCACCCCACGTTCACCGCTGCCAGCGCCGACATCTTTGCCTCTGCCTCCGGCGACGCCACCGTCTGCGTCTGAGACATCCGCGAGCCCGTCTCCACGTCCGTGAGCTCGCCACCGCGAGCTCCCCTCGCCGGCCTCCACCGTAGCCGCGTCGTCGAGCCCCTCCGCCTGTGCCAACGCCACCGAGGCAGCCCACCTCGCTGCCTCCACTTTGCCACCTCCCCTAGCCGCTGCCGTCCGTAGCTCCCTACCGTCGCGAGCCCTCCACTGAGCAGCCCTCTGCCGTTACCACCGTCGCCCTCGCCGTGAAGCCCGCCGCTGCCGCTCCCCTCGTAAAACCCCTCTGCCTGCACCAACGCCGCCGCGACAACCCACTTCGCCACCTCGTTGCTGCCGGCGTCCGCCTCGTCGCGGTCTCCGACCATCGGCGTCCGCCTCGCCGCCGACTGTTGACCGTCCTCGCCCGTCGCCCTCACCGCCGGCCACTGCGGCCCCTCGCCGCCGAGCCTCCTTTTCCTCCTCTCTTTCTCGTCTCTCTCTCATTTCTTCTCTCTCTCTCTCCCATCTCTTCTCTTCCTCCCCCCTCCGTCTTCCTCTCCTCACTGCCGCGTCTCCCTCTCCCTCTCTCCTCCTCCCTCTCTCGGTTGTCTCCTCCTCCCTCACCCTCTCTCTCTTTCTTCTCTCCCGATCTCTCTCTCCCCGTCTCGGTTCTCTCTTTCCCCCTCTATTCTCTTTCTCTCACTCTTTCTCTCTCCCTCCACCGGGTCTCTCTCAATCCCTCTCACTTTTTTTTTATTTTTATTTTATTCCCCTCCCTCTCTCTAACTCTTTTCCCCCTCACCATCTCTCTAACTCCACCTCCCTTGCGATCTCTCTCTCCATCTCGATCTCCCTCACTTTTTTTTAATTTTTATTTTTATCTTATTTTATTTTCCCCTCCCTTTCCTTATCTCGATCCCGCTCATCCCTTTCTCTTTTTTAGTTTTTTTTATTATTCTCTCTCACCTCCCTCTATTACTCCCTCTCATACTCTCTACTCTCTCGTTCTCTCTTTCTCATCTCATTTTTTATTTTATTTTCTTCATCCCTCTCTCTCTTACTATCTCTCCCTCTCTCGATCTCTCTCTCCCTCCATTCCTTTCTCTTATATATATATATATATATATATATATATATATATATATATATATATATATATATATATTATTTTTATCTTGTTGTTCTCCTTTCTATCTTTTTTCTTTCCTCATTTTTATGTTTTCTTACCTCTAAAACTAAGATAAAAAAAAAAGAGAGAACAACTTCTCTCTCTCTTTCTCTCGATCTCTCTCTTCCTCTCTCTCTAACGTCCTTTCTATCTTTTCATATATCATTAGTTTTTCTTTATTTATTTGTTTACTTATATTTCTAATTGTTTTCTCTCATCTTATATATATATATATATATCTTTTTCCACCTTATACATATATACGTGAGTTTATGTTCCCTATTTAAGCCGTTTCTGAAGTTCGTTGTGAAGGCCCTCGGTCGTGCTGCGCTCGTGTTACTGATGCTTCTTCCAAAGCTCGTCATCGGCAACTACCAATAAGTTTTTCTCTCCTTTTGCATTATGTTTGGTTTGTTAGTTCTTTTGCATGCATCACTCACCATCCTGTTTGTAATACGATCATCTCATTGAGAATATTGCATTGTGCATTCCATCATATCATTCCCCCACCCTTTAGTTCCAAAAGGGGTTTCAGAACCAGCACCAGCCAGGTGCATCATCATTTACGATTTCATCGTTGCTTAGCATATGGGATTGATGCTACACTATCTCTGTTCTTACTTCGTTGTTCTTTCCGTGTCTGATCTTTTGCAAGGGTAATCCAAAGGAGGAGGAGGAGGAGCCTACAGAACCCCCCAGCCCAGAGATGAAAAGCAATTGTTCCCCCCTATTCTGAGGTACTCGACCGTCACCTTCCCCGTTTCCATCTTCTCCGTTCCCCTGTTTTCATTAATTGTTATTAGGCTTTTGTCCCTCTCCCTCTCTATTTACTTTCTAAATAACAAACGAAAAGAATTTTTCACTCGATGTGTTTTCTTAGCAATCTTTAATATCTATATTATTCTACTTTATACCCCACTATCTCTCTTTATTTTCTTATATCTCTATTCCTCTCATCATTTTCTCCCGTCCCTTTAAAAAGACATAAAAGAACAAAAAATAATAAAGGCAACAAAAACCAACAAAAAAAATAATAACAAAAGCTAAAACAAAAAAAAGAAAGAAAGAATAACAAAATCAAGGTAACTGAAGGAAGCCCTCTTCGTCGGCTGGTCGACAGAAGAGGAAGAGAGGACCCGCACTGCTCCCGCTCCGGCGGCGAACGCGATCAGAACACTTCCTGTGGGGTTTTCAGCCCCTGGCGATCACACTTCCCTTCCCCTTCTTTCTGTTATTCCTTTTCTGTTCAAACCCCGTTGACGGAACCAGTTCCTCGCGGTGGTTTTATTTTCTGTATTTTGTTCGAACCCCGTCGACGGAACCAGTTCCTCGCGGCGATCTCGTCTAACTGGTGCAGTGGGTCACCTCCCGCGACCATCTTCATTTCGGCAATTTAATTTCGGCACTCTAACATCCTAACCCCTAACTATTTAATTTTAACATTCCCCTATCACCGCCTCAAAACCCCACGGAGAGTGACATCTCGCGGCGGTTTATTTGATCCCCTTTTCATTTGTTCGAACCCCGATCAAGGAATCCGTTCCTTGCGGTGGTTTCATTTCCTGCACTTTCGTTCCAACATCGATCAAGGAATCCGTTCCTCGCGGCTGTTTCATTTTCTGTACTTTCGTTCCAACATCGATCAAGGAATCCATTCCTCGCGGTGGTTTCATTTCCTGTACTTTCGTTCCAACCCCGATCAAGGAATCCGTTCCTCGCGGTGGTTTTATTTCCAGTTCTCCGTCCCAGCCCCGTTGACGGAACCAATTCCTCGCGAGGGCTTCTTTCATAATTCTCATTCTGTCAATTGTTCTTGTTACTCTCATATTTGTTATAAAACCCCGCAAAAGCCAATGCCTAATGGCGGTTCATGTTGTTCATACTACTGTCATCCCGTTCTGTTAAGTGATATCATGTTATAGTTAGTTTGCCTAGTTCATGTTGCTATTATCGTTTCGTGATATTAACAGTTTGTTATAATGTGGTGTATCTTTATTTTATGTATCACTCACTCCTGAATCTGTGGAAATGACTCCCGTCGGACCTTCTCCAGCTTTTGCTGCTAAGTTAGTACCCCTCACTCCTCATTCTTGCGCCGCTCCCTTCATCATCACCATTATTCGCATCAACACTTTGCATTTCGCTTGTTACCCAAAGTCATCTTACGTCCTACCCTAATATTCTGTATCTCTAAAGCTACTCCCAAAGCAACGGGTTACGCCTGTTAAAGAGGGAGTTAGTTTGCGCGAGAGGACCTTCGGGTCCCTATCTCCGCCCTGTACCAGAAATTGGGGTAAGTTCAGATTTTACTGTGTCTCACTAGCATGCTCCTTTCAGGACGGGTTTTCCATTACCCTTCCCTCACTTTTCATCACTACCCCCTCTTGCATTCGGAGTAGACGATCTCAACCGTCTACTTCTCACTTTTCTCTAGCCTTTCATCACTATCCTCTCTTACCCCCCCCGAGGTTGGATGATCTCCGCCGTCTACAGCCATGACCTTAAAATCTCCCCCCCTTTCAAAGCTCGGCTTTAGGGTCTATTTATAGAGCCTAAGAAGCCAGCCCCAAAATTAGGGTTTCTAGCCATTTTCAGGTCGAGATTATCAAATAAAAGATGAAGATAATTCAATTATCTTTCATCCGGAAGAAACGGTGCCAAATTTGGTTCAGTATCTGCGGAGAAAATGACGGGTGAAGTTAGAGATAAAACCACGGATAGAGAGAGAAAACTCTTGAAATTCTCAGGAATCGAGACGATGCACGGTCTCACGATAGACCACCCAACGGGATGAGCGGCCATCTCCTAAGTCCTCCAACCCTGTCGGTGGAAATTCAATAAACATAAAATATTATCCAAATATCCATCGAGATGATCGAAAACCTCACCGTTAGACTCTCATAGATAAACGGCTGTGGGTAGACCGTACATCCACAAGAGCGGCCAAGAGGAAACTGCCCATTCCTTGTCGGTGATAAATCAAAATAGATTAGATAATTAGATAATTATCTGAAAACCAGCGACGTTAGGATTTTGGGAGACAGACGGCTTAGGAGGTACCGCACAATGGTCTTATGCGGCTAACTCCAGACCGTACAAATGCTTATCGGTGGAAATTCAGGAAATCGGCTAAATATCCAATAAATAGATGAACGGTTCAAAGTCAACCGTATGTGTTATGAGCGGCTGGAGACTGACCGCACATGTATATGGGCATTTGAAATTCATAGAACAACTCAATCAACCAAAATCACGGCCCATTAAGTCCTGAATCCATTGGGACCTAGCCAGGGAGGGAGGCCACCCATAAAATTGGCCCAGAACGTGCCAGAAAATAGCCTAACGAGTGATGGACAACTCGAGGCATCAATAAATGGGAGTAAGAGAAATAACTCAACTGCAGGCAAAAAATGGGTGTCAACAGCCGTGTGCCCCAGTGCTGGGCGGCCAGAGCTCTGGTTGCCTAGGACGGTTGGGTGGCCAGAGGTCTGGCCGCTGATAAGTGCTCAATTGTCTATTTTTATTCATATCGCATACATCATTTTTTGGGCTTTAATGAAGTTAATTATGCAAGTTTACATGATAATCTCGGTCTCACACAAAATGGAGAATTTTCAACAATTAATAGGACTTGAGACATTTTTTAGAATTGCATTTCGACCAAAGTAACTTGTATGAACAAGTGAGGGGATTAAAAAAACATATATGTTTGAAGAGACGTAATCTCGCGGTGATCCTGAACCGTGAGATCCAGGGGGAATCTTTGGTCACGGTCACCACGTCTGTATGAACTGCAAGGCAGGAAACGGATCAGAGGTGCCCAGGGAAGAGTCCCTAGGGAAAACCCTCCGATGCTTAAGTTAGCAAGTATGATAGAGCATGGATGTGAAGAGAGAGGGTAGGAGAAAGAGGGGGCACGAGATTATTCTCCACCAAGAGGTGTGGTGTTTTTCTCTTAGGATCATTGCTTACCTTCTCAGAGGGTCTCACTGAAGTTTATATAGCAGTCCATTTAAACAATCCAGGGAGCTGAGGGCATTTCGGGGAGGTTACGTCCTTGTAGTGGGCTCTTTATGGCGTAAGGACTCTTGCTCTCCCTTATTCCTTGCAGTTCCCTTCTCCTGCTTGATGCGTAACGGATGCTCGGATGAGCTTCCGACAGTCGGTCTGAGCTAGAGGTGCTCGCTCAAGGTTTTATATTGAGCGATAAGTGTATAGCTCAAGTAGGCCGCATCGGGTCCCAGCAGGGGATCTCTCGGTCGATCTTTCGCTCGGACTTCCGGACCTGAGGGCCGCCTAGGAAGTGCTGCTCCGAGTGAGTTTTGGGCTTGAAAAAAGTGGGCCTGAGATGGGGCTGTCACGTTGGAGAGCTGGGCCTAGTTTGGTCGAATTAGACCTAGTTGGGACGTGCTCTCGGGTAGTAGATTTCCCCCCTCTCCACTTGTCCCCCTCCTACTCCCGAGCCAAGATTGTACTCAGATGAGTAGTAGTTATGGGGATGACGTTGGTGGCTCGGTTTGGGTGGGGAATTGTAATGTCCCGGATCTTTCGGATCCTTCCTTGTGGGTCCCGGATCTGGTTTATCGGAGTGTCCGACCTTGTTGTGTCCGAAATTTCGTTTCGGACATCTTTCGTGTTCGGATCGGCGCGATCCGGAGTCGTTTCGGAGGCCCGGAGTGTGTCCGCGGCTTTTCCATGCGTGTTTTCCGATTTCCGCGTACGGGTTTCGGCGAATCCTTTGGAACCCTGTAGCGGGTGAACTGGGTCGTTCACCAACCCGCGAGTGGTGCCGTTGCGATCAGCGCGTCGAGACGGTCGAGGAGGTGTATTTTTCTATTTTTCGGGATTTTTCCAATTTTCCAGATTTTCTATATATATCAATTCTTTTTCTTTTCTTTTTACCTTTTTCTTTTCTTCTTCTTCCTCCTTCCTTCAACCGTGAGAGCTCCTCCTCTCCCCCGCGGCCGATCTTATTCTCCCCGGGCGACCGAGACGCGGCCCCTCTCACTCCGGCAACGGCGGCGGCGACGAGGCGGTCCCGGTGGCGTGCTTTTCGCGGCGAGAGGCGGGGCGTTCGTGGGAGTAAAAGCTTCATCCTTGATTTCGGCGGTGATTCGGCGGAGCTTTCGTTCCATTGAGGTAGGGAGACGAACCCCCATGCTCATCCCATCGTTCCCCGTGCTTTGTAGGCCGAGGGGAGGTCGAGAGGGGCGTTTTTGAGCGGGTTTGGGTGAAACCATGTTTTTGGGGTTTGTGAGCCGATCCGCCGTTTCTTCGCGTTTTTGGCCGATCCGAGGCGGTAGATGCATGCTAGGAGGGTTGGGGAGGGTTCCCCCTTTGTTTCCCCATCATCGGGGGGTGATTGGGGTGTGGAATGGAGTTTTCGGCCATTTCCCGTCATTCTCGGTTTTCCGGGGTGATCGCGGTTCACCAGTAACCGCTATCAATGGTAGCGGTCAGGTGAGGACCGCCTTCATCGGATTTTTGACCGTTAGGCCTTAAAGTGTCGGTGGCGGGTCGCGGTCTTGCGACAGACCGCGACTGTTGGTCGCGGTCTTGGGGCGACCGCTATCACCGTGGGGATCGGCACGGGCCTCGAGGCATTTTTGACCGTTGGTTCCTGGTCGCGGTCCCCCAGGGACCGCTACTGTGTGAAGGCGGTCATCAGGCGACCGCCTTCATTTTGCTGGAGCCAGGGTGGTCGCGGTCCCAAGAGGACCGCTACCATGTGGTTGGGTCCAGGGCAGACCGCTACCACCGGAGGCGGTCCTCCGGTGAGCGCGTCTGCCGTTTCGTGCCGATCAAGCCCGGGTGAGTGGGTCCTAATCCCTTTGTCTTGTCTTACGGTCCGACTGATGCTTGGCATCGTGTGGGGACTGTACGAGGGTGCCGGGGGGATCCCGGGATGTGATGCGTCGGCTGGTGCTACCGAGAGTCGGTGTGGTACAGAGGATGACCTCTGCACCTTGCTAGTGTTGGTCGGTGGTTTCCGTGGATTAGTCCTTACTTCCAGTGACCCTACCACTAGTCGTAGCTTTCCCACGGCACGCGTGTGCTGGCTCGCCTAGGAGTGGCTGAGCGGCGTACCCGAGAGAGGCGGTGAGTAGGCTAGTTACCGCAGGGCCCCCGCGTACTTCCGAGTCTGGGTTTAGGGGGAAATACCAGCTAGTGGACAGGCCTAGGGCGTACGGTCTGAGTGTGCACACGAGGCTGAGGGTTTGGACCCGCGCTGACGAGCATGACCTCAGCTAGTCCTTGTTTTGCGGTTACTTCTGGTTACTGAGTGTGTCTGAGTCTCACGCCCGGGGCGTAGTAGCTAGACACTTGTGACGCGGTATAAGACGTCAGGGGACGCATCCGGTCGTTCTTCTAGTGGGTGGTGCTCCTATTCACTAGCAGGCGTGGACTCGTGTTTTGTTGGACCGAGGTTCTGTAGTACGGTACTGTTAGAGTAGATGACTTTTCTGATTATTTATTTCAGCTTGTTGGTTCTACCGTACTCCTGTTAGGTAGGGTTACCTTCTGCCTTCTCGCTTCTCGTGCGAGGTGGGGATTCGCGGGATCCCTGCTGAGCCAATGAAATGAGTCTCACCCTTGCTTTTCAGGTGAGGCTGGGTGAGGCCGAAGTAAAGAGGATAGAAAAGCAGTATGGGCTGTCGTGGAAGTATTTTTTCTCTCCGTCGCAGCCTCATGAATCCAGCTTGTCCTATCTTCCGGGCCTCTTCTGTACTTTCCTTTTGGCTTGGAAGTGTGGGTTTCATCTCCCCCTCCACCCCTTTGTCGTGCGGTTACTTCAATTTTACCGGCTGGCTCCTATCTAGTTGGTCTCCAACTCGTACACCTTTATTTTTTCCTTCATCTTTCTCTGCCGCTCGTGTGGGCTTCACACATCATTGGAGCTTTTCAATTCTTTCTTTGAGTTGAAGGAGCAGACCCACACGGGTAAGGGCTTCTTCTACCTTCAGGCGAGGAGGGGAAGGAGCTACGTGTCCCTTTCTGCCAAAGATTCTTCTCACAAAGGGTGGAAGACCCAATTTGTTTTGGTGGGTTCATCCGTGGATGACGCCCCCTGGGATTTCCCGACGGCGGTTAATTTCCATCCGTCTATCCCTCCGAAGCAGGCGACGGTTCCTTCGGAACTGGAGGAGGAGATTAGGGTTCTCCAAGAGAATCGCCGGTCGACCGTCGAGTTGATGACTGCGGTCAATATCGAGGATTATCCCCCCCGTGCATTGCCGTCTCAAGGTAAGAACCTTAAGGTCCCGCGTCACTACTTCCGGGCCGAGTAGGTAGGCTCTCGCCTGACGTTTTGTCTGTTGTTCCCCTTAGGCACAAGCATGTGCTATGTTGCTTTGATGACAGCAATGCTATTTGGTTTTGATGATAGCAAGACAGTGAGTGCATTTGAGTGCATTTGATATAGTGTTTTGATGACATTGTGCTTTGATGATAGCAACATAACTTGTTTTGTGGAGAATGCATGTGTATGACTGATATAGTGCTTGATTTCTGATCTGTGCGTTGCTTTTCTATCTGCATGTAGTTTGATGACTAGCAAGTCTATACACTGCAGGGTAAAGTATTTCATTAGTCTATACACTCTTCATGCATGTGCATAGTCTATACATTGTGCATTTCGTTGACAAGTTTGCACACTCATGAAGTCTGCACATTGGACTCCTGATCAAGTCTACACATTCATTGTTAAGACAAAGTCTATACAACGTCAGTTCATGCATTATCTTAGGCTAAGTGTGTACAGCGTCTTAGGCAAAGTCTGTACAGCGTCAACGCACTTCATTGGAAGTATGTACAGCGTCAACGCGTGAAGTCTGTACAGCCGTGTCATATGCTCCTAAGTCTATACATTGGTGTTGGGCATCAAAGTCTGTACATCGTCTTCAATCTTCAAGTCTACACATTGGTCTTTACTTGAAGTATATACACGGTTTCACTGTTCATCGCCTTTGGGCATCAAAGTCTATACAATGGCTTTGGGTCTCCAAGTCTATACAGCCTTCTGCTTCGTCAAAGTCTGTACATCGCACTTCATATACAAAGTCCAAGTCTGTACAGCGTGAAGTCTCACCTCGTGTTGCTTTTAGTGCCACTTGAGTCACACTTCGTGTTGTTTCCCCTCACTAACACGAAAATATTTCGTGTCGTCTGAGCTTACGACACTTCGTGTTGATTTCCATGTTTGACAGGAAAAACTTGTATGAGGTTATACTTCGTGTCGTTTCTGTTTTTATGACTTCGTGTTGTATCCTTGTTGTGGTCAGCCCGTGTCGTTTCACCTCGTGCTGTTTTCACTTAACTTCGTGTTGTGTTTCTGAGGCAGCTCGAATAGTTCTGATGAACTTCGAGTCGTTTCCCTGTAGACCTCGTGTCGTTCCTGTTTAGTAACCACACTTCGTGTCGGTTACTGTTGTTTCTTTGACTTCGTGTCGTTTTCCTTGTCTTTCGTTTTCGTGTTGTTTTCAACCCGTGTCGATTTCAGTTTTCATCTTCGTGTTGTTTTCAACTCGTGTCGGTTACTGTTTCATCTCCGTGTTGTTTCATGTCTTCGTGTCGTGTTTCCTACACCTCGTGTCTTTGTCACTTTGTGACTTCACCTCGTGTCGTTTTCATCGTCTTCGTGTCGTTTTTGTTCTATTGCGTGCAGGACATCGTAGCACCTCGTGTTGCTTTCTGTGCCACTTCGTGTCGTTCTCTGTGTAGTGTGTGTTTATGTCACTACTACACTTCGTGTCGTTCTTATTTCACTTCGTGTCGTTTCCGTATTATGTCTTCGTGTTGTTCTTCCTAGACCTCGTGTCTTTCGTATGTTGAAACCACACTTCGTGTTGGTTTCTGTTTTGTCTTCGTGTTGTTCTCTGTGTAGTGTGTGTTTCTGTCACCTCTGCACCTCGTGTCGTTCTCGTTTCACTTCGTGCTGTCTCTGCGTCTGAGTCTTCTTTGTTATTTCTATCTTCGTGTTGTTTCGTTCTAACCTTGTCCAGGTTTCTTCTAAAACATTGTTCTTCTGATAAGTCTATACAGAGTTGTTCTTTAAACTGATGACTTATCCGATACTCTGTTTAACAGGTGCTTTGATCGTGAAGCTTAAGGAGGGCACGTGATCCAAGGTTGAAGGACTGACAGAAAGCTGACACGTGGCCAAAAGTTCTGGGCGGGAAATGTGGAAGCCACACGCGCCCAGTGCTGTCCTCCTACTAGCTGCTGTTATAAAAGGAGGTCTTCGTCCACAGATGAAGATAGATCGAGTTGGCGAGAGGAAAAGAACAGAGAGCCACGATCCAGATCGAAGCAGAAGAGCAGAAGCGGAGAGAAAGAATAGAGAGCTGTTCGATCCAGAGAAAAGAGAAGAAGAAGAAAAGAAAGAGGGAAGAAGCAGAAGAGAAAAAGAGAGAGGCAGAGAGCTCGAGAAGAGTGTGAAGAGAAGAAGAAGAAGAGAGAGAGAGAAGGAGTTCGTTCCTCAGATCTTTGGTTCAAAACCAGATCTGAAGTTGCTCATTGTTGAGCTATATTTTGTGCTTTATTGCTTCAGCTTTCCGTTGGTATCTTGTTCTATTTTCATTTTCCTTTATACATTTCTTCAAGCTGTTTGTCAGCGGTTTGCAGAGGTGCTGCCTCTGGACAGCAAGCTGTGTAGCTCAGCGGGCAGTGGAGGTTTCCACTGGACGGGTTAAGCTGTATTCCCCAGTGGGTTCAAGCTGTGAGTCAGCGATGGCTAAGCTGTATTGCCCAGCGGAAGCAAGCTGTGATGCTCAGCGGTTGGCAAGCTGTGTTGCCCAGCGGATGTATGGCAAGCTGTGATGCCCAGCTGTTCAAGCTGTGAGTCAGCAGGAAGCCACACTCGGGTTGAGTGTGGGGTGGATTTAGGTCTGCTGGACCGAACCACCTAAAAACACTTATGCATTGTGGTTTGATTTGTTCATTTGTGCTTCCGCTAGATGAATGCATAGGGGCGCTCCATGTGATTGCTAACTGGGAGAACAGAATAGTTAATTAGCTTTCAGATTTGGTAAATCTGTCTAGTTAGCATCATAGTTCCTTTTTGAGCGAAATTTTATATTGGGTGAAAGTTTTTATAGGCCATATTCATTCACCCCCCCTCTGAATACTACCACCGAACCCAACAATTGGTATCAGAGCGTGTCTCTGATCTATCAGATCTAACAATCTGCAGAGGATCCTGCTGGTTTGTTTGGTACTTTTCAGAGTGTGCTTTCTATGTTCGTAGCTTTGATTCTCCGTCTTAGTGCTTTGTCTTGCTTATTTGGTTTAGGTGCTTCAGCTTATTCTGAGCTTTCAGATTGTTTGCAATGGAGCCAATCGTGCTGAAGGCTAGCTCCAGCAAAGCAAACAGATCCAGCCACAGTGGATCATCAAGCGAGAAAAGTAGCCTCTCGCGGTCTGAAATTGATGAAGACTACATGGGAATGGTGATTAGTAATTTCAGGAAATTTCTGAGAACGAGAGAAGGAAAGCTTGATGGTGGCAACCAGCAAACAAGGTATAACTCTAATCCTGCCAAGATTGCTGACACTAATGTTTGCTACAAATGCAGGAAGGCTGGTCACACGAAGGATGATTATCCAGAGGTATTGAAACTCAAAGGGAACACCTCGGACATTGATAGAGAAGGAAGAAAGTCAATATGCTTAATGGCCAACCGGGATGATGAGGAATCCTCATCCAAGGTAAATTCTGAATCTGAATCAGATGGATACTCTTTCGATGAACTGATAGTGATGTATGAAGATTTGTTCAAAGTATCCAAGAAATTAAAATCTGAAAATAGAAGGTTAAAAAAGAGATGTGAACAGATAAATTCTAATGTTCCCTGTGAAAACTGTCAAAGACTAAAAACATCTCATGATATGTGCTTAGCTGATCTGAATATGAGTAAGGAACAAATCTCCTCATTGGAAAATAAAAATGAAGAATTGAGGTTGCTAAATTCTGCCATGTCTGAGAGACTCTTAACGCTTGAAAAAGGGAAGAATTTAGTTGAAAATGAATGTGAGAGAGTGAGCACATTGATAGAAGAGATTGATAGCTACAAAGCCATTAATGTCTTACTTAATGAAAAGATCACAGATTCTGAGATTCTCATCTCCTCTCTCAAAAATGAAATCACTGAATTGAACAATTCTCTATCTGAGTCATTTGAAAACAAAGAAAATTCAAAGGCTGCTTCTAAGAAGAAGGTCTCTGATGAAGGCAGTAAACAGGAAGAGAGAAAAAGAATGTATACAACCTTTGTGCGTAGCTCTGAGTTGGCTAGCACTTCAGCTTCTCCTTCATGTCTGCCTGCGAATCAGATAGAAAAACAAAAGAAAACAAAACAGAATAAAAATTTGTATGCTGAAATTTCTCAGGCCAATCTGTCTTAGATTAAAAGGAAGAATGTGAAATGTTTCTACTGTGGTAAATCTGGCCATGAGATGGATGTTTGCTTTGTCATGAGAGAGGATGAACTGAAATCAGATAGAATTCATGCTAGGAATTCTAAATTGAAGAAACCTTCTCATGATCAAAATAAGAGAATTCAATGCTTTTACTGTCATAGAATTGGCCACTTTATGCATGATTGTAGATTAAAGAAGCAAGATGATTTGAATGCTAAAGAGCTTCATGATAGGAATCATGCATATCTGAAAAAGAAACTTCATTGCTTTCATTGTAACAAATTGGGCCATATTGCTGCAAATTGTTGGCATGCTAAGGGAAGAACAATTAACTCCGAAACTGCTATAATCCCTGTAAAAAGACATGCATTCTATAAGAATCTTGACAGAATGAATTCTTCATGTTTTGAATGTGGAAAACATGGCCACACAGTCAAGGACTGTTGGCATGTTCAGAAGAATCATATTAACCCCCATGCTGTCAAATTCCATGCAAAACAATTTGTGAAATTCTCTTGTTTTAATTGTGGAAAACCTGGCCACAAAGCCTCTGAGTGCTGGGTGGCAGAGTTCAGAAAACAAAATGCCCATGCACACAACAGAAATTTTGATGTTCATGCACATGAATTTAATGCTTACAATAAGGTGCATAAAAGGAACTCAAATTCTGTTAGTTATCATGGTAAGTCTGGTCAATTTGGTTATTCCTTGTCCAGCTATAAGTTGATGGGCTATGATGATAGTTCTGTTAAGAAACCATTCAGAACACCTGTGAGGGTTAATTCAGGACCCCAGACTTCTTGGGTTCCTGCAGGATCAACTTGATTTTATCTTGCAGGTGTGCCTTGGAAATGAAAGGGGTTAACCAAGGCACTCAAGAATGAAAACCCCAGGATTCAATCCTTCAGGTTAGTTCTGAACTTTGTTTAAATTCATTATCTGAATTTGTGAGTATGAAAAATGAGAATTTCATGTTGATTTACTTGTTTGATGTATGATCTTCTCTTGTCTAGCTGATCAGTCTGCATTCCAGACTCAGCTACTGAGTTTACTTCTACATATATGATGCTCTTCTCTCTTGCCATATTTTGCATTGAGGCTCAATACATTGCATGCTTGTTGTTAAATGCATAACTTGCACTGATTTTAATTGGGTCATTTAGTACACTCAGTCAATGCATGTGTCTTATGTTTACACATTTCATCTGCATGACTATTATTTGCCTATTGCTGAAGACTGCATGTTTTTCAATGCATAATAGGATTGCTTTACACTGCATATATCATCTGCATAACCCTGGTATATCAAATGGTAAGTTACTAAAAGGCAAGGAAATCTGCCTGAAGTTTCTTACCATGTGTGAGATGGTCCTTGAGACCAGGTTCTCTGCCAAGTACCAAGGGTCTTGTCCTCATGTAGAACAGTGTACTGCATAGCATATTTTTGCATCATGGTGTCAGGGGGAGCTGAGAGGTTCTATTCAATTCATTGAATCCTATTCACTTCTCAGTGTTCTCATTCAAATGATTCATATTCTTTGACATCAGTTGCTCATTGAACCATATTGCCAATTGCTATCCTTTCCCCATCATTTTCACTAAACAACAGCTTTGCATCTGGTTTAGTACATTGAATGGTGATTATTGTAATTGTTCACTTATAAGAATCACATTTACAAATTGAAAAGAACTAAATGTTTAACCTTTATAAATTGGAGAGTTAAGTGTCTGCACTTCAGAATTTGAGATAAAAGAAAACTTTTATAGCTCTTAATCTTTGTCTCATAGCTAAAATAGAAAAAGTTTTTTTGTAATGCCTAAATGTGTTGAACTGGATATGTCTAGAACAGGCTAATAAGAGTGTGTACTGATTTTTTAAACAATCACTCTAAAAGAATTAAGGGCAGCAGTAAATAAGATCATTAATGTTAAGAACTGAACATAGTGACAGAGCAATGGCTGATTGCACTGAGAAACTGTGAACTCCTTCAAAGAAGCAGGAGACTTCACATGTCATGAGGTGATTCAGAATATCTCTGTTCATAGGGTCAAATCTATAGGGGGAGTCCTCACCAAGTAACTGAGAGTACTGGCCTCTAATCAAGGTGTACCCTTAATGTCAAAAGTGAAGACTATTCTTTGTGGATTTTGATCTGAAATAGGCCTAGTAGTTTATGCCTAGTAACTGGGGGTACCTGCCTCTGATCAAGGTGTACACCTAATGTCAACAACATAAATGCCACAGGTCTATTCACTTAGTTCAGGTTCTGAAAATTAAAAAGTGAAATCAAACTGCTGTAACCCCTTGAAATCAAAAGTCATTGAGTGAAAATTGTTTTTCTCAATACATGTTCAAGTTGCCTCTCTTGAATTTCCTTGTTTTGACACAAAAAGGGTATTATTTCAGACTTATCTATTAATACCATGTGCCCTAGATTCATTGCTATAAATGGAATCTAAAACTCTTTTTCAGGGGTCAGGTGTTTTACTCTAGATTTATCACTGTTAAACCTGAATTTTTAAAAATTGTATGTTGATGATTCTTATACTTTAACAGTGGCTTATAATCATGTTTCCTTTCTGAACCTATGATTCAGCTGTTATCAAGTGACCCTCCTACCCTCTCTACCTTGTTTACCTGTTCATATCCCTTCTCAAAGGGGGAGCATTTATTTAGGGGGAGAAATAATTCAGGGGAGTCTTACACTCAGGGGGAGAATGTTCTAGAGGAACTTGCATGCATAATGCACTTTGCACTCTTGTTTTTACTATTTTTCTCTTTTTGATCATGTCAAAGGGGGAGAAAATCTTGTGTGTGACTCACTGTCACATTGTGTTGTCATCATCAAAAAGGGGGAGAATGTTGTGCCCCTTAGGCACAAGCATGTGCTATGTTGCTTTGATGACAGCAATGCTATTTGGTTTTGATGATAGCAAGACAGTGAGTGCATTTGAGTGCATTTGATATAGTGTTTTGATGACATTGTGCTTTGATGATAGCAACATAACTTGTTTTGTGGAGAATGCATGTGTATGACTGATATAGTGCTTGATTTCTGATCTGTGCGTTGCTTTTCTATCTGCATGTAGTTTGATGACTAGCAAGTCTATACACTGCAGGGTAAAGCATTTCATTAGTCTATACACTCTTCATGCATGTGCATAGTCTATACATTGTGCATTTCGTTGACAAGTTTGCACACTCATGAAGTCTGCACATTGGACTCCTGATCAAGTCTACACATTCATTGTTAAGACAAAGTCTATACAACGTCAGTTCATGCATTGTCTTAGGCTAAGTGTGTACAGCGTCTTAGGCAAAGTCTGTACAGCGTCAACGCACTTCATTGGAAGTATGTACAGCGTCAACGCGTTAAGTCTGTACAGCCGTGTCATATGCTCCTAAGTCTATACATTGGTGTTGGGCATCAAAGTCTGTACATCGCCTTCAATCTTCAAGTCTACACATTGGTCTTTACTTGAAGTATATACACTGTTTCACTGTTCATCGCCTTTGGGCATCAAAGTCTATACAATGACTTTGGGTCTCCAAGTCTATACAGCCTTCTGCTTCGTCAAAGTCTGTACAGCGCACTTCATATACAAAGTCCAAGTCTGTACAGCGTGAAGTCTCACCTCGTGTTGCTTTCAGTGCCACTTGAGTCACAGTTCGTGTTGTTTCCCCTCACTAACACGAAAAGATTTCGTGTCGTCTGAGCTTACGACACTTCGTGTTGATTTCCATGTTTGACAGGAAAAACTTGTATGAGGTTATACTTCGTGTCGTTTCTGTTTTTATGACTTCGTGTTGTATCCTTGTTGTGGTCAGCCCTTGTCGTTTCACCTCGTGCTGTTTTCACTTAACTTCGTGTCGTGTTTCTGAGGAGCCTCTAATAGTTCTGATGAACTTCGAGTCGTTTCCCTGTAGACCTCGTGTCGTTCCTGTTTAGTAACCACACTTCGTGTCGGTTACTGTTGTTTCTTTGACTTCGTGTCGTTTTCCTTGTCTTTCGTGTTCATGTTGTTTTCAACCCGTGTCGATTTCAGTTTTCGTCTTCGTGTTGTTTTCAACTCGTGTCGGTTACTGTTTCGTCTCCGTGTTGTTTCATGTCTTCGTGTCGTGTTTCCTACACCTCGTGTCTTTGTCGCTTTGTGACTTCACCTCGTGTCGTTTTCATCGTCTTCGTGTCATTTTTGTTCTATTGCGTGCAGGACATCGCAGCACCTCGTGTTGCTTTCTGTGCCACTTCGTGTCGTTCTCTGTGTAGTGTGTGTTTATGTCACTACTACACTTCGTGTCGTTCTTATTTCACTTCGTGTCGTTTCCGTATTATGTCTTCGTGTTGTTCTTCCTAGACCTCGTGTCTTTCGTATGTTGAAACCACACTTCGTGTTGGTTTCTATTTTTTCTTCGTGTTGTTCTCTGTGTAGTGTGTGTTTCTGTCACCTCTGCACCTCGTGTCGTTCTCGTTTCACTTCGTGCTGTCTCTGCGTCTGAGTCTTCTTTGTTATTTCTGTCTTCGTGTTGTTTCGTTCTAACCTTGTCCAGGTTTCTTCTAAAACGCTGTTCTTCTGATAAGTCTATACAGAGTTGTTCTTTAAACTGATGACTTATCCGATACTCTGTTTAACAGGTGCTTTGATCGTGAAGCTTAAGGAGGGCACGTGATCCAAGGTTGAAGGACTGACAGAAAGCTGACACGTGGCCAAAAGTTTTGGGCGGGAAATGTGGAAGCCACACGCGCCCAGTGCTGTCCTCCTACTAGCTGCTGTTATAAAAGGAGGTCTTCGTCCACAGATGAAGATAGATCGAGTTGGCGAGAGGAAAAGAACAGAGAGCCACGATCCAGATCGAAGCAGAAGAGCAGAAGCGGAGAGAAAGAATAGAGAGCTGTTCGATCCAGAGAAAAGAGAAGAAGAAGAAAAGAAAGGGGGAAGAAGCAGAAGAGAAAAAGAGAGAGGCAGAGAGCTCGAGAAGAGTGTGAAGAGAAGAAAAAGAAGAGAGAGAGAGAAGGAGTTCGTTCCTCAGATCTTTGGTTCAAAACCAGATCTGAAGTTGCTCATTGTTGAGCTATATTTTGTGCTTTATTGCTTCAGCTTTTCGTTGTTGTCTTGTTCTATTTTCATTTTCCTTTATACATTTCTTCAAGCTGTTTGTCAGCGGTTTGCAGAGGTGCTGCCTCTTGACAGCAAGCTGTGTAGCTCAGCGGGCAGTGGAGGTTTCCACTGGATGGGTTAAGCTGTATTCCGCAGTGGGTTCAAGCTGTGAGTCAGCGATGGCTAAGCTGTATTGCCCAGCGGAAGCAAGCTGTGATGCTCAGCGGTTGGCAAGCTGTGTTGCCCAGCGGATGTATGGCAAGCTGTGATGCCCAGCTGTTCAAGCTGTGAGTCAGCAGGAAGCCACACTCGGGTTGAGTGTGGGGTGGATGTAGGTCTGCTGGACCGAACCACCTAAAAACCCTTGTGCATTGTGGTTTGATTTGTTCATTTGTGCTTCCGCTAGATGAATGCATAGGGGCACTCCATGTGTCTGCTAACTGGTAGAACAGAATAGTTAATTAGCTTTCAGATTTGGTAAATCTGTCTAGTTAGCATCATAGTTCCTTTTTGAGCGAAATTTTATATTGGGTGAAAGTTTTTATAGGCCATATTCATTCACCCCCCCTCTGAATACTAGCACCGAACCCAACACTGACTTCCGCTGTTCAGATTCTAGGCGGACGAATGACGAGGGGGAACAGCCGTCGGAGTAGGAGCTCGTCGATCTGGAGGAGACGCTTGCTCCTGGTGAACGCTAAGCTTCCGAGGGCCCTTCCAGCGCCCGAGACCAGGGAAATTAGATTGCTTGGGGAGATGCTCCCGAGCGTTGCGGGGCCAAGTGCAAAGATCCAGGGGAGCGGCTGCTCCTGTTTTCAATGAAGGCTCGGACTGTCGAGAAGAAGCGGTTGAAGAAGGTGGGGGTCTCCCGTCCGGCCGAGAAGCATGCTCGCCCGGTCGAGGAGCGTTCAGTCGAGGAAGTCCAACGCCAGAATCTCCCGTCCATCGAGCCAGAGACGGTTGCCGCTGGTGGGGGAGACGTTACAGAACCTCCCAGATCGCAGACCGAGGTGATGGCCTCTGAATTCCCGGCCAAAGTTGGTGGGGCGGAAGATGGAGCGACATCCCAGCCGAGCGTTGTCATCCCGAAAGTTGGGACGCTCGGGGGAGATGCTCCGATCCCGGCTCTTCCAGAGAGGATTCCTCCTCCCTCGGTTGGTGCACCCGTCGTTCGGGCTTCTTTATATCAACGGTGCCAAACCTTGGTGCCTTTGCTGAATCGGGAAGAGATCAGATGCGGTCCCCCCTCTTTATTCTTTGAGAGGGTTATGGAGAGCGGCTTGATCATGGCCCAGCTGGGGGCCGAGATAACCGATTTCTTCGCTCGGCTGGACAGTGAAGAGAGGTCCCTCTCTCGGGTTCGCGCTGAGTCTGATCGGAGGATTAATCAGTTGACTTCCGAGCTCGAGGTCTCTCGGTGGGAGGGAACTTCATTTCGAGCCCAATTTCAGTCGATCCAGGAGGAGGCTCGGACACTGGCCGATCAGCTGGCCCAGGCTTGTTATATGGCCGACTTGAAGGGCAAACTTCTAGAAGAGGAGCGCCAATCTCAGGTGGAGCGTTAGGAGCAGTGGAAGGCCGAGTGGGAGGAGCTCAGTAACCAGGTCCGAGAGGTCGAGCGAGTGCAGGAGGAAGCCAAGGTCACGCTGACTGAGGCTGAGGCGAAGCTGTCCGAGCCTGAGGAAAAGTTGCTTAAGGCCGAGCAAAGAATAGTCAAGCTTAAGAAGGAGGCTGAGCGAGCTGAGGCAGAGGCGATCAAATGATGCAGGAGCTCGGAGGGCTATCACGCAGCTCTCGAGAGGGCCGTCTTCTCGTATTACGAGCCAGGCTACCGTCGAGGGCTACAGAAGGGATTCACCCAAGGTTACCATCGAGCGGTCGTTGAGGCCCAGCAGCAGGTGACCGACGAGCTTGTCTTTCCTTCCGGGCAACGTTATGACTCGGACGCGGATACTATGGATTCTCCCTCTTCAACTTCGAGCGAAGGAGGGAGTGAGGATGCCTGTAGCTCGGCGGAGGGATCGCCAACTCCGGTCACCTCTAGAGGGCACGTGGTCAAGGCAGTTCCCACACAAGTGGGGTCAGTGTCTGGACCGGCCGTCACCGAGGGTATCGGGGGAAGATCCCTTGGGGATGAGGATCTTCCAACTGCCGAACCACAAGAAAGGCCGCTGGCCTCTCGGAGTCCCCCTATTTCCATAGGCTAGGAGGAAAACGAGTTCGACGTGCCAGCTCTTTTCTCTATTTTTTTGTTATTGTCATGTAAGGTTGGCCCTTTTGATATGTAATGGCAGTAGTATTTAGCACAGAGTTGACTGTTTCTTACCACCTTTGGCGCGATTTGACCACCGTATCTGTAGTTGCTAAAAAGGTGGGGATTTTATTTGCGGATATCTTGCGTGCGACGCCTTTTCGAATTTCCATGCTTTGAATGACTTGCCATTTCACGCGTCCCTATGGAAGGGTTATTGAGGGAAATAGAGTAACTGCCCCCGGGGAAGGGTTCCTACCTTTTGCATTTTTTCAAGGGGAGAATTAATTAAGGCGAGGGTTCCCCTTTCGGCCTATAAAAGGTCCCGAAGGGCGCCTCCACCTCTCTTCAACGCTTAAGACTTTTCTTACAGTTCTTCCTCTTTCTCCCTTCTCGCGAAGCACCTGTCTCTGTGCTGGGGAGTTGTCAGCGAAACATGGAGGGTGATTCGGAAGACGATAACCCTAGCGGCCGCCAAAGGTGTTCCTGCTACTCCGTCGTGGAAGAAGGGACAACAATGGGTGGGCGGCATGCAAGAAGGGACAGTGCGTAGCAGCGCGCCCGTTCCCGACCACTGGATCACCGCCACTATTTTATGAGGAAGGTAGAAGTGGAAGGAGGCCCGAGGAAATAGGGCGTTGGGCCCGGCGGCCTCGTCCTGCTCCTTCCTCACGTTTGCCCGCTTCTCCCTCCTCTTCCATCCCCGCTGTCCTTCTCACCTCTTCGAGGGGGGGGGATTCTTTCTCCCTCTTCTGCTCTTCCACCAGCTTCTCCCCTCTTCTTTCACTCTTTGGAGGATGCCTTTATCCTTGCTCGCACCACTTGGAGGTGCTTGCTCTCTATTCGGCTTCCGGCCTCCTTCCAAAGAGTTGGCAGAGGAGGCCTTCACTTGTATTCCTTCCTGTTCTTCCTATGATACCTTTTTTCTGAGTTTCTCGAGCGAACAAGGTCAGCTACCCCGTTATCCGAGCCAGTTTCTACACTGGGTAGAGTCAGTGGCTCGGTCTGGGGGTGCTAGCCACATCTGCGCCGAGTAGTCAGCTCGTGTTGTAGTACCAGTGGATGTAGTATTTTTGCTTTTGATACGCACTGTATTGGCTATGGCCTATCTGATGTATGAAGAAGCATTAATGAAAAGAAAATTGTCGCCATTTGTTGCTTACATGTCTGTGAAAAGCTCAAAAATAGAACTTTCGTAATGTTGTTGCATTCCATGTCCGGGGGATAGGCGTTCCTTCCATGGTAGACAATCGATATGCCCCCTTCCCGAGCATCTCGACCACTCGGTAGGGGCCGTCCCAATTAGGGGCCAGCTTCCCCGCCGCCTCCAGTGGTCGAGAGGCTTCGACTTTTCTTAGGATGAAGTCTCCTTGATGAAAATGTTTGTCTCAGACTTTGGCGTTGTAATATCGAGTAAGGCACCGCTGATATTCCATGGCACGGATGCTCGCGATCTATCTTATCTCGCTTGCCATATCGAGGTTTTCTAGCAATTTTTGCTCATTTGCCTCGGGCGAGAAGTTGATGACTCGGAGAGATGGGATGCTGACTTCCAAAGGAATCATGGCGTCCGTGCCGTACACCAACTGGAAAGGAGTCTCACCGGTGGCGGTTCTTGGAGTAGTTCGGTGCGACCATAGTACGCTTGGCAATTCGTCGACCCAGCTACCCTTGGCCTTACCGAGCCTGGCCTTAATGCCTTTTAATATAGTTTTGTTGGCATTTTTGACCAGTCCATTAGCCTGAGGGTGGGCTACCGAAGTGAAGTGGTTGCAAATGTGAAGGTCGGCACATTTGTTCCTAAAGTAATGAGAATCAAATTGTCGACCATTATCGCCCACAATCACTCGGGGATACCAAAACGACAGATGATCGATTTCCAAACGAAGCTCCATACGACCGACTCGGTAATCCTAGCTGTGGCTTCGGCTTCAATCCATTTGGTGAAATAATCGATGGCGACGATGATGAACTTCTTCTAGGCTTGGGCCGTGGGAAACGGCCCCAGGATGTCGATCCCCCACTGAGCAAAAGGGTATGGCTAGGTAAGGGTGACGAGCTCTGAGGCAGGCTGATGGACCAGATGATCGAAACGTTGGCATCGGTTGGACCTTTGTATGTAGGTCGAGCAGTCACGTTGGAGAGTGGGCCACCAGTAGCCTTGTCGCAGCAAGATCATGGCGAGCACTCTTCTTCCTTGATGTGCGCCGCAGACACCTTCGTGGACCTCTTGAATCGCTAGATCGGCGTCCTCGATACCGAGGCACTTGAGGAGGGGACCGGAAAAAGACCTTCGGTACAAAGCGTCGTCTAAGATGACGAAGCGCCGAGCTTGATACTTCAGTCTCCGAGCGTCCTGAGGGTTAGAGGGCTCTCGAGAATCCTGGAGCCAGGATATATATGGGGTCCGCCAGTCGCTTGAGAATGCCCGATCAACGGTCATGAGCTCCGCTTCTATGCTTGGTCGTTCTAGCTCTTTGAGGAAAACTGGTGCGGACACCCGAGCAGTTGATCGGCACGATACGCCGAGCCACCGGTACCGCACACGGAGCACGACACGAGCCACCTCAACGTCCATCTGGCTCGGAGACAGCCTGGAGACTCCGCCTTGAGCCTCCCCATTTATTATATTTTGTTAGACTTTATGTGTGTGCAATTTGTGTTTATTTCTTTGCATTCGGTTTGCCATTTTGATTGTAATAAGGGCCTATGTGCAATTCGGACCCCGTGGGCCCCACGGGCCCCACAGGCCCCACCCCATTGGGCCACCTCAGCCTAGGGTCCCACGTGGGGCCAGTCAACATGCCACATGGGAGCATCTAAAAGTTTGAATGGGAATTGGACACATGGGGGACAATGGACTAGAAAAGTCCACATGGGAGGCCACCTACCCCCACCACCTAGTCCACCCTCTCTCCTTGGTCCAAGGACCGCCCCCCCCCCTTTGTTTTTTTTATATTATTTTGTGTGTGTGTGTCACACTCCATCCGAACCCTCCATTCCCATCCCCTAGATCCAATGGTTGTGGATGGATGTGAGATGTAACCTATTTAAGCTTGTATTTTCCATTTTAGTAGAATTAATGCCATTTGAATCAAAGTATTTCCAAGAGCAAGGGCTGGTGCGCCCCCCTCCTCTCTCCTCCCTCCCCTCCTTGAAGCTGTGAAGGCTTCCATTCTGAGGTGTGACGCCTCGTGTACCAGTTCCGACGATCGCCGCCGCCGCCACGAGTCGCCACCGCCCCGCCTTCGCCATCAACGGAGTTCTGCCCGTGCAGTACCACAGAGGCTTCCACGAATTTCCTGTCTCATCCCCGAGCTCAGATAGATCTGGGAATTTTAGTGGATGTTCCAGAGGTGTCAAGGATATCCCATAAATTTTGGTTTGTCATTCAGATCCCGTTTCATAATTTTTGATTTTCGTCCACCCTTCCATTTCAATTCTGCCAGAGTTCTGTCCAGATTCATATCCGCCCTGTGTTTCATATCTTAGGTCCGTCTTTTGATTTCTTTTAGTCCCATAAATTTTACTGGAGTTTCCTTCCATCCACCCCTTCATCCAAACTTTTTCTAAATTTCTGGTTCGCCCATTTCATATTTTCTAAAAATCATTCTCAGTCCCATCTACAGTTCTGTCCACCTGTTCCCAGATCCGACCACCAGTCACTCCAAAAATCATATCAAATCGCCACCACCTTCAAATCCAATTCCAAAAATTGTCCCAGTTTCGTGGTTTGATTCCCTACGGCTTTGAAGAAGAGCTCAAAGCCTTATTCCAAGAGCAAGTAGGCGGTCAACGGCTATTTATAGAAAATTCATATGCTGATCTGATATTTCGGGAGCTGTGCAACAGAGGATTGAAAAATAGTTAAAGCCCATGTCCGCAGAGGTTCATAAGATTCCACTAACCCTAGGTTGAAGGATTTTGAATCCTCTTTCCAACGGCGCTAGTTTCATCGCATTCCGACTACGGGGCTGATCGCAGCGGCCGTTTTTGCCGGAGCACGCGCTGCTAAAACAGCAACCTCAGCTCGTGGACAACAACTTCAAAGCTTGGAGATCGGGGCCGATCGACCCCCGATCGGTGTTCCCGGCCGACCGCCGTCCGTGGAGGCGTGCCACCAGGGGTCCCCATCATAGTGGGTCCCACCCCCGCAGATCCGGAGGACAGCGCCATCCGTGGTCTCCGCGGGCCCGCAGAACCCGCCGTTCGGAAAGCACGAAAACGCGGAGTTCGGCACCGCCGGGCGACATCAAGATGCTGCCCGTCAACCCAATTCGCGTGATTCCCGAGCCCCGCATGTGACCTTTTACCTCCCTGCGTGGAGTGGGTCAAATTATTGTACTGCTGTAAAATTGTGTTAACCGGGGGTCCGTGATTGGCCGGGGTTGTCTTCTCCACGCCGGGTGCGTGGAGTTAATGGTCCGAACCTCTTGGCGTTCATTTGCTTAGCTAGTATACGGTCTTTTGCCGCTGCCGAGAGTGTAGGTACTAGCCCATGTGTCCATGTCACCACTGTGAGAGTGAGTGTGACCTGTCCCGTGACTCGATCCGAGTCCGGAAGTTGAGTCGGACTACCCTTGACCTCCGCCTGTTCCTTAACCGCGCACGGTCCGCGCTTTCCCTCGCTTGGGACGACGAGTGAGCTTCCACTTCTGTTAGCGACGTTTTGCCACAAGGAGCTCGTCGTGTCGGGCTTAGTGTCTCCCTGGTGTGTGCTGCTGGTCGCGTCTTCATCTAGAGTCCGAGGGGGGCACCTAATAGTGTCGTCTCCCGTGTCCGTCCCTCATCAAAAACCGATCGTGTACCTTCTGGGGCAACAGAGGAGGCCAATCGAGAGAGGGCGTCCGCTCGGGAGTTTTCCTCCCGAGTGATCTGGATGACCTGAAAACTCTCGAATAGTGGGGCTATTCCTCTTACCAGTTGGAGGTATTTGATCATCGGTGTTTCCCGAGCTTCGTAGTCACCGTTGACCTGGCTAGCGACCAATTGCGAGTCAGTGTGGATTCTGACTCATTCGGCCCCCAGTCGTCGTGCCATCCTGGCTCTCGAGATGAGAGCCTCATACTCGGAGATGTTGTTGGATGCCAGGAAGTTGAACTTCAGGGCGTATTACAATTCTGCTCCTTCTGGGGATCGGAGAAGAACGCCAGCGCCACTGCCGGCGCAGTTGGAGGATCCGTCGACGAAAAGATCCCAGGTGGGCCCGGGCGTTAGCGGATGGACTTCCTCGGTCAGGACAGTACTCTATGCGATGAAATCTGCGAGTGTCTGTCCCTTGATGGCTGAGAGGGGGCGATAGGAGATATCGTAAGCCCCGAGAAGTATAGCCCACTTGACGAGGTGGCCCGAAGCTTCAGGGTGAGCAAGGATCCTCTTCAGGGGCTCATTGGTCAACACAATGATGGAATGCCCTTGGAAGTAGGGCCGGAGGCGCTTGGCCGAGGTTACCAACACTAGTACGAGTTTCTCGGTTGCCAGGTACCGTCGTTCGGCCTCATTGAGCACCTTGCTGGTGTAATATACTGGTCTCTGCACTCCTGCGTCATCTCGAACTAGGACCGAGCTCACTTTGGATGAAGTCGTCAAGAGGTAGAGATGTAGAGTTTCACCCGAGACCGGCTTTGATAACACCGGGGGCGAGGCCAAAAACTCCTTTAGCTCTACAAAAGCCTTCTGACATTCCTCATCCCAGGCGAACGTAGCGGATGCCAGTTTGGGCCCTCTCAACAATTTGAAGAAAGGCAGGCATCGTTCGGCCGCTCGAGACAAGAAGTGGTTGAGCGCAGCAATTCGTCCAGTCAGGCGTTGGACGTCTTTGACGTAAACGGGTGGCTGCATGTTCAGGATGGCCTGAACTTTATCAGGGTTGGCCTCGATCCCACGCTGAATGACTAGAAAACCCAGGAACTTTTCGGATCGAACCCCAAAGGCACATTTAGCTGGGTTGAGCTTCATGTTGTACCTCATGAGGGTTTCGAAGGTTTCCGCTAGGTCGGTGAAGTGGTCCTCGGCCTTGGGTGTCTTGACGAGCATGTCGTCGATGTAGGCTTCGATGTTCCGACCGATCTGTCCTTCGAAAATGTGGTTGATCAGCCTTTGATATGTTGCCTTGGCGTTCTTCAACCCGAAAGGCATTCGAGTGTAGCAGTATACGCCGAAGTCAGTGATGAAGGATGTCTTCTCGATGTCTTCAGGATCCATTCGGATCTGATGATAACCAGAGTAGGCATCCAGGAAGCTGAGCAATTCGTTATCGGAGGTTGAGTCAAGTAGCTGGTCGATGCTCTGCACTGGATAACAGTCTTTCGGAATGGCTTTGTTGAGGTTGGTGAAGTCTATGCACATTCATCATTTGCCCGAAGCTTTTGGTACTAAGATGACATTAGCGAGCCATGTCGGGTAAAGGACCGGTCGAAATAGGCCAGTTTTCTTCCCCTTCAGAATTTGCTCTTTAATGATCGTTTGCTTCTCTGGGCCTGCTTTCTTCTACGTTGCTGGACGGGTTTTCCCGATGTGTCAAGGTTGAGCTTGTGTACCACCGTCTCCCCAGGGATCCCGGGAAGATGCTCATCAAACCATGCAAAGACTTGGATATACTTCGAAAGAAAATCTCTGTATTGCTTTTGTACATCAGATGGTAAATCAGCTCCAATTTTTACTCCTAGGGCCAGGTCGTCTTTGAGGAAAACCGTTAACAATTCACCACCAGGCTCAGACGTTGTTGGTTTATCCTCGACTCCCTCACCCTTTTTCTTTTTTTCCTCTGGCCTTACGGCTTCGACCGAGATTATGTAGCACCTTCGAGCTATTGCATGGTTACCTCGGACTTCCCCGATACCGTATTTGGTGGGAAACTTCATTTTTTTGGTGATAGGTGGAGGGCACTGCCTTTGTCCGGCTGAGGATACCTCGGCCGAAGATGGCATTATAGATCGACATCCCTTTGATCACAATGAAGTCAACCATAACAGTAACGGTTTTGGGAGGGGTATCGATGGTGACCGGCAGGATTAGGGCTCCCTCGGGATAAGTTGCTTGGCCGTTGAACCCATAAAGGGGGGTTCGAATTGGGAGGAGCTTTGAGGGGTTTTCACTCATCTTGAGGAAGCATTCGTACGAAAGTATATCAGTGGCACTACCATTGTCAACAGGTATCCTATCTACGTTACAATGGTTTATAGTAGCCGATACTACAAGAGCGTCATCGTGCAGGGTAGATAACCCTTCCAGGTCTTGGTCAAAGAATACCAGGGCCTGCTGCTCACTCGTCGGTGGGGCTTTGGGGGGCTCGGAGGCCTTGCTCGCCCATTCAGCGTGACGCTTCCTTCCTCGGCTACTGTCTCCTCATGATGCCGCGCCGTCAGAAATAACATTGATGTGGACTCCGCAGGGTTGATTATCAATCTCTTCTGGAATGCCACGGTCCTCTTTCTGGCACTCGGACACGTACCGAGATAAGTGTCCCTAGTGGACGAGACGCTCGATCTCCTCCTTGAGCTGGTGACAATCTTCGATATGGTGCCCGTGGTCGTTGTGGAACTGGCAATGCTTGCGGTGATTGCGGCGCTTGGCCTTCATAGGCTCGGGTTGGCGGAGAATGCCCGAGCCCTTGATGTCTTCGTATATCTCATAGACGGGAGCGGATAGAGGAGTGTACCGCTCATATTTCTGAGGGGGTTCCCTTCGGTCTCCGTCTTGATTCTGCCATTTTCCTTGGCCTGAGCCTTGCTCGGATGGTCGCTTCTTATCCCCCTCCCGACCCGAGCCCGCTGGGCCACGGCAAGCGCTAAGGACTTCCTCACATTCTGCGTGGCGCAGTGCTAGGGTCACCAGATCGGCGAGAGAGGTGGAGGGATGAAGGACCAGTTCTCGCCGGAGGTTCTCATCGCGGGTGCCTCCGGTCAGCGCGGTGATGGCTGAGGTGACATCCAGGCGGTGGATACGCAGGGCCTTCGATTTCAATCAGTTGATGTAGGCCCGGAGTTTCTCCCCCTGTGCCTGCTTTAGTGCCAATAACCCCCTACTGACCTTGGAGGGCCGCTGCCGGCGAAGCTTTCCTTGAATACTCGCCCGAATTGTCTGAAGTCATGAATGCTGCTGGGGGCGAGTGCTCGGAACCAAGCTTGAGCACCTTGGACCAAGGTGGTCACGAACGCTCGACATTTGACAGCATCAGAGGCCCCGTGCAAGGTCATCAGGGCGTCGAAGCTGTCGTAGTGGTCGGTCAGGTCTCCCTGGCTGTCATACGACTTGAAGGTTGGCAGGAAATTTTTGGGGGAGATCTCGGCCTTCAAGATATGGTCGGAGAATGGGGATTGCTCCTCATCTTCCTTGGTGGAAGTTTTCTGTAGGGCACGGAGGGCACGCTCCTTTTCCGCAAATCGTCGCTCGAAGTCCCGCAACTGGAGGGATAGCTCCGGTTGCTGCTAAACCTAGGGGCTATGGGGGCGTCCCTGTGGGCTGCCGTGTCGTCCCTCAGGGGGATCCATTTTCGGGAATTGCTGTCGTGTTCCGGTCCCTTCTCTCCTCAGGGTGGAGGAGGCTTCTTGTTCGGGAGGACGGGCGTGTGAAGGTCCTCCCGACCGATTACGTATGAGCCATCACCCTCGGAGGATGAAGCGGCCTCCGACAGTTTGTTGGGAAGCTCCACCGTGGGGGGGGGCTCTCCCCGGGAAGTCGTGACTTCTCTTCCCTAGCCGCCTGGGCCCTCATCAGTTCGACAAGGATGTCCAGTTTTGCATTGAGGGTTTGGAGAGCATCAGAATTCCTGGTGGAGGATTGCACCCCCGCAGGCGGTGGAGGCGGCTCATTGGCTTGATTGTTGTCATTGGAGGGGAGGTTTTTCGCGGGGTTGGGAGGCACAGGTCCTCCGTCTGTCGCCACGGTCTTTCCCTTATCGTCGGCGGCGGTTCTCCTACCGAAATTTCTTCACACCATGATGGCTCTTTGCTTGTTTCCCACGGATGGCGCCTGATGAAGAGGCGTAATCTCGCCTTGATCTTGAGTCGTGAGATCTAGGGGGAATCTTTGGTCACGGTCACCACGTCTGTATGAACTGCAAGGTAGGAAATGGATCAGAGGTGCCCAGGGAAGAGTCCCTGGGGAAAATCCTCCGATGCTTAAGTCAGCAAGTATGATAGAGCATGGATGTGAAGAGAGAGGGTAGGAGAAAGAGGGGGCGCGAGATTATTCTCTACCAAGAGGTGTGGGGATTTTCTCTCAGGATCATTGCTTACCTTATCAGAGGGTCTCCCTGGAGTTTATATAACAGTCCATTTAACGTAACAGCCCACGGAGTTGAGGGGATTTCGGGGAGGTTACGTCCTTGTAGTGGGCTCTTTATGGTGTAAGGACTCTTGCTCTCCCTTATTCCTTGGAGTTCCCTGCTCCTACTGGATGCATAACGAACACTCGGATGAGCTTCTGACAGTTGGTCCGAGCTAGAGGTGCTCGGTCGCGGTTTTATACTGAGCGATAATAGTATAGCTTGGGTAGGCCGTATCGGGTCCTTGCAGGGGATCTCTCGGTCGATCTGTCGCTCGGACTTCTGGACCTGAGGTCCGCCTAGGAAGTGCTGATCTGAGTGAGTTTTGGGCTTGAAGAAAGTGGGCCCGAGATGGGGCTGTCACTTTGGGGAGCTAGGCCTGGTTTGGTCGAATTGGACCTAGTTGGGCCGTGCTCTCGGGCGGTAGATTTTCCCCCTCTCCAATGTTCATTGACTTAAATCTTTGAGAGGCCTTTATATAATTTTTTTAATGCTTTCTCAACATTGTGATCAATAGTGCCCCACCTCCTCCCATGTGCAGCACGCAGCAGCGGTGCGTAGTGGGCATTCAAGCCCAGGCAGCAGGATGAAGGCAGCAGGTCCTCTCTGACACGGCAATGCAGGTGCTCCGATGGCGGTGCAGTGCATGGCCTGTAAGTAGAGTACAAGGGCACCGTGCTCTTATTAAATCAGCAACCCCCCCTCTCTGGCGGCAACGTCTCCTCCCCCCCTCTCTGATTTCTACTTCCCCCTCTCCAATCTCTCCCTCTGGACCTCTACCCCTCCTCCTTCTTCTTCCCCTTTCCTTTTCCCATTCCCCTCCTTCTTCCTTCTCCTCCTCTCCTCTCTTCTGTATTCTCTCCGCCCCCTCTTCTTGCTCCTCTCATCTCTTTCTCTCCCTTTTTCTCTCTATTTTGTTGTCTCTCTCCGTTCTACACACCACCGTCGCCAACCCTCTCTCTTGCCTTCTCCGTCACTCTGCACTCACTCCCTTTCTCTCTGCTCTCTCTTTCACCCACACATAGCCCGCACCCCCCCTCGCCGTGGCTGCATCCCGCCATGCACATCGCCTGACCGTCTCCTTCACCTCCGCTCTCACCGTTCCCTCTCTCCCTTCTCACCGCAGTCACCCTGCTCCTCCTCACTGTCTCACCTTTAGCCGCAGCCACCTCCGCATCTCCCCCTCTCACGCACACACGTTCCCTCTGCGGGACCTTCGCCACCGTCTCCTCTCTCTACCCTGCACACACACACATCAGCAGCATCGCAGAACCCCTCCTCCCCATTGTCTTCGCCGTCTCTCCCCCCTCGTCTCTCTCTCTCACCGCATGCACAATCTCCCCCCCTCCATCCCACTCTCTTTCTCTCTAACCCATACGCAAGTAGCCCACACCAGCGTCACCTCCCCTCCTCTGGCCGTTTTCTCCCTCTCTCGATCTCTCTGCTACACCACACACACCTTCACACACTCCACATTCCCCTCCCCCTCTTTTCTACACCACACACACCTACCCACACTTGCACTGCCGTGGAGTCGACTCCCCCCTCTCCATAGCGTCGACCCTTCTTTGCCCTCTCTCTTTCTCTCCCTTCTCGCCCTCTCTCTTTCTCTCTCACGTGTCTCTCTCTCTCTCTCCACACAACACACATGCACATATGTTAATTTCTATTTTCTTTAATTTTGTTCTTTTTTTCTTTTTTTTATTATCCTCCCCCACTTCTCTCTCTTTCTCTCTATCTACTTCTCTCTTTATCTTCTCTCTCAAACTCTTCCAAAGATGGTGCAAGTCTGGCGTCCTCAGCTCCGGGATGAGCGAAAATCAAAGGCTTAGGGAGACAACATCACCCCGACACCACGGCCGTGATATTCCTGCCTCTAATCCTCCTCGGCCTTATTTAGGAAGTATTTTTATTTGAAATTGTAAATTTTATTTCCGCACTCCATATTGTAAACATTGTCTTTTTAATTAGTGAAAAATCATGTCGGTTTATTTTCTCTCTCTAAATCTCCCTCTCACCTCTTTCTTCATCTTCCTCTCCCTCTCTTCTTTCTCTCTCTACAACCCTCCAAATTTCATTAGATAGATTTATTTAATGTCATTTTTATTTTTAAGTCACATGTAGCCATCTAAGTTCGCATTCCGTTTAGAACACAAGATCTTTAATCCAAAAATCAACACCTCTCCGTGGATTTGACTCGGACTCGCCGTAGTACTATGCTATTAACTTTTATTGTGAGTTCAATATATTTTGAGATTGGTCGTCGCGTGTGTTTTAACGATGGACCTCGCGACGCATCGTCGCCCAGGCTACTGGGCGGCCAGGACTCTGGCCGCCCTTCCCCAATCTGCAGGCTACCAGAAGGGGGGCGGCCCTGCACTATTCCTGGGCAGCGAAAGGGTTGGCCGCCCTGGTCTGTTGGGCAGCCAGCACTCTGGCCACCCATGCCCTCTTGATCGCCTTGGACTGGGGGGCCAATGTTGTGGCTGCCTAGGCCTGCTAGGCGGCCAAAGAGATTGCTGCCCAGTCCACAAGTTGGCCTTGTGATGGGCGGCCAGTTGCCTGGCCTCCCAGACCACTGGGGAGCCAAGAGGTTGGCTTCCAGACCATTCCTGCCCCAGGGTGCTGTGCTTCACCGTTTCTTGACTCGAGGTGTCCGTACGTTACCTGGTTCCGCAGAAGAGGTGTCCGCGTGATTCTTGATGATCTAGGTTTTCTGTATACGTTATCACGGGCCATCCCTGTGGGGTTCATATGCTATGGGGATTGTTTTTCCCCGTGTAGGGTATCCTAGCAGAGGTCCATTCCCGCGTGAGTCTAGTTGGCTAGCATTCGTTGGTTTCCGTTACCGACCTTAGGTGGTTTACCAATACCGAGCTGTGCCACTTTGTGGTTTCAGGTGTGCGTGAGTTGGACCTTCTTCTGAGTAGAACTCCACTGGCTCAGCTTACTGAGTGTCATGCACGTACCGATTGGGCCGAGAGCATTGCTTACTAAGTGCTGACACGTTTCGACAATAGGGTCAAGAGCTATTCCCAATGTGACGGTTTTTAGGCTGGTTACCGTAGGGTCCCTCGTCTTTGAAGCCTGAGTCCGACTGAGGGAAAAATTAGCTAGAGGACCTAACTTAGAGCACATGGTCTGTGTGTGCACACGTGGTTGGGGGCAGAGGACCCACGCCGACGGGCGTGACCCCAACTAGTCCTTGTGTTGTTGCGACTCTGTCTCACTCTCTAGGAGAGGTGGGCAGGCGTGAGCATAGTGGGTAGTGTAAGGCATGTGGGACGCATCTGACCCAGTCCCTTGCCTCACTCTCTGGGAGAGGTGGCCAGGTTAGGGAGAGTCGGCATGGTGTAAGACGTCAGTGGACGCATCCAACCGGTGCTAGTGGGAGAGTACTTCAATCACCCGTGGGTTTAGTTCCCAACCGTGAGTCATAGTTCTCCGGAGTAGGGGTAGTGTGTTCTGACCAGATGACTTTAGCATGACTTCTCGCATGTGGGACCTAGGTTTTTCCTGACAGCGTGGTCAGGGTTCTTCTGGTAGCTAGGATATGATGTTTCAACGGTGTGGTTTTCATAGTGGCTTCCATCCGTGAGGGTTTTTCCTACGTTAGAGGCTTCGTTGGTTCTTTTGGTAGTGTATTCGCAACCTTCCTTAGATCGGTGGTTCCGAATCAAAATTGTGGTTCCCTTGTGAGGGTAGGAGTAGTGTAGAGACTCTGTGGTTCTGCCATGTTACTGTTCTATTGTTCTAGCCACCGCTGTTGTTATTGTTGTTATTTTAGTTACTTCGCCACTACTGCTACTTTCCTTTGCTATTGTTATTTCTCCAGCTGCTACTTTTGTTACCGTTTTCGTTATGGTGGGAAATCCGCGGGACCCCTACTGAGCCAATGAGATGAGGCTCACTCCCTTCTTTTTCAGATGTAGTATGTTGGGATTGAGGTGCGAGCTGATGTACACACGATTGAGATCCAGAGGGGGGGGGGTGAATGGATCCCCATTAAAACTTTTACGGAATTAAAATTTTAATTACACTTAATGTGAACAGATGAAATTGCAGCGCTCTCTTACTAAATGAACTCCTCATGTGAAACAAATATCAAACACTAAGTGTGCAAACAGAGTCAAGGTGGACGCAGTGATGAGATATAATGCCACCCACTCAAGCTAATATTTCTACGACGTTTTGGACAATGCACTTAGTGTAACTCGAATGCTGTGAACTGATCACCAGAATTAAGATCTACTACAATGTAAACTACTGATCCGGTCCTAAAACATTCATCTAGCGGAAACAAAGCAATGCGCAGGGAATCACACAAAAGAGACAAGAGTTTTAAGGTGGTTCGGTCTCAACCTTGAGACCTATGTCCACCCCTCACTAAAACCTGAGTGAGGCTTTCTGCTAATTACATAGCTTAATTCCGCTGATCCACAGCTTCGGGGATGATTCCCTACAAACCGCTGATCCATAGCTTTGGGGATTGAATCCCAGACTGCTGAGCCTCACAGCTTGTAAAACCCACTGAGCTTCACAGCTTGCTGTCCGAGGAACCAATCCTTGCCGCTGAGCAACATAGCTTGCTCCGTTGCCTAACAACTTGAAGAAAGATTCAAAGGAAAAATAAGAAAGAACAAAACAACACACGGATAGAACTTGAAAATAATGTTGCTCTCTCTTGAGCAGTCGATTCTAGATCTGATCTAGAAATCGAAACTTTAGCAACTATCTTCTCTCCAACTTCTCCTTTCTCTGATACCCTATTTCTTAGTGGCCCTTTCTCACCCTTCTGTGAAGACTCCTAAGCTCATTGCCTCTCCTCTCTTCTCTACGTTTTCCTCTCGATCTCTTCTTCTCTTGATTATCACTTAGCTCACAACACTCTCCAGTCACTCTTGCTTCTATTCTCTCTTCTTTTTGCTCGCAATTGTTGACGTGTTTTTCTTACCTTCCTTTTTCTTAATGCCCTCCCATGTCTATCTTACCACATCAAATATGGGAAATGAACGAAAGACAGAGGGAAAGGGAGGAGTGTAAACCTGTGATCATGATCGCCACCAAGATGCCGGACATGCGATGAACGCACACCGTACCTTGGAAAGAGGGAGGTACTCGCCTTAAAACCAGCACTGACGCTCTGAACGGCTCCTGATGGACCGCCTGTAGGTACACGCGGTCTCATGATAGACCGCTCTTCGGTGCTGAGGTAGAACGCGGGACGAAGATGGTTGGAGGGTTGAACGGCTTGATGGTGACCGCAGGAGGAGGAAGAACGGTTGATACTAGGCCGTACGTCTCACTGAACGGTCCGGAAGAAGCCGCACAAGACCACCACACCAGAAGTTACGAGAGTCCAACCTCCAACCATCGAAAGGATGGGCCTCGTGCTAGTGTGTTGCTGACCTGTGAAACGGAGTGTAGAATACAAAAGGAAACCCAATATCAGAACTGCAAAGTGTAGTAAGTGCTAGAACGGAAAGGAATAAACATAACTAAATGGAATGGGGGATACCTGGGGGTTTTAAACCCCTAGGGGCACTAAAAACATGAGAGGATGTGTGAATGAGGCATGAGAATGACAAAAACGTGGAAGAAACGTGGAGAAAATGACGCATGCAAATAAAAGAGAGCAACAGACTAATGAACTAAAGACACAAAATAGTGAGATACTCTCTGAACCGGAGGCCTGTATGGATGTAGAAGGCCTCCCTCCCTGGTCGTAGGTCACTCTAGAATCCGACATGGCTTCACCGTGACCTTGAAATCTCCCCCCCTTTCAAAGCTCGACTTTAGGGTATATTTATAGAGCCAAAGAAGCCAGCCCCGAAATTATGGTTTCTAGCCATTTTCAGGTCAAGATTATCAAATAAAAGATGAAGATAATTCAATTATTTTTCATTTGGAAGAAACGGCGCCATATTTGGTTCAGTATCCGCGGAGAAAAGGACGGGAGAAGTTAGGGATAGAATCACGGATAGAGAGAGAAAACTCTTGAAATTCTGAGGAATCGAGACGATGCACGGTCTCACGATAGATCACCCAACGGGATGAGCGGCCATCTCTTAGGCTGTCCAACCCTGTCGGTGGAAATTCAATAAACATAAAATATTATCCAACTATCCATCGAGATGACCGAAAACCTCACCGTTGGACTCTCATAGATAAACGACTGTGTGTAGACCGTACATCCACAAGAGCGGCCAAGAGAAAACCACCCATTCCTTGTCGGTGATAAATCAAAATAGATTAGATAATTAGATAATTATCTGAAAGCCAACGACGTTAGGATTCTAGGAGACAGACGGCTTAGGAGGTACCGCACAATGGTCTTATGCGGCTAACTCCAGACCGTAAAAATGCTTGTCGGTGTAAATTCAGGAAATCAACTAAATATCCAACAAATAGATGAACGGCTCAAAGTCAACCGTATGTGTTATGAGCGTTTGGAGACTGACCGCACATGTATATGGGCGTTTGAAATTCATAGAATAGTTCAATCAACCAAAACCACGGCCCATCAAGCCCTGAATCAATTCGAACCTAGCCTGGGAGGGAGGCCACCCATAAAATTGGCCCAGAACGTGCCAGAAAATAGCCCAATGAGTGATGGACAACTCGAGGCATCAATAAATGAGAGTAAGATAAATAACTCAACTGCAGGTAAAAAACGGGTGTCAATATATGCCCCTCCTTAACATCCTCTTTGCAGGGGAGCGAGCGGAGGTGAAGCGAAAGTGAAATGGAACATGGAGATGAAGCAGAAATGAAGTGGAGTAGACTGAAAAGCGGGCGTTAAGGTAAAACGACACCCATTTTTACCAACAAACGATAGGAATCTTCCAAAAAACTCTGAAACAAACACAATGAACGATTAAACCAAAAGCGACGCCAACCTGGAGGAACTAAACTAAATAAAAAGAAACACACGATCAACCTCACAGGGGACACAATCCCGCGGACCAATGTGGAGACCAGAATAAGCAATAGCGGAAAAAAAGAAGAACCAGACTAAAACTCCAGACGGGGACAGTCTTAATCAACCAAACCAAGCGAATTGACCAAAGTGAACTTTCCAATTCAGAGTGGAATTGTTCCTCTTACTCAAACACTGAACGCACAGCTAATCATCACTGGAGGGATATTTTGCAGGCAAATCATGGGTCATGAATGCTCAAAAGATGCGCATGATGCATGCTGGGCTAAAATAAAAGAAATCGTTAAAATGAATGCAAAGAAAGTATAAAATATAAAATACTCGAGAATAATATTGCCAGACTGGGAGATCCAGAGTCAAGACACTATCCGCAACCACAGCGTGCAGGATAGAACCATCCTCCCCAGGTTTCCCAACCCAACGGCCTATCAGGAGATTAAACACGTGAACCTAGATCATCATCGTTTTTGTTAAAGGGGAACATCAGATCCAGAAACATGTAGATAACCAACTGGTTCTCAAGATAATATGGCATAATACCATATAGTAATGCAATAAGAGATGTAAGGATAGAAGGCCATACCTGACTTACCCGTGTAGGCGAAACGGCATACTTTTTTTTGGATTTTCATTTCAGATTTTTATGGCTTTTCATGCATAAGACAAATATGATCATAGCGTAGATAACATAATGCTCAACTGAACGACAAACAACATGACATAACATAATGAACAAATGAAATAGGAGACAATGCAATATAACATAACAAAGATAAACGAGCACATATGCAATGATATGAACAGAAACAACATGCATGTATGAACGCAGCGTGACAAGATAACGACATAAAAGGACAACACACGGTTGGGACAAGAACATGACGGATAACCACACGGTTGGGACAAGAACATAAGACACAAAGGGACGACTAGATGACTAACAACATGCAGTGAGGAACAAAACAACATGTGTGGGACAACATGGTGGGATATGAACACGTGACAAGGACACGGCAGGACAAAAGATAAGACAAATATCCACTTCAATCAAAACCCAAGATCGGAATGAAGCAGAACTGCCAGGTTCATAATCGTGAGGCAAAGCCCTCTCATATAGATATAATCATTGCAAACGAAAGCTGAGAAGGACATGAGCTTCAGAACAGATCGAGAGATAAGATTGAAGAAGGAAAGAACAGATCAAAAATGTGGACAGGAGGCAGAGCAAAAAGATATAGCAATGAATGCCTGAGTACTAGCAACCTGCATACTTAGCAAACGGATTACGTATCTATCCTCAAGATAATAAAAAAATGCATGAAAATAAAAAAGATTTTTTTAGATTTTTTTTAGATTTTCAATAATATATCATTTTTCCAGATTTTTTGAAGTATTAGATTTTTTAGGTTTTTTGAAATATTTGATTTTTATTTGAAATTTTGAAGTGTTTGATTTTTTTAGAATTTTGACAATATTTGATTTTTTTGGATTTTGATATAGCAATCCGCAGCACCTAAAGACAGGCTCAAACTACTGGCCAAGGATCGCCGTCCCTCCCCTCTCATTAAAGACTTCACTTGAGCATGGCGTGCATGTGATGGTGGCTTACCACAACCAACCGCCTCTAAAGAACGGTGCCCCTACTAAGGCCATACCCGGGATACAACCCAGCCTAAGAGGGAAAAGAATAAGAAAAAAAAAAGGAGACAAGCTTCGTACAGGATGTGAGATATCAAGGCCCGATTTCTTTCCAGGGCACTACCCCTCAAAGAGATAGCCTGTTGCACCGGGGCTTTGTGTCTTTGATTTTTAGACCCATATTTATCAGGCAAGCATGCGACCGGGCTCATGATGTCACGTGGGGAACTGTACTGCCACTCTTGCCATGCTTTTGATTCATAATTTTGCATTGAATTATTTTCTCATTTTGGTAGCCCTTATTGGCCAGATATAGCATGAAAGCTTACTTTTGAGGGTCAAGACTGCCCCTATTTGAGACCTCTCTCGTATTAGGGAGCGCCCAGATTAGTCATTTTATCCATCAATCTCTTGCCCCTACACTTGGCCGAGTAGAGAAGAGAAAAGGCCTTTGTGGATACCCAAAGTATGGCCAAAGCAGCAACAGTGTTGCACTAGAGAGATCGGCTATGGCTTACCGTGAAGTGTGTGAAAAACCCATACTCAAAGGTCACCCTCAACAATCAGGGAAAGAACTGGACTCCCGGCGCGGAGTTATCAGCAGCCTAAGGATGCTGTAGAAGCTAACTTCTTATTTGACACAAATTTAAAATCGAATTCAAACAAAAGCTTCTAAAGCCACTCAATCATGTTGAGGAATCATCCTTATAAGCATGTGCAGAAATAATAGAGTAATAGCAATGATAACATGTTTCGGCACAAAATCAAAGATACCTTTGTAAATCCATGGCATGGAAGTAGCATCCCGAAACGAACATGATCAACGAGCTTTGATCAGCACGAGCTTTATGTTCCTTGCTTGCCAGGACAAAATGGAGAGGATAGCAAAGTGTAGAGATTCCTTGATATGGAGGAGCGGAAAATATCAAACTGGACAAAAAAGGATAAAAAGGAAGAGAGACGAGGGCTAGAACTCCCTCGTTAAGGCACAGAGGACTTAATAATAAGGAACCGGATACAGAATAAACAGAGATTAACTGAGATCAAGGCAGACTAAAGCCTCGAACACAGCAAGAAAAAGGGTAATGACCCCGAAAGGGTGAGACATGAAGAATAGACGAACCATAAAAAGATTGTGGCAAAGATAAGGGGGAAGAGGAGTGATCATCCGACATGGTCGGAGAAAAGGAATTAGAATCACCCGACAGGGTCGGGGAAGGATAGTGAGAATCACCCGACAAGGTCGGGGAAAGAAAATGATAGACACTCGACAGGGCCGGGGAAGAAGAATGAGGACCACCCGACAGGGTCGGGGAAAGAAAAGGGTAATCACCTGACATGGTCGGGGAATGAGCATGAGGAGCCCCCAAGAGGGTCAGAGGAAAAGGATGAGAAGCGGAATCCGGACGTATCCGAGGAGAAAAACTATAAGAGGCCCCTGGATCAGGGGAAGAGGAGGACATAAGCCGGGACCTAGAATGGTGCGGATAGGAGAAGATGATGGAAGGTACACCACCCAAGGATAAGAACTGAGCAACAGATAAGATGACTGAAAGAAAGATGAAGAGACAGAAGAAGGAGGTGGAGTGAGCCCCCGAATGCACAACTGTTGGCCCTTGAACTTATGTCGCCGCCTCTTCTTGGCAGAAATATGCTTGCAACCATTCCACCTGGCGTGGACTCGGGCCTTCGGGCTTCTTGTCTTGCAATGTTTTCTTAAATAACGGGCCCACCTGGCAGACGGCCTGGCCCGATCATGAACATGCAACTTCATCGGGACAGTTGCCCCTAGCTGTGCGATGCCAACCATAGAAAGACATTTTAGAACAGTCAACTCCTTGGGATGAACATCAGGAAGCAGTGGAGTTTTATCATTCGGCACTAGAACATGGAGCTTTGGCATCTTCACTCGACAGTTGGGCATGAAGCATAACTCCCTTGCTAGAAGCGCAAGACGGAACTGAGGGAGGGCGATGCGCGGCGTTGACGTGGCCGCCTCACCAATAAGCCGAGGGAGATGAGACAGAAAATGTAGAATGCCCCTGGTCAATCTTGAAGGCACGACCAATTGCCCCTTGAATGCTGAATTCATTAAACTTTCGGCAGCCGTGTGGGTTAGCACCATCCGGTTGGAAAACTCTTTTGGGCCTGTGAACTGAATAGCAATCAAGCGAGAGGTGATAACAACATCAATAGTGAATTCTCTGGCGAGCAAAGAGATTGCCACCGGCCCCGCTTTTGAAGAAACTGGCACCAGTGCTAAGGAACTCTTTTCAGCAACTGTCTTCATGGCAAGTGCAGGCTCATTATCCCTAGAATAGCTAGGGACCAGGACTCGGACCAGCATGCGACAAATAAAATCTTGAAGCTTGTAATGCATAATCAAAGCCTGGCTCGGCTCTTTATCTCCCTGGGGACTAGACCTGAGGGGCACCAAAGGTAGCAGGCACCCGCTCCATGGGGTAGAGATAGGTAGAGAGAGGGGTGGAGAAGGCTTGGCAGGTGTGGGCGAAGGCAATGCGAGCGGCGGAGAGATAATGGCGATGATAGGCTCTGGTGGGGGTAAAGGTTTGGAGGGTGGAGGTGTAAAAGAAGGCAAAGGTGAAGATGGTGGCGTGGGTGGAGATGAAGGTAATGGCGGGGGTGTGGGCGTAGGGATAGCTTGCTCAGGCTCGGACGATGATGGTGAAGGGAGCGGCATCAGTAGCGGGGATGGTTGTGAAGGTGACGGAACATGGATCGTTGTGAGAGGAGGCGATGAAGATGGTGGTGGTGACGGCAATGGGGATAATGGAGAAGGCGATGATGGAGATGTGGCCAATGGAGGCAGCGAAGATGGGAGTGGAGAAGGTGGTGGCGAGGCAGAAGAGGAGGCAAGTCGTGGTGCCCATCTCCGACGTGTCGGTACAACACGTCGAGCGGCATTGGGAGTAGAAGCGGTGGTGGAAATAGAGGGGGAAGGAGAAGAGTTTTGTGCTAGCCTGAGCAGAGGCTTGGGTTTGTGGAGGCCGCGGAGGTTGAGTAGGAGACGGTGAAGGTAAGAGGGTAGGTAAGGGGATAAATAACGGAGCGGGTGCTTTATCAACTGAAGAATCACAGGGATGCCCCTGGTCTTGAGATGGAGACGGCTGCCTGGGCGGCGCTTGCTGCTGCTGCTGCTGCTGCTACTGTTTGTAAAGATCCACAATAACTTGGCGCACGACATCCCAATCAATCATCTTTTTGTCTTCCAAGCTGTAAACAAGTTCCCGGAACTCGGGGCAGTCCTCAATCAAATGCCCCTGTTGACGATGAAACTCACAGAAGTGGAGCAAATTCCCGACCGCGGGTTGGCAAGGCATAACAGGAGGGAGTTGCAACGCATGGGACTTCATCAAAGCCCTGAAAATATCTGTAAGAGATTCCGGCAACGGAGAGTGAGGAGCCTGCTTCCGGCAAGGTAGGTGCCGAGGGGTGTAAGAAGGTAGTGGGGATGATAGAGGAGGTTGTGTAGGCAAGGGGAATTGCGTAGGTGAAGGCGGAGGGCTAGAGTGATGTGGAGGCGTGGAGGGAGTGGGAATATAATGGACGGCATCCACCTGCTCAGGGTGCGATGTGTCCTTGACCGGGAGTGGAGAGGTGTGGGGAAATGAAACAGTGGAGGGCTGACTCGTGAAGGAAGAGGTAGTGGGGTGACATGGGAAGGTATATGGATAAGTGGGAGCGGACGGTCGACTCATGGAGGGATATGAGGTGGAGGGCTGACTTGTGGGGGACGGTGAGGAGAAGGGGTATATGGAAGGCGAAGGTGAAGGAGACTCGTGGTCAAGGGAAACTAGGAGTTGTTGGCTAATGAAGCGGGCTCGGCTGTGGAGTTGTTGCCAAGAAGTGATATCATTCAGGGCTAAGACGCATCTAAATTCGGGCGTTGCATTAGAAATAACCATCTTGATTTGTTCGCCCTCCGGAATATGCCCTGGGACTTGCGTGGCTAGACGACGCCAGCGGTCGGCAAACGTGGAGAATTCCTCGTCAGGCTTCATCTTCTCTTGGGCCAAATCCACCATGGACTACCTGGGCCCAACCTGGTCTCGGTACTGCTGAACGAATTTTTCTTGTATAACTTGAAAATTCATCATCTGCTCTTGCGGCAACGTGAAGAACCAATCCTTGGCCGAGCCCTCTAAAGATAGGCCAAACAAATAGGCCATCAAGTGTAGATCGTGCCGAAACTGGGCCGACTCATATAGGAAATCCTTCAAATGGACGTAGGGGTCACCGACTCCGCCATAGCGACGATAAGCCAGAATCTGTGAATGTGGTGAGAGGTGAAGACCCTGGAATGCAAACGGGACATCCAAAGAAGTTTGGGAATTGATTCGGCGTTGTAATTCATGAAGCTGACGTTGGGCTTGAGCGATCATCTCCTCGGTAGGAAGAGTCCAAGAAGAATATGGGCCAGCCTGAGCAAGAGTAGATGAATTTAAACCAGGATAATTTTGATGGGCCAAATAAGGGGATCCAGCCTGAGGTGAAGGAAAGCCTGTTCTGGGAATGGAGGAATGCATGGGCCTGGAAGAATCGTGAATGTGGGAATGGGGATTGATCGGGCCAACAGCAGCACGGGCGGGATAAGAAGGCCCGTTTAAAGAATAGGGTCCAATGGAGGAATAAGGAGATGGGCCCGCATGGGAAGAGGAATCCACGTGGGGATAAGAAGGTAGAGAGGAATAGGAATAGGATACAGGGGAAAAATGCTCCATGGAGAGAGTGGAGACTTTATACAGTCAAGAATTTCAAAGGAATACAAGGATAGAAACAAGCCTAGGACAAATGCAACTAAATGGAGACACACAAAGATGAACTAAACCAAATGAGCCTAATCTGACAAAATGAGGTGGATGATGAATACCGCGACACGCAATGGAGGGGAGAGGTGATAAGAGAATCAACCAATTGACCACCCAAGTTATAAATGATGCACGAAGATTTTATAAGTTCCTCTTTAGGACCTTAGTGGATTAATTAAAATGTGAATTCACTCAACCACAAGGTACCTAACCAGAGTGAGGATGGGAAACTGGCTGACTCTAAGGGACTCTCCCTCACGCGGATGCAGACCCTAGACTGGGGGGGTGGTACGGTACAACCTGCCCGGCGTCCGTGTGGGAATACACGGCTCACGGGGACTTACGGAGGTCCTCGGCAAGGTCACCTAGTCGGCTCCAAGGAGTATGGAGATGAGAGGAAACCCTACCTCGGTAGGAATGCAACTAAAGTATGATAAAATGCAAGAACCCTATGTGCACCGGAGTGCATGCAAAATTCTAACCTAGATCTAGCAATCAATGAGCAAACAAAATATGACGAGAAGAATACCAATCATGTAAAGATTAATTACACTACAGGGGAGATGATCAGTAGCACCAAATGACATGAAATTGATAGAAAATGGTAATAAACATTTAAAGCTTGGGTGCGCTGTAGCACAGATGAGCGGTCTATGGAAGACCGCACAGGGAGGTATACGGTCCGTTAAAGACCGTCCACAACAGGGAGCAGTAATGCAAAACTTGACAGAAACAACAAAACACTGAAACGAACAAGTTGATTGGCTGATATGACCTGGAAGGACGGCCTCAGGAAGGCAGTGTATGAGCAAGAACGGACCTGAATCAACCGCAGAATATCAGCGACGCCAACAGCGTGTAGACCGAAACATACCTTCCCTAGACGGATGTACCGCCTATGTCAAACCGCAAGAACTATGCATGGGCAGTAGACGACCACTGGAGGCAGCAGGGTGACAGAATGAACAGCACTGTTCATAGAAACACGTAGTGGATCCTTGGCCGCGGAACGACTTGAACGGCTCTGCAGCAGCCGCACGAAGTCAGCAGATTTCAAGACAGATACCTGAGCCAGCGGGGTGGACGGCCTCTATCAGGCCGTAGGAAGGACAAGCGGGCGCTGTGGGGCCACTGAAGACAGCAGGCTCGTAAGAAGAACAGCACTGGAAGCAGATAAGAACGGTCGAATCCAAGCCGCTGTACCAATTGAACGGGTAATAGGGATCCGCACAACCCCCAGAAGGCACAACCGAGGAAACCAGCAACCAACCTGAAACAACTTAAAGAAGAGAACTAAACAAGCACAGAAACAGGTCAGCAAAACAATAACACGATGGGCACTAGGTGTCCCACCGTGATCGCCAAAAAATGGAGTGTTGACGTGTTTTTCTTACCTTCCTTTTTCTTAATGCCCTCCCATGTCTATCTTACCACATCAAATATGGGAAATGAACGAAAGATAGAGGGAAAGGGAGGAGTGTAAACCTGTGATCGTGATCGCCACCAAGATGCTGGACATGCGATGAACGCACACCGTACCTTAGAAAGAGGGAGGTACTCGCCTTAAAACCAGAACTGATGCTTTGAACGGCTCCTGATGGATCGCCTGTAGGTACGCACAGTCTCACGTAGACCGCTCTTCGGTGCTGAGGTGGAACATAGGACGAAGATGGTTGGAGGGTTGAACGGCTTGATGGTGACCGCAGGAGGAGGAAGAACGGTTGATACTAGGCCGTACGTCTCGCTGAACGGTCCGGAAGAAGCCGCACAAGACCACCACGCCAAAAGTTACGAGAGTCCAACCTCCACCCTTTCCGGCCGGCCAGAAAGGATGGGCCTCGTGCTAGTGTGTTGCTGACCTGCGAAACGGAGTGTAGAATACAAAAGGAAACCCAATATCAGAACTGCAAAGTGTAGTAAGTGCTAGAACGGAAAGGAATAAACATAACTAAATGGAATGGGGGATACCTGGGGGTTTTAAACCCCTAGGGGCACCAAAAACGTGGGCGGATGTGTGAATGATGCATGAGAATGATTAAAACGTTGAAGAAACGTGGAGAAAATGACGCATGCAAACAAAAGAGTGCAACGGACTAATGAACTAAAGACACAAAATAGTGAGATACTCCCTGAACCGGAGGCCTGTATGGACGTAGAAGGCCTCCCTCCCTGGTCGTAGGTCACTCTAGAATCCGGCAGGGCTTCGCCGTGACCTTGAAATCTCCCCCCCTTTCAAAGCTCAGCTTTAGGGTCTATTTATAGAGCCTAAGAAGCCAGCCCCGAAATTGGGGTTTCTAGCCATTTTCAGGTCGAGATTATCAAATAAAAGATGAAGATAATTCAATTATCTTTCATTCGGAAGAAACGGCGCCAAATTTGGTTCAGTATCTGCGGAGAAAATGACGGGAGAAGTTAGGGATAAAACCACAGATAGAGAGAGAAAATTCTTGAAATTCTCAGGAATCGAGGCGATGCACGGTCTCACGATAGACCACCCAACGGGATGAGCGGCCATCTCCTAGGCCGTCCAACCCTGTCGGTGAAAATTCAATAAACATAAAATATTATCCAACTATCCATGGAGATGACCGAAAACCTGGCCATTGGACTCTCATAGATAAACGGCTGTGGGTTGACCGTACATCGACAAGAGCGGCCAAGAGAAAACCGCCCATTCCTTCTCGGTGATAAATCAAAATAGATTAGATAATTATCTGAAAACCAACGACTTTAGGATTCTAGGAGACAGACGGCTTAGGAGGTACCGCACAATGGCCTTATGCGGCTAACTCCAGACCGTACAAATGCTTGTCGGTGGAAATTCAGGAAATCAGCTAAATATCAAATAAATAGATGAACGGCTCAAAGTCAACCGTATGTGTTATGAGCGGGTGGAGACTGACCGCACATGTATATTGGCATTTGAAATTCATAGAACAGCTTAATCAACCAAAACTGTAATGCCCTACGATTTTTATACCATTTTATTTGATTGTAAAAATATATATATATATATACATATATATATATAAATTTTTGTGTATGTCTAAATGTTTAAACTATTAATTTTATTATAGGTATTTTTATCTTTTAAAAAAAAGAAGTTTAAAAATAGTTGATAGTTATTTGTTAAAAAAAAGAAAAGAAGGAAGGTAAATATATAATAAAAAAGTAAAAGGTTAAAACAAAAAAAATAAAAAAAATAAAAAAAGGGGCCTGGGGCGGACCCATGCGGCCGCCCGCTGGCGGGCGCCCCGCCGCCCCCCCTTTCGGCCGCATTTGCGGCCGAATATATATAATTTTTTTTTTATTAAAGTTCCATTAGTTTAATCTTCTAAGTTTCATTTAGTCAAAATTCCACATGTCTAATATTAAAAAAAAAGGAAAAAATATAGGATTGTCAAAGATGTTAGGTGAATGTGTAGGTGGGGTTTGAATGTCAAAATTCAATAAAGTAATCTTTGAATAAATGCTTAAATCTACACCCTTGATTAAATGAAGGGTTAGGATGGATTAAGTCAAAATCCTTATAAATAGAAGGGCAAGGGGAGCTCATTTGCTCCTCTTGCTGGCTGGGTACGTGAAGGGCTGAAGGAGAAGGTGTGAAGGTCATTAAGGAGAGGTTTAAGCATTTTAAGGTAAGGGATTATCACTTTATCCCATTGATTAGTGTGGATTAGCATATTTAGATTGGTTTAAGATGTGTAATTAACATCTATATAGGTAGTTAAGTCCATAGATCCTTATTTCATGATCTGTGATCATATCTTAGTCGGATTAGTATTAGATCATTAATATTAAGGCATGTAATTAAGGATAAATCGAGTGATTAATGTCTTATAATTAGTAACGGTGTAAGATAAACTTAGAAAGTTTTTAGAATCATGAAATTTGATGTTCTAAACTTTCTGTAAAAATCTGCATGTCTGATTCAATTTATTATTACGTTTATGAATATTTTAATATTATCTTTAATGTGTTCGATTATACTAAAATATTAAAGAGATGATATTAAATTACCTAAAATTTTAGGAATGCATCTTACTGTGAATCCCATTTGTAAATTGTTTTTCATAATTTCTAGATCACGGTATTTATTTTAATGAATTTTCATACATGATAAAATATATAAATAATTATATAGAAATTACAGAAATTAGAGATCATGTTAACAAAAATCTTAGAATTTCACAGAAAGGTTCTTACATTGAGTTTGTTGTATTATGAAAATATCAATAGTTATTGATGTCTGTAAATGATATTACATAATTTTTGATAATTTATTAGGAGTATAAAATTATGGGATAAATAGAAATACAATATGAAAATTCTTGAAACTTTACCAGAAGGCTAAAATGTATGTTAGAACTAAGTGATGAAATTTTCACCTTAGTCTGATAACAGAATCTTTACTAGCATAATTACCCATGTTTAAATAAATAATTAGAAAATTGAATAAATATTAATACTCTGTGAAAAATTCTGAGATTATTACAGAATTGATATAGAGTACTTTTAAGTTAGTTTCCAATATATTTTGGTCATTGAAAGTATTCTGGATAATTGTATCTATTTAAAAGCTATTATTGTAAATTATTATAAATTTTAGAAACTGATATAAAATTTTATAAAATAGACTTACTGAATAAAAAATGATGAAAATTGTTATGTATGATATTTCAGTCTGAAATAACATTTTATAAATTTTTAGAAATTATCTGATCATTTTGAATATATTTAGTTGATTTATTACTCATGATATATTTTTCTTACTTAGTGTGAGAAATAGTAATAAAGTGTGAAAAATAGTAATGCAATGGAAAAAATAATAAAAAGTTTCACAATTGATATTTCTGTTATGAATGATGGTTTGACGAATTATGGTGACTTTTAGAGTGTTGTGAGTAAATTTAGTTAATTTTCCATGTATAGGAAAATTTATACAATTCTGATAAAAATTAAATTCCGGCATGAAAATTTATGAAATTTTTTTTGTATAATGTTACATGTAAATGTAATGTGTAGTAAAAATTTGATTAATTTCAGAACATAGTAACTAAATTTAGTTAATTTATGATATATGTTGAAATAGATGTAATTCTAAGAAAATTCAAATTACTACATGAAAATTTGTGAAAAATTCTATGTGTAATGTTACATATAAATATGATATGCAGAAAAAGTTAAGTGATTTTCAGAATATGGTAGCTAAATTTAGTAAATTTTTGATACATGTTGATATACAACTAATTCTGGAAAATTATAAATTCTGTCTGAAAATTGATGGAAATTTTATGTTTAAATTATTTCTGTAAATATATTGATTCCCTGAAATTTCAAGGCATTCTGATACCTGTAAACAGATTTTGTAAATTTTTAATATATAGATATGTCATGATATTTAAATAACCTGAAAATTTCAGAAAAAGAAAAATAAATTTCAGTATTGGTATATTAATATTCACAGCATGAATTTTGAGTGGCATGTGTACATTTCATATAAGTCATATTTATATTTTTATCGTACCATTAGTAATGCCAAATGGACACTGTCACCATAGGGGGAGAGACTGGAACCAAACAGTAAAAATGCCCCTATAGGGAGGTTCACACTGTACTGGCCCCGAGGGCAACGGGGATGAAATCCTGGAGGTGGACAAGTACCACTGGTTAAGGTGGAGAGGACTTCTGCCGGTTCTGCGCAGTAACCAAGACTCATCACTATTTACCTAGGTGATCGAGTACCGACTGACTGTCCTTCTAGTGGTGGTTTGGGCACTGTGTCTGACTGTTTATACCACTGTTACTGTTTATTGAACTGAAATTGAACAACTGTTACTGCCGACTGAATTGACACTGAACTACTATTACTGTTCACTGAGTCGTTATTAATACGACTATTACTGCTCACTGAATTGATACTGAAACTGTTAGTACTGTTCATTGATTCATTACTGAAACTACTGTTACTACTCAATGAAATTATATGGAACTGTCATTACATTTTACTGTTATCACAATGTAAATGCTTACTGCTAATGAATCTCCAGTATATCGAATGGTGATTTGGAAAAGGGCAGATTACGTCTGTCTGGATCCTTTCACTATGTGTGAGACTACTCCGCCTAGTACTGGAATCATTCATTAATATTTACAAATGATGAATTTTTATTTACTTTATCATTGGTAGGATAAATTTTAATGTACATGCTTTCTTTGTCAAATAAAAATAGAATGACTTTATGAAACAAATTACTGCAAATCACTTTGGATATGTTGATACATGTTTTGACTGGGGACTATGCTTAGTCTCTTACTGGGTCTATTCGTAGACTCACCCCGTTGAACAATTTCAGGAGAAGCGGTAGAAGGAAGCGAGGAGTGATCTCGCAGTGTTTGACCGCGGCTCGGATTTTACTACCAGTCTTTATCTTAGGTAGTTATGTTATGAGTTATGTCCTATGTAAAAGAAAAAAAATGTGTGTGAAATTTGGTTATGAATAAAAGACGTGTGAAATTGTTATCGTTATTTCTATCTATGTGGATGTAATCATTTGACTGTAAGTTGATGAATTGAGTATTTTTATTTCCGCTGCAATGATATCTCAGTGTTTATGTGTAATTCTCAATTATAATTGTACCGCTTGGGTTGTTCCCACTGTGACGTCTCGACCGAGATCCGACGCGAGTCTTTACGACTAGACCGGGTTTGCGAGTCGGGACGTCACAGAGAGTGGTATCAGAGCCCAAGATTGAGAATTTACATCAATGGTCATCAGCTTAATCCACATTCTAAAAAGCCTAAATTAGTAGGGAGTTATGATGAAAACCTAACCGTATTACTGCATTGTCAGACCATGGCGGGAGGAGGTCGTCGTGCGGTTCAAAATGACGATGCTCAGGAGGAGTCGAGAGGACCCCCAGCTCCGCCCCCACCACCTTTGGTGGATTATGGGATGTTCATGCAAGGCCTGATTCAGGCTATGCAGACCCAGGCACAGACGCAGGCGGCACTTCAGGCGCAACTCCAGACTCAGACAACATCACCTCTGGAGCAGGCTTTAGGAGGGGTGACTATGATGGAGAGGTTTTGGCAGATGTCACCACCCTCTTTTAAGGGGGAGAGTCAGCCAATCATGGCTGAAAACTGGCTCCGCGAGATCGAGAAGATCTTCCGGGTCATCCGGTGTGCAGATGAGAACAAGACCAGTCTGGCGGCGTATATGCTACAGGAGAGAGCGGACGTATGGTGGGCGTCCATTCTGAGGAATCAACCTGACAGGCTGGAACATGAAATTACTTGGGAAGAATTCACGGAGCTATTCACGGCAAAGTACATACCGGAACATGTGCAAGACAAGCTGGAGTAGGACTTTCTGGCCCTAACTCAGGGGTCGAAGACTGTGCTCGAGTACGAAGCAAAGTTCGCGGAATTAGCAAAATATGCACCACATATTGCTACAGATGAAAAGAAGAAGGTGAAGAAATTTGTGGCGGGTCTACGACCGTCGCTTCGGACCCGCCTAGTTGCACTAGATCTGGCTACTATGGAGGCGGCTCTTGGCACGGCATGTCGTCAAGAGAGCGATATTGAGTTATATCAGGAGGAGAAGAGGACTTCAACAAAAAGATCATCGGCACCCTTTCACCGGAATGATAAAGGCAAAAGGGTGATGAGCAATCCGTCACGAACGTTCGTGGCAAGGAAGACCACACCACCATTTTGGGGCAGCAATAAACCAGAATGTAAACAATGTGGCAAGCGACATGGCAGAGAAGTATGCTGGATCGCCGTCGGCAGATATCTCCGTTGTGGTGAGAAGGGCCACATGATTCGGGATTGTCCAAAGATGATGCAACCTATTGCGGCTCGGCCAGTAGCAGTAACAGCAGCTCCAGTGGCAGCTAGACCAGCAATAGTAGCAGCCAGACCAGGAGTAGCGAGACCCGCGGGGAGACCCCGAGCGCCAGCTCGGGTATTTGCACTTGCGAGAGAGGATGTCGAGCAGGCGGAGGATCTCACAGAAGGTACTATTTCTATCAATGGTATTCATGCTAGAGTATTGTTTGACACCGGTGCCACACATACTTTCATCTCTCAGAAGTTTGCTAGTCAATTGTATGAAGAATTTGGAATTGAATCAGTAGAACTAGACATGCCCCTGTTGGTACACACACCTGCTGGAGCAGTGTCTACCAAGAGACACATCCCCTCACTATCAGTCAATATAGAAGGAAGAACTCTGCCTGGTTATTTTTGATGTTTACCTATGCAAGACTTTGATGCTATCCTAGGACTGGATTGGTTAGAAGAGCATTACGCTTTGATAGATTGCCGAAGGAAGAGAGTAATTTTTCGCATCCCTAAGGAGAAAGAGTTTTCTCATCCCTTACTGAAGCATATGGCTGGGAAGAAGTTAGTAGTTTCAGCAATGAAGACTGTGCGAATGTTGAGGAAGGGCTACGATGCATTATTGGCAAGCGTAGTCACGAAGTCGGATGTTGATCAATCACCGACTATAGCAGAGATCGAGGTTGTTCGGGAATTCCTTGATATGTTTCCAGAGGATTTGCCCGGGTTACCACCTACAAGGGAGTTAGAGTTTGCCATTGACTTATTACCTGGCACAACACCTATCTCTAAGGCACCCTACAGAATGGCCCCAGCAGAATTGTTAGAGTTGAAAAAGTAACTTCAAGACTTGTTAGACAATGGGTTTATCCGTCCAAGTGTGTCATCATGGGGAGCTCCAGTTCTATTTGTAAAGAAGAAGGATGGTTCTCTTAGGTTATGCGTTGACTATCGCAAACTTAATGAGGTGACAATTAAAAATAAATATCCTTTACCCCGCATTGATGACCTGTTTGACCAGTTGCAAGGAGCCACAGTGTTCTCAAAGATTGATCTACGTTCGGGATACCATCAGTTGAGGATAAAGAAAGAAGACTCACCCAAGACGGCGTTCCGGACGAGATATGGTCATTATGAATTCTTGGTGCTACCTTTTGGTTTGACAAATGCCCCTGCTACTTTTATGGACTTGATGAATCGGGTGTTTAGACCTTATCTTGACACCTTTGTGGTTGTCTTTATTGATGATGTGCTGATATATTCTCCTGATGAAGCTTCGCACCGGGAACACTTGAGAATCATCCTCGAGACGCTAAGAGCGCATGAGCTGTATGCTAAGTTCAGCAAATGTGACTTTTGGCTGACGGAGGTTCATTTCCTCGGGCATGTAATATCAGGCAATGGCGTTGCCGTTGACCCCGCGAAGGTCCAGGCAGTTCTGGAATGGGAGACTCCTAAATCTCCCACAGAGATTCGGAGTTTCTTAGGGTTAGCTGGTTACTATCGTCGCTTTATTGAGGGATTTGCATCTCTAGCGGCGCCACTAACCAAGTTGACCCGAAAGGGAGTCAAATATATATGGTCTGAGAGCTGTGAGAAGAGTTTCCAAGAGCTGAAGGCTAGGCTGACATCGGCACCAATTCTTGTTTTGCCTAACAATGAGGATGACTTTGCCATATACTCTGATGCATCGAAGGTTGGGTTAGGCAGTGTATTGATGCAAAATGGAAGAGTGGTCGCTTATGCTTTTCGCCAACTAAAGGAGCATGAGCGAAATTACCCGACTCATGATTTAGAATTGGCTGCAGTGGTTCACGCACTGAAGATCTGGCGTCACTACCTTTACGGCGTCAAGTTCGAAGTGTTCACTAACCACAAGAGTCTGAAGTACCTATTCTCTCAGAAGGAGTTGAATCTAAGACAAAGACGATGGGTTGAATTCTTGAAAGATTATGACTTCGAATTGCGATACCATCCAGGAAAGATAAATGTAGTGGCCGATGCTCTCAGCAGGAAGAGAGTTATAATGCAACAGGATTGGAAGATGATCGAAGATGCAGCGCAGCTTATGGCTGTGATCGAGCCTCAGCTATGTCAGACATTTGTGTCTCAATTGACCATTAGATCAACAGTGCTTGACAAGATAATAGATGTGCAAAAAGATGATCCCCAGCTGCAAGGATTGATCGGGAAGACCGGCTTTGATCGTGATGAAGATGGAGTGATTCGATTTCAACACCGGATATGTGTACCTGATATAGCCGATTTGAGAAGGCAGATTCTGGAGGAAGCTCACATGTCAATGTTCTCCATTCATCCAAGAGGTGGTAAAATGTATCAAGACTTGAAACTGTCTTTCTGGTGGCAAGGAATGAAGAAGGATGTAGCCGACTATGTTGCTAGATGCTTGGTCTGTCAGCAGGTAAAGGCAGAGCACCAAAGGCCCTCAGGGTTAATGCAGAAAATGGAAATTCCTCAGTGGAAATGGGAAGCAATCACTATGGACTTTGTGACCGGGTTACCCAGATCGGTAAAAGGCAATGACTCTATAAGGGTGATCGTGGATCGATTTTCAAAGTCTGCACATTTTCTTCCTATGAAGGTAAAGCAATCGGTGGAAAGTTTGACAAGACTATATGTTGATAACATTGTCAGACTTCACGGGATTCCAAAGTCTATTATCTCCGACAGGGATCCCCGGTTCACGTCCAAACTGTGGCAAGGGTTGCATGAAGCTTTTGGTTCGCGGCTCAAGCTCAGTTCAACTTTTCACCCACAAACTGACGGTCAGTCCGAAAGGACGATTCAGACACTGGAGGACATGCTTCGGGCTTGTGTTCTTGATTGGAAGGGCGATTGGGAGCGACATCTACCTCTCGTGGAATTTTCTTATAATAATAGCTTCCACGCGAGTATAGGCATGGCTCCATTCGAGGCACTATATGGTAGACCTTGTAGGTCTCCGTTGTGCTGGGAGGAAACAGGAGACATGCAGTATGTGGGCCCGAAGTTGTTCAAGAAACTACCGAAAAGATCATGTTGATCCGACAGAGATTGATGACAGCACAAGACCGACAGAAGAGCTATGCTGATAACCGAAGGAAGGAGCTGTCATTCGAAATTGGTGATCACGTCTTCCTCAAGGTGTCTCCGTCAAGGGGAATCGTTCGGTTCGGCAAGCGTGGAAAATTAAATCCACGATTCGTCGGACCATTCGAAATTCTGGAAAGATTGGGAAATGTGGCATATCGGTTGGCTTTACCTCCGTCTTTGGAGGGAGTACATCCGGTGTTCCACTTGTCCATGCTGAGGAGGTACGTGCATGATTCGGCGCACGTGATCAGTACTGAGCAGATGCAGTTCCAGCAGAACCTATCCTACGAGGAGCAACATGTTCGAATTCTTGATCGCAAAGAGCAAGTGTTGAGGACTAAAGTCATCCCACTGGTGAAGGTACTATGGAGGAACTTCTCCCATGAGGAGGCCACATGGGAACCAGAGGAAGCGATGAGGAAGAAGTACCCCCAACTATTCGGTATGTGATCTAAACCCAAACTTCGAGGATGAAGTTTTCTTTAAGGGGGAGAGGGTGTAATGCCCTACGATTTTTATACCATTTTATTTGATTGTAAATAAATAAATAAATAAATAAATAAATAAATATATATAAATTTTTGTGTATGTCTAAATGTTTAAACTATTAATTTTATTATAGTTATTTTTATCTTGTAAAAAAAAAGAAGTTTAAAAATAGTTGATAGTTATTTGTTTAAAAAAAAGAAAAGAAGAAAGGTAAATATATAATAAAAAAGTAAAAGGTTAAAACAAAAAAATTAAAAAAAAAATTAAAAAAAAGGGGCCGGGGGTGGCCCCACGCGGCCGCCGGCGTCCGCGCGAGCGCGCGCGGGCGGGCGGGCGCGCGCGCAGGCGGGCGCCCCGCCGCCCCCCCCCTTTCGGCCCCATTTGCGGTCGATTATATAATTTTTTTTTATTAAAGTTCCATTAGTTTAATCTTCTAAGTTTCATTTAGTCAAAATTCCATATGTCTAATATTTAAAAAAAAGGAAAAAAATATAGGATTGTTAAAGATGTTAGGTGAATGTGTAGGTGGGGTTTGAATGCCAAAATTCAATAAAGTAATCTTTGAATAAATGCTTAAATCTACACCTTGATTAAATGAAGGGTTAGGATAGATTAAGTCAAAATCCCTATAAATAGAAGGGCAAGGGGAGCTCATTTGCTCCTCTTGCTGACTGGGTACGTGAAGGGCTGAAGGAGAAGGTGTGAAGGTCATTAAGGAGATGTTTAAGCATTTTAAGGTAAGAGATTAGCACTTTATCCCATTGATTAGTATGGATTAGCATATTTAGATTGGTTTAAGGTGTGTAATTAACATCTATATAGGTAGTTAAGTCCATAGATCCTTATTTCATGATCTGTGATCATATCTTAGTCGGATTAGTACTAGATCATTAATATTAAGGCATGTAATTAAGGATAAATAAAGTGATTAATGTCTTATAATTAGTAACGGTGTAAGATAAACTTAGAAAGTTTTTAGAATCATGAAATTTGATGTTCTAAACTTTCTGTAAAAATTTGCATGTCTGATTCAATTTATTATTACGTTTATGAATATTTTAATATTATCTTTAATGTGTTCGATTATACTAAAATATTAAAGGGATGATATTAAATTACCTAAAATTTTAGGAATGCATCTTACTGTGAATCCCATGTGTAGAAAATGTTTCATAATTTCTGGATCATGGTATTTATTTTAATGAATTTTCATACATGATAAAATATATAAATAATTATATAAAAATTACAGAAATTAGAGATCATGTTAACAAAAATCTTAGAATTTCGCAGAAAGGTTCTTACATTGAGTTTGTTGTATTCTGAAAATATCAATAGTTATTTATGTCTGTAAATGATATTACATAATTTTTGATAATTTATTAGGAGTATAAAATTATGAGATAAATAGAAATACGGTATGAAAATTCTTGAAACTTTACCAGAAGGCTAAAATGCATGTTAGAACTAGGTGATGAAATTTTCACCTTAGTCTGATAACAGAATCTTTACTAGTATAATTACCCATGTTTAAATAAATAATTAGAAAATTGAATAAATATTAATACTCTATGAAAAATTCTGAGATTATTACAGAATTGATATAGAGTACTTTTAAGTTAGTTTCCAATATATTTTGGTCATTGAAAGTATTCTGGATAATTGTATCTATTTAAAAGCTATTATTGTAAATTATTATAAATTTTAGAAACTGATATAAAATTTTATAAAATAGACTTACTGAATGAAAAATGATGAAAATTGTTATGTATGATATTTCAGTCTGAAATAACATTTTATAAATTTTTAGAAATTATCTGATCATTTTGAATATATTTAGTTGATTTATTACTCATGATATATTTTTCTTACTTAGTGTGAAAAATAGTAATAAAGTGTGAAAAATAGTAATGCAATGGAAAAAATAATAAAAAGTTTCACAATTGATATTTCTGTTATGAATGATGGTTTGACGAATTATGGTGACTTTTAGAGTGTTGTGAGTAAATTTAGTTAATTTTCCATGTATAGGAAAATTTATACAATTCTGATAAAAATTAAATTCCGGCATGAAAATTTATGAAATTTTTTTTGTATAATGTTACATGTAAATGTAATTTGTAGTAAAAATTTGATTAATTTCAGAACATAGTAACTAAATTTAGTTAATTTATGATATATGTTGAAATAGATGTAATTCTAAGAAACTTCAAATTACTGCATGAAAATTTGTGAAAAATTATATGTGTAATGTTACATATAAATATGATATGCAGAAAAAGTTAAGTGATTTTCAGAATATGGTAGCTAAATTTAGTAAATTTTTGATACATGTTGATATACAACTAATTCTGGAAAATTATAAATTCTGTCTGAAAATTGATGGAAATTTTATGTTTAAATTATTTCTGTAAATATATTGATTCCCTGAAATTTCAAGGCATTCTGATACCTGTAAACGATTTTGTAAATTTTTAATATATAGATATGTCATGATATTTGAATAACTTGAAAATTTCAGAAAAACAAAAATAAATTTCAGTATTGGTATATTAATATTCACAGCATGAATTTTGAGTGACATGTGTCCATTTCATATAAGTCATATTTATATTTTTACCGTACCATTAGTAATGTCAAATGGACACTGCCACCATAGGGGGAGACTAGAACCAAACTGTAGAAATACCCCTATAGGGAGGTTCACACTGTACTGGCCCCGAGGGTAACGGGGATGAAATCCTGGAGGTGGACAAGTACCACTAGTTAAGGTGGAGAGGACTTCTGCCGGTTCTGCGCAGTAACCAAGACTCATCACTATTTACCTAGGTGATCGAGTACCGACTGACTGTCCTTCTAGTGGTGGTTTGGGCACTGTGTCTGGCTGTTTATACCACTGTTACTGTTTATTGAACTGAAATTGAACAACTGTTACTGTCGACTGAATTGACACTGAACTACTATTACTGTTCACTGAGTCGTTATTAATACGACTATTACTGCTCACTGAATTGATACTGAAACTGTTATTACTGTTCATTGATTCATTACTGGAACTACTGTTACTACTTAATGAAATTATATGGAACTGTCATTACATTTTACTGTTATCACATTGTAAATGCTTACTGCTAATGAATCTCCATTATATCGAATGGTGATTTGAAAAAGGGCAGATTACGTCTGTCTGGATCCTTTCACAATGTGTGAGACTACTCCGCCTTGTACTAGAATCATTCATTAATATTTACAAATGATGATTTTTTATTTACTTTGTCATTGGTAGGATAAATTTTAATGTACATGCTTTCTTTGTCAAATGAAAATAGAATGACTTTATGAAACAAATTATCGCAAATCACTTTGGATATGTTGATACATGTTTTGACTGGGGACTATGTTTAGTCTCTTACTGGGTCTATTCGTAGACTCATCCCGTTGAACAATTTCAGGAGAAGCAGTAGAAGGAAGCGAGGAGTGATCTCGCAGTGTTTGACCGTGGCTCGGATTTTACTACCAGTCTTTATCTTAGGTAGTTATGTTATGAGTTATGTCCTATGTAAAAGAAAAAAAAAGTGTGTGAAATTTGGTTATGAATAAAAGATGTGTGAAATTGTTATCGTTATTTCTATCTATGTGGATGTAGTCATTTGACTGTAAGTTGATGAATTGAGTATTTTCATTTCCGCTGCAATGATATCTCAGTGTTTATGTGTAATTCTCAATTATAATTGTACCGCTTGGGTTGTTCCCACTGTGACGTCTCGATCGAGATCCGACGCGAGTCTTTACGACTGGACCGGGTTTACGAGTCGGGACGTCACAAAAACCACGGCCCATTAAGACCTAAATCAATTCGGACCTACCCAGGGAGGGAGGCCACCCATAAAATTGGCCCAAAACGTGCCAGAAAATAGCCCAACGATTGATGGACAACTCGAGGCATCAATAAATGGGAGTAAGAGAAATAACTGTTAGGTTCAGTGCAGTATTCAGAGGGGGGGGGGGTGAATGAAAATAACACGTTTAAAAAACTTTCACCCAATTGAAAACTAGAATACTAACAAGACTTTCACTCAATATAAAATTTCGCCCAAACTAGAACTATGATGCTAACTAGATAGATTTACCAAATCTGAAAGCTAGTCAACTATTCAGTTCTACCAGTTAGCAAACACATGGAGCGCCCCTATGCATTGATCTAGCGGAAGCACAAATGAACAAATCAAGCCACAATGCACAAGGGGTTTTTAGGTGGTTCGGTCCTCCAGACCTACATCCACCCCACACTCAAACCGAGTGTGGCTTCCACTAGCTCACGCTAGAAACAGCAGACTCAGTCTGCAACAAGTGCTGCCACACAGCTTGACCAGGGGAACACCCTCCCCTCTTCCTCCCAACCGGAGGGAACCACTAGTGACACCAGTCACTAGCAAACCAGAGACACACGGTCTCTCTTCCTCTGAACCCCAGAGGGAAGCACAACCGGAGATAAATCTCCCTTCCTCCAACCCGGAGGGAAACAACCGATGACACCCTGTCAAAGGCAACCAGAGACGCAAGTCTCTCTTCCTCCACACCGGAGGGTACCAACCACAAGTAGCACCCAGCTACTTGCAAACCGAAGACACAAAGTCTCCCTTCTCCTGAGCCCACAGGAGGAACCCCGACCTCTCTACAGAGGATCGGAAATACAGTAAATTGATAAAAACAAAAATGAAACCAGCAATAGAAAGCTGAAAAGATAAAAACAAATGTGGCTCTCGCAGGAGCTGGCTGGCCTGGATTTGATCCACGGTTCAGCAGGAACAGATCTTCTGTTGAAGCTTCTATCACTCTAGCTCTCTCTTCTTCTCTATTCTTCTTCCTCTTCTTCTCTTCACACTCTGCTATCTCGATCTCTTACTCAATCTCTCTTTCTTTCTCTTTCTCACTCTCTTTCTCTTCTTCTTTTCTTTTTCTTCTTCTCTGTCTGGATCGTGGCTCTCTGTATAGAGTTTTCTTCTCGCCAACTCGATCACCTTCATCTGTGGACGAAGGTCTTATATATATAGCAGCAGCAGCAGCATCAGCCACGACGTGTGACCTCCACATTTCCAGCCCTAATTATTAGGACCACGTGGCAGTCTCTCAGCAGGCTTCATTCCAGCCTCGGATCACGTGCCCTCCTTAAGCTTCACGATCAAAGCACCTGTAAAACAGAGTATCGAATAAGTCATCAGTTTAAAGAACAACTATGTATAGACTTATCAGAAGAACAGCGTTTTAGAAGAAACCTGGACGAGGTTAGAACGAAACAACACGAGCTAACAAACGGCAACAACACGGAGACAACATGAAGACAGAATAAGGAAACGACACGAAGTGAAATGACAAAAACTGTCACGAGTTGAAAACAACACGAAGACGAACACAGAAGTTGACACGGGGTTGAACAAGTAGACGTAAAAGATGACACGAGATTCACTGGGAAACGACATGAGGTGGTATACAGAAAGCAACACGAGGTGCTGCAATGTTCTGCACGCAGTGGAACAAAAACGACACGAAGACACAGAAACAACAGTAACCGACACGAAGTAAGTACGACACCAAGACGAGGTTGACACGAAATGAAAACAACACGAAGTGAAGTTGACACGAAGTGAAAACAACACGAAGATGAAACACAAGGAAAACAACACGAAGTCAAAGAAACAACAGTAATCGACACGAAGTACATGAGAGGAAAAACGACACGAAGTCATGAAAACAGAAAAGTAATTTGACACGAAGTCAAAATGACAAGAAGTAAAACGACACGACGTCGTGAACAGAAATCAACACGAAGTGTGATTTCAACATAAGAAAGACACGGACTGATAACGACACGAAGTCGAAACAGTATCTGACACGGGGTAACACTACACGAGGTAAGACGACACGAAGACGAAATACAAAGAGACGACACGAAGTGAAGTTGACACGAAGTGAAAATAACACTAAGTGAAAAATAACATTAAGTGAAACAGTAATCGACACGAAGTGAAAACAACACGACGACAGTGAGAACAACACGAGGTGAAACGACACGAGGTGTAGAAAACCAAGAATCGACACGAAGTATGGTCAAGGCGAGAAAGACACTAAGTCAAAAACGAAAGACCAACACTAAGACAGAAACATAAAAATAACACGGAGACGTAGACACTAAAACAACACGAAGATGAAAATAAGGGAAACGACACGAAGTCTAACCTCATACAAGCTTTCCTGTCACGTATGGAAATCAACACGAAGTGTTGTAAGCTCATACGACACGAGATCTTTTCGTGTTGGTGAGGGGAAACAACACGAAAACTCAAGTACAGAAACAGCACGAAGATGATGTACAATCTGATGTACAGACATGAAGAACAGTCCAAAGTATAGACTTCACGCTGTACAGACTTGGAAGACCAGTGTTGATTGTACTTGACGATGTAAACACTTAGCCTATGCAGACCAATGTACAGACTTTGGCGAAGCAAAAGGCTGTATAGACTTGGAGACCCAAAGCCATTGTATAGACTTTGTCTAAGACAAGGCATGAGCTGACGTTGTATATACTTAGCCAATGCAAACCAGTCCGATGTATAGACTTTAAGGAAATGCATGCTACAGTGCAATGTCTAGACTTGCGATGTGTTCGCCAAATGCACACTACAGTCCAATGTATGGACTTAGACGAATGATGCATGAGACGCTCAATGTATCGACTTTATGTTATTGTGCAGTGAATAGACTTAGGGCATAAACCCCACGAAGCACTGTATAGACTATGCACATAACATAAGTCTAACATAAACAATATATCAGTTGTACCAGTCACAGTCATGATGCAATCATCAAGGCACAATGTCATGAAAACACTATATCATTGCTATCATCAAAATACAATATCAATCATCAAAACCACAGCAATGAATGAATGCTTTATGCATCAGTTTGACATGTAACAAGACTCATCAAAATACAATATCAATCATCAAAACCACAACAATGAATGAATGCTTTATGCATCAGTTTAACATGTAACAAGACTGAACATCAAATATGTTAATCTAAACTGAGCAGCAAGATGACTGAACATTTGATTAACTCACATCAACAACCAATCATCAAAACCATCATCAAAACCACAGGGGCACAACAATCTCCCACTTTTTGATGATGGCAACACTTTCAATACATTGAGTCATTCTGATGATGTGAGGCATTCTGAGGCATTCTGAAGACTCAAATTATTCTCCCCCTTTGACTTCATCAAAAAGAAAAATAATTTAAGAAATTATAGCATGTATAAGAGTTCAGTCAAATTCTCCCCCTAAATAAAAGCTCCCCCTTTGAGAAGGAAAATGAACATGATTCAGCATGACAAGGAATGCTCCCCCTGAAGAGATGCCAATTGATATGCAAGTGATACATGACCTGGAAGCTCCCCCTCAATCAGTGGAATCTTATGAGATATGAGAAGTTCAGGTCATTGAGCCAAGGACATGAGCAGAAGAAATTCAGTTAACAGATTTTTCAAGGATGCTCCAAACATAAGAAATTTTGCCAGATTTTTAAAGAGATATCAATCTCATAAATCTAAAGCATAAGTTTTTAAAGTCTTCTATCATAAGGGCTTATGAATGACATTTATTGAACATCATGGTTTAAACATGATGTATGCAGAGTTTATCAATAAAATTTTGTAATGATATCTAAAACCATGGTTTAATAAAAATGAACCAAGCCCTCATATATATCTTGATTATTCTCCCTTTGTCTTACACAATCAAATCTATTGACTTCTTTCAGAATTACATGTACTAGTATTGAAATCAAGCAATTATGAAGTCATATGATTTTGTCTAGGGTTGTAGCAATTTGATTTTGGCATCAATATTCAGATATTTCAATTTATTCAACAATTTTCCTTGCTACAAATTTTACGTGCTTTCTAGTTCAGTACACACCTTGTAACTAGAGGATATACCTTGATCAGAGGCCAATATCCCTAAGCCCTTAGTGTGACTAACTGTCATGCCTTATGAACAGAGATAGCATTTACACATCATGATGCACTCCAAATCATTTCTTGATGAGTGCGTTGTATTTCTCAGTGTGCATGCCATTGCTCTGCCTGAATTTTCAATAAAATTTATTCTGCAGAGTTGACTAAGACACCTCATGACATAGTCCTTTGGACATAGTTTCTCAGTGATCAAAGTCATTGCTCTGACAAACAATTACCCTTTAGACAATTCAGACAAATTCCTTTGCTTCAAGTCAATAATAATTTCATGTACTTAACCAATTGAAGCCATGAATACAATAATGCAGATTTCAGAATTTTCCACAAGACATAGCATGAAACATATGGTTAAGGTTTATTAAACATGCTTCAAATATTTTTGAGAGATTTTAAAGTCAAACTCCATGAACATTAAACTTAAACCACATGAGTTATTTCAGTCATTCTTAAGAATGTATAGTAGAAGATTCCTAGTTCAAGAGTTTTCAGATTTATGATCGAGATAGCCCATTGAAATCTTCATGAAAGACTGATAGAACTCTGAAGCCAAATGATACCAATTGATAGGAGAATTACCAATTGTTAAGAGAGATTTTTGAAGCACAAAGTTTTCAGAATATGATCAAGGTTTGTCAACAAAATTAATAAGAAAGGATATAATATGAATTCTGACAAATGTATGCATTTGACAACCTATATCCAATGCATTGACTCCCCCTTACAATATGCATTCAAACTCTCTTTTTGGCATTTTCAATATAAGGGGATTTGCAGTAGAATCATGCATGTTCATGCATTTCTCCCCCTGACTAAATATGGAATGTGCAGAGAGAATTGAATACATGGTTTCATGACGAATGCTCATGATAATCCAACCTGACCTATTTGCATGATGACTCATGGAACCTTAGTAACATACCTAGATCCCTCTTGATAACAATTTAGTTCTCAACCACATGAAGCATGAAGCAATATAATGCATCAATCAGTTGCAAGTGCAAGTCTTCATGCATGAGGATTTAATTGACAGCTCAGATGTTTAATTTAAAACAATTTCAGATTTTCAAGAGCAGACCTAACATTAGGTTGATTAGGACTGAGCAGATCAATTCAGTACTAACAGTTCCAAGATCTTCAGACAGTTTGTTCAGCCTCCCCTTAACCAGTTCCATGTACACTTGGCAAATTAATCCATGGTGATCGTGCATGACAGTGTAGCGCCCATACAATTTCAGCAATTGAACTTTTATGAGTGAGCAGGAGAATGCAATTGATATTCATTATGGCAGTGTGTGCATGAGCAGCTCATAAGACAGGTTTAACAGTGCAAGTGACAGAATCTGATTTAAGCTCCTAATTTATCAGATTTAAACATGATATCCAATCATAATAGCAGTGCAAATTATAGAGCAGACTCTAATTACAATTTTCAGAACTGACCTTCAAAGTAGTAACCCGGGGTCTTCTCACTTGATTGCCTTGGTTTATTTACCCCTTCTTGTTTATTTCTTTCCAAGGCACACCTGCATTAACTGGGTTATTTTGATCCAGCAGGAACCCAAGCGGCCTCGGGTCCTGTATTACCCCCAACATGTGTTCTAGACAAATTTTGTGCATGAAGGTCATCAGATGTCATCAATTTACAGTTGGACATGGAATGTCCATACTGACCACAATAATAGCAAGAGACAACAGAGTTTTTGTTCCTTTGAGCATGCATGTTAGTATGATCATGAAATCTATTCACATGAAGGTTTTTGTTATCCATATGAACATTTTGTTTTTTATTTCCAGCTAACCATCCTTGATTAGCTTTATGACCTGGCGTTCCATAGTTAAGACATGGAAGTGTTTTTCTTTTAAAGCCATAGTCATTTCTAGCAGCAACATGGGGAGCAGGGAATTTTACAGATTTGGAATGAAAAACCTTTCCCTTTACATGCCAATAGTTTCCTTCTATATGGCCATGCCTCAAGCAGTGAGAGCAGACAATTGAATTTCTTATTTTAGCATTCAAATTAACATGATAAGACTGTGATGTTTTCTTACTTCTAGCACAACAGCATTGTGCAGCAGCATGACCTACTTTTCCACATTCAAGGCAATTAGTTCTTTTATTCAGATGAGCATGATTGTTAGCCTGAGAATTTTTGGCTTTTATGTCATCTTGTCTCATTAAATCACATTTATGCATGACATGACCAATTCTATGACAGTAAAAGCATTTAACACTTTTCCTTTTATCAGAAAAACTCTTGACTTGAGAATTTTTAGCAAGCAATCCTTTAAAGATATGTGCATGTGAAGATGAATGAAGGCTATGATTGTCATGCACAGTTTCAGCAGAGATATTCATGGATGAAGTTGAGCATGAACACACATAATTCTGATTTGATTCTTTATCCTTCAGGGTGACAATCTTTTTCTCTTTCCCTTTCACAGTTTTTGATAGAGAGACAATTTCAGATTGCATGGAGGATATTTTCAATTCAGATTTTGTTAACTCTTCCTCACATATGACAATCTATTTTTGCAGGACATCATTCAAATTTTTCAATGACTCATTCGTTTCTCTTAAGGATCTGATTGTATTCTTTTGAAAATTATCATCAAATTTGATTTCCTTAACTAGATCCTCTAAAACTGTACATTGATTGCATGAGTCTTCCTTCTGAATACCTTTTTCTTTTTCAATGGTTAACCATTGTTGCCCCATCACTGTGTTCAAGACCATCAGTTTTTTATTTTCATCTTTTAATCTTTCATTTTCTTTTCGACATTCAGCACTGTCACATTTCAGATTATCCATCATGGATTTAAGCACAGTTACATCTTGCATGCTCTTAAGGAGATCAATATCTTTCTCATTCAGACTGTCTTTTAATTCAATAATCTTGTTTAGATAGTTTTGATTCTCAGCTTTTAAAGCAACATTTTGTTCTTTAACATTGTTAACGTCTATCATGCAGACATCATACAAATCTGATAGCTCATCATAAGATAAATCTTCAGGTTCGGGGCTTACCTGAGATGATGAGTCATCCCTTTGATCTTCACTGTGATTGCTTCGATGGGCCAACAAACACTGATCATCTTGCTCTTCATGAACGGTAGCCACTTTATTAAAAATTTCCTCTCCAGATGTGCACTCGAAGACAAATGGAAAAAGGTCAGTATTGACTGCCGCTGACAAAATATTAAGAGCCATGAGATTCTCACGGTTCTTCAGTCTGTCCTCCTTGGACCATTTAGTCTGATCGTAAGACAATTTATGTGGGCCTCTAGACACAAGATTCCATAGATTTGGATCAACAGAATTTAAGTAGACAACAAGGCCGCCTAGCCAATCACAGAAATTAGAACCATCAAATATCACGGATGGAGCCATTTGATCAAGCGATCAGTAAGCGTTCGATTAAGAATCCAAGCAACAGTCGAGCAGAAAAAAAAACACCTCACAAGATGGCAGGATCCCCTTCAGATCGTTGGATCTGTTGACCTAGGGAACCTGCTCTGATACCAATTGTTAGGTTCAGTGCAGTATTCAGAGGGGGGGGGGGGTGAATGAAAATAACTCGTTTAAAAAACTTTCACCCAATTGAAAACTAGAATACTAACAAGACTTTCACTCAATATAAAATTTCGCCCAAACTAGAACTATGATGCTAACTAGATAGATTTACCAAATCTGAAAGCTAGTCAACTATTCAGTTCTACCAGTTAGCAAACACATGGAGCGCCCCTATGCATTGATCTAGCGGAAGCACAAATGAACAAATCAAGCCACAATGCACAAGGGGTTTTTAGGTGGTTCGGTCCTCCAGACCTACATCCACCCCACACTCAAACCGAGTGTGGCTTCCACTAGCTCACGCTAGAAACAGCAGACTCAGTCTGCAACAAGTGCTGCCACACAGCTTGACCAGGGGAACACCCTCCCCTCTTCCTCCCAACCGGAGGGAACCACTAGTGACACCAGTCACTAGCAAACCAGAGACACACGGTCTCTCTTCCTCTGAACCCCAGAGGGAAGCACAACCGGAGATAAATCTCCCTTCCTCCAACCCGGAGGGAAACAACCGATGACACCCTGTCAAAGGCAACCAGAGACGCAAGTCTCTCTTCCTTCACACCGGAGGGTACCAACCACAAGTAGCACCCAGCTACTTGCAAACCGAAGACACAAAGTCTCCCTTCTCCTGAGCCCACAGGAGGAACCCCGACCTCTCTACAGAGGATCGGAAATACAGTAAATGGATAAAAACAAAAATGAAATCAGCAATAGAAAGCTGAAAAGATAAAAACAAATGTGGCTCTCGCAGGAGCTGGCTGGCCTGGATTTGATCCACGGTTCAGCAGGAACAGATCTTCTGTTGAAGCTTCTATCACTCTAGCTCTCTCTTCTTCTCTATTCTTCTTCCTCTTCTTCTCTTCACACTCTGCTATCTCGATCTCTTACTCAATCTCTCTTTCTTTCTCTTTCTCACTCTCTTTCTCTTCTTCTTTTCTTTTTCTTCTTCTCTGTCTGGATCGTGGCTCTCTGTATAGAGTTTTCTTCTCGCCAACTCGATCACCTTCATCTGTGGACGAAGGTCTTATATATATAGCAGCAGCAGCAGCATCAGCCACGACGTGTGACCTCCACATTTCCAGCCCTAATTATTAGGACCACGTGGCAGTCTCTCAACAGGCTTCATTCCAGCCTCGGATCACGTGCCCTCCTTAAGCTTCACGATCAAAGCACCTGTAAAACAGAGTATCGGATAAGTCATCAGTTTAAAGAACAACTATGTATAGACTTATCAGAAGAACATCATTTTAGAAGAAACCTGGACGAGGTTAGAACGAAACAACACGAGCTAACAAACGGCAACAACACGGAGACAACATGAAGACAGAATAAGGAAACGACACGAAGTGAAATGACAAAAACCGTCACGAGTTGAAAACAACACGAAGACGAACACAGAAGTTGACACGGGGTTGAACAAGTAGACGTAAAAGATGACACGAGATTCACTGGGAAACGACACGAGGTGGTATACAGAAAGCAACACGAGGTGCTGCAATGTTCTGCACGCAGTGGAACAAAAACGACACGAAGACACAGAAACAACAGTAACCGACACGAAGTAAGTACGACACCAAGACGAGGTTGACACGAAATGAAAACAACACGAAGTGAAGTTGACACGAAGTGAAAACAACACAAAGATGAAACACAAGGAAAACAACACGAAGTCAAAGAAACAACAGTAACCGACACGAAGTACATGAGAGGAAAAACGACACGAAGTCATGAAAACAGAAAAGTAATTTGACACGAAGTCAAAATGACAAGAAGTAAAACGACACGACGTCGTGAACAGAAATCAACACGAAGTGTGATTTCAACATAAGAAAGACACGGACTGATAACGACACGAAGTCGAAACAGTATCTGACACGGGGTAACACTACACGAGGTAAGACGACACGAAGACTAAATACAAAGAGACGACACGAAGTGAAGTTGACACGAAGTGAAAACAACACTAAGTGAAAAACAACATTAAGTGAAACAGTAATCGACACGAAGTGAAAACAACACGACGACAGTGAGAACAACACGAGGTGAAACGACACGAGGTGTAGAAAACCAAGAATCGACACGAAGTATGGTCAAGGCGAGAAAGACACTAAGTCAAAAACGAAAGACCAACACTAAGACAGAAACATAAAAATAACACGGAGACGTAGACACTAAAACAACACGAAGATGAAAACAAGGGAAACGACACGAAGTCTAACCTCATACAAGCTTTCCTGTCACGTATGGAAATCAACACGAAGTGTTGTAAGCTCATACGACACGAGATCTTTTCGTGTTGGTGAGGGGAAACAACACGAAAACTCAAGTACAGAAATAGCACGAAGATGATGTACAATCTGATGTACAGACATGAAGAACAGTCCAAAGTATAGACTTCACGCTGTACAGACTTGGAAGACCAGTGTTGATTGTACTTGACGATGTAAACACTTAGCCTATGTAGACCAATGTACAGACTTTGGCGAAGCAAAAGGCTGTATAGACTTGGAGACCCAAAGCCATTGTATGGACTTTGTCTAAGACAAGGCATGAGCTGACGTTGTATATACTTAGCCAATGCAAACCAGTCCGATGTATAGACTTTAAGGAAATGCATGCTACAGTGCAATGTCTAGACTTGCGATGTGTTCGCCAAATGCACACTACAGTCCAATGTATGGACTTAGACGAATGATGCATGAGATGCTCAATGTATCGACTTTATGTTATTGTGCAGTGAATAGACTTAGGGCATAAACCCCACGAAGCACTGTATAGACTATGCACATAACATAAGTCTAACATAAACAATATATCAGTTGTACCAGTCACAGTCATGATGCAATCATCAAGGCACAATGTCATGAAAACACTATATCATTGCTATCATCAAAATACAATATCAATCATCAAAACCACAGCAATGAATGAATGCTTTATGCATCAGTTTAACATGTAACAAGACTCATCAAAATACAATATCAATCATCAAAACCACAGCAATGAATGAATGCTTTATGCATCAGTTTAACATGTAACAAGACTGAACATCAAATATGTTAATCTAAACTGAGCAGCAAGATGACTGAACATTTGATTAACTCACATCAACAACCAATCATCAAAACCATCATCAAAACCACAGGGGCACAACAATAACTCAACTGCAGGCAAAAAATGGGTGTCAATAGCAATTACTCTCGTTCTTTTTCTCTCTTCTTATTCTCATAAGAGAGATCATCTTTTATATCCTCGAGCTGAATCTTGTGGTCCCCACAAGATTCCAGCCGGACGTGTGGAGCGAAGACTCCCGCCCAATGCTTTTTCAGAAAGTAAGCTGAATCAAATCCACGTGTCAGATCTGGAGTGAATCCACGAGTTGAATCATTCTAGTGGACTGACAGTGATGCGGGATGGACACGCGGCCTGGGACTCTAGCTCGCGATCGTCCCTAGCGAGGGAAGACGTGGGACCGTGCGCGGTTGAGAAATCGGCAGTGACTCTTGGGTATCGGCTTTCTGCGTGTAATCGGATCGAGTCACAGGACGGTACACTCAATCTCGCTCTCTCGCAGCGGTGATAGTAGTATAACAAGCTAGAAACCTACACTCGTAGCGGCATATACGAAAGAATACGACATAAGCAAATTCAAAGAGAGAGGAACACGTTTACCTCCACGCTCTAGGCGTGGGGAAGATGATCCCGGCCCGTTACGGTAACTCCCGGTAACAACGGTAAAAAGTTAATTACAACAGTAAATTTTATTGCCCACTCCACGCAGGGAGGTAAAGGGCTACAAGTGGGGCCCGGGAGGACCGACCCTGGGTTGACGGGCAGCAATCCGGAGGTGCGTTCGGGGTACTGCGCCAACTCGATTCTGACTCGCTGGACAGCAAGGCGCGGTTTCTAAAGGAACGTCACCCTCCTGAGGTCTTCTGAAGGCTCCGCATGGCTGGGACGATGGCGGAATGTCCCTGATCGACTCCCTGAAGTGGCGGTTCCATAAATTGACTTTTGGTATTTTTGCACGAATTATTCCCTGACTGATTTTTCTGATCTGCACAGGGAACAAAATTGCGTGCCTCGACGGAAAGACCTATGGTGCTCAAATCCGGAGGCCGATCGAGGCGTGGTTGGTACCGTTGAAAAGAGCACTCACAGAAATACAACATATATTTTTCACAGCTCCATCCACCGAACGGATTGAAGATGAGAATGACTGTAACACTGTTTTGTTTTCTGACCCGGACTGACAGACACACATGGCATACTATGTTTTTCCTGAGACTGACCTTTGACCGAAGGGAAAATGATTTTTATAGACTACACAAAAATTATGGTGGAAGGGGGTATATGTGAGAAACACTGAGAAATGTTTGTGATTTTTTTGGAAATTTATAAGTGGGTGGGAAAATTACAACAAGGTGACTCTGTCCCGTAGATCTGTAGAATGGCAGATTACAGGGGAAGAACAATAAATGTGTGAAAAATACCAAATGGTGTCCAAATGACACAAAATTTGAAATGGAGGTTAGGGGAGACGAGCAGAACAAACTCTCAAAATTAGGGCTCGACCTGACAACAAGACAAATAACTAGAATTACGGGATTGGGGTTCTGTCCTGATGGAGACAGAACTCCGACGAAGCGGCGGTGGCGGCGCGTTGGCGGCACGAACGGAAGGCGGTGGCCGGAAGTCGCATACAACGGAGGTGGAGTTCTTGGATTCACACCAAGAGGAGGGCTTCACACCCTAGAATGGCAGAAATCCATCTGCAAGAGGGGAGGAGAGATACAAGGGGTGCCCTTGGGCTTGCTCTTGACAAAAATGCTTAATTCTTAATTAATATCTCTAATGACACTATACATAGGCTTATATAGAGAATGGCAAGGGGTGGGGGGTTGGGAATTTCGTGGGAGAGAGGGGATTTTCTTCCCCATGTGGTCAAATGACCAAATTAAATAAAAAATACAACATGAGATAAACTATATTATAAGGGGGAAGCATCTTGGACTTTAAGGTTTGGAATATTGGACTTTTTAATTCAATTGTCCCCTTGAATGGTCAAGCCATCTAGAAGCCCACCTTGGACCTTTGGGGCCTAAGGCTTAGGTGGACCAATAGGAAAGGAGATGGGGGCCCCTTGCTGGTCCTACTAGACTTTTGCACAAAAACCCAAAGATCCTTAGGGAATGACACATTGGCTTATAAAGCCTTAAAATTGCACACATGTTTTCCCAAGGATATAAATACAAATAAAAGGACTCAAATGCAAAAAAAAAAAGTTAGTGCTCGACGTCGATTCCCATCAACTCTCCCCGGGTGGGAAGAATTCGACCCCGTCGAGTAAGGGGTGCGGCTGCTCGAGTAGCTCTGGCAGATCCGTCACCGAACCTGGAAGCGCGGAGTATGCTCCACTCCAAGTAATCGACACCTGCTCATCCCGTATAGATTCGATATACACACACTGCTGGGGAATGAGACTAGAGGTGGACACTCCGGGGTGGGGTCACTCTCAAAGGAGAGAAGGCGGCACGAAGACTCACTAGGAATCACCGCTTGTCCCTTATGTGACTAGATCCGATATGAAGTAGAACCGATCCCAAAGTCCGACAAGTCTTGAAGTAGAAAGGGACTAACATCGTGAGCGTACAAAGATCGACTTGACTCGATGTATGCACAGACACACGACAGACAAATGAAACAAAGACTCACAAGGACCCTAAACAAACCTAATGTTATTCCGACCCGTACATGGGTGACGGCGGACCAGGACATCCGAATATGTGCCATGCATGCATCTTATGTACCCGAAGGTTGGTGGTATGGGAAACACCTAGACGCCCAAGTATGACCCAGTCATGCATGAACGGCCCTTTGGATTTGGGAGACTTGAGAGGGCTAGGAGAGCCGGGTGTGGACGAGCCGGGTGTGGGTGTATCGAGATTGGGCTTTGTGGGTATATATGACCTCTCCCGTGGGGTACGGGTGTGGTAGTGGACTCCCTCGACGAAATGAAGTATATATGGTGGGTCAAGGGGCCCAATAGGGAATGGGTCAAAGGGATCAAAGAAGGTATGACCCCTTGTGGTGGGTTCCCACAAGTCACGGTCCCATGTATGGAAGTCTTGAAGGTGTGGATGGTCACTTTCATGCATTGTGGCGGGTGGGACGGTGATCGTAGGTAGAAAGTATGATTCCTCCCTCGGACAAAAGGGTATGAAGTCGGGCTCGGCCGACATGGGGAGGAATAGAAGAATCTCGTTGGTGACACAACCCATGGTGCACACGGAGATAATGGACCCTAAGGCCGGATGGGTGCAACTAAGACTAGTGGGTTGATCGAAGCATTGGGCCAAGGAGTGCGTCAACTGCCATTGCGAGTCTAATCCCATAACAAGGTCATCCAAGGTATCAACATGGTGGCTAGACTGGAATGTAGTGTGGAAGGAGTTGACGGGCACCAATGGTAGGGTGGGGTCCATGGATGGATAAGGAGGTGGGACCAAGCCATCCTTGAGCCAACTAAGTAGTGGCTTGGCGATTAAAAGCGTACCCATTAGAAACACAGGTGGCTCGGGCTTTGGTGGCTCCAAATAAGATGGTTCCGAATAAAGATCGGAAGTAGATGTCAATAGAGCTCTAGGGAAGGGGTTCCCCGACTGAGGTGGGGAAGGCTGTGATGTAGGCGGTCCGACCGGATCGGGACTCGGCTGGGAGGTAGATGCTTGCCGAAGGGCACCTTTAAACCGAGAAAACTGGGACTCAAATGGTTCGACCTCTAGAGCGACCTTATAGGACTGCGCCAGAGAGAATGCGTCGCGGATAAGACATTCAATTTAGAAGTGAAGCCGCAAACCTCTCCGGAATTGAAAGGTAATCGTGGTGCTCTCCTCTCCAACTCGATATTCCACCCGGTACTTATCATAGTCCCGAATGTACTCAGACACGGACCGATCACCTTGGACGGGTCGACATGGGTTGGCCATAGGTGCCAAAAGATGGGAATGGATCCCTAGGAAGGGATATGCAAGGCCAATTTTTTTGTTTTTATTTTATAAGTAAAATGTTATGCCAACTAATGCAAGCACCTAGACACGACTTAGAATGCGATGCACATGCAAAGTTGAAATGAGACTCGACTATACTCCTAGACACAACCAAGACTCGGTACGTGGCGGAGCTAATCGATCCGAAGATCACTCGCGCAAGTGTGCGGCCTTCCCGATAGGCGTAGCCTAACGTTCCGACAACACCTTTTGATATACCGATTAATGGTATGCAAATATGACACTTAGACCGACTTAGACTTAGACTCGACTTAAACGACTCTTTTTTTTGTATTTTGTTTCGGACTCAGACATAAAGACTACCCTAGACTCAACTGGCGCTCTGATACCAAATTGATGCGGGACGGACACGCGGCCTGGGACTCTAGCTCGCGATCGTCCCTAGCGAGGGAAGACGTGGGACCGTGCGCGGTTGAGAAGCCGGCAATGAGTCTTGGGTATCGGCTTTCCGCTTGTACTCGGATCGAGTCACGGGACGGTACACTCAATCTCGCTCTCTCGCAGCGGTGATAGTAGTATAACAAGCTAGAAACCTACACTCGCAGCGGCATATACGAAGGAATACAACATAAGCAAATGCAAAGAGAGAGGAGTGAGTTTACCTCAACGCTCCAGGCGTGGGGAAGACGATCCCGGCCAGTTACGGTAACTCCCGGTAACAACGGTAAAAAGTTAATTACAACAGTAAATTTTATTGCCCACTCCACGCAGGGAGATAAAGGGCTACAAGTGGGGCCCGAAAGGACCGACCCTGGGTTGACGGGCAGCAATCCGGAGGTGCGTTAGGGGTGAACTCGGCCTGCTGGTCCGACTCGGTCCTGTGCCGACTCGGTACTGCGCCAACTCGGTTCTAACTCGCTGGACAGCAAGGCGCGATTTCTAAAGGAACGTCGCCCTCCTGAGGTCTTCTGAAGGCACCGCTTGGCTGGGACGATGGCGGGATGTCCTTGATCGACTCCCTGAAGTGGAGGTTCTAGAAGTTAGCTTTTGGTATTTTTGCACGAATTTTTCCCAGACTGATTTTTCTGATCTGCACAGGGAACAGAATTGCGTGCCTCGACGGCAAGAATTATGGTGCTAAGATCCGGAGACCGATTGAGGCGTTGCTGGTACCGTTGGAAAGAGCACTCACAGAACTACAACATATATTTTTCATAGCTCCATCCACCGAACGGATTGAAGATGAGAATGACTGTAACACTGTTTTATTTTCTGACCCGGACTGACAGACACACAGGGCAGACTGTATTTTTCCTGAGACTGACCTTTGACCGATAGGAAAATGATTTTTCTAGACTACACGAAAGATATGGTGGAAGGGGGTATATGTGAGGAACACTGAGAAATTGTTGTGATTTTTTTAGAAATTTATAAATGGGTGGGAAAATTACAACAAGGTGACTCTGTCCCGTAGATCTGTAGAATGGCAGATTACAGGGGAAGAACAATAAATGTGGGAAAAATACCAAATGGTGTCCAAATGACACAAAATTTGAACTGGGGGTTAGGGGATATAAGCAGAGCAAAATCTCAAAATTAGGGCACAACCTGACAACAAGAGAAATAACTAGAATTACGGGATTGGGGTTCTGTCCTTATGGAGATAGAACTCCGGCGAAGCAGCGGTGGCGGCGCATTGGCGGCACGAACGGAAGGCGGTGGCCGGAAGTCGCATCCAGCGGAGGTGGAGTTCTTGGAGTCACACCAAGAGGAGGGATTCACACCCTAGAATGGTAGAAATCCATCTGCAAGAGGGGAGGAGAGACACAAGGGGTGCCCTTGGGCTTCCTCTTGGCAAAAATGCTTAATTCTTCATTAATATCTTTAATGACACTATACATAGGCTTCTATAGAGAATAGCAAGGGGTGGGGGGCTGGGAATTTCATGGGAGAGAGGGGATTTTCTTCCCCATGTGGTCAAATGAACAAATTAAATAAAAAATACAACATGGGATAAACTATATTATAAGGGGGAAGCATCTTGAACTTTAAGGGTTAGAATATTGGACTTTTTAATCTAATTGTCCCCTTGAATGGTCAAGCCATCTAGAAGCCCACCTTGGACCTTTGACTGGCCTCACATGGGCCCTAAGGCTTAGGTGGACAAATAGGAAAGGAGATGGGGGCCCCTTGCTGGTCCTACTAGACTTTTGCACAAAAACCCAAAGATCCTTAGGGAATGACACATTGGCTTATAAAGCCTTACAATTGCATACATGTTTCCCAAGGATATAAATACAAATAAAAGGACTCAAATGCAAAAATAAAAAGTTAGTGCTCAACGTTGATTCCCATCAGACAACCTTGGATCACGTGCCAGTCATCTTAACTTTCGAACCACGTGGCCACTTACATCTTTGATGCTTTTTGCCCTTCTAGTGTTTGATCAAGTTGCCTAAGTAGTTTGATGCCCTTCATATTGAAGTTCCTGTTAGAGATAATATGGAGGTTCATCATGCATCTTATCATCATGTAGATCACAAGTTGTTAAGAGAGATGTCTAAGAGATGTATACTTATACAGATTAATAAAAATGGGCTAACTGCTGCTAATCATGAAGATCAGACATTCCCATGACATGCAGTATGCGGTGATGAAGATGCTTTGATGCATTCACCAAGTGCATGGACCTGAGACTACTCAAAGCTGAGCAAATGCAGTAAACCAACACTCACTGCAACGACATGTGTGGTCCATAGGTAGACCTGATGGACAAAGTGAGAATGGAAAACCACAAGAGATTGTAGAGTTGCATCGACTTGTTGAGCTAGGACAAGTGTAGCTGCATCGACCTGACAAGGTGATGACAGTACAGCTTGTGTTTAAGCATTGACCTGATGAGCCAAGCAAGTATGGCTGCATCAACTTGAGTGCAATGACTGTCAAATGCACATTGACCTGATAGAACTTAATCAACACATGTGCATCGATCTGATAGAACTTGTTACTGCATGCGCATCAACCTGATGAACATAATGCTTTCATGTGCGTCAACCTAGTAGACTGAATGCATGTATGTGCATCGACCTTGCTAAACACAACGGCCTCTGGTGCATCGACCTGATAGACTAATAGAGTGTACATGCATTGACCTAACATACTTAATGCGTGTATGTGCATCGACCTGATTTCAATGTAATGCTTAGCTGCATCGACCTGCATGAGTGAATGTCTATATGTGCATTGACCTTATGTTCCTGACACTTATAAAGATGCGTGGCCTGTATGAGGACGCTGACGCATAGATTTGTATAGCATGAGTGACTAAGATGCATCAACCTGTATGACATCTAGACTTATAAACAAAAATGACAACTCAAACAATCATTATTAAGGTAGTTTTGCCACACCATGATTCATAGTGTGACACCATCAAAACCAGGGTTCCAACAATCTCCCCCTTTTTCATGATGGCTACTATGAGTCATGTAAACATTTGCACAAGATAAAGATAATTCAATCATCCATGACAAACAAGAATTTTAGTTCAGTGGCAAACAACCAGTGCAACATTCAACCATTCATTCATTGCAACCAATATCCAGTCAATATTCAGTCATTGAAAACAAAGGTTTCCATTCATTACACACAGAGGTTTTCACAACAAAGAAGGTGCTATACTAAAAACTAAATGACACAACCTATGTACTACATGCCCGACTAACATGCACGACTGACACTCTGTGTACACTGAGAAAGATTTGCTTGTCCAGATAACATAGTCTTCAATAAACAGAAAACATAGACTCATCTTCTCTGCACAAAACATAGAAAATCTTCTTTACAGAAAATGAAAACATAGACTCATCTTCTTCAAAAACATAGACTCATCTTCTCTCCCCCTTTATCATTATCAAAAACATATGAGAGGATGTCTATCTTCTCCCCCTTGGAGGTGTGCTGGAGCTGCCAGGCAATCTCAGTGGAATTGCTGTGGGAATATTCTGTGGTATTTTGGAAACTTTGGTGCTCAATGCTGCAATTTTGGCATTAACTTTCATATCACATTGCTTAACAAGAGCATACAATTCTTTGACTTGGTTGTGCAGGTCACCAAACCAGTTCTGCAGCATAAGATTGAGATTGTCAAACTGAACCAACTGAAGATATGGCATAGATGTTGAAGAGCTTTCAGGTAGTGAAGAGAGTTGTTCTCTGATTGCTCTGACCATAGTAATAATCTCATCACCCAGTGAGTCAGTTTTAGCATACACTTTTCCAATTTGAACAATGATACTCTGGGATTCATCCATTAACTTGGCACACTCAAGAGATAGACTTTGCTGCTCTTCTCGGATATCATAGGCATGCATCAGCATCTCTGTGGTTTTCTCTTGTGTCTCTATATGAATTTCCTTCAGCCTTTTCATTATTGACCCTGCTTTTTCACAAACATGTAGTAGAGATTCCATGAAATTAACAATCCTCTGATCAGATTTTGCTTTATCTGCTTTAAACTTCTGCCATCGACTATTCATAGTCTATTCAACATGTGCAAGTCTGACGTCAATTCTTTCAACTGTCATGTTCAACTACATAATGGAAGAATTTACATTTTAAAATTGTGTCATCAGAAGTCTCACTAGGGTTGGATGAATTTCAGACACATTTGGAGCTCAGCTGGGTCCCTCTGATGTAGATGCCTGAGTATGAAATTCGGGTGGAGTGTTTCCTTCAGCAAATACCCTTCGCTCTTCTGGAGATAAAGGTGGCAGTATGCCAAATGCTATCATAGGTCCATGGTATGTGTTTTATGGCACAGCAGGATCTGCCTGATCTTGTTGTTGGTGCTGCTGTTGCTGTTGCTCTGCCTACTTTTGCTGTTCTTGTTGATGTTGCTCCTATGGCTTCTCTTGTTGCTGCTCATGTTCCTGTTGCTGTTGCTCCTGTGGTTGCTCTTGTTGCTGCTCATATTCCTATTGATGTTGCTCCTGTTGCTACCCTTGCGGCTGTTCTAGTTCATTTTCCTGTTACTGCACTTCCTGCTGCTCATCTTGCACTTGTTGTTGTGGTCCTTGTTGTTGTCCAACATCTCCTGGCAACTGTTTCTGAACTCTTGCAGCAATATTCTTCAATTTCATGAATTTGTTTATAAACTCCATATTGTTAACACTAACTTTAGGGATTTCTTTATATCTTTCATCCTCAAGAGGCACCTTCATCTTCTTAAGTACAGCAGTCAGATGAGCTACATAGGGTAGATGCCTTTTATCCTCTTTATAGCGGCCAATGATTTTCATCATGATTTCTTGAAGAGACACTTTAATATTTCTGACAATACAATAAAACAAAACTCTTTGTGTCTTAGTCAATCTTCCTCTACCTCCATCTTGTGGAGTTATAATGGTCGTAAGCATATGATGCACTAATCTCTTTAATGGAGAGAATTTGTCGGTGTTGAAACTGGTCAATCGCGTTTGCTTGTAATCATCTGGATTACTTGGTTGATCTGTTAAAATGGTATACGCTCAAATTCATCATATTCCATATCTTCTTCAAAAATACCATCCTCGGGTATCCTTAAAATCTTGTGAAGGGAATGTCTAGCCAGCTCAATTTTAATCCCTTTGAAATAGGACCATAGCTTAGGTAGGTCTGGGTCATATCTCAAATTCTTATAAAATTCAGTGACTAGCCTAGGATAATAGTACCTATGCTTTCCCATAAATTTCTTCCATACTTGGAATTTTATCAGACCCATCAATTCAAGAAATTCATCAAACATCTGTTGATCATGGAAATCAACGTACCGAGGAAAGATGATTTTAGTAGACTCAACCAGTTCCTTTGCTTGTTCAGATGAAGAAGATGATTAAGCCTTTTCTTCAGAGGATAGATGATCTGGTTCCTCCTCTTCTATAATCTAGCGCCGCTTGATCGGTACCTCAGGAGTCTTCCCTTTTCTTTTGGTGGATTTCTCTGCATGTGGTGTATGCATGTCTGAACCAGTGCCCCTGTCATGCACATGCTTCGATCTGGCCTCCTTGCGAGGTTCTTCAGCTTCTCTCCTTGATTGCACAGCCATTGGTTGCTGCTCCTTCTGAGCTCATCATTTCCCCTTTCTTCTGGTGGCCGGAGACGACATATTGACACGATGAAACAACAAGGAAAGCGTACGAACAAACGGATATGGATGTATGCAATGAAGAGAACAGAGTCAAGCAAGTGGTAAGTGACACGGACGACTGTACGTCATCGGTGCGATGGGGTTCAGAGAAAGAGAAGACTCGACCTGTATGTGAGAAAATTCGACAAGGATGGGTGACTAAATAAGCTAAAGTCATAAAAAAGATTTCTGTTAACTTTACCAAATTCAGAGACATTTACTAAACTGCCCTTCTCTTTAAGGTATTTTGCCTTTCCTTGCAGTTATGTGGTTTGCGGCTTATAAGGGTTAAATCTTGATACATGAATGTTCTTAAATTAATCCTTCTATGCAGAGACAATGGAGATAAAACAATCTTAACAATGTACTATGCCCAATCCAAAAATCATCAAACTTACTTATCATTTTCATTAGACAACATGGGTATAATAATCTGTCTTATATTAAAAATAAACAATTTCATATTTCTAAAAGTGGCACAGAGTCAACCATATTTTCTTTCGTTTATTTATTTACTTGAGCAGTCAAGTATGATTACATCTTTTGACTCAAGGAGACACGTTGATTAGATGCCCGAATCCCTTGTTACTCAGTGTAATCAACCGTCCCGCTTCAATTTTTGAACAAAGTTAGCATCTTTTATCATGACATAACTTTTGCATTTCTTTGATGTAGAAAGTCAGTTTCTCCAAAAGACATGTCATTGCTCTGCCATATTACTATTTTTTTTATTTTATGGCATATTCTCTATCCTTTTTTAGATTTTACTTTAAAACTATTTAAGGACAAAATAAGTACATGATTCTCTACCAGAGATGTCCTTTTACTTACAATTTTTAGATTTCAGGAAATAGACCAGACAGATCCATTTTCAGAATGTTTTAAAACCATTGTTAGTGCATTCATGAATAATCTTGAACAATTAAGATTGGATTTAATCCCAATAAATAGCAGATCATAGTTTTGTAAGGTCAAACAATTTCTCTTAGATATGGGTGGTCTTGTAATGATATCTTTTGATTAGTAAAGAAAACAAAATTTTATGATAGACTCCCCCTGAATGAATGCACAGGAGTTCTCATGAAGACATGTGAAAGACTTAACTGAGTAGCCATAGAATTGAGTGCAAGAATAGATATATCTGAGAAGTGAAGAAAGATTGGATGGGTAAGGTAGGTAACCACATTGAAGCACAAAGAAAACTTGAGCTAGATTTGCAAGCAACCAAAAGACTCCAATAACTTCCCATCATGATTATATCTTCTTCATGAAGCACAACACCTTAAAGCAGCAAATAGCTCATTCCAGATATAGTGAGGTCGGTGCACCTTTTTGATGCATTGACCTGCTAGTATAGTAAGGTCGGTGCTCCTTCCATATGCATCGACCTACTAGCTTAACCACTCTGATGTTTCAGCCATATAGCATTATCGCATCGACTCCACAAGGCAAAGACTTGTCCTTCTAAGAGCACTTATCCAAAAACTTTAAGCACAATATCATTAACTTTTCTGAAAAAATTACCTCATTCTCTTCCACTGAATTACACTTGGCCAGCTTAGATCAAAACATATCATGCTCCCCCTCAATAAGTGCAGCAATTTCAGCCAAACAACAGTCCTCTTTTTCATTGTACACATGTATGCAAATATGAAATGCAAAATGCAAATCTATCATTACATGCAAGTTAGACCCTTGGTACTAGGCAGAGGTCTAGCCTCTATGCACGATGTGGGTTTCCAGACACAAATGATCTGCCTTTCTCCCAACGTACCAATTGATATACCAAAGGCTCATGCATGGAAATACTTCTAATATGCATAATGAGTTTAACACTGAATAACTGCTCAACTTGCAAATGCTCATGTTAAATGTTATGCAGCAAATGTATGAATTAAAATAGACATAACACACATGATAGAATAAAATTTTCAAAATCCCCCTTTATCTTTCAATTGATAGAATCAGTGATTCTAATCTAACGTAACATGCAACAATCAGGAGAGATTTATTCAAAACATCAGTTGAATCAGTAAAGATGAAAGGAAGTGGGGTTTTACTGACCTTCATGTGCCATGATTTTATTTAACCCCTTTTTATTTTATGCCATCAAGGCACACCTGCAAGCAAAATAACTTATTTTGGATTTCTAGGAACCCAAGAATTCTTGGGTTCAGAAATGTTAGTTTCACCTTTCTTCGGTGCTTTCCATGATCTCATAGCACTCAAATCATCAAATCTCATAGCAGGACAATTATTCATGACATGTCCCACCTTCCCACAATTATAACACAGATTAAGTACATTCATGTTCTTCTTTAATGGATGTGCATGGTATTTCTGTGGGATGGCCTTAGTTCTGCCATTCCTATCATGGAACTTAAAATTTCTTCTCACATACCAACAGTCCTGGACTGTGCAGCCAACTCTTTTATAGTTAAGACGATAAGGCCTCTTGTTTGAGAACAAATTTGGCCTTCTTTGGTCAGTGAACTTTCTATAGACTTTCAATTCATCATTCTTAAAAACCAAGCAATCATGCATTATATGGTCAAATCTATTACAGTAAAAGCACTGAATTACCTTTTTCTGCACAACATGATTTTTGACATGAGCTTTTCCAGCATGCACATGAGGATTTTGAAATAAACCCTTTTTGTTTGAATTTATATTGACATTTATGAATCCATTCAATTTCTTGCATGCATTTACTGCATCAAATTTCATGATTTGACAGTCATCCATCATATGACCTATTCTACCACAATAATGGCATGAAAATTTCTTTTTATATGCAAGTGTGTTTATGGCAAATTTATGAACAGGATGCACTGTGGTAGCAGGAGCCTTTTTGGACTTATTCAGATTATCAACAGTTTACTATTTTTTAGATTGTTTTTCTGTTCTCTGAGCAGTGAACTGAAATACATATGGGTTCAAAGATTTGGATGATTCAGAAGTCCCCAAACAAGAAGTATCCATTTTATTCTCAATCTTCCATTTATTTTTAGGCTTATAGCCTAATCGTTCTCTTTGAAAATTAACTTGACTTCCAAGAAATTTTTTCAAATTTTCTTTTCCTTTTACAAACCTTGACAATGAATTTTTTAAATCCACTATTTCTGTTTGAAGGGATGAAATTTGAAGTTCATAGTATGTTATCTCCTCTTCACAGGAAATGATTTGTTGATGCATGGCATCATTCAAACTTTTGAGATTATCAATTTTCTGTTTCAATTTCAGTTCACTGTTAGCTTCATTTTCATTTGAAACACACTTTCCCTTTTCAAAAACTAACAGCCTCTCAGACATCGCAGCATTCAAGGTTTTAAGTTTGTCATTTTCACTTTCCAATAACTGCTTTATTTCACTTAACTTCTCCTCTATATCTTCAAGTTCAACTTTGTTATCAAGGAGATTCTTATTCTCTTCTCTTAAAGATGCAATCAAATCTTTTTGCCACTCCACATCAGATAAAAGAGTTTCATTTAATTCCTTCAAAGATAAGCACTTATTACATGATGAACTATCATAAAAAGTATTGGACATGTTTTGTTCAACTTTCTTTTTCAACTTCTTATTTTCAGATTTTACTCTCCTATACTTTTCATACAATTCAGCATACATCTCTCTTAGATCATCAATAGTTATTTCATCAAGATCAGTTTTAGAGTTTACCTGATCCTCTCTTCCATTGCTCGAAGTACTTCAGTCTGCCATAGAACATTTCTGGTTCTCATGAAATTCAATCACTAAATCCCAAATCTCCTTCGCAGTCCTGTAGGTAGAGATAGAGGAAATGACATTAGTATCTACTGCATTCTTTAAAATATTCAAAACTTTTATATTTTCAAAGTTCTTTTGCTTGTCCTTCTGGGACCAAGTACTCTCCTCTTGAGGCAAAACATGTGGACCATGTTTAATAAGGTTCCATAGTTTTGGATCCATAGAGTTCATAAAACCGCACAAGCTGCCGAACCATTTATTGAAGTTTGAACCATCGTATATCACGGGAGAGTCCATTTAACAGATAATCAGAAACAATCAAAGCATAAATAATAGGATCTGATTTGTAGATCGTTGGATCTATTAACACAGACACCCGCTTTGATATCAATTGTTGGGATTGAGGTGCTAGCTGATGTACGCACGACTAAGATCCAGAGGGGGGGTGAATGGATCCCCGTTAAAACTTTTGCGGAATTAAAATTTTAATTACACTCAATGTGAACAGATGAAATTGCAGCGCTCTCTTACTAAATGAACTCCTCATGTAAAATAAATATCAAACACTAAGTGTGCAAACAGAGTCAAGGTGGACGCAGTGATGAGATATAATGCCACCCACTAAAGCTGACATTTCTACGACGTTCTGGACAATGCACTTAGTGTAACTCGAATGCTGTGAACTGATCACCTGAATTAAGATCTACTGCAATGTAAACTACTGATCCAGTCCTAAAACATTCATCTAGCGGAAACAAAGCAATGCGCAGGGAATCACACAAAAGAGACAAGAGTTTTAAGGTGGTTCGGTCTTAACCTTGAGACCTACGTCCACCCCTCACTAAAACCTGAGTAAGGCTTACTGCTGATTACACGGCTTAATTCTGCTGATCTATAACTTCGGGGATGATTCCCTACAAACCGCTGATCCATAGCTTCGGGGATTGAATCCCAGACCACTGAGCCTCACAGCTTCCTAAACCTGCTGAGCTTCACAGCTTGCTGTCCGAGGAACTAATCCTCGCCGCTGAGCAACACAGCTTGCTCCGCTGCCTAACAGCTTGAAGAAAGATTCAAACGAAAAATAAGAAAGAACAAAACAACACATGGATAGAACTTGAAAACAATGTAGCTCTCTCTTGAGCAGTCGATTCTAGATCTGATCTAGAAATCGAAACTTCAACAACTATCTTCTCTCTGACTTCTTCTCCTTTCTCCGATAACCTGTTTCTCAGTGGCTCTTTCTCACCCTTCTGCGAAGACCCTTAAGCTCATAACTTCTCTTCTCTTCTCTACTCTTTCCTCTCGATCTCTTCTTCTCTTGATTCTCACTTAGCTCACAACACCCTCCAGTCACTCTTGCTTCTATACTCTCTTCTTTTTGCTCGCAATTACTCTCGTTCTTTTTCTCTCTTCTTCTTGTCATAAGAGAGATCTTCTTTTATATCCTCTAGCTGAATCTTGTGGTCCCCACAAGATTCCAGATGGACAAGTGAAGGGAAGACTACCACCAAATGCTTTTTCAGAAAGTAAGCTGAATGAAATCCACATGTCAGATCTGGAGTGAATCCACGTGTTGCATCATTCTGGTGGACTGACAGCCTTGGATCATGTGCCAGTCATCTTAACTTTCGAACCACGTGGCCACTTACATCTTTGACGCTTTCTACCTTTCAAGTGTTTGATCAAGTTTCCTAAGTAGTTTGATGCCCTTCATATTGAAGTTCCTGTTAGAGATAATATGGAGGTTCATCATACATCTTATCATCATGTAGATCACAAGTTTTTAAGAGAGATGTCTAAGAGATGTATACTTATACAGATTAATAAAGATGGACTGAGTGCTGCTAATCATGAAGATCAGACATTCCCATGACATGCAGTATGCGGTAATGAAGATGCTTTGATGCGTTCACCAAGTGCATCGACCTGAGACTGCTCAAAGCTGAGCAAATGCAATAAACCAACACTTACTGCAACTACCTTTGTGGTCCACGGGTAGACCTGATGGACAAAGTGAGAATGGAAAACCACAAGAGATTGTAGAGTTGCATCGACCTGTTGAGCTAGGACAAGTGTAGCTGCATTGACCTGACAAGGCGATGATAGTACAACTTGTATTTAAGCATTAACCTGATGAGCCAAGCAAGTATGGCTGCATCAACCTGAGTGCAGTGACTGTCAAATGCACATTGACCTGATAGAACTTAATCAACACATGTACATCGACCTGATAGAACTTGTTGCTGCATGTGCATCAACCTGATGGATATAACGCTTTCATGTGCGTCGACCTGGTAGACTGAATGCATGTATGTGCATCGACCTTGCTGAACACAAGGGCCTCTGGTGCATTGACCTGATAGACTAATAGAGTGTACATGCATTGACCTAACAGACTTAATGTGTGTATGTGCATCGACCTGATTTCAATGTAATGCTTAGCTGCATCGACCCGCATGACTGAATGTCTATATGTGCATTGACCTTATGTTCCTAACACTTATAAAAATGCATGACCTGTATGAGGATGCTGACGCATAGATTTGTATAGCATGAGTGACTAAGATGCATCAACCTGTATGACATCCAGACTTATAAACAAAAATGACAACTCAAACAATCATTATTAAGGCAGTTTTGCCACAACATGATTCATAGTGTGACATCATCAAAACCAGGGTTCCAACATAGTGCTTCTCCTCAAGGTGGTGCATCTCGGTCGGAGGTCTGTTAGCAGCCAGCTAGCCCTTACCGGGGTATGCCTCGAGGCAGTGTACATTTCCTTTTCTTATAGACTGTACTTGTGGACTAGACTCTGTAGATCTATTTAATTTTTATAAAATGTTAATTTTATTTTTGTCAGTTAATTATTAATGTTGGAGTTTATTTTTCTGCTTGTTTAGAATTTCAATGTATAACCACACCATCCCTATAAACCCTTCCGAGCTTCCCAGCTCGTGGGTGGAGGCATAGGATCTGAATGGTATCAGGTTGACTCTGTATCCAGATCTTGGGTCGTTACAGATGGTATCATAGCTTGGTTGTGGAAATGCATGGGAATTCAGAACCATCGCAGAGACTCAGTGTCTGGAGAGTCCAATACAGTAGGCAACTGGCATAGGGTGTTTTTTTTTTATTCACCTCACCCTTGTTTTTGTGTTGTGTTAAGGGTCAGATGGCACCGGGGAGGCTACCTCGATCACTATCAGGGGCACCAGCAAGGGCTCGGGAGGAGCCGAGCAAAGTGGAACCGAGTCGTGAGTCACCTCCTCCAGAGGTAGCGACCCGCGGGGTTCCGAGTCAAGCTAAGTTTTTCACCAACATGTATCAGTTTTTCGCGCAACAGTGGGGTCAACAGTGCTATGGTTAGGAGGATGGCAAAGGTAGTTCGTCGCATGGTGGTGAGGGCGTGTTCTGTGAGAATTTCTACAGTTTTAGCCACCGTTATTTGAGGGCCAACTGGATCCTGATGCAGCGAGATTGTAGATCAATGCGGTGGAATGAGTGTTCCGGTCGATGGAATGTGTGGATGATGAGAGAGTTCTCCTGGTGACTTACCGGTTGCATGGTCCTGCTCTCTCGTAGTGGAACTCGGAGTGGGAGGCGACCTTTCAGTCTCGACCACTTCGGCAGATTTCTTGGCAAGAGTTTGTTGAACCTTTTGAGCGAACTTACAGTCCTGAGTATCTACGGACGGAGAGGATATTATAGTTCCTGAATTTACAGTAGGGTTAGATGTTAGTGATGCAGTATTGGGCCCATTTCATGGAATTGGGCCGCTATGTTCCTCATGTAATGGCAGATGAAGTCTTGAGGACACGACAATTTCTTTGAGGTTTGAGAGTTGGGTTGCAGCAGATCCAGATTACGACTCGAGTTATAGGTCTGGACGCGGCGTTCCAGACAGCGGCGGCTTTGGAGGCGGACATTTTGAGGACTTGGGAGTCTCAGGCAGAATAGTTTCCATCGGGTCAAGTTCGACAGTTTGAGGATCAACAGATAGAGGTTCAGCAGCCTTTGAGCCAGCCATCCTTGATGACATCTTCACCTTCCGGTAGGCGTCCTTGGAGACTAGGATGGAGATACATAGAGTGGCTTAAGGGTCAGAGGCAGGCGTCTGAGGAGAGCGTGCTGCAGTCTTCGGTCCAGATTCAACGGTGGAGTGTGGCTGGAGGTCAGTAGAGTTAGTGTTCTAGTTCTGGCACTCTGCATCCAGGCAGATCGTGTTCAAGTGCTGGGAGGTGATACAAGTGTGGTCTGGCAGAACACAAGGCACGTGATTACCTTGAGGGGCCATCCCAACTGAGGTAGCGATTTTTGTTGCAGCATGGCACGATTTTCTAGGGCATGTGATGCATGGTCCTAGTGGTAGTGGAGGCGTCCTACCTCCTGGAAGGTATGCGTTGTTTATTTCTTTGAGTTAATTCCTTGTTGTGTATTTTGATTAATTCTGTGGTTTTCTTGTTTTAATTGTGTATGTATCCCTCCCCAAATGTTTCAAGGTTTGTAAAGGTGTCCAACGTGTCGACAATGGAGCTGCCTATTGGGAGTTGTGTGCCCTTTTCCCCGATGTTATGGTGTAAGGGCCGTTAGGACGGTGTGAAGTCAGTTAAGTAGAGTTACCAGCCAGGCTAGTGTGTCATGTGGTGAGGCCGGCGTTGGGCCTCCCGAGATGTTTTGGTGTGGAGACCTACAGTGTTGTAGGTGGGTTGTTGGACATGAAAGGAAGGTTGTGTTCCATAATCGAGGGGTGTGAGCTTCTTCACCCGTACTTCTAGATTTAATCGATTCTGTTGGGGGCCGTGTCATGATGGATGTCAAGTTTTTCCCCCTATTTCTACATTTGGTCGGTGCAGAGTTGCGCAGCGGAAGAGTGGTGGGCCCATAACCTACAAGCTCCAAGATCGGAGTCGAAGTTGAGAGTGGGGAACGTTTTATCGTTGAGTAAGTCCTAGAGGGTTTATAACCAATTGTGGAGAGTTGCCTTGGGATATGAGGCTATGGCGGCCATGTGTGTGGCCTTGATTACCATGTGTTGGTGGCAGTGTAGTGCTGAATGGCACAGGTTGTGAACGTGTCACATAGACATTAAGAAGAAGGAAAATTTAATTTCTTAAAAAAGAAGAATAATGAAAAAGTATGTATGTGATGAGGAATAAAAGAAAGAGAATAACAAGGGAGCAAGTGATGCTCTAAAGTAGTGTGATCGCCAGAGGGGTTACCTCAAAAAAAAGAAAGTGATCGCATGTCCCTTGTGAAGCAGGTGAGATTGTGAGTTGCACTTCCTCCTTCTACCGGCCGGTCGATGAAGGGGGCTTTTACTCTTGATTACCCTTAAAAGAAAAGAATCAAAGACAAAGAAAATCCGGATTAGCCAAGGGAAGTGTAGTATCTATACTCAATAAGATGATGATATGCAATATGGGCATAAACACACCTTGTGGTTTTGTTTTAAACCCCTAAGAGGGGTAAGGGATGTGAAATATGTGTATGCAAAGAGGAATATGAAAATATGGCAATATACTAGATGAATATGTAGAGGGTGGATGATGATTATAATATGCAGAGCAGAAAAAGAATTAAAAAGAGAAAGTGAGAAGTCCTCTTCTGCACCTGTGAGCAGGACAGAGGAAAGCTCAAAGAGAACTCCACAGCAGCACCCTTGTCAGTAAGGATCAGCAGCAAGGAACCTCAGCGAAAGAACTTAATAATGCCTGTGCGCATGCGTCTAAGGTCTTCGCGCAAGAGAAACCGAAGGGGTTTTTATAGGGATTGAAGACCTTATTATAATAGGATTAAAACAAGGAAGGATAACTCTTGATCATGGGACTCCTTCCTTCAATCGAACGCATAGTTAAAACAAGGAAGGAGTTTGTATGGGAAGGTTGCAGCCGAAACGGAAACAAAAACTGAAATGGCGACCTAGAAACAGTTGCTGTTCTAAACAGCGCCCCTGGGTCTGCCGCTATTTCACTAGAATTTTGGACTTTTCATATTTAAGAAAATCATAATCCGCGACCGCGCACGGGGGCGTTCATTAATGAACGCTCGCCTGGAAGTCGTTATTTCAAGGAATTTAATTTCGAACAGAAATTGGAAAGAGTTAAAACAACGACCATGCGTACGGTCGTTTACTTATGAAATAGCGACATCCCCAAGGGTGTTATTTAAATAGTGACCTGATGACGGTCGTCATTTTCAAAGAAAATCTAAAGAAATGGAGAAACCATCTTACTAAGCCAGTAATGTAGTCCACTTCGGGGCATTACAATGTGACATGAATTTTACTCAACATAGCATCGATTTTGGCGTGTCTACAGCTGCCCCACCTTGGCGTCTGCTTTGCAGGGGAGTGAGACGGAATGGAGCGTAAATGGAGATAAAACGGAATGAAAGTGAAATGAAGCGGAATGAGGGCGAAATGGATTAAAAAGTGGATGTGATGCGGGACGGACACGCGACCTGGGACTCTAGCTCGCGATCGTCCCTATGCGAGGAAACGTTGGACCGTGCACGATTGAGGAACTGACAGTGAGTCTCGGGTATCAGCTTTTCCGCGTTAACTCGGATTGAGTCACGGGACGGTCACTCACTCACTCTCGCAGTGGTGATACAAATGATATAACGGACTAATAACCTATCACATGCAGCGGCATATACGAATAAATACGAGTAAAGCAAACGTCGAGTAAGAGAGCGAACACGATACCTCCACGCTCCGGGCGTGGGGAAGACCATCCCGGCCAGTTATGGTAACTCCCGGTAACAACGATTAAAACTTAATTACAACAGTGACTTTTATTGCCCACTCCACGCAGGGAGGTAAAGGGCTACAAGTGGGCCCGAGAGGACCGACCCTGGGTTGAGGGGCATCAAGTTGGACGGGCTTTTGGGGCGAACTCGGCCTGCTGGTCCGACTCGGTTCTGACTCGCTGGACAGCAAGCCTTGGCCTCCAAAGGAACGTCACCTTCCTGAGATCTTCTGGAGGCACCGCTTGGCTGGAACATTGGCAGCACGTCCCTGGTCGACTCCTGGGAGTGGCGGCTCCTGAAGTTGATTTTTGATATTTGTTTGTGAATTTTTACCGGATTGTAATTTCGGACCTGCACAAGGAACATGTCTGCACCCCTCGGCTGCTCGAATTAATTCTCTCAGATCTGAAATCAGATCGAGGCAAGACTGGTGGCGTTGGAAAGAGGACTCCTAGATATACAACATATATTATTTGTCGATCGATCCAATGAAGGGATGAGAAATGGGAGGCTCTGAAAGACTGTGTTTGTTTCTGTGGGTCGGATTATAAACACTCAGGACAGAAGGGATCTGCCAGAAACTGATCTTTGACCGAGGGGTAAATGATTTTTACAGGGGCTAACAAAATTATGGGAGGTAGGGGGGAACGTGAGGAACACTGAGGGATTTGTTTATATTTTTTGGAAATTTTTAAGGGGGTGGGAAAAATACGAATAGGTGACACTGTCCCTCAGATCTGCAAAATGGCAGATTACTAAAGGGAAGAACAAAAATACATGAAAAATATCAAACGAAGGCTAAATGGCACAAAATTAGGAAAGACGGGGAGAACGAACCCTCAAAGTTTGGACTTGATCAGACAACAAGAGAAAAAAATAAAATTATAGGATTGAGGTTCTATCCTGATTTGGACAGAACTCCGGCGAGTGGCGGTGGCGGCGCGATACTCAGGAAGGGGGAGGGGGAGGAGGCTTCACACCTTAGAAATTCACAGCTTTCATAGCAGCTAGGGGTTGGGAGAGAGAGAGGGGTGCCCTTGGGCTCTTGGAGGCAAATTCTGATTTTCTTCTCATTAATTCTCATAAAATGTGAATTACAATTTATTTGTATGAAATGCAAAATGACCCTAACTAACCTCAGATCTAGGTTAGGGGAGGGGCACTTAGGGGATAGAACATATTTAATTCCCCATGTGATTTGGAATAAAATAAAAAACCTATTTATGGGGGGCTCCCCCTTGACTTTAAGGGATGGCATCTTGGACATTTTAAGCCACTTGTCCCCTTTGAATGGTCAAGCTTCTAGAAGCCCACCTTGCATCTTTGACTGGCCCCACATGGGCCTTAAGGCTTTGGTGGACCAATAGGGAAGGAGATGGGGGCCCCTTGCTGGTCCTACTGACTTTTACACAAAAACCCAAAGATCCTTAAGGAATGACAAATTGGCTTATAAAGCCTTACAATTGCATACATATTTTTCCAAGGATATAAATGTAAATAAAAAGACTCAAATGTAAAATAAAAAGTTAGTGGTCTTGCTATGATGTCCCCATCAATTCTCCCCGGGTGGGAAGAACTCGACCCCGTTGAGTAAGGGGTGCGGCTGCTCGAGTAGTTCCGGCGGATCCGTCACCGAACCTGGAAGCGCGGAGTACGCTCCACTCCAAGTCTTCGACACCTGCTCATCCCGTATAGATTCGATATGCTCATGCTGCTGTGGGAATGAGGCTAGAGGTGGACACTCCGGGGTGTGGTCACTCTCAAAAGAGGGAGGCGGCTCAAATACTCACTAGGAATCACCGCTTGTCCCTTATGTGACTAGATCCGATATGTGAGGTAGAACCGATCCCAAAGTCTGACAAGTCTCGAAAGGGACTGACAATGCGAGCGTACAAAAGACCGACTCGACTCAACACATGCATGTATAGACATACGAGACCATAGACAAACCTATTGTTAGTCCGACCCTTACATTTGCAAAGGTGGACCAGGACATTCAAATGTGTGCCATGCATGCATTTGACGTAACCGGAGGTTAACATCATGGTGGACTCCTAGACATCCTACGATGCACCAATCATGGACATTGGGCTTGGATGTGGGAAGTCCGGGAGGTTCGGGTGGTTTAGGTGGGCCGGGGGAACCAAAGTCTTCATTACCCCCAAATGACGGTTCAGACCTATTGCCATGTGAAGGTTGCCAGGCCCGAGTGGGAGAGGTGTGGTAGTGGACTCCCTCGAAGAAGTGAAGTATATATGGTGGGTCTAGGGGTCCACTAGGGAATGGGTCAAAGGGATCAAAGAAGATATGACCCCTTGTGGTGGGTTCCCACAAGTCAGGGTCCCATGTGTGGTAGTCGTGAAGGTGTGGATGATCACCTTCATGTATTGTGGTAGGTGGGACGGTGATCATGTGTAGAAAATAAGATTCCTCCCTTGGGCAAAAGGGAATGAAGTCGGTGAATAGAAGAATCTCCGTGGTGACACAACCCATGGTGCACACGGAGGTAATGGACCCTAAGGCCGGATGGGTGAAGCTAAGACTAGTGGGTTGGTCAAAGCCTCGGGCCAATGAGTGCGTCAACGTCCATTGCTGCTGTAGACCTATAATAAGGTTACCCAAGGTATCAACGTGGTGACTAGACCGGAATGTCGTGTGGTAGGAGTTGACGGGCACTATAGGTATGGTGGGGTCCATGGGTGGATTGCAAGGTGGGGTAGGGACAAAGCCATCCTTGAGCCAGCTAAGAAGCGGCTCGGCTATGAAAAGTGTTCCCGTTAGAAACACGGGTGGCTCGGGATGAGGTTGGTCCAAATGAGATGGCTCCGAATAAAGATGTGAGGGTGGTGGCAAAGGACCTCTCATGGGCGAGGAAGGCATGTCCTCTCGGAGGGGAAGTGGTCCTTGGGACCCCGTAGGTGGGGCCGGGTTTGGGTTATGGGCTATGGCCTCCCTAGGCTCGAGTATGGCTACCTCCTGCCTCAGAGGTGGGCAAGGGGAGACCAGCGACTCAAAATAAGTGCACCTCCTATCCACCCGTTCCGAAATCATTTGCACAAGTTTGGCAATGGTATCGGTTGGAGTAGGGGTATCGCGGTGGACTCGCCCGTAATCAACCGACCTAGGCTTGGGTCGGGGCTCATCTAAGAGCGGGGCTCCTTGCCTCCGATTATGACCCACTTGGTTGGAAGTGAGTTGGTGGGGTCGGCTGGAGGTGTGACCCACGGGGTTGGAAGTAAATGGGTGGGATGGGTTGGAAGGGACCGGATGGGGAAGGTAGACCCTCCTAAGCTCTCTCTTCATGTCCCACCATGATTCGATGGGCCATTGCCTCCTAACCTCTCTCAAGCCTTCGATGTCTCTCCACTTTTCGACCGCCTCGTGGAGGAGCCTCTCCTTGGCAAAATAGAATTGCCCGGCTTCGGACATGGTATAACAATCAAAGTATGTGTCCATGGCGGCCTCCCACTTGAGGTAGTCGCCCGGGTCATTGGAGCCATAAAAATTCGAGGCTTCGGGCCTACGGAAGTGGAGAGGGTGGTTGCCAAGTCCATGGGTGTGCCAACGGTCATATCGCCTGGGCGATCGAGATTCCAATAGAAATGGGGAACTACAAGACGGACATGCTGACACTTGGACAAGACACTAGACACGACTATGCAAGGTTGGAATGCACTAACTAATGCACACTAAGGACCCTAGACTTAAACCAAGATCCGGTACGTTGGCGGAGTTACGGGATCCAAAGATCCTCTCGCGCAAGTGTGCGGTCTTCCCGATAGGCGTAGCCTAACATTCGGACAACACCTTTTAATATACCGAATAAGGTATGCGATGTAACCTTGGACCGACTTAAACTTAGACTCGACTTAAATGACTCTTTTTTTGTATTTTTGTTAAGCAATGATGAATGACTACCCTAGACTCAACTGGCGCTCTGATACCAAATTGATGCGGGACGGACACGCAACCTGGGACTCTAGCTCGCGATCGTCCCTATGCGAGGGAAACGTTGGACCGTGCGCGGTTGAGGAACCGGCAGTGAGTCTCGGGTATCGGCTTTTCCGCGTTAACTCGGATTGAGTCACGGGACGATCACTCACTCACTCTCGCATCGGTGATACAAATGATATAACGGGCTAATAACCTATCACATGCAGCGGCATATACGAATAAATATGAGTAAAGCAAATGCCGAGTAAGAGAGCGAACACGATACCTCTACGCTCCGGGCATGGGGAAGACCATCCCGGCCAGTTACGGTAACTCTCGGTAACAACGGTTAAAACTTAATTACAATAGTGACTTTTATTGCCCACGCAGGGAGGTAAAGGGATACAAGTGGGCCCGGGAGGACCGACCCTGGGTTGACGGGCAGCAAGTTGGACGGGCCTTTGGGGCGAACTCGGCCAGCTGGTCCGACTCGGTACTGCGCCGACTCGGTTCTGACTCGGTGGACAGCAAGCCTTGGCCTCCAAAGGAACGTCACCTTCCTAAGATCTTCTGGAGGTGCCGCTTGGCTGGAACGTTGGCAGCACGTCCCTGGTCGACTCCTGGGAGTGGCGGCTCCTGAAGTTGATTTTTCATATTTGTTTGTGAATTTTTCCCGGACTGTAATTTCGGACCTGCACAGGGAACAGGTATGTACGCCTCGGCTGCTCGAATTTATTCTCTCAGATCTGAAATTAGATCGAGGCAAGACCGGTGGAGTTGCAAAGAGGACTCCCAGATATACAACACATATTATTTGTAGGTCGATCCAATGAAGGGATGAGAAATGGGAGGCTCTTAAAAACTGTGTTTGTTTCTGTGGGTCGGATTACAGACACTGAGGACAGAAGGGATCTGCCTAAAACTAATCTTTGACCGAGAGGTAAATGATTTTTACAGGGGCTAACAAAATTATGGGAGGTAGGGGGGAACGTGAGGAACACTGAGGGATTTTTTTAGATTTTCTGGAAATTTTTAAGGGGGTGGGAAAAATACGAATAGGTGACACTATCCCTCAGATCTGCAAAATGGTAGATTACTAAAAGGAAGAACAAAAATACTGGAAAAATATCAAACGAAGGATAAATGGCACAAAATTTGAACTGGAGATTAGGGGAGACAGGGAGAACGAACCCTCAAAGTTTGGGCTTGATCAGAAAACAAGAGAAAAAAATAAAATTACGGGATTGAGATTCTGTCCTGATTTGGACAGAACTCCAGCGAGTGACGGTGGCGGCGGCGGCGACGCTGAGCTTCACACTCAGGAAGGGGGAGGGGTAGGAGGCTTCACACCTTAGAAATTCACAGCTTTCACAGCAGCTAGGGGTTGGGAGAGAGAGAGGGGTGCCCTTGGGCTCTTGGAGGCAAATTCTGATTTTCTTCTCATTAATTCTCATAAAATGTGAATTACAATCTATTTGTATGAAATGTAAAATGACCCTAACTAACCTCAGATCTAGGTTAGGGGAGGGGCACTTAGGGGATAGAACATATTTAATTCCCCATGTGATTTGGAATAAAATAAAAAACCTATTTATGGGGGGCTCCCCCTTGACTATAAGGGATGGCATCTTGGACATTTTAAGCCACTTGTCCCCTTTGAATGGTCAAGCTTCTAGAAGCCCACCTTGGACCTTTGACTGGCCCCACATGGGCCCTAAGGCTTAGGTGAACCAATAGGGAAGGAGATGGGGACCCCTTGCTGGTCCTACTGACTTTTACACAAAAACCCAAAGATCCTTAAGGAATGACAAATTGGCTTATAAAGCCTTACAATTGCATACATATTTTCCAAAAGATATAAATGCAAATAAAAGGACTCAAATATAAAATAAAAAGTTAGTGGTCTTGCTCTGATGTCCCCATCAGGATGCCAAGGTGTGATGTGACACGTTTTCGACACTAAGTGTTGGAAATCTTTCCATGGCTCTGAATGAAACGATCTCGGATGATTACAAGAAAGCAACAATTGCCCGGATGAAAACTAAGCTATCAAAATGAAATGTGCACGTGGGCACGAAAGGAAAGACACTGTTGGAGAGCGGTTACTAGCCAATGTGGACATACTATAACCAAGGTGGATTTGCAATAAAATAAAGTAAAGTACTGTAGGAATCCTGGTAAAGGATGCTTTCGAGGAATCAGCCTGAGCGGCTTCAATGAGATCACAATACTCGATTTTGAATGGAATATTTCATGTCAACGCGAATCAAGAGTAAGCGGCCTTCATTACTGGCTTAATATGAAAATTTTCTGACGTTAAGCTCAAAGTCTTACATGATGCATGCTGGGCTAAAAGGAAAATTAAAACAAACTAAAAATAGAAAATAATCATGGATAATATTGCTAAATCATCCAGACTTGGTCAAGAATCCAGATCTCTAAGTTGACTCTAAGCAGAGGCCCGTTTATCCACGTATCAACTTAGAAAGTGGAACCATCGTCCCAAACCTTAAACGACTTCAACGGCCTATCCGTGTGATCAAGACTCCCTTAGAATTATCATTATTTTTGATGAAGGGGAACTAGAATTCCAGGTTCATCAGAACCACAAGGTCCTTGATATACTATAATAGCATATATAGCATATAGTAACAATGCATACAAGAGAAAAATATAGGGGAAATGAGAAATGTCACCCAAAAGCGTCCCAAGAATTTAACACAATTGATAATAATTTCAGCATATATAAAGCCCCATATGATCTTCAAAATGGTACTATTTACCAGAAATGGTGCCCCTGCACGAGGGCGCTGCATGAAGAATATATATATATATAAACAAAATCCATGAAATTTAAGCATATCACTATTCACAAAAAAAGTGACCATGTAAGAAGGCGCTCCATAATTGAAACGCGACTCTCGATAAGTCGCTCTTTAAATGGCGGCAGAGTGACTGTCGCTATTCCCCTGTGTTCCAAAAACCGTGTTCTAATCGGAAACTAAACACTCGATCCTTTTTCCGCTTCGAACTCTAATAGAGCACTTGCTCTTCCTGTAAAAAGAGCTCCGAGGTTTCTTCAATTCAAGCACTTCTTCTGTGCAGGGAATTACCAGAAACCGTGAACTCATCTACTGAACAGGCTTCGGTAGAGAACAAGTTCTTTCATCAGTCTTACTAATGGAGAGATTACTACAACGACCCTTGAAGAGGCCCAAAGTTGGATTTGCAAGGATCAATGAGATTGACAGACATGTTAATGGAAGAATTGCACTAAACCAAGTAAGTATTCAAAAGCCTTACTTCTATCTAATTTTACCCCTTCGAGTTCTAATGGAATCCTCCCCCTTCTTCCTTCTTTCTCAATTTTCAAGAATATCCACTTATTCCAGGGGCTAGGAGATTTACCAAGATTCAATGGCTTCCCCTCCTTCTCTCCAAGATTACTCTTGACATGAGATCCCACCTCTCCAAGTGGCATCTCTTAGGCTTAGTGACCCATGCAAAACACTATAATGACATTCATTTTGATTGGGCCACCATAGGAGCTCTCATAGAAATATGGCACCCACACACCCATACATTCTTGTTCCCCACCTTTGAAGCTACCATCCTACTAAAAGAAGTGGAGATGCTACTAGGATTGAAAGTCCTAAAGCAAGGGATGAAGGAAAGATGGCAATCATGCAAGAACCTATAAGTGCCATGGAGATGCTAGCAAGCCTAATCCCAAGCCAAAAAATGATAGAGCAAATAAGAGTATCCAAAGGAATCAATTTGATGAAGCTAGCGGCATGGGTATATAAGGCTTTGGGAAAAGAGAGAAAAGAAGAGGAGATGAAATTAATTATGAAGGCCATGGTGATTTGCCTTGCGGGAGCTTTGCTATTCCCTTCGGCAGAAGATTTTCTAGAAGAGACACAATTGAGTGCCATATGTGGCATTTGGGAAGGGAAGAGAATTGGGCCAGCTGTTTTAGCTTACCTCTATAGTGGGCTTACCTCGGCTTCCATGGGAAGGCCCCTATATGGGTCTATGCTATTGCTCACTAGTTGGGTGGACCTCCACATCAAATTTGACCCATGTGAGGAAACCCAACAAGCTTCTAGGATCTATTCTAAGAGCCCACTCCACTATATGACGGGCACACTTGGACTATGTGAAAGAGTGGTTAACCGAGTACCCAAACTCAAGAAACGAGTGGATTGGCGTGGCCACTTCAAGATAATGCCACAAAATGGCTTTACTTGCGCGCCAGGGTTCCTCAAGACCCAAGATCTTCATACAAGGCTCTCAGCCGGAGTGGAACTAAGGCTAATTGGTGCCACCGAGTTCGTGCTTTACAACACTCACCGGTGCCTCTCACAACTCGGCCTTCCTCGCCATCTATTTGAGGGAGCTTCTCATCTACCACCAATTAAGAAGAGAGAGTTGGGCTCAAGTAGCGACAAAGAAGAGATCAAGACCATCCAAGCTCTATGGCGAGTTAGCAAGCTTCACCGGCCCATGGAACATGTGGAAGAAGATAGAGAGCAATGGAAATCATATGTAATAGCACTTAGGAACTTGAGGGCCAAAGTGGCTCATTAATTATGTAATAATGCTTTCTTTTCAATGAATAAAGAGATTCTTTCTTAATTGAGCCAATAACCATGTGTAACAATGATCAAATCTTCTAAATTCCTTGATTCCGTTCAAAAACACACTCTCTGTAAGAAATAGCGACTACCATAGGGTGCTGGATTTTGATGATACGCGCCTCCCTCATAGGCGCTAACTCCGTCAACAGCACGAAAATAAAAATTATAAATTCCTTAAACAACGCCTTCATGAGAGGTCGTTGTTCATGAAATAGCGCCCTTACAACTGTCGCCATTCCACGATGACCGTTGAATGACATTCCCATAATTACGTGACAACTTTGCTTTCCCTGATGCACCAAATGAAATAGCGCCCGCGCATTAGAGCGCTCTCTTATGATATAACGCCTTCCTGACAGTCGCCAATACTCAATATTTTCAAAAAATGGTTAATTCCACAAAAGAGCGCCCTGATGAGCATGCATTTAATATATGAATAACGATGTCGATTTAGGCGCTATTTCTTTCGAAACCGAAAGTGCTAAAACCCACCGTCCATCTATCTTCTTCCATTTCATTTTCTGCGATCTCCCTTCCCCCGTTCTCTGCAACCTTACCGGCGGCAACCCCCTCATCTCTACCCTCTCTTTCTCTCTCCCGTTCCCAAATCCATTCCCACATGGCTCACATTGGTGGCTCAGGCAACTTGGGGAAACGGCAAAGGGTCATGGCCCCTGCCATGGTTGACCTTGACGACAATGACGGTGTCGGCGAGGAGGGGCTTCCTCCCGTTGCGATTGAAGCAGCCCCGGCGGCGGAGCACGGCAGCGGCGGAGAAGAAGGGGAAGAACACGATGAAGAAAATAATGAAGAAGAAGGGGACGAAGACAACGATGAAGACGAAGAAGATGAAGAAGGTGAAGATGGTGAAGAAGAAGAAGAAGAAGAAGAAGAAGAAGAAGAAGAAGAAAGAGGACACGATGACGGTGATGACGCCGGCGCCGACGGCGGCGGTGATGCTCCCCCTCCTCCCTACCGGCCAATGCGGGGAGGGCTCATGGACCCGGCACCTAGCACGGTGAGTGTAATTTCCATTATTTTTCTTTTCTCTTTTCTCCTTTTTTTTTCATAAAAATAGCATGAACACCATGGCCACCACGGTGGTGGAAACGAACAGACAAATGGCGACCCAGAAGAGGGCGCCATATCCTGAACAGCGACCCGTATGGGGGTCGCGAAAATAAAAAAAATTTATTTTTTATAATAGCGACAGGATGCTTGGCGTCTTTTTAAATTTTCCTTTATTACATAAAAACCCATGAACAGTAGATAAATGGCGACTCAGGGGACGGTCGCTATTTTAAGAAATAACGACCCGTATAGTGGTCGTGATAACAAATATATATATATATATATATATATATATATATATATATATATATATATATATATATATATATATATTACATATACCACTGATTCCCCGCGACTTGAAGGAATTAGCGCCCTGACCCTGGGCGTCTTTCAAAACCAGAACATTGGGCGACCGGGGTCAGGTCGCTATTTCATGAAATAGAGACCCCTATGTAGTCGCCAATTAAAATTAATGATCAATTAAATCAACTGATATATATAGACCATGCATTTATTCATCCATCTACTCTTGTGCTGTAGGGATTGATACGGACCCGCATCTCTTGGGTCCAGGTGATAGCTGCCTACCACGGACTGCCCGATTTCCAGAGGGCAAAGGTAGAGGCGATGGGCTTCGACCCCTTCCTTAGCATAGAGCGTGTGCGCCCAGATTTAGTTTTGATTCAGGTTTTGAGGGAGAGATGGGATAGGGCTAATCGGGCATTCTTGATGCCCTGGGGACATATAGTGCCGAGCTTAGAGGAGGTCACTAGGATCACCGGGCTGAGGGTAGACGGTGAGACAGTGAGTGGAGTGACCATCCCAGACTATGGGGATTTAGAAGTGAGACTTTTGGGTATAGACACCGTGTATGATCCTCCATGCAGGACGATCAGTCGCATGGATCTGACGAGGGCTATGGGACTGGGAGACTCCCGGCAGAGGTCGGGGGAGTCTTTAGGAGAGTACGCCGAGAGGTTGATCGGGAGAGCCTGAGCAGTGTACTGCCAGGACCCAGCTCAGAGAGAGAGAGAGCAGACATAGATCTGAGGAGATTCTCATTTCTGATGCTCGGGAGTGATGGGGCATCAAAGACGATTTCCATACACGGGTGAAGTGTATTTGTGTGTTATGGCTTGTATAAGATTGTAATTGTGTATTTTCTTTCTTTTGGGCTCCTTGTAAGGCTTATATCAAGCCAATGGGCCATTTGTTATGTCAAGTCCAAGGTTAGATTGCCATTAGTAGAGTCCATTAGAAAGCCTATTTCATATTGGGCCAAATGCTACCCTTATGGACCATATTAGTCATTTATGGCCCAATTGGGCCACTCCCTCTCATGGACCACCAAGACTTGGAAGGCCCAAGTCTAGCATGATCTAATGGGAGGCTCTTGGCCCATGAATGGCCTTGGCCCATGGAAGGGGGCGCAAGGTTCTTTGGCCTTATTAGGCTTGGTGGCTTGGTTGGTGTGTATTAGGTGGTGTTTGAATAGATTTAGTCCAAGGTTGAATAAGAATGGTCAAATTAGATTAAAACTAATGTATTAAATGTGTGATTCACATTGTATCCCAGCCCTTCAATCCTAACCCCTATATCCAAGGGTTGAGGTTGAGTTTGGTTGGCATCCTATATAAGGTTGTATTTTTCATATTGAATGAATTAATGAAGAGAAAATAGGCATTTGCCCCCAAGTGAGATTTGCACCCCTCCCCTCTCTCTACCTGGTTCCTCCACCCCCTCTCCCCTTTCTAGAGTGTAATCCCTTCCCCCTTGATCCCCTCCAGCATCTGAAGCAACTCCGGTGATCGCCGCCGCCATCGCCTCGCCGCCGACGCGTCATCGCCAACGGTTTCGGTGTTCTGTCCACTCAGGATAGACCCTTCTTCTCCGAATTCCTGCTATCACTTCCTTCGTCTTCTGAAGCTCAAAATTTCAGGGTTGGTTCCCCTCTAGAACCCTTATCCCCAAAAAACAAATCACGTCAAAATTCATCCTTTAGCTATTTTTTGATTTTCGTCCAAGTCCAAGTTCCAGATCTGTCCTGGTTCTGTTCACTGTTCATCAGCTCTGAGTCTACCCCATTCGAACCATCTTTTGATTTTATTTAGGACGCCCAAATTTACTGGGAGTTCTGTCCACATCCCTCTACCACCAGGAATTTTCTTAATTTTTGGTTCACCCTCCAAGTATTTTAAAAATTTCGTCCAAGCTCCCAAGAATAGTCTGCCCACAGTTTCCCAGATCCGACCCAGTTCTAGTAAAAAAATCCCATAAAATCCATTTCTTCTCCAATAAAAAAACCAAAAATAGTCCCGGATTCCTCTCTCAGAGACCTTCAACTTTGCTGAAGAAATCATTGCCAGATTCGGAGGTCTTCTTCCCGGTCAACGTTGATCTTCAGAGAAGTCAGAACCTGCCCCTGCAGTTCTGGCCAGATTCTAGCAAGCTTGTAAAATACATGATCAGAAATACATATCTGATTATTTTTGCTGAAGACGCCTACGTCGAAGTATTTTGAGTCCTCTTTCCAACGGCTTTAATTTCGTTGCGTTCCGACGACGGGGCTGATCGCAGTAGCAGTTTCCTCCAAGTCGCGCGCCTGCAAACAGAAGTTCAGGTTTGTGGCCGAGTTCCCCGCGAGCGTCGTCTGAGGGCCGCCCGGCGTCCGGTGGTCGTTCCAGCAGCTCGCCATCCCAGGGAAACGCTTCCCAAGTGTCTCCACAATAGAGGAGTCATCAGGCCCCACACGACCCCTCCGGTCAGCACGTGGGCCCCCACTAACACGAGTACGCGTGAAGCCGAAGCATCACCCGGAACCGCCCGTCAACCCGAAACTGGTCCTCCCGGGCCCGCTTGTGTCGCCCTTTACCTCCCTGCGTGGAGTGGGCTTAGTTGCATTGTTGTAACCATAATGTATTAAGTTCCCGGGGGTACGAGTTCTGGCCGGGTCCCATCTTCGCCACGCCGAGAGCGTGGAGGTATCGCCTTCACCCTTACACTTGGCATTAGCTCAATTCTTTATATGCTTTATATGCCGCTGCTAGAGAGCATGTGTAGGGATACCTAGCCCGCTTTCAATTTATAATATCACTGCTGCGAGAGAGAGCGAAGCCGTCCCGTGACCCGATCCGGGCACAAGTGAGAGCCGACCACCCTAGCTCCCAGCCGGTTTCTCAACCGCGCACATCCGACGCTTCCCTCGTTAAGGGACGATCGCGAGCTTGTCGTGCCCGTGGTCCCGTCCCACATCAATTTGGTATCAGAGCGAGTTTGAGTCTAGGGTATTTGCATTCAAAAAAAAAAGAGTGTCATGTAGTCATTAGTCGGTCTAAGTCGTGTTTAGGATCATCATATTTTTAAAACAACAAAAAGAGTCGTTTTTGGGTCGCATACATCCCTTTACTCGGTATATAAAAAGGTGTTGTCCGACCGTTAGGTTACGCCTATCGGGAAGGCCGCACACTTGTGCGAGTGACCTTCGGGTCGATTGTCTCCGCCCCGTATCGAGTCTTGGTTTACGTCTAGGGTCCTTAGTGTGCATTAGTTAGTGCATTCCAACTTTGCATTACTTAGTGTCGCGTCTAGTGTTTTGGTCCGAGTGTCGGCATGGCCATCCACTAGTTTCCCCGTGCCCCATGGAGTCCCAAACTCCCGGATGGTGGCGATACTATCTCAAATGGAAGGACCACCCGAACCACCCCACGAGGCCCGAAACCCGGGATTTCTACGGGTCCGATGACCCGAGTGTCTATCTAGAATGGGAAGCCATTATGGATGATTACTTCGAGGTGTACATCATGTACGGGCCCATGCAAGTCGATGTTACCAAAAGGTGACTTTTTGGTGAAGCCGCTGCAACTTGGAGGGACATCAAATATTGGAGGGAGGATAGGAATCTAAGGCCCATCGAGTCATGGTGGGAAATGAAGAGAGTGCTTAGGAGGGCCTACGTTCCCCGCCCACCTACCTCCAACCACGGAGGTCATTCCACTCACCAACCCCACCAACTCACCCACAATCAAGTGGGCCACACCTCTACCCAATCCCACCCCTTCACCGCCGTCCAAGCCCACCAAAGTGACCCCAATCTAGTGGCCCGCCCATGCACCACCAACCAACCTCCCCTTGGCACTCCCATCCCAACCCACTCAAGCACCTCCAACCGAGTGGAAGTCCCGCTTATAACCGAGCCTAGGCCCACACCCGAGCCGAGAGTTAAGGAGCTAGTCCACCCCAAGGTCCCTCCTCCAACCCGCTCCTTAGAGGAAATAAAGAAAATGATTTCGGATTGGTGGGAAAGGACACAAGCTACTCCACCACCCATGGATGCTCCATTGTTATCTACCTCCGGTCTTCATTCGAAACCATCAAAGTGGGAACTACCAAAGCCCGAGCCACCCGTGTTTCTTACGGGAACACTTTACATAGCCGAGCCACTTCTTAGATGGCTCAAGGATGGCTTGGTCCCACATCCCTTCCCGTCCATGGACCCCACCTTACCTTTAGTGCCAGTCAACTCATTCCATACCACATTTCGATCTCGTCACCATGTTGATACGTTGGATGATCTTGTCATGGGATTAGATTCACAATGGGAGTTAACGCATCTTTTGGCCCGAGGCTTTGACCAACCCGCTAGTCTTAGCTTCACCCATCCGGCCATAGGGTCCATTACCTCCGAGTGCACCATGGGTTGTGTCACCACGGAGGTTCTTCTACTTCTCCCGCTACCAGATGAGCCCGACTTCATGACTTTGCTTCCGAGGGAGGAGTCATATTTCCTATACACGGTCCCATCTACCATGACGGAGGAAGGTGACCACCCGCACCTTCAAGAATTTCACGATTGGGACCATGTCATGTTGGAACCCACTTCATGGGGTCACACCTTCTTCGACCCTTTTGACCCCTTCACTAGTGACCCTCCCGAGTTTTCATACTCGTTACCCTTCTTCCGCGGAGTTCACTATCCCACCTTTTCCATTCGGGCCAAGCAAACTCCACATAGCCATAGGTCCGAACCATCCCTCGGGGGTAAGGAAGACTTTGGTTTCCCCGATCCCTCTAAACCACCCGCACCTCCCGGACTTCCCGCATCCAAGCCCAATGTCTATGATTGGTGCATCGTAGTATGTCTAGGAGTTCCCCATGACATCAACCTCCAGTTACGTCAAATGCATGTATGGCACATATTCGGGTGTCCTGGTCCGCCATCATCCATGTACGGGTCTGACTAACATTAGGTATGTCTAGGGTCATAGATGAGTCGGTGTGTTTTCTTTGTGTGGTTTGTTTGTGTGGTGATTTTGAGTCGATTGTTTGTGTGTATTGCATGGTGAGTCTGCATGTGTCTTGTGCAAGCTCGTTGTCGGTCTCTTACGAGTAAGAGGCGAGTGGACTCACTTGATGAGTATGGGATCGGTTCTACATCTATACCCGGATCAGTCACCTATAGGGACTCAGCGGTGATTCCTAGTGAGTCTTCAAGCTGTTTCCTTCCTTTTGAGAGTGCCCCTTCGGAGTGACCACCTTTAGCCATAGCAGTGCGCATATCGAGTATATATGGAATGAGCAGGTGCCGATCACTTGGAGTGGAGCATACCCGCGCTACTTAGCATGGTGACGGATCCGCCGGAGTACCGGAGCAGCCATACCCCTACTCGACGGGGTCGAGTTCCTCCCACCCGGGGAGAATTGATGGGGCATCAAAGGCGATTTCCATACACGGGTGAAGTGTATTTGTGTGTTATGGCTTGTATAAGATTGTAATTGTGTATTTTCTTTCTTTTGGGCTCCTTGTAAGGCTTATATCAAGCCAATGGGCCATTTGTTATGTCAAGTCCAAGGTTAGATTGCCATTAGTAGAGTCCATTAGAAAGCCTATTTCATATTGGGCCAAATGCTACCCTTATGGACCATATTAGTCATTTATGGCCCAATTGGGCCACTCCCTCTCATGGACCACCAAGACTTGGAAGGCCCAAGTCTAGCATGATCTAATGGGAGGCTCTTGGCCCATGAATGGCCTTGGCCCATGGAAGGGGGCGCAAGGTTCTTTGGCCTTATTAGGCTTGGTGGCTTGGTTGGTGTGTATTAGGTGGTGTTTGAATAGATTTAGTCCAAGGTTGAATAAGAATGGTCAAATTAGATTAAAACTAATGTATTAAATGTGTGATTCACATTGTATCCCAGCCCTTCAATCCTAACCCCTAGATCCAAGGGTTGAGGTTGAGTTTGGTTGGCATCCTATATAAGGTTGTATTTTTCATATTGAATGAATTAATGAAGAGAAAATAGGCATTTGCCCCCAAGTGAGATTTGCACCCCTCCCCTCTCTCTACCTGGTTCCTCCACCCCATCTCCCCTTTCTAGAGTGTAATCCCTTCCCCCTTGATCCCCTCCAGCATCTGAAGCAACTCCGGTGATCGCCGCCGCCATCGCCTCGCCGCCGACGCGTCGTCGCCAACGGTTTCGGTGTTCTGTCCACTCAGGACAGACCCTTCTTCTCCGAATTCCTGCTATCACTCCCTTCATCTTCTGAAGCTCAAAATTTCAGGGTTGGTTCCACTCTAGAACCCTTATCCCCACAAAAAAAATCACGTCAAAATTCATCCTTTAGCTATTTTTTGATTTTCTTCCAAGTCCAAGTTCCAGATCTGTCCTGGTTCTGTTCACTGTTCATCAGCTCTGAGTCTACCCCATTCGAACCATCTTTTGATTTTCTTTGGGACGCCCAAATTTACTGGGAGTTCTGTCCACATCCCTCTACCACCAGGAATTTTCTTAATTTTTGGTTCACCCTCCAAATATTTTAAAAATTTCATCAAAACTCCCAAGAATAGTCTGCCCATAGTTTCCCAGATCCGACCCAGGTCTAGTAAAAAAATCCCAGAAAATCATTTCTTCTCCAATCAAAAAACCAAAAATAGTCCCGGATTCCTCTCTCAGAGACCTTAAACTTTGCTGAATAAATCATTGCCAGATTCAGAGGTCTTCTTCCCAGTCAACATCGATCTTTAGAGAAGTCAGAACCTGCCCCTGCAGTTCTGGCCAAATTCCAGCACGCTTGTAAAATACATGATCAGAAATACATATCTGATTATTTTTTCTGAAGACCCCTACGTCGAAGTATTTTGAGTCCTCTTTCCAACGGCTCTAATTTCGTCGCGTTCCGACGACGGGGCTGATCGCAGCAGCAGTTTCCTCCATGTCGCGCGCCTGCAAACAGAAGTTCAGGTTTGTGGCCGAGTTCCCCGCGAGCGTCGTCTGAGGGCCGCCCGGCGTCCGGTGGTCGTTCCAGTAGCTCGCCATCCCAGAGGAACGCTTTCCAAGTGTCTCCACAACAGAGGAGTCATCAGGCCCCACACGACCCCTCCGGTCAGCACGTGGGCCCCCACTAACACGAGTACGCGTGAAGCCGAAGCATCACCCGGAACCGCCTGTCAACCCGAAACTGGTCCTCCCGGGCCCGCTTGTGTCGCCCTTTATCTCCCTGCGTGGAGTGGGCTTAGTTGCATTGCTGTAACCATAATGTATTAAGTTCCCGGGGGTACGAGTTCCGGCCGGGTCCCATCTTCGCCACGCCGAGAGCGTGGAGGTATCGCCTTCACCCTTACACTTGGCATTAGCTCAATTCTTTATATGCTTTATATGCCGCTGCTAGAGAGCATGTGTAGGGATACCTAGCCCGCTTTCAATTTATAATATCACTGCTGCGAGAGAGAGCGAAGCCGTCCCGTGACCCGATCCGGGCACAAGTGAGAGCCGACCACCCTAGCTCCCAGCCGGTTTCTCAACCGCGCACATCCGACGCTTCCCTCGTTAAGGGACGATCGCGAGCTTGTCGTGTCCGTGGTCCCGTCCCACATCAGGGAGGCTGCTGCTAGGGACGAAGGGGGATGGCATCAACTGTAGATTCCTGAGCGTCCTCGAGGACTTGGAGGGAGTGGGGCGATGTGCCTAGGGAGCCGCCCTGTTAGCACACTTGATAGCCGACCTGTCCATGGGGACAGGTCGAGAGACGACCGTAAGTGGCTTCTCACCTTTTCTTCAGGTATGCACTTTTCTTTAAACTATTGTCAAAAATGATTCTGATTATGAATGATTATGCATGTGACTAATAAATGCTGATGAATGCAGGTGTGGAGCCATCTCTATGTCCCTATCGACCGGCTCAGCCCCCGACCCGAAGATGAGGCTGCTTACCCTCTGGCTAGGCGGTGGCTGCCACTTGTGACTGGGGCACCTCACGCCTACGAGCTAAGGGTCCTACAACGGGAGCTCCGAGACTTCCCTCCTTCATTGGTACGTGTGTAAATATGATGCATTTTTTTCTTTCTACTTTATATATATAAATGTGATAACATGATGTGCATGCAGGTGGTCTGGAGACCATACGAAGGGATGCCCGATGAGGGCCAGCCGTGGGTCGTAGCGGGCTGACCTCACTTCGGGCGTGACCTTTAGGTCCATTGCCTGAACGAGATCGAGCCACTATGGCTTAGGCTGGTGATGAGGACACTCGGCCTACACTAGGAGTGGGTCGAGGCAACCGAGCCGCGAGGGATCGGTCGGAAGACCCGAGGACGTACCAGAGCGACCGACTGGAGGCTACGGTTCCCAGAGCAGTTCGCTGACTGGCTGCGGGGCGGGATCCTAGTTGTCTCCCATGCTCCAGATAGCTCAACGTACCTCCAGCGCTATTGGGAGACGTACACAGACCGGCCTCAAATGAGGCCAAGAGGGGTATGTATAAATGCTTTCTAATTAAAATTATATGCTTATGAAATATGCAACTAATGAATGATTTATGTAGGATGCACGAGATGCAGCAGTGGTGGACCTACATGCCCGCCTCCACAGCTTGGAGGCCCAGTTGGTAGCCACGCGGGCGGACTTGGAGACTCTGGTGAGTATGCCCTATTTAAATGCTATTGATTATCTTATGAAATTATGATGTTCAGCCACTGACAATTTCAATGAATGCAGCGTGCCCAGTAGGGAGAAGCAGCTAGAGGAGCAGGAGGAGCATACAGCTCGAGGGAGCCGAGTGCAGAGGTCACCACCCTGGAGGAGCGACTCACGGGAGCAGTAGCGCGGGCCGAGGTGGCGGAGTGCGACCTAGCCGAGCGGGTAGGCAGTTAAACAAGCAAATTTTACTTCAAATGTTTATGGAATTGGAATATGAAACTGATAATTGACTGAATGGTGAAGGTTGCAGAACTATAGGACGCGCTCACTCGGGCTGCCCTAGCCGGCACCGAGCTTGCGATCTGCGACCAGCAGGTCGCAGAGCTTGAGGAGGCGCTAAGGCGGCGAGAGGAGCTGCCTAGTGATATGACTGAGCTGAGGATCCTCCTTAAGGTGGAGTGGGGGGAGCGCACCCGGGAGAGGGAGGAGCGCACTCGTGAGAGGGAGGAGCGGATGGCGCGCGAGCGCGAGCTCGCGGACACGAGAGCACAACTAGCCGTCATACAGGAGCAGCTACGAGCGACAGAGAAGCACCTCCAGAGAGGTTGAGAGCAGGCGCGAGCTGCGGGACACTCCAGCGCCTTCACCAGCATGACCTACTTAGCAGGTTCCTAGACCTGACAGAGGAACGAGGCGGAGGAGTAGGCTCGAGCTTCTACTGCTTCTCGGGGGTCCGTTCCCCCTCCACGGGCCCGTCGCCGAGATGACGGTGAGGCAGAGAGTAGGAGAGAGGAGAGTGGAGGTGAGAGTTAGAGAGAGACTTGTACTCCTCCACCTGCATGTTTTTTGTACACAGACATTTATGCATATATATATGAGATTTTGATATCACCTGAGTTATCGCCGTGAGCACTTGTGTACTTGACTTGTTTCTTTCCTTTCTCCTTTTCTCTGTGCCTGTATTCACACTTAAAAAAACAAATTAATTCATCTGTGTGGCTTGGCCCCTTGCTCAATAAGCAAGGGGTTATCATTATTTTGACCTTGACGACGGGTCAAGGGACCAAGCCTTTAATTAATTAAGATAAAATAACAAAGATATAGAAAAATGTAACATGCAAGCAAGCCAATGCAAACTGAAATTGAAGAATGCCCACACACGAATGCAAACACGCACATGATATGGCAAAGGGAAAAGTAGTGGGCTCAATTCAAAAGTTTTTATATATTTTTTTAATTTTTTTTAAAATTATGACTCTATAAAAGACGGAAATGACGCCCTCGTACGTAGGCGTTAATTAAAAATCATTTTTTCATTTTTTTGTTTTTTTTAAATGACGACATGAAGATAGATGCTATTCACAGTAATGGCGCCCCCGCATGAAGGCGTTAATTAAAAAACTATTTTTTCAAACTTTAAATGACGACATGTCAACCGACGCTATTCACAGTAATGGCGCCCCCGCATGAAGGCGTTATTTAAAAAACATTTTTTTAAATGAACCTAGCATAGTACATGGGTCATGTGACCTTACTCATTCATTATCTTAATTTCATTAACCTTTCTTGGGTAATTTAACAGAGGGTCACCGTGCTCAAGGCCTATGCTTTTACCCGAGACTGCCTGTAGTGCATCCTCCAAGGTCAGTCTCTGCCATCCTTCAGGCTTAAGACATACCACGGGGGAGGTAGAAGAAAGTGTTTTGGGGAAGTCCACAAGGGGCTTTGAAAGGCCGAGGGAATTTTCCTCCCCTACCCTATGCCTGTTGAGGTTCGGTCTTCGACATTGGGAAATTTTTGTTGCCCTTTTGCCCTTATTCATGCATGCTTACGACCAGGGTTTTCCCTGTGGGGACTTTACCCTCTTGTCATACTTTTCTTTATATTTGACTTGACTTTTCTTTTTTTGAAATAAAAACCTAATTGTACTTGGGATTTTGTGGCATATTGTTCCCTTTTGGGCCCTGACTTCCACCTACTACGGCGTCGGGTAGGTTTGGTAATCTACCCAGGGTCTAACTCCTCCCTTTGTAGACCGAAGAGAAGAGAATGGGTAACGTCTTTGCACTTTCAGTTAGGCTTTGACTTCCCTCGGACTTTGCACCGCTTGAGTTCAAGAGCTAAGCGTGTAGTGCGTGTAGGTGTTGACCCCACGTTAAACTATCAAGACTGAAGAATGAATTAAAAATTTTGAATTTTTAGATTTCACGGCCCATGCACCATGCCAGCCATTTTTTTTCTCTTTTTTTTGAGAGTTAGGGGTAATACTTTTTCAGATACAAACCGTTCCAAGGGTGAGCCAGTTCTTCCCCTTCAGCGTTAACCAGTTTGTAAGCGTTGTCAGGATAAACTTCTTTTATTACGTAGGGCCCTTCTCAATTTGGTTGGAGTTTTGAACGGGGTCCACCAGGTTTCACAAAGATTCTTTTAATTACCATTTCACCGACTTTAAATTTTCTCTCAACTACTTTCTTTTGATAAAAACGTGAAAGACTGGTTTGATAAACACGTGCATGTTCGGCGGCGGCCAGATGCTTCTCATCCAAGAGTTCCAGCTGACCAAGGAGAGATTCGCGGCGTTCAACAATAGAGAGCTCCTTTTCCAACTGTACTATGAGAGAAGGAATAAGAATCTCATAAGGAACTACCACCTCCATTCCATAAGTGAGGGCGAAAGGGGTTTGCCCAGTAGGAGTACGAATGGAAGTGCGGTAGGCCCAGAGAGCTTCAACCAGCTTTACTGGCCAATCCGCGAATTTATTAGCCTCGCACGTTTTCTTGATGATTTTGATCAGCGTTTTATTCGTTGCCTCTGCTTGGCCATTGCCCTGCAGATAATAAGGAGATGAATGATGCAATGCAATGTTATACCTGTTGCAGAGGTCCTGTGTCACGCCACGAGCACAGAAGGAACCTGGAGATGCGTGACGCGTTATATCATTTATGTCAATCAGAGCGTAAGTGTATTCAACACTCATAGACAGACCGCACCCAAGTAATGATAACCAAGTCCTTTATTAATCATAAACCTTCAGGTTCTTCTATTACAACTCATGATAAAAGAACTAAGAACTCAATAAAATAAAAGTACAATGGATGACTCAAGAAAATAGAAAAGACAAGACTAGATAACGCTTGACGGTTGGAATGGCTCTAAACTCTACACTCTTGTTCATCCCCATCCGAATGAGTCTCGTTATCGGAATTACCTGAAAAATAGAAGAAAACACTAGGTGAGCGAACGCTCAGTAGGAATTATATCTCAAGTGCTAGCATGCTTTAAGTAAATTACATGTTACATGAATGAAGTATAGCTATGTATGCTCGCGTGAAATGACAACAATGAGAGAGTGTATGGCAAGAGATAACTTAGAGTGAACTAGCAAGATACCCAAGATTTCATCATATCAAGATAGGCAAGTATGTACGCTTATCAAGTCATGTCAAGAATTGGCTATCATGTTATCAAGTAAGCAAGTAAATACCCTTTCCGGGCCACGCATGTCACGTCATGTCAAGTCAAGTACAAGTACAAGAGTTTGTGGAAATGTCCAACCAAGCAAGTCATGCACTTTGGTGTAATGCCACACCGTGATCAATAATAGCTCTCATGGGCACAAGTACTTTCGGGTGCTCCTCCCAGGACCAGATCAGGCCCTTATATGCGCCAGCATTGAGTCATGTATTTCGACATCCACTTTAGTTATAGCCAATATAGAATTTCAACAGAATGAACCTTTGTAGGAATATAAGGTAGATCTTGTGGAATAGAATCACAAGGACAGAACTTTTGAGTAAGGACATACTACGGTCAAGTCGGTACAATCACGATACTTATAGAAACTGGGTGGATTTGACTCCCTAGTGAGTGCCAAGTAAATAATAATAAGCACTCATATTCACATGATTGCTCGTCCTTTGTACATGATAGGTAGAAAGAATTGGTGTCTTCGTAGAGGCACACAATCCAAGATTGATAGCAATGGTAGGGTTTTCCCTTTCCACTAGCTCAAGAATTATTCTCACGGCGGCTAAGTAGTATACCATGAGGGCCGGTATACCATATTTTTTTAGAGGGACATGGCAATCAAAAAGTGTCATAGGTTTTTGTGGTACAACTTGCTCAATCGGCCTTGAGAGAATCTAAGGCTACGAGGAGTCTTACGGAGTCCCAATGACTAACTTACCAGTCCGAAGGAACAGAATGTCTAACGGAGGGCTCGTATGTCACCAAGAGTTAAGGGGTAATCGATTAAACATCGTGAAACATGGGACTATACTCACAGAATGGAATATACTGCCTATATACATAACCCACTGTAAAGGGTTACCGAAAATATTTGGAAATCAAAAACTCAGGTAAATGGCGCCTGAGATCAAGTCTTCATTTTATGAATTAGCACCCTGGGCAGGGTCGCTAGTTCAGTATATAATGACTGTTCATTCAGTCGTTGTATCCAGGTTCTAAATATATTAAGATCTGTAAAATTCTCAAATTCCAAAAATTATGTAAATGGCGCCTTGGCTTAAGTCTTCAATTCAGTAAGTAGCACCCTAGTCAGGGGCGACATTTTTCAAAATAATGGTAGGATGCATGTCATTATTTTCAATATCAGTGTAATTTGGTCATGAACAATAGCACTTTTTCAATAAAAATAATTTTGCAGGAACAAGTACATGAACATGTAGCGAAAAATAGCAGGAATCTAGCAATATACTCATGCATTAGATTAGATGTCATGGTTCACAATTATTAAATTTTGAACATGTGTATTTATTAATTAACCAGCTAACTGACGATTGTTTGCACGGTCGTTATATCAAATAACGCCCTATCAAGAGGCGCCTTCTACTAAAACTCAGTAAAAACTTTACAAAACATACTGGAAACCATCTATCAAACCTATATGCATGATCATGATCTGATAACTATTAGATTGGGCTTGTGCTTGAGAACACCTACATTGTAGTGATCTGGATGAGAGAATCGTGAAGAGATTGAAGAATCAACCACAAGAATAACCACAAAATGATACTCTGTTTGCAACAGAGAAACTAGACAACGGCAGCAAGAAGAAGAAGATGATCTGAGCACTGCAGCTTCAGAGGAAGAAGAACACGGTAGCAGTAACAGAACTGCAACCGTAGGTAGACGATCCCTTGACAGCACCAACGAAAGAAGCAGCACGCTTCTTCCACGGTAACCACCACAGAAGAAGAAGAGTAGCAGCCACAAGTCTCCTCCAGGAAGATGCAAAGAAGAAAGTAGAGCCTCCTCTCCACATACAGCCGAAGAGAAAGGAACAGTAACTGTAGGGAAACGAAGAGTAGCAGGATGTCTTTCAAATATAGAGTCAACAGAGGGTTCGATGGAGGGGGTTTGATATTTATAGAGATGAGATTCGATCATGGATTAGAATTTGATTGGAATCAAAGTTTCCATGGAAGGAATCCTACTAGTATCCTAACTTCCCTACGTGTTAATCCTTCCAGATCAATACTTTCCTGATCGGTCACTGCTTCCTAGTTCGAACAAAACACTACAGTCGACTTACCAATTTGCCTACTGCAAGGAAATAGTGCCAAGAGGAGGAGCGCCCTTCATGTAATTAATGCCCAAGATAGGGGCGCCCTTCACGTAATTGGCGCCCCCATGAGGGGTCTTCAATTAACCAATTGGCGCCCCCTTGAGGGGTCTTCAATTAATGAAATGGCGCCTTAAGAGGAGGCGCTATTCATCTTTGGGCCATTTGTTATATGGTTTAAGTGTAAGGCCCATTTGGTATATATATATATAAATGGTTTTAAGTATATATGAGTTGGGCCTTGAACATTGGTTTAGTTTTTAATCGATTTAGAATTTCATTCCTTCAATTTACTAGGGTTGCTACACCCTCCCCCACTTAAAAGAATTTGGTCCCCAAATTCAATGGTATATAGACGTGGATGGTGCAAAGTACATACCGATCGTAAATAAGTTGGGAAATCTCTTCTTCATGGATTCCTCGGTCTCCCACGTGGCTTCTTGTTCCGAGCATTTGTTCCATTGAACCTTGACCATGGGAATTGTCTTGTTTCTTAATGCACGTACCTCGCGATCAAAGATCTTCATGGGTTTTTGTTCATAGGTGATATAAGTGAGATCCTTTTATATCACCAAGTCTCCATGATTTATGACATGTGTTGGATCATGCACATATTTCTTCAACATAGATATGTGGAAAACATTATGGACATCGGACAATTGAGGAGGCAAGGCAATACGGTAGGCAACCTCGCCAACTCTCTCTAATACCTCAAAAGGTCCGATACACCTTGGTGTAAGCTTGCCCCTTAACACCAAATCTCCTAATTCCTCGTCCTGGAGAAAATTTAAAAAATACATGATCTTCGACTTGGAATTCGAGATTTCTTCTTCGGGTATCAGCATAAGCCTTTTGTCTAGATTGAGCTACTTGAAGTCTTTCTCTAATTAGTTGGATCTTCTCGGAAGTATGTCTAACCATGTCTGGGCCTAGTAGTTGTTTTCTCGCCAACTTCATCCCAGCACAAAGGTGATCGGCAACTCCTTCCGTATAAGGCTTCGAAAGGTGCCATCTGTATACTTGCCTGGTAGCTGTTGTTGTATGCAAACTTGACCAAAGACAAGTGATCATGCCAGCTTCCACCTAAATCAATGATGCAAGCTCTGAGCATATCTTCTACTACCTGATTCGTTCTCTCTGTCTGACCATCCGTCTGAGGATGAAAGGCTATACTAAAGTTGAGTCTTATCCCCAACGAATGTTGTAGACCCTTCCAAAATGAGAGGTAAAATGAGGGTCTCGGTCAAACACGATTGAAATAGGAACTCCATGTAGTCTGACTATCTCCTTGATGTACAGTGCAGCAAGAACGTCAATTGACCATCAGCTCTTGATTGGCAAGAAATGTGCCGACTTGGTCAATTGGTCTATGATGACCCAAATTCTATCATGTCCTCCTTTAGATTTAGACAGTCCCATTATAAAGTCCATACCGATATCCTCTCACTTCCACTTGAGAATATCAAGAGGATGAAGCTTACCGGTAGGTCTTTGGTGTTCCGCCTTAACTTGCTGAGAAGTGAGACAACGAGACACGAAGTCTGCTACCTAACTTTTCATGTTAGGCCACCAAAATGTCCGCTTCAAGTCTTGTTACATATTGGTAGATGCAGGATGAATCGTGTATCTTGATCTGTGAGCTTCTTCTAATATCTTCCTCTTCAGTTCTACACAATCTGGTACACAAGTTATTTCTCTGAATAATAGTCTTCCATCTGCTGTTAGTTTGAAATCAGATCGCTCTTTTATCTTGCCCTTGATTTCCACTAATACTGGGTCGTTGTCTTGAAGACCTTGTATTTCAGAGAGTAGATCGGGTTGTATCCTCATATGTGATAGAGTAATACACCCATTTGTTTCGTCCATACTTATGCTAAGTCTATAGAATTATTCTAGCAATTTCCACTCCTGAATCATATAATTGGCTAATAATGCTCTTGGCTTTCGACTGAGGGCATCGACTACAGGATTACCTTTTCCAAGATGATATTGGATTGTGAAGTAGAAGTCCTTGAGATATTCCAGCCAACGTCTCTGTCTCATATTCAATTCCTTTTGAGAGAAGAGATACTTGAGACTCTTATGATCGAAATATACAATGAATTGCACTCCGTACATGTAATGTCTCCAGATCTTTAATGCAAACACTACCGCAGCCAATTCTAGGTCATGGACTGGGTAGTTCTCTTCATGTTTCTTCAGTTGTCGGGAAGAGTAAGTTATGACTCTTCCTTGTTGCATCAATACACATCCGAGGCCAATGCCAAATGCATCGGTATAAACCTCGAATTGTTCTCCTTCAATTGGTAAGGTCAAGATCGGGGCAGTAGTCAAGTGATCCTTTAAAGCTTGGAAGCTTCTTTCACAATCTTCGCTCCATTCATAACGGATCTCTTTGCAGGTTAGCCTAGTAAGCGACACGGCGATTTTTGAGAAATCCTTAATGAATCGCCTGTAATAGCCGGCAAGACCCAAGAAACTTTGGATCTCATTAGCGTTGGTTGGTCTCTCCCAATGCTTCACAGCTTCAACCTTAGATGGATCTACTGATAACCCATCCTTGGAGATTACATGTCCTAGGAAGGATACTTCTTCTAGCCAGAATTCACATTTGCTAAGCTTTGCATACAATTGATTCGTCCTTAATATCTGTAATGCAATCCTCAAATACTCTTCATGCTCCTCCTTGGTCTTCGAATAGATTAATATGTCATCAATAAAGACCACCACGAACTGATCAAGATGAGGCCTGAATATGCTATTCATCAACTGCAGAAAAGCGACAGGGGCATTTGTTAGTCCGAAAGGCATAGCAACAAATTCATAGTGCCCATACCTACTCCTGAACGCGGTCTTATGAATGTCCTCATCTTTGATTCTTACTTGGTGATATCCTGACCTGAGATCAATCTTCGAGAAATACTTAGATCCAGATATCTGATCAAACAATTCATCGATTCTCGGCAGTGGATACTTATTTTTGATAGTGAGATGATTCAACTGTCGATAGTCGATGCATAACCTCATGGATTCATCCTTCTTTTTTACAAATAATATAGGCGCTCCCCATGGGGAAGTGCTTGGTCTGATAAATCCCTTCTTTAGAAGCTCCATCAATTGTTCCTTTAACTCTTTGAGCTCGGCAGGGGACATCCTATAAGGTGCCTTAGAAACTAGACCAGCACCAGGGACCAGGTCGATGGTGAAGGCCACTTCTCTTTGTGGGGGTAATCCAGGCAAATCTTCTAGAAATACATCTGGAAACTCCTGAACTACCGGGATGTCTTCTATCTTGGTCTCCTTAGTCTCCTGTATGGTAACAAAAGCAAGGAAGGAAACACATCCTTTCTTTATAAGCTTGCTAGCTCGGAGAGCTGAAATAAGAGGTGACTTATTCCGACTCTTGGGGCTAGTGTAGACAAGTTTTGGAAACTCTTTAAAAGTTACCTTGCCTTCATGGCAATCAACGACGGCCATATGTGTAGATAGCCATTTGGCTCCTAAGATAACATCGTATCCTTTTAAATCTAGACATATCAAGTCTGCTGGCAGATTTTTCCCTTTTACCATAACTGTACAATTGGAATAGTGGTGTGAGATCTCGGATTCATTTCTGAGTGGGGTTACAATTACTAGATCTATCTACTCCGGTTCCATAGGTAATGGATCAGCGAACTTCTTTGAAACACAAGAGTGCGATGCACCGGTATCAAACAAGACATGAGCATGCTTGGAATAAATCTTGAGTGTACCTTCCACTAGTCCGCCTTCCTCTTGTTCTGCCTCCTAAAGAGCTTGCAGACGTGCATTCTTCTTCACCGGGCGCTTTTCATATCTGATTTGATCATTGAGTAGCGGACAATCGGGAATTTGATATTCACGGCTCCCACAATGGAGGAAAGCTCTGAGTCTTCTTCAGTATTTCTCGACCCTATGGCCGGTCTTGTCACAATGTTTACACACCTCTTTAGAAGGTGTGTTAGTAATGGAGAAAGGTTTAGTCTTCTGGAACTTTTTCTCTTGGGAGGGAGTACCTCCATCATTGGTTCTCTTCTTGTTGAAGGAGGGCTTGAAATTTCCAGGGCTTATAATAGGCTCTTTCTTGTTCTTCCCACGGATCTTGTCGGACAGCTCCGTGGCATCTTCTAAAAGTTGAGCTCTTCGAACCATATTTGAATAGACCAGAATGTCCATCGGTGCCAGTTGTGTGATATATTGGGGTCGAAGCCCATTGAAAAATCTTCTTGCTTTCATCTTCTCGGTACTTACTAAATGTTTCACGTACCTTGACACCCTAGAGAATTGGGCCTCATATTCGGCCACTGACAGAGTTCTTTGTTTGAGTGAGGTGAATTCTGCGGCTTTCTTCTCTTGCACTCGGTTGGAAAAGTATTTGTCATTGAAGTACTCGGTGAACTCAGCCCATGTGATGGGTTCTTCACCTAGGGTGGCTTCTACGGACTCCCACCAGGAACGGGCGTCTCTTTCTAACTGGAACGTAGCTAGCAATACCTTCTCGTCATCCGTGCATTGCATAACACATAATATCCTTTCCACTTCTCGGAGCCAATGCTCTGCATCATCGGGATCTGATGAGCCAACGAACCTTGGTGGGTTCATATTTATGAAACTACGGTGTAGATCACCAGCTCCACGGTTCCCCGCGCCTTGCGCCACTTGCTGTAGCGCCTATGTCATGCGTTGAATAGTGCGTTGCATGTTATGCCACTGAGCACGTTCGATAGCCATCTTCCTACAATTATTAAGATAACTATGTTAATATGTAATTATCCAAAGGTTCTAGTTTCTAAGTTAACTTAATCCTTGGCTCTAGCCAATCTCACCGGGTAAAGGTTTAAACCTATCCTTGGACTTGGGTTCCTAGGAATTGAATATCCTAGGCTCTGATACCATAAAAACTGTTACGCCCTGAGCGCGGAAGGAACCCGGAGATGCGTGACGAGTTATATCATTTATGTCAATCAGAGCGTAAGTGTATTCGACACTCATAGATAGAGTGCGCAGAAGTAATGATAACCAAGTCCTTTATTAATCATAAATCTTCAGGTTCTTCTATTACAACTCATGATAAAAGAACTAAGAACTCAATAAAATAAAAGTACAATGGATGACTCAAGAAAATAGAAAAGATAGGACTAGATAATGCTTGACGGTTGGAATGGCTCTAAACTTTACACTCTTGTTCATCCCCATCCGAATGAGTCTCGTTATCGGAATTACCTGAAAAATAGGAGAAAACACTAGGTGAGCGAACACTTAGTAGGAATTATATCTCAAGTGCTAGCTTGATTTAAGTAAATTACATGTTACACGAATGCAAGTATAGCTATGCATGCTCGCGTGAAACGACAACAGTGAGAGATGTTGTGACCCCTCTATGTTGATGATGTTGACACTTACTTTATTTCATTGGCAACACCATTGTTTTGATTGACTGGCAACTGCTCTTGCTTTGATGAAATTGCTCTATCAGATTGACTATGTGTTCTTTGCATTTCATACACTGCTGTTTGCATTTCTCACTATCATGGGTCGACGCATCCTCTGATGGGTCGACTCCTTTAGCAGACTTGTTTAGATTGAGTCTATACACTGGAAACTCTTCAATCGATTGAGTCTATACACTGTGCATGTTAGATAAAGTCTATACAGCGTCAGTTCATGCATGTCTTAGGCTAAGTCTATACAGCGTCTTAGACTAAGTGTGTACAGCGTCAGTCGCATGCATGTATTAGGCTCAGTGTGTACATCGTCAACGCATTTCACTGGCTCATGTTACAGCGTCAACGCACTAAGTTTGTACACTTGATTCGCCTTTGAATTGGTCAAGTGTGTACATTCCTTCACTGTAGCTTTCACGTATCAAAGTCTACACATCGTGAAAGTCTATACATTCATCACTTACCTTTCGCTCAAAGCAAAGTCTATACACTGGGGTCTTCTCCTACGTTTCTTAAGCGAAGTCTGTACACTCGTTTCTGAAGCCTGAAGTCTATACACTCCAACCTATTCCTACGATCAAGGCTTTAGCTACACTCAAGTCTGTACAATAGCTTCGCTTCATCAAGTATGTACATTGAATCGCCAACTTCTTTGAAGTCTATACATCGCTTGATTTCCTAAAGTCTGTACATCGGTCTTTCAGCAAGCCTGAACATCGTCCGTCTTTGTTAGCGTCTCAGGCATTGGGCTAAGTCTGTACAACATTCAGTGTCTAGAGTTTCATGAAGTCTGTACATCAGACTATTACAGCAAGTCTGTACATTGTCCGTCTTCCTTAGCGTCTTGATCTTTCAAGTCTATACACTGACGGCTGAACTGAGAACTCTAGACATCGTCTGTCTGCATCTACAAGTCTATACATCCACAGTGAAACTTGAAGTCTGCACAATGGTCTTCAAATCCAAAGTCTGCACATTGGTCTTCGAATCCAAAGTCTATACAATGGTCTTCACACTTGAAGTCTATACATTCGATGTGCAAAGTTGATGTCTATACTGTGCCTTATGCTGATCGAGTCTACACATTGGTCGGTGGCAAGTCTGTACACTGGCCTCAGCTATTCAAGTCTATTCACTGGACTGTTTGGTCAAGTCTATACACCCTTCAGTTAAAATTCCAAGTCTGTACATCGGACTGTGTTAAGTAAAGTCTATACATCCGATTGTATAGTGTCTTAGCCATCGTCTCACTTCTTCAAGTCTACACAATGGTCGGTGGTAAGTCTACTCATTGGTGTTTCATTCGAAGTCTGTACACTCACCAGTGAACGACAAGTCCACACATTGGACTGTAGCTGCTTGTTCTTCAAAGTCTGTACATTGGGCTTTCACATGAAGTATGTACATCCGTTCGTTCTGCATCGTTATCAAGTCTGTACAGCCACTCTTTGAGCATCAAGTATATACATTGGTATTGGGTGAGCATAGTCAAGTCTGTACACTGCACTCGAGTCCGTTGTCTTCAGTAAAGTCTATACATTGGCATCGGTCTTCACCTTGAGTATGTACAGTGGCTGCTTCATATAGGAAGTATGTACAGCCGTTGCCTCTTCATATAAAGTCTATACTTTGGGCAAGTCTGTACACTGGTTTTCCTTCTTATGAAGCCTTTATATTCACTAAGTCTATACATTGCTTTCCTTCCCATGAAGTCTTTACGATCATTGAGTCTATACACTACGTTGTGCATACTTTGCATTGCACTCGTGGTTGCAAAGCCTGTACAGGGTTTACAGTTAAACTGAATATGTTCTTGTCTGTCTGATAGGGAATGTTGAGACAAATGAAGGCACGTGATCCGAGGTACCTGGCTCGTGATCCGAGAAGAACAAGGTATCCAGATGAGGACACGTGTTCTGACACTCCATTGGATGCTGCCACGTGGTTCAAATGCTTTGGCGGGAAACGTGGAGAGCACACGTCTGCTGCTGCTATATATACATACCTTCTTCCACCGAAGAAGGGAGATCGAAGACAGAAGGGAGAAAGTCTATACAGCCACAGCAAGGCTCCTTCGATCCACAGAGAGAAAAGAGAGAAGAAGAAGATACAGAGAAGAAGAAGAAATAGAGAAGAAGAAGAAAACGAGAGAAGAAGAGATAGAGAGCTGATTGAGAGTGAGAGTGAGAGAGTTTGTATCTCAGTCTCGTGGTTCAAAACCAGAGCCGAGCTTTGCTCTTTAGAGCTACATTGCTTTTGGGTTTTCCTTTTTCGTTTTGATTCTGTCTATCATTTCCGAATATTGTTTCCTCAAGCTGTGTGTCAGCGGTCTTGCAGTGGTAGTCTCCACTGGACGGGTTAAGCTGTATTTCCCCAGCGGTTGCAGAGGATCAGATCCTCTGGTCAGCAAGCTGTAGTGCCCAGCGAAGCTGTGTATCAGCGGATTGTTTGGCCAAGTTGTAAAGCGCAGCGGACGCAAGCTGTGTTGCGCAGCAGGAAGCCATACTCGGTTGAGTGTGGGGTGGACGTAGGTCGTTGACCGAACCACCTAAAAAGTGTGTGTGCAGTGTGTTTGTGTTTTTGTTTGATCTGTGTGCGATAAGAATTCTTGCTTAGCTTATTTGGTTTCATCGCTCATGCTCATGTCTAGCTTTCGATATATAGATATGGTGAATGGCTTTCATGGGTCGACCCTTTGCTTAGCATTCTTCCTTTAGCTTAACTGATGTTTTCCTAAATTCCGCTTTAGAACTTACAGTAGTTTTAAATTAGGCAAGTTGATCTATTCACCCCCCTCTAGATCCACACTCAGTGGAGATAGACTGCGTCCATCTAACCCAACACTTGGTATCAGAGCCTAACTCTTCTGCAGGGACTCATCGCCCGAAGAGAATAGGCAGAGATGGATGCTCGAGGGATGATTGCCGAAGGTCACTCAACAACGAAGCCCCCATTCTTTGATGGATCAAACTACGCATACTGGAAGAACCGTATGCAAGTGTTCCTCAGGGCTAAGGATTATGAGATTTGGAAGATTGTCAGCAAGGGACCTTATGAGCTGTCCCCGAATGAAGATGTATGGACCAAGGAGGAGATCAGAAGGTCCACGCTGAATTGGAGTGCTATAAATGCTATCCAGTGCACTCTGCATCCTACAGAATTCTCCCGTGTGTCTGCTTGCAAATCAGCTAAGGAGATGTGGGATGCGCTGGAAGTAATTCATGAAGGTACATCTCAAGTAAGAGAGCAGAAGGCCAATCTTCTTGTATCTGAGTATGAAGCCTTCAAGATGAAGCAGAACGAGTCCATCAACGAAATGTACGCTCGACTGACTGTCATAACCAATGGCCTCAAAGGTTTTGGGAAACCTCAGACAGAGTATGATGTAGTGGGGAAAATTCTGCGCTCCCTGACTCTCATTTGGCACACCAAAGCAACAGTGATGGAGGAGTCAAGGGACTTGCGTAATACTAAAGCTGATGAGCTGATTGGCTCACTAATGGCATATGAGATAAACATGCCAAGGACAGATGAAGCCGAGAGGAAGAAGAAGCCGATAGCGCTGAAGGGTAGTTCCAGCAAATCAACAAAATCCAGCTCCAGCAGCTCTTCATCATCAGAGGAGAGCCTAAATGAAGAAGAAGAAGTGACTCGATCTGAGATAGCCATGATGACTAGAGAGTTCAGGCGATTTCTCAGAAAGGGAGCAGGACGGTTCGGCCAGAAGAAATACAATGGTGGCCGAAAGGATAAAAGGTATAAATCTAAATCTGCAAAGAAAAATGAAGCTAATGTCTGTTATCAATGCAGGAAACCAGGGCATCTGAAAGCTGACTGTCCAGACAATCAGAAACATAAGGACAGGTCAAAGAATAAAACCAAGAAGGGAAGAGCTATGATCAGCACATGGAGTGATGAAGATGAAGGCTCTTTCAACAGCAGCTCAGATAGTGAAGCCGAATCTGAACAGCCCATTTGCCTTATGGCAACAAGCTCCGAAGATAGAGAAGAGGACACAGATGAGGTAATCACTAGATTTGAAAACTTCACAATTGTTGACTGGGTAGATGCTTATCATGACATAGCTGATAGAGCTGATGATATTAGAAAAGAGAATAGGCATCTTAGAAGAAAAATCAATTCCATGCAAAATGATAAAACTCTATCTGATAAAATTGCATGTTTGGAATCTGAAAATGATAAACTGAAACTCACATGCTCTGAAGTAGAGGACATCAAAATTGAGTTAAAGGTTTCTAGGGAAGAGAATCTAAGGCTTGAAAATGAAATTGATGAATGGAAGCTGAAGATTCAAAAATGTGAAAGTGAAGTAAAAATCATCTCTGAAAAATATGAAGTTGTCCTCAATGTCAACAATGAGCTAAAAAGTCTATTGATGAACTTCAGAAAGATAATGAGGATAAAATGAAAACCATTGAGAAAATGACCCAAGGAACAGATAACTTAAATGCTTTGTTAGGGTCAAAGGTTAATTTCAGAAAAGAGGGCCTAGGATTTAGTTCTAGTGCAACAAAAACATTTGGGATGAGAACAATTTCATTTGTTACTCAAAAGGAAAAGGGACCTCTAATTAGCATGAACTCAACAAATTTGATGAACAAAACTACTAATCTGAAAAAGCCCAGTGCTGAGGAGAAGGGCAAACGAAAGGTTAATGAGCCTAGTAGAGCCAGCACATCCAAGCAGAATCCTAGGGCTCAGACTCAGGTTAAGGGTCAACCTACACAGTCCAGTAAACCCCAGGTCAAGGTAACCAAGTCTCCACCATCAACTCCACCTCTGAAGAAGACCCAATACAAACCTGTGTATAGGTCAGCAGGGTCCAAAGTACAGGGGAGACAGAGTGCTGCTAGGAGTCAACCCAATTATTTTTATCAACCCAGAGCTCAGACCCACTACAATGCACAGCCAACCTACTTCAATAGGTCAGATTGGTCTAGAACTCAGGGTAGGTTAACAGGTCTTGCACACCAGGGTGCTCAATATCAAAGACCTTACAGTAGAAATTGGGTCAATGGGTATGGTTACTGGACATCTAGAAACCAATATTTCCATAGCCAGCCCAGGAACTACTATGGCCAAAATTTTGTGAACACACCCTGGCCAAGGCACTGGCACAGAAATAACAATACTGTCAATAATCATGCTGCTGCCAATAAGAAAAAGAACAATAAAAAGAAAAGGAACAACAACAGAAGAAAATCTGTAGGATCCACTGAACAAAGTTCATTTAAACAAATGTGGATTCCGAAACATCTGCTTTCCTGCTATGCTTCTAGTTCATTTACATTGGAGCCCAATCAGTCTTGGGTTCCAAACTTCTCTACCTAATTGTGTATGCAGGTATGCCTGGCAGCCAAGAACAACTTGTGGTACATGGATAGCGGCTGCTCCAGGCATATGACAGGAGATAAGGCCAAATTTTGCATGCTGACTGAGAAAGTAGAAGGCCTTGTCACCTTTGGAAGCAACACAAAGGGTAGGATTATCGGATCAGGTAAGGTAGGTAAGTGTTCTACCTGCTGCATTGATGATGTTATGCTGGTTGAAGGGTTAGCCTATAATCTACTTAGCATCAGCCAGTTATGTGATAAAGGTTACAATGTTTTATTTAATTCTCAATGCTGCAAGGTTTTTGAACCTGATTCTGATATTGTCAAATTTTCTGGAAAAAGAATAAATAATACTTACATGATAAATTTAGATGAAATTCAACACACTAACCTTTGCCTTACTGCCAGTAGAGAAGACATAGCATTTTTATGGCATCGTAGGTTAGGTCATGCTAGCTACACTGTTTTGCACAAATTAAATAAACATGGCATGGTTAGAGGACTTCATGAAGTCTCATTTAAGAAAGAAAATAAAATATGTGATGCATGCACTCAATCAAAGATAACTAGAAAGTCATTTAAGTCTAGAACTGAAAATCTGTCTTCCAAACCCTATGAGCTGATACATATGGACCTTTTTGGGCCAACTAGATCTGTCAGCCTATCAGGGAGGAGGTATGGGTTTGTCATGGTAGATGACTTTTCTAGGTATACTTGGGTTTATTTCTTATCTAATAAGAGTGATGCTTTCTCTGAATTTCAAGAGTTTTATGATAAAACAAATTAGAAAATTGAAAATATTTTGTCTGATCATGGAGGTGAGTTTGAAAACTCACAATTTGATGAATTCTGCAGGTCAAATGGAATCAACCACAGGTACTCCTCACCAAGGACACCTGAGCAGAATGGAGTTGTGGAGAGAAGGAACAGAACCCTAGTGGAAATGGGTCGTACACTCCTTGTCGAAGGCGGTCTACCAAGGAAATTTTGGGCTGAAGCAGTGAACACTGCCTGTTATGTAATTAAATGAGCCATGGTAAGACCTTCTACCCAGCAAACACCATATGAGATCTTAAAAGGTAAGAAACCTTCTATTGCTCACTTCAAGGTCTTTAGTTGTAAATGTTTCATTCACATAAATGATAAGAAGGACCTTGATAAATTTGAACCTAAAGGAGAACCAGGAATTTTTCTTGGCTATTCTGAAAACACCTGAGCATACAGAGTGTACAATCTGAACTCTAAGACTGTTGAAGAATCTCCACACATAGTTTTTGATGAATCCTTGGTAAATTCTAATGTTGGTCAATGCAGGAATGAAAACAATGGTGAAATTTTGAAGGAAGGAGATCCTGCAGACAAATCCGAGGATGAAGAAGGACATAAAGAGCTTAATGAAGAGGAGCCTACAGTTCAGGGGGAGGTAAATCAAGTTCATGATTGTCCAATTGCAAATATTAGATATCTCAAGGATCATCTTGTAGATAATGTTATTGAAAATCTGCATGACCCTCCTAGGACTAGAGGCCACTTAAGAATTCAACATGAACTGAATGCTTATGCTTTTGTATCAAACACAGAACCCAAGTCCATTGACTGTGCTCTCCAAGATGTGCATTGGATTAATGCCATGCATGAGGAGCTCAATCAATTTGACAGGAATGAGGTGTGGTTTTTGGTTCCACCTCCTGATCATGAAACAATCATAGGGACTAAATGGGTATTTAGAAACAAAACTGATGAAGCAGGGAATGTTACTAAAAATAAAGCCAGACTTGTAGCTCAAGGATACAATCAGGAATTTGGAATAGACTTTGAAGAGTCTTTTACCCCTGTAGCTAGGTTAGAAGCAATAAGAATTTTATTGGCTTATGCATGTTCCCTAGGAATAAATCTTCAGCAGATGGATGTGAAATCTGCTTTTCTAAATGGGGAAATTAATGAGGATGTATATGTGAGATAGCCTCCTGGGTTTGAATGTTTAGATTTCCCTAATCATGTTTACAAGCTCAATAAAGCTCTCTATGGTTTAAAGCAAGCTCCTAGAGCTTGGTATGACAGGTTGAGCAAATTTCTCACCGACAAGAACTTCACAAGAGGTATAGTTGATCAAACATTGTTTACCAAGGTAAGCCATCCAGATATTCTTATCATTCAGATTTATGTGGATGACATTGTGTTTGGGTCAACTAACCCCAAATTGTGTGAGGAATTCTCTCAAATAATGACTGATGAATTTGAAATGAGCTCAATGGGTGAGCTCAAACTATTTCTTGGACTGCAGGTTACACAAACAGAAGATGGCACCTTCATCTCTCAGTCCAAGTATGTAAAGAACTTATTGAAGAAGTACAAAATGGACAACCTCAAGGAAATAGCTACTCCAATGTGTACCTCAACCAGTTTGGATGAAGATTCTAAAGGTAAACCTGTGAACCAAAGGCTATACAGAGGTATGATCGGATCTCTTCTCTATCTTACAGCATCTAGGCCTGATATACAATTTGCTGTGTGTTTATGCTCTAGATTTCAGGCCAGTCCTAAAGAAACTCACTTTAAAGCTGTGAAAAGGATTTTTAGGTATTTACTAGGCACCCAAGAACTAGGTCTCTGGTATCCTGCTAAGTGTGAGTTAGAGCTTCTAGCCTACACTGATGCAGACTATGCTGGGTGTCGAGTAGATAGAAAAAGCACCAGTGGCTACTGTCAATTCCTTGGTGGCTGTCTAGTGTCTTGGGCATTTAAGAAGCAACACACTGTAGCATTATCCATAGCTGAAGCTGAGTATGTTGCAGCATGTAATTGTGCAGCCCAAGTACTTTGGATTAAGCACCAACTGGCTGATTATCAGATAAATCTGGGATGCATTCCACTTTTATGTGATAATACTAGTGCTATATGCCTTGCTAAAAATCCTATTCACCATTCTAGGACTAAGCATATAGAGATAAAACATCATTTTCTTAGAGATGCTGTAAATAAAAATGAGATTGAAATGAATTTCATAGAAACTGAAAAACAAATTGCTGATATTTTTACTAAGCCTCTTGGGAATGAAAAATTTAAGTTTCTTAGAAGAGAACTTGGCTTATGTAAATTTCAGCATGATGAATGATTGTTTAACTGCTGTGAATAAAATTTCTGATGTGGACTTGCATTTGATTGCTTGGATAATTCATGTGGATGTGAATATTGAAATAGACTCATAATCATTACTGAACATGCATGTAGAACTGTCTTGCATTGCATTTCTCTACATAACTGTGGTATATTAAATAGTAGGCTACTAAAGGGCAGGGAAATCTGTTTGGAGGTTCTTACTATGTGTGAGGTGGTCCTTGAGACCAGGTTCTCCGCCTTAGTACCATGGGTTATATTGATTGATAAGGGAGTTTGAATGAGCATGAATTTCAAAATACTTTGTTCAGTGTTCAAAGAAAACATTGTATATATTCAGGGGGAGCTTGTCGAGTATTTACATGTCTTTGCATATCATTCATTCATGACCTATGCATAAGCTCTCTCTCAATTAATTCTTGCCTTTCATTAGCAAATTGCATGCATATAGACAGGGGGAGTATTGCTAGAAATTCAGAGTGGTTTCAACCTTCTTGAAGTCATTCAACCTTTAACTCTGAATACTTGTCTCTGACATTATGACAATATGTTGGTCAGTTCTGATTTCTAAGCAGTAGAAAATGGACTTCTTCATTTATAAGAATTTGAATTGTTCAAAGACTGATGTAATGGTTTAAATCTTATAATGGTTGGAGTTTAAAGATTGCAATCAGTATATAAGTAAGTTGAAAATTGATAAAACTCTCAACCTCTTTCATATTTCATGTCAGACAAAGCTAATCATATCTGAAATCTGAAAACTCATCTGAAATCATGTTAGAGAGGTTAAGTATGTGTATTGTTCTTAAACAAGTCATTCTGAAACACAAAAAGGACAGCTAAGAAAGATATTGAAAAATATTGAAAATCATTAAAAATTAATATTGGCAGAGCAATGACTGGTAAATCACTGAGAAACTGAGTGATCCATCACAGAAGTGGACAACACTCATGTCATGAAGTGTATCAGCTATCTCTATATAAAATGTTCAAAATAGCAGGCTAGTTTCACTGAGTACCTGGGGGTAACTGGCGTCTGATAAACGTGTACCCTCACACAAAAATGTGTAACTTAGTTCTGTTAAATTTGATCATAGGCAGAATGGTCCATCTTGTTGAGTATCTAGGGGTATTGGCGTCTGATAAACGTATACCCTTACGCAGAAAGACTCATGGTACCTGAATGCTCTAAATGGTCTAATATTGATAATGCTGCTCCTTCAAAAGAAAAGTTCATGAGTGTCAATTTGTTTAGTTTCAATACATGACTTGGTTTCTCTCAATATTTTTTATGAGACTATGAAAGTAAGATATTATGAAACTAAATCTTTCATGCAAATGTGATTCTGGTTTATTATTTTATCATGCACAGTGAACTTATCTATTGCTTGTAGTGCATGAACTCCAAATTTTATCATCCTTAAATCAGAACTCTTTCTGACAGCAGTTTCTAATTTCATATGACTGAAGACTCTATGCTTTAGAATGCTTATTCATGAACTACCTGTTCAGAATGCTAGTCAGTTCTTCTCTTGATCCTTCCCTTCTATTTAATTTTTCCCTCCTCTTTGTTGATGGCAAAGGGGGAGAATATTGTCTAGGGGGATGTCTAGGGGGAGAATACATATCTGTCTGAATTCTGAATTCATTCCAAGGGGGAGTGGGAGTGTATATGCATAATGATAAGGGAGAGTTTGAGGCAGTGAGTTGCATGCATTCATAGCATCTCCATGTCAATCTGCATAACTCATCATATCTTTCATCAAACATATACCTATATGTCAGGATGTTGTTATTCTACTTCATATGGGGTTGTCATCATCAAAAAGGGGGAGATTGTTGTGACCCCTCTATGTTGATGATGTTGACACTTGCTTTATTTCATTGGCAACACCATTGTTTTGATTGACTGGCAACTGCTCTTGCTTTGATGAAATTGCTCTATCAGATTGACTATGTGTTCTTTGCATTTCATACACTGATGTTTGCATTTCTCACTGTCATGGGTCGCGCATCCTCTGATGGGTCGACTCCTTTAGCAGACTTGTTTAGATTGAGTCTATACACTGGAAGCTCTTCAATCGATTGAGTCTATACACTGTGCATGTTAGATAAAGTCTATACAGCGTCAGTTCATGCATGTCTTAGACTAAGTCTATACAGCGTCTTAGACTAAGTGTGTACAGCGTCAGTCGCATGCATGTATTAGGCTCAGTGTGTACAGCGTCAACGCATTTCACTGGCTCATGTTACAGTGTCAATGCACTAAGTCTGTACACTTGATTCACCTTTGAATTGGTCAAGTGTGTACATTCCTTCACTGTAGCTTTCACGTATCAAAGTCTACACATCATGAAAGTCTATACATTCATCACTTACCTTTCGCTCAAAGCAAAGTCTATACACTGGGGTCTTCTCCTACGTTTCTTAAGTGAAGTCTGTACACTCGTTTCTGAAGCCTGAAGTCTATACACTCCAGCCTATTCCTACGATCAAGGCTTTAGCTACACTCAAGTCTGTACAATGGCTTCGCTTCATCAAGTCTGTACATTGAATCGCCAACTTCTTTAAAGTCTACACATCGCTTGATTTCCTAAAGTCTGTACATCGGTCTTTCATCAAGCCTGAACATCGTCCGTCTTTGTTAGCGTCTCAGGCATTGGACTAAGTCTGTACAGCATTCAGTGTCTAGAGTTTCATGAAGTATGTACATCAGACTGTTACAGCAAGTCTGTACATTGTCCGTCTTCCTTAGCGTCTTGATCTTTCAAGTCTATACACTGACGGCTGAACTGAGAACTCTAGACATCGTCTGTCTGCATCTACAAGTCTATACATCCACATTGAAACTTGAAGTCTGCACAATGGTCTTCAAATCCAAAGTCTGCACATTGGTCTTCGAATCCAAAGTCTATACAATGGTCTTCACACTTTAAGTCTATATATTCGATGTGCAAAGTTGATGTCTATACTGTGCCTTATGCTGATCGAGTCTACACATTGGTCGGTGGCAAGTCTGTACACTGGCCTCAGCTATTCAAGTCTATTTACTGGACTGTTTGGTCAAGTCTATACACCCTTCAGTTGAAATTCCAAGTCTGTACATCGGACTATGTTAAGTAAAGTCTATACATCCGATTGTACAGTGTCTTAGCCATCGTCTCACTTCTTCAAGTCTACACAATGGTCGGTGGTAAGTCTACTCATTGGTGTTTCATTCGAAGTCTGTACACTCACCAGTGAACGACAAGTCCACACATTGGACTGTAGCTGCTTGTTCTTCAAAGTCTGTACATTGGGCTTTCACATGAAGTATGTACATCCGTTCGTTCTGCATCGTTATCAAGTCTGTACAGCCACTCTTTGAGCATCAAGTATATACATTGGTATTGGGTGAGCATAGTCAAGTCTGTACACTGCACTCGAGTCCGTTATCTTCAGTAAAGTCTATACATTGGCATCGGTCTTCACCTTGAGTATGTACAGTGGCTGCTTCATATAGGAAGTATGTACAGCCGTTGCCTCTTCATATAAAGTCTATACTTTGGGCAAGTCTGTACACTGGTTTTCCTTCTTATGAAGCCTTTATATTCACTAAGTCTATACATTGCTTTCCTTCCCATGAAGTCTTTACGATCATTGAGTCTATACACTGCGTTGTGCATACTTTGCATTGCACTCGTGGTTGCAAAGCCTGTACAGGGTTTACAGTTAAACTGAATATGTTCTTGTCTGTCTGACAGGGAATGCAGAGACAAATGAAGGGCACGTGATCCGAGGTACCTGGCTCTTGATCCGAGAAGAACAAGGTATCCAGATGAGGACACGTGTTCTGACACTCCATTGGATGCTGCCACGTGGTTCAAATGCTTTGGCGGGAAACGTGGAGAGCACACGCCTGCTGCTGCTGCTGCTATATATACATGCCTTCTTCCACAGAAGAAGGGAGATTGAAGACAAAAGGGAGAAAGTCTATACAGCCACAGCAAGGCTCCTTCGATCCATAGAGAGAAAAGAGAGAAGAAGAAGATACAGAGAAGAAGAAGAAATAGAGAAGAAGAAGAAAATGAGAGAAGAAGAGATAGAGAGCTGATTGAGAGTGAGAGTGAGAGAGTTTGTATCTCAGTCTCGTGGTTCAAAACCAGAGCTAAGCTTTGCTCTTTAGAGCTACATTGCTTTTGGGTTTTCCTTTTTCGTTTTGATTCTATCTATCATTTCTGAATATTGTTTCCTCAAGCTGTGTGTCAGCGGTCTTGCAGTGGTAGTCTCCACTGGACGGGTTAAGCTGTATTTCCCCAGCGGTTGCAGAGGATCAGATCCTCTGGTCGGCAAGCTGTAGTGCCCAGCGAAGCTGTGTATCAGCGGATTGTTTGGCCAAGTTGTAAAGCCCAGCGGACGCAAGCTGTGTTGCGTAGCAGGAAGCCATACTCGGTTGAGTGTGGGGTGGACGTAGGTCGTTGACCGAACCACCTAAAAAGTGTGTGTGCAGTGTGTTTGTGTTTTTGTTTGATCTGTGTGTGATGGGAATTCTTGCTTAGCTTTTTTGGTTTCATCGGTCATGCTCATGTCTAGCTTTCGATATATAGATATGGTGAATGGCTTTCATGGGTCGACCCTTTGCTTAGCATTCTTCCTTTAGCTTAACTGATGTTTGCCTAAATTCCGCTTTAGAACTTACAGTAGTTTTAAATTAGGCAAGTTGATCTATTCACCCCCCTCTAGATCCACACTCAGTGGAGATAGACTGCGTCCATCTAACCCAACAAGAGAGTGTATGGCAAGAGATAACTTAGAATGAACTAGCAAGATACCCAAGATTTCATCATATCAAGATAGGCAAGCATGTACGCTTATCAAGTCATGTCAAGAATTGGCTATCATGTTATCAAGTAAGCAAGTAAATACCCTTTCCGGGCCACGTATGTCACGTCATGTCAATTCAAGTACAAGGACAAGAGTTTGTGGAAATGTCCAACCAAGCAAGTCATGCACTTCGATGCAATGCCACACCGTGATCAATAATAGCTCCCATGGGCGCAAGTACTTTTGGGTGCTCCTCCCAAGATCAGATCGGGCCCTTATATGCGCCAGCATTGAGTCATATATTTCGACATCCACTTTAGTTATAGCCAATATAGAATTTCAACAGAATGAACCTTTGTAAGAATCTAAGGTAGATCTTGTGGAATAGAATCACAAGGACAGAACTTTTGAGTAAGGACATACTACGGTCAATTCGGTATAATCACGATACTTATAGAAACTGGGTGGATTTGACTCCCTAGTGGGTGCCAAGTAAACAAGAATAAGCACTCATATTCACATGATTGCTCGTCCTTTGTACATGATAGGTAGAAAGAATTGGTGTCTTCATAGAGGCACACAATCCAAGTTTGATAGTAATGGTATGATTTTCCCATTCCACTAGCTCAAGAATTATTCTCACGGCGGCTAAATAGCATACCATGAGGGCCGATATACCATGTTTCTTTAGAGGGACATGGCAATCAAAAAGTGTCATAGGTTTTTGTGGTACAACATGCTCAATCGGCCTTGAGGGAATCCAAGGCTACGAGGAGTCTTACGGAGGTCCCAATGACTAACTTACCAATCCGAAGGAACGGAATGTCCAACGGAGAGCTCGTATGTCCCCAAGAGTTAAGGGGTAATCGATTAAACATCATGAAACGTGGGACTATACTCACAGAATGGAATATAGTGCCTATATACATAACCCACTGTAAAGGGTTACAGAAAACATCCAGAAATCAGAAACTCAGGTAAATGGCGCCTGAGATCAAGTCTTCATTTTATGAATTAGCACCCTGGGCAGGGTCGCTAGTTCAGTATATAACGACTGTTCATTCAGTCGTTGTATCCAGGTTCTAAATATATTAAGATCTGTAAAATTCTCAAATTCCAGAAATTATGTAAATGGCACCTTGGCTTAAGTCTTCAATTCAGTAAGTAGCGCCTTAGTCAGGGGCACCATTTTTCAAAATAATGGCAGGATGCATGTCGTGATTTTCAATATCAGTGTAATTTGGTTATGAACAGTAGCACTTTTTCAATAAAAATAATTTTGCAGGAACAAGTACATGAATAGGTAGAGAAAAATAGCAGGAATCTAGCAGTATACTCATGCATTAGGTTAGATATCATGGTTGACAGTTATTAAAATTTGAACATATGTATTTATTAATTAACTAGCTAACTGACGACTGTTTGCACGGTCGTTATATCAAAGAGCACCCTATCAAGAGGCGCCTTCTACTAAAACTCAGTTAAAACTTTACAAAACCTACTAGAAACCATCTATCAGACCTATATGCATGATCATGATCTGATAACTATTAGATTGGGCTTGTGCTTGAGAACACCTACATTGTAGTGATCTGGATGAGAGAATCGTGAAGAGATTGAAGAATTAACCACAAGAATAACCACAAAATGATACTCTGTTTGCAACAGAGAAACTAGACAACGGCAGTAAGAAGAAGAAGATGATCTGAGCATTGCAGCTTCAGAGGAAGAAGAACACGGTAGCAGTAATAGAACTGCAACCGTAGGTAGACGATCCCTTGACAGCACCAACGAAAGAAGCAACATGCTTCTTCCACGGTAACCACCACAGAAGAAGAAGAGTAGCAACCACAAGTCTCCTCCAGGAAGATGCAGAGAAGAAAGTAGAGCCTCCTCTCCACGTACAGCTGAAGAGAAAGGAACAGTAACTATAGGGAAACGAAGAGCAGGATGACATCTTTGAAATATAGAGTCAACAGAGGGTTTGATGGAGGGGGTTTGATATTTATAGAGAAGGGATTCGATCATGGATTAGAATTTGATTGGAATCAAAGTTTCCATAGAAGGAATCCTACTAGTATCTAAACTTCCCAACGTGTTAATCCTTCCAGATCAATACTTTCCTGATCGGCCACTGCTTCCTAGTTCGAACAAAACACTGTAGTCGACTTACCAATTTTCCTACTGCAAGGAAACATCGCCCAGAGGAGGGGCACCCTTCATGTAATTAGCGCCCAAGATAGGGGCACCCTTCACGTAATTGGCACCCCCATGAGGGGCCTTCAATTCACCAATTGGCGCCCCCTTGAGGGGTCTTCAATTAATGAAATGGTGCCTTAAGAGGAGGCGATATTCATCTTTGGGCCATTTGTTATATGGTTTAAGTGTAAGGCCCATTTGGTATAAATAAATAAATAAATATATATATATATATATATATATATATATATAAATGGTTTTAAGTATATATGAGTTGGACCTTGAACATTGGTTTAGTTTTTAATCCATTTAGAATTTCATTCCTTCAATTTACCAGGGTTGCTACATCCTGAATCTCTTGAGAGATGAATTACGGCCCATTGTCAGTGATGATGGTACTTGGTGTGCTGAACCTTGCAATGATATTCTTCATTATAAACTTGCATACGGTTGACGCTTTAATCTCCATATAAGCTTCCGCTTCCGCCCACTTGGTGAAGTACTCCGTGGCCGTGAGTATAAATGATTTTGGTTTTGTGAGGAGGTTTGAATCACCAAGAGGTCCGATGATATCGAAAGCCCACATGGAGAAAGGGCATGGGGAGGACATGGGATGGAGTGAAGAAGCAGGAGAATGGATTTTATCGACGTGTAATTGCCACTTGACACACCTTTGGACATAGATAGAGCAATCATCTTCTAGAGTGGGCCAATAGAAGCCTAATCTAAGAATTTTCTTAGCTAGCATCTGGCTATTGACATGACCCCCACATACTCCTGAATGTGCCTCTTCCACGATCTTCCAAGACTCATCATCGTTGAGGCATCTAAGCATGACTCCAGTGAGACCTCTTCTATAAAGCACACCTCCAACCAGAGTGTATCTCTGAGCAACTCTCCTGATGACTTTCTTCTCTTCAGCCGTAGCCTCTTCAGGATAAGATTGATCCTGACAATATTTGGCAATCTCATAATACCACAGGTTTTCTTCATCATCCAACTCTTCCTCTAGATCTAATAACATGATCTTCTTGTTCTCAATGATTCCTCTTTCCTTAACCTTCTTGAGCACCTCCTCCTTAATACTGAGGAACACCAGATCTTTGATAGCAGGAGTGAGACGCTTTTGAATGATGATTGAGTGGAAGTCCCTTCCGGGAAGGAAAATCAAGGAAGAAGCAAGTGAAGTGAGAGCATCAACTAGTTCTGATCTCGAGGAACATGGACGCAGATTAGTTTAGTGAAAAGCTTGGCATAAGCGAAAGCCAGTTCCTGATAGGGTTTAAGTTTAGAATTAAGTGTGCGGCATTTGGTGAGCACTTGGCGAAGAATAAGCTGACTATCACCTACAATCCGCAATTGGGTAACACCGAGTCGATGAGCGGCCTCCAGTCTAGCCAGAAGAGCCTCATATTCAGCTATGTTATTGGTTACCAGAAAAGCGAGCTGAGAGGCAAGTGGAATAGTGATACCCTCAGGTGATAGGAGAAAAATACCGATCCCCTTTCCTTGTGAATTCAGAGCCCCATCAAAATGTAACGTCCACATCGAATCGGGAGTTCCTCATCTGGAAACTCTGAGTGAACATGGTCCAATCTAGGGAGAGGGTGATGAGTAAGATGTTCTGCTATGGCATAGCCTTTAATTACTTTTTGCTGAATGTAGATGATATCAAACTGAGAAAGGAAGCTTTGCCATCATGCCAATCGGTCAGTGAGAATGGATTTTGCAAGGTGAAACTTGATAGGATTCATGCGAGCAATAAGATGAACCTCGTGAGCTAAGAAATAATACTTCAACTTCTACACTACTTAGCCTAAAGCAGCACAAGTCTTCTCCATGGCTGTGTACTTATGCTCACAGGGGTTGAAAAGCTTAGACAAGTAGTAGGCTTCCCTCTCCTTTCCTTCTTCATCAACTTGCGCCAAGGCAACACCTACAAAGTCATCCAGGACAGAAATATAAAGAACAAGCGGTTTGCCTGGAATTGGTGGCCTAAGGACAAGAGGATTGGCCAAATAATCCTTTAGTCCGTCAAAGGCTGCCTGACACTTGTCATTCCAATTAAATTTGACTCCCAGTTTAGTAAGCTCGTAAAACGTCCTACACATTTGTGAATGCTGAGAGACAAATTGGCGAATAAATTGCATCCTCCTGATCAATCCTCAAACTTCTTTCAGATTCTTGGGAGGAGGTGTTGAACCCCTTCTTTGTAAGTGTATTTAATGAATTTTTATGATGACCAAACACTACATACTTGCATATTATCATGATCTAACGTGTGTGTGCCATGATCAGCTTGTAAGTGGAGACAAGGAACTTTCAAAGTGGAGGAATCATTCTGTAGGTAAGAAGGTTACTCTGAAATTTGTAAACGCCAACACTAACTCTGAATGTATGTCCTGATAGGTCAAAAGTTGGCATTTCAAGATTGGAATAAAGCAAGGATATTTGGTAAGATCAAATTGTTCAAATACCATGGGTGAATTCATGGTTTGTATGGTAAGTAAGAATGAAAGCAAGTCTCAGAAACCAAGGTAATCATTCTATTGGGGTTTCATGTTATTGGCCTTGGTTTTTATTTTTCAAGTCTTAGAATTCTTGCATTTCATTACTATTCATTATATTCTTTGAACCCCCCAAGTTGTTAATGGTTTGGAGTGGTTTTCTAACCACTCTTTCTGTTCCCTGATGCATGGGTCGACCCCAAGGGTCGACCCCTGTACGTTTACTTCAATCCAGCCGCTGGCTGGACAAGGGTCGACCCGAGGGTCGACCCCAAGGGTCGACCCGAGGGTCGACCCCTGTAACTTTTGCCCAAACAGAAACGAAATGTGCCTGCGAGGGTCGACCCTGGGGTCGACCCCTTTTGTTCCAGTTTAAGTTTGCTCGAGGGTCGACCCAGGGGTCGACCCATTGCTGTAGCTGGGCTTTACCCTCTTCGAGGGTCGACCCCAGGGTCGACCCTTTCCGGTCGGAAGCCTAGCCGACTTCCTTGACCCCCCGTTTTCAAGTTCCGAAAGTCCTCCAATCCATGTCTAATCACCTCTAAATATTCCACAAACCTCTCCACAAATTGTGGATATGGCTCCCAAGCTATCTTTGACTGTTTAATCAAACCCTAGTGGCATTAAATATATATGAAGAGAGGTGAGATCCGCATAAGATTGATGGGAGTTCTATTTTGTGTGTGCAGGTTCGGAGTTGCAGCCTTCAAGCCCTGTTCCACCTTGATCTGAAGTTGTAATCCAAAGGAAGGAGCTTGAATCAAAGCCCAAGATCATATACATCGAAGAGCTGCATTGGACATCAAGCTTCAACATCCATTCGTGCTGCTTTGCCTCATATTTCATCCAAACTCGTTCATCCTCCTGCTGAAGTATCAAAGGAGATTCGAAGAACACAAAGGGGGAGTTCTATCTAGAAATCTTTTCTACTCTGATCTTCTTTTAGTGCTTATTGTTGAATGTGGAAAATTGTTGTACTCTAAACTATCTTGAAACAGATTTGTGGGTGTGTGCTCGTGATCTGTGACATGAGAGTGTGTGTGCGTGTGTAATGGCCAAGAAAGGCCATTGAGTTGTGTTGTTCGTGTATGGACACGAGGTTGTGTGTGTGTGTGTGATTGGGGTGCCTTGATTGGGTACCGTGTGTGTGTGTGTGCTGTTCATAACAGCGTGTGTGTGCTTGGCTCACATCATAGTAAAGTCTTTATCCTCATGAGTGAGGGGTGGACGTAGGGGACATTGCGGTGTACCCGAACCACCTAAAAACTTTGTGTGTCTCTCGTGGTTTGTTCGTTTGCATCCTTTGTCGAGTGGGATTCACGGTGAGTTGAGTGTTCACCACCTTCTTGTTCACACACTCACCATCTTTCGCAAGCATTCATGTGTGATCATGCAAGAGTAAGACCGAGCGCTTGATTGCTTTAATTTTGTTTCACAAGTTCTTCAGAAAATAATTTTTAATTGCCAATCAATTCACCCCTCCCCTCTTGATTGCCACTGTTTGGGACCCAACAATTGATATCAGAGCATTGGTCTCTGTATAGCCCGACCTCACGGTCGTAGAGCAGATCCCTTTTATGGCAAATAGAGGGATGATGCCCGAAGGGCATTCAGTACACAAGCCTCCGTTTTGTGATGGAACAAACTATACATATTGGAAAAACAGAATGTATGTTTTCTTGCGTGCACAAGATTATGAAGTGTGGAATGTTATCAACAAAGGTCCTTATAAGTTGCCTGACAATGAAGATGATTGGGTTGATGACCATATAAATAAGTGCTCAGCTAACTTTAAGGCAATGAATATAATTCAGTGTGCTATCCATCCGAATGAATACTCATGCATATCTATGTGTTCCTCTGCACAGGAAATGTGGGACAAACTACGCTTGATCTATGAAGGAACTTCTGATGTCAAAGAGACCAAAGAAAATCTATTGGTCTGGGATTATGAATTGTTTATGATGAAGCCAGAAGAAACCATTTCTGAAATGTTCGCGAGACTGATGGAAGTCACAAATGGTTTGAAGGCTCTTGGCAAGGAATATACAAACCGTGAGCTTGTGAGGAAGGTACTGAGATCTCTATCACCACAGTGGCACACAAAGGCCACAGTGATCGAAGACTCAAAAGATCTCAGCACTCTGACCTTGGACGAGTTAGTCGGCTCCCTGATGACATATGAGATCAACATCAAAATGAGCGAGGACAACACCAAGAAGAAGAAAGCTGCCACAACTTTGGCACTGAAGGTAAACCCTCAAGAGTCTGAAGAAAGCAAGGGAGGTTCCTCGACCAACACTGAAGATGAGGAGCTTGTTGCTATGATCACAAGCATAGCTAGAAGATTCGTCAAGAATTCAAGGAAATTCGGTGGTCAATTCAGGAAAGGACCAAGAAGGCAAGGTCCTAAGAAATGTGAAAGCAGCGAAAGAGATGAAGTGATCTGCTATGAATGCAAGAAGCCAGGTCACATGCGGGGAGAGTGCCCGGATCTCATGAAGAGATTCAAGAAAGGAAAATTCAAAAAGCCAAAAGCCATGGTCGCCACATGGAGCGACGAAGATGATGAAGAATCTGGAAATGAAGACAACTTGGATGAGCTTGTTCAGAATCTGTGCTTCATGGCAGATGAAGACAACTCAAATGAGGTAGATTCTGAATCCGAAACTCTTACATGTGAACAATGGCAAATAGCATATGAATCATTATATGGAAAATGCAAAAAATTGAAATCTGAAAATAAACTTTTGAAAAAGAAATTGGAACAAGCTGTGAGTGCTAAAAATCTTTGTGAGAATTGCAATTTCATGAAATCTGAAAATGAGAACCTTAAACATGAAAATGCAAGTCTCTTGTCTAAAATAGAATTATTTGAAGAAGAGAGTTCATGCATGCGAGAGGATCAATTCACTTTTATTAAAAAGCATGAAGACTTGCAAAGGGAATTAGAACAAGAAAAGCTTGAAAAAATTGCTTGCATTCAAACCAAGGAAACAGGTGAAAGGAAAATGGAAACCTTGATGATTGAAATAGATGAGTTGAAAAATGTTGCTGCCATATTAGAAAAAGGGAAACAAGTGTTGAACACATGTGTGGGTCCTAATGAAGGATGTTCTCCACCCACTTCTGAGAAAAGAAATAACTTTCAGTCCAAAACATACATAACTCCATGGGCTTCAAGAAGTACATTTGCCTCATCTTCTAACACACAGATGCATAATTCATATATGAATGTGAACAGGAGAAGAAACCGTGATAAAAGAATCACTACTTACTTTTATTGTGGAAGATTAGGCCATGATATGTATGAGTGCAGAACCATGAGGTTTGATGATGAAAAGTTTGTTAGAATGATGAATAGATCATACAGGTCTCTTATGTCTAACCACAGAGGACCCAAGCTTGCTTGGGTACCAAAAACCCCATAAGTACTCTCTTTGTATCTGCAGGTCTGCCTTGGAGCTCAAAAGAACAAATGGTACTTGGATAGTAGATGTTCAAGGCATATGACGGGAAACAAGGAAATGTTTGCAGACTTGCAAGACAAAGATGGTGGGGTGGTAGCTTTTGGAGGCAAAGACAAAGGAAAAATTGTTGGAGAAGGTAAGATAGGTAAGAACCAAACTCAAGTCATTGAAAATGTTTTGCTTGTCAAAGGCCTGCATCACAATCTTTTAAGCATTAGTCAACTCTGTGACAAAGGTTGCAATGTGTCTTTTGATTCTACTCACTACACTGTGGTAGATAGAAACACCAATGAAATCAAGTTCATAGGGCTTAGACACAACAATGTTTATATGATTGATCTTGATGATGTTTCACATAAAAATCTTTACTTAGTTGCTAAAAATTCTGATGATGCATGGTTGTGGCATCGCCATCTTGGGCATGCTAGTTTCAATGTGATGATGAAGTTGTTCAGGAAAAATCTGGTTGTTGGCTTACCCAAGTTGAAGCTGGTTAATGAAGGAATCTGTGGGGCATGCATCAAGGGCAAACAGAAAAGAACATCCTTTAAATGTAAAAGTGATGTAACCACCTCTAAGCCCCTCGAATTGATCCATATAGATCTTTTTGGACCAAGCCGGACACATAGCTTGGGTGGTAAGCTTTATGGATTTGTGATTGTGGATGATTTTTCCAGATATAGCTGGGTGTATTTTCTTTCAAACAAAAGTGATGCTTTAATGGAGTTTGAGACGTTTTGCAAGATGGTTCAGAATGAAAAAGGATGGTGCATCAAGACCGTGAGAAGTGATCATGGCAGGGATTTTGATAACCATGAGTTCAGCAATTTTTGTAGGGATCAAGGTTATATACAGAACTTCTCCGCACCAAGGACCCCCGAACAAAATGGGGTCGTAGAGAGGAAGAACGGGACACTTGTTGAAATGGCAAGAACCATGCTAAATGAAAGCAACCTTCCGAGGTATTTCTGGGCTAAAGCCGTCAACACAGCATGCTACATAATAAACCGAGCCATGGTAAGGCCAGTGTTAAAGAAAACACCTTATGAGCTATATCGAGGTAAGAAGCCAAATATTTCTTACTTTAAACCATTTGGCTCCATCTGTAACATCCATAATAATGGTAAGGTGGATTTGGCAAAGTTTGATCCCAAGAGTGACAAGGGGATATTTCTCGGATACTCACTTAACTCAAGAGCCTATCGAGTGTATAACTTAAGAACTCTTGTAGTGGAGGAAAGTCCCCATGTTATTGTTGATGAATCATCATTCAAGGATACTAATGAAAAACATGTCTTGAGGGAAGAAGAATCAGAAGAGGATGCCACCGAAAAGCTCTCAAAGGAAGCAAACAAATCAGGAGATGAAGAACAACAAAAGGATGATGAAAATTAGCAAACTCTGAGTGAACTATAGCTGCCTCGACAATGGACTTTTGTAAAAGATCACCCACCGGAAGTCGTTATTGGCAATATAGAAGAAGGAATAAGAACGCGTTCCTCATTCAGGGAAGAGGACGTATACGTGGAGCAACCACCGAGGTTTGAGGGCACAAAGTATCCAGATCATGTGTACAAGTTGGACAAGGCACTCTGCGGTCTTAAACAAGCACCCCGAGCATGGTATGAACGGTTGAATGATTTCCTTATACAAAATGGATTCAAACGAGGTAATGTGGATCAAACCCTTTTCACAAGGTTGAATGGTAAGGAAATCTTAGTTGTTCTAGTCTATGTTGATGACATTATATTTGGCTCCACCAAGGATACTCTCAGCAAGGACTTTGCAAAATTGATGCAAAGTGAATTTGAAATGAGCCTTATGGGAGAGCTGACATTCTTTTTGGGATTGCAGGTCACACAGACGACCGATGGGATGTTCGTACATCAGAAAAAATATGCAATGGAGCTGCTGAAAAAGTTCGACTTGGCTTCCACCAAACCACAACCGACACCTATGTCCACATCAATAAAAATTGATCAAGATGAAAAAGGTAAATCTGTGGACCAAAAACTTTTCAGGAGCATGATAGGTTCCTTGTTGTACTTAACTGCTAGTCGGCCCGATATTCAATTTGCTGTTTGTTTGTGTGCTCGTTTTCAGTCCAATCCTAAGGAGTCACATTTGTCGGCTGTGAAAAGGATCTTTAGATATATTACTGGCTCTGTGAGCTTGGGTTTATGGTTTCCGTGTAATTCGAGCCTTGATTTAATTACTTATTCCGATGCTGATTATGCGGGTTGCAAAGTGGATCAGAAAAGCACCAGCGGGTACTGCCAGTTCCTCAGAGGTTGCATGGTTTCATGGGCCTCCAAGAAACAAAATTTAGTGGCATTATCAACCGCTGAAGCCGAGTATGTGGCTGTAGGCAGTTGTGTTGCCCAGGTGCTGTGGATTCAACAACAAATGATTGATTATGGAGAATCCTTCAAAAACACCGAAATTCTTTGTGATAACACTTCAGGCATTAATCTATCCAAAAACCATGTCCATCATTCTCGCACCAAGCATATTGAAATTAGACATCACTTCATTAGAGATCATGTTGGCAAGGGTGATGTTGTAATCAACTTCATTGAGACAGATCGTCAAATTACTGATATTTTCACTAAACCCCTTTGTGAAGAGAAGTTTACCACCTTCAGAAGAGAATTAGGGGTATGCAGAATAGATGAGTCTTCATCATAACCATTTGTGTTATTGTGTGTATAGATCATTGCATTATAAGTATTTGCATTCGTTGCATGCTAGTTTGCATTTTTCCTTGTCATACATGCACATTTTGATGTGTGAAATAAAAATAACAAAAACAACTTGCGTGGTCATTTGCCTTCGTGTGCTTGTGTATTTCTTCTATTTATACCGATTATATACACTTGTTTGTTGTCACTTCTATGGCCATTTATAACCTTGTATACACTCTTATGCCATAAAAGGAGCAAATCTGGCCAAAATCTGATTTTCGGAGCTATGGATAAAAGCATGACTGGATGTGATCCTAAATTTGATGTGACATATCCCCAAATGTTTACAACCTCTATAATAATCTTTATTTCATTGTTTCAATCATATTTATACATTGGGGACTCGAGCCCATTAGCCTTCTTGGCCCTCCGGACGTTTGCATATTCTTTTCCCAAAAATTGACTGAAAGGGGTCAACCCATGGGTCGACCCTCGCAGGGTCGACCCAAAGGGACGACCCTCGCGCATCCGTCCGCTGCTTGGGGTTATGAGTTCAGGGGTCGACCCGTGGGTCGACCCATTCCGGCAGGTCACGGATCCCCGCGATCGGCCAACCATGAATGGGGTGTTAACCCTATGGTTGCCCCTCCTATGCCTATAAAACATCTCATAACCTCCTCCAAGGCCAGCCACCACCCCTTCCAAGCCCTAAAAACATCTTCTTGGCTCCCAAATCTTCCAAACCTAGCCGCGGTTCTCCGGGTGGCTACCCGCGCACGTTTTCTTTAATCGGCTCCAAGGATCATCTCTTGCTTCTCCTTTCCCTTGAGGTAAGCTTCTGGTGCTTGTGGAGGATCATGGATTCATATATCATTCATCTCATCTCTGGTTGAACCCTATTAATCCTTCCCCCATCATGTGGCTTTCTTTCGATCATTGTCTAGATGGCCTCAAAGAGACGTCCGTCTCGCAGTGGCGCTGAATCTAGCAGGTCTCAAGAACTTAGATCCAAACGAGCTGAACAAGTTGCATCTCTTTGCGGCCATTCTAGCCGCGTATTAGACCGGAAGGTTCTCCGTCCGAGGGCAGTCAACTTTGGAAATCTGTGCAACCACATCCCGAGTCTCGTTGATGTTATTTGTAGTCAGCCCAACCTGGATGCATTCATGTCTGCACACCGCCGGGTGTATCCCACATTAGTACATCAGTTTTACAGTAACATGTCTTTGGCAAATGAAACTCCGGTTACCAAGGTTAATGGAGTGCAGATAATTCTCTCCCCAGAGCTTCTAGGCGCGCCATTTCAGCTTCCTTATGAGGGATATGGTTTTGGTGACGTTTTGGTTCGTGAAGATAAACTATATGTCTACCTAACTTCTGAAGACCGCGCTGGTCATTCTGTTGCTGGGTTAAATGCCAATCACTTTCCTCCAGTACAACACAATCTTCACAGAATGATCACTACTATTTTACTTCCAAGAGGAGGCAGTCATGACAAAGTCACTGAAATTCACATGTTCTTAATTTACTATCTTTTGGATGGGATTCGTATAAATTTTCCGGCTCTCTTTTTGGATCATATGAGGTCTAGTATGCAGCACCGAAACAGAACTTTACCTTATGCTGCCGCCCTCACTGCTATTTTTCAATATAAGAAGATAGATCTGTCAGCCGAATCCTCACAAACAATGCGAGATGCCAACATATATACTATTCACTCTATTTGTCACAACATGGGCTATGTTCTTCGTGATGGTGAATTAGTTCAGCAGTTGAAAATAGTTGTTCCCGGTGCACGTGCTTAAGATAATGATGCAGATGCCGGCACTGAATCCAGTGATGAAAATCATGGTGCTCCTGCGATTGATATTCCCTCCGAGACGGCCAGGCTATTCATTGATCGTTTGGACTGCATTGATGAACGATTGGATCGGTATGGCGAGACCTTGGATGTTATTCAAAATGAACTTCATTATCTTAAGCTATCTCACACAAACCTTTGCCGATGCCTTGGCCCAACAACACCTAATGTGCCATGAGATTATGGAATATATCCGTCGTGCTCCCCGTCCACCGCCTCCGGCTGATGACTAGGCCCTGGTCTCTCCTCCACATGGCTTCCTCCCTATCACTTTCACCCCTTCTTTTTGATTATGCCAAAGGGGGAGAAGTCTACCAGTTTATCCCGGCTATTATAGTTTATGCGTGTTGTATGCTTGCATGACTGTGTGTTGCATTATCTCATATTGTACTTTCATATCTAGTGGTTAGGAATGTTGCATCATCCTTGTACTCATAGCATGGCATCTTGATGCATTGTACTTGTCTCTCTTGTTTAATGTAATCCGAGTATGGCTGTTGTTGCTATTTCAAGATGATTGTCGGTAAGCCTTTTTGATCAATCTCACAACGGTTCTAAGTTGGTTCATGGTTGTGTGTTGATCGGACTATTGCTTCTCATGTTATTCCGGCACATTGTTATATTGCTATTGCTTCAGCATTCTTGGCATAAAGCGACCAATTTGATTTATGCATTATAGTATTTAGTCATCATCAAAAAGGGGGAGATTGTTGAACCCCTTCTTTGTAAGTGTATTTAATGAATTTTGATGATGACCAAACACTACATACTTGCATATTATCATGATCTAACGTGTGTGTGCCATGATCAGCTTGTAAGTGGAGATAAGGAACTTTCAAAGTGGAGGAATCATTCTGTTGGTAAGAAGGTTACTCTGAAATTTGTAAACACCAACACTAACTCAGAATGTATGTCCTGACAGGTCAAAAGTTGGCATTTCAAGATTGGAATAAAGCAAGGATATTTGGTAAGATCAAATTGTTCAAATACCATGGGTGAATTCATGGTTTGTATGGTAAGTAAGAATGAAAGCAAGTCTCAGAAACCAAGGTAATCATTCTATTGGGGTTTCATGTTATTGGCCTTGGTTTTTATTTTTCAAGTCTTAGAATTCTTGCATTTCATTACTATTCATTATATTCTTTGAACCCCCTAAGTTGTTAATGGTTTGGAGTGGTTTCTAACCACTCTTTCTGTTCCCTGATGCATGGGTCGACCCCAAGGGTCGACCCCTGTACGTTTACTTCAATCCAGCCGCTGGCTGGACAAGGGTCGACCCCAGGGTCGCCCTGTAACTTTCACCCAAGCAGAAACGAAATGTGCCTGCGAGGGTCGACCCTGGGGTCGACCCCTTTTGTTCCAGTTTAAGTTTGCTCGAGGGTCGACCCAGGGGTCGACCCATTGCTGTAGCTGGGCTTTACCCTCTTCGAGGGTCGACCCCAGGGTTGACCCTTTCCGGTCGGAAGCCCAGCCGACTTCCTTGACCGCTGTTTTCAAGTTCCGAAAGTCCTCCAATCCATGTCTAATCACCTCTAAACATTCCACAAACCTCTCCACAAATTGTGGATCTGGTTCCCAAGCTGTCTTTGACTGTTTAATCAAACCCTAGTGGCATTAAATATATATGAAGAGAGGTGAGATCCGCATAAGATTGATGGGAGTTCTATTTTGTGTGTGCAGGTTCAGAGTTGCAGCCTTCAAGCCCTGTTCCACCTTGCTCTGAAGCTGAAATCCAAAGGAAGGAGCTTGAATCAAAGCCCAAGATCATATACATCAAAGAGCTGCATCGGACATCAAGCTTCAACATCCATTCGTGCTGCTTTGCCTCATATTTCATCCAAACTCGTTCAGCCTCCTGCTGAAGTATCAAAGGAGATTCGAAGAACACAAAGGGGGAGTTCTATCTAGAAATCTTTTCTACTCTGATCTTCTTTTAGTGCTTATTGTTGAATGTGGAAAATTGTTGTACTCTAAACTATCTTGAAATAGATTTGTGGGTGTGTGCTCGTGATCTGTGACACGAGAGTGTGTGTGCATGTGTAATGGCCAAGAAAGGCCATTGAGTTGTGTTGTTCGTGTATGGACACGAGGTTGTGTGTGTGTGTGTGATTGGGGTGCCTTGATTGGGTACCGTGTGTGTGTGTGTGCTGTTCATAACAGCGTGTGTGTGCTTGGCTCACATCATAGTGAAGTCGTTATCTTCATGAGTGAGGGGTGGACGTAGGGGACATTGCGGTGTACCCGAACCACCTAAAAACTTTGTGTGTCTCTCGTGGTTTGTTCGTTTGCATCCTTTGTCGAGTGGGATTCACGGTGAGTTGAGTGTTCACCACCTTCTTGTTCGCACACTCACCATCTTTCGCAAGCATTCATGTGTGATCATGCACGAGTAATACCGAGCGCTTGATTGCTTTAATTTTGTTTCACAAGTTCTTCAGAAAATAATTTTTAATTGCCAATCAATTCACCCCTCCCCTCTTGATTGCCACCATTTGGGACCCAATAGGAGGCATATCCCTTATTGCCCTTGCCTTTTTGGGATCAATCTCAATACCCCTTTTACTGACTATGAATCCAAGAAGTTTTCCTGACGAAACACCAAACACACACTTCTTGGGGTTCATTTTTAATTGATATTCATGTGCTCTTTGCAAAACCTTGGCTAGAACCCCAGGATGCTCAATCCTCGTTCTTGATTTCACTACCAGGTCATCAACATACATCTCTATAAAAATGTGGATCATGTCATGAAAAATAGCCATCATGGCCCTTTGGTAAGTGGCTCCGGCGTTCTTGAGCCCAAACGGCATGACCACATAACAATAAGTACCCCATGGTGTAGTGAACGAGGTCTTCTCCTGATCCTCTTCAGCCAAGCGAATCTGATTGTAACCAGAGAAGCCATCCATAAAAGAGAGGGTCTCATACCCTGCCGTATTGTCAATTAGCAAATCTATGTGAGGGAGGGGAAAATCCTCCTTATGACGCACGCGGTTAAGGTCCCGGAAGTCTATGCAAATTCTAACTCTTCCGTCCTTTTTCATGACCGGGATAATGTTAGCCACCCAATTGGGGTAGAGGATGACTCGAATAAATCTGGACTTATGAAGCTTATCGACCTCTTCTTTCATTTTTAATGCCATATGAGGGTGAAAACGTCTTAACCGCTGCTTGACCGGGACGGACCCTGGCTTAAGTGTGAGATGATGTTCAACGAGTGCAGGGTCCAGACCCGGCATATCCTCGTAACTCTATGCAAACGCGTCCTTATATTGCTGAAGAACTTGAACGAGCGCCTCTTCTTCAGAGGGCGGCAAAATTTTACTGATGAGGACAATCCTAGGGTTTTCCTCGGTACCCAGCTTAATCTCTTCGGTGGATTCTTCTACTGAGGTGACGGTTCGTCAAATCTCGTCATGCCACTAGCAAAAGCATCAGCCTCGTCCTCATATTCTTCGTATTCTTCATCCCCCTCTTCAATAGGGTCTTCATCATTCATAATCTCGTAAACCACAAACCCTTCATCTGTAGAGCACACATCCTCACATTCTATTTCTGGCAGGAAGATCGGATTCTCTAAGAAAAAAGGAATTGCTAAACATGCCTGACATCTTCTAGCTAGATCTAGCAAGAATCTACGGGGAATCTACCTACCCTTGGCTTTCTTAGTGACTATTACCCCAAGACTCCTATTAGTGGAGGAGGGAGATGAACAAGATGACGAGCTAGACGAACTACCTAGAGAAGGGGAAGAAGAAGAAGAGGAAGATGCAGTGGATACAGGAGAAGGTACAGGAGAAGCCTCCCCATCGGAGGAGAAAAGGAAGCCCGTTAACGGACCTTGAATGAGCGGCTCTTGGGTCGGGGCACACTCATGAGCAAGATAGGAGGTCTCTTCAATAGAGATGAAAGATTGAGAAGTTTAAATTTTGGCATTTTTATGTTGTTGTCAAGGATAAAGCAATGGGAGAGAAAAATAGGAGGTGGTGCTGAAATTGAAAAATTAGAAAAAGATCGGATGAGAGATTGCCCACGCGGGGGTGTAATGGAGAGCTGAGAGAATTGCTCAAGGAGCAAAGGAGGAATTGGGGAAGCTTGGAGCATATCTGAAGATAGAATAATTAAGACCGCGGGTTGGTCTAGGAATATCAGAGACAAAGAGTTTGGAGCACCAGAAAGCAATGAGTGACGGATGTACGGAATCAAGAAAGAAAAGGCCGGCCCACAGCCTATCCACGGTGAAGCCTTCTTCAAACGGCACATCTGGATCCCCAGTATCAGTGTAGTTGCTTAATAACTGCCTCTTATCTGTGATTACTACTGGCTTTTCTATCAGCTCATGAATGAGTGGCGGCCATTTCGGATTAGTCGGCATAAATAGACGGCTTAAACCAACATCAATATCATTCATATCGAACCAACGGTATCACTCACATTCTGGGTCATCCATTTTTCTTCTTTTGAATGGCCTTAAAGATTATAGGGTCTTGTAAGTGACTAATGGCGCCAAGTGACGAGCAAATTGACGTGAATGCACATCTTGATAATCTAATATAGAAGTAACCAATGTGGTCTGCTCGTCATATTGAGTAGCCCCTTTCACAAAATGGGTGTGTAAAGTCCATGTGAGCGGCCGTCAGTCTTTTTTCAAAGTAGAAATCATAACAGCCCATGGTTCTTCTTTACTCTCGGGCTCTTCTTTGCTCCCTTTGTATCCAAGGCCACCTCGGGGAATGAGCTTATGATGTCTAATGGGTTTCACTCTGCCTTGGAGATTGGTGCCCAGGCCCTTGCCAGATCTATACCCCATACTCATCATGATGTTCCAGGCTGGGGTATTAATCATACCCTTCTTCTTCTTCCCTTTTGAAGGTAGGGGAGGAGCTGGTGCTGAAGGATAACCTGGACCTTCTGGCCTTAAAAGGTCATGCCGTGAATCAGCAAGATCTAGTACTGACAATAAAGGCTTGTTGGCGGGCCATATGGAAGGCACAGATGTAGCAGAGTGTATATCAACTGATGGTAGAATGGGCATGCTAGTAACTTTAATGATGCGCCCTTTATGTGGAAATTATATGCACTGGTGATTTGTGGAGGGCACAACATCAAGTTCCTGAATGTATGGGCGACCCAAAATACCATTGAAAGTCGGGTCCATGTCTAAAATGTGGAAATCTACTGTGACTGATACTGGACCCAGCCTAACTTTTAAGGTGATCATTCCCAAAGGCGGCTTCTTTGTATTGTCGTAAGCGGTCACTATAATAGTAGACGACCGAATCTGATTGTCTGGTATGCCACAAATTTTTAAAGTACTTGGCGGCAATACATTGATGGATGCTCCAGTATCCACTAAACATTGTTTAACTGGAGCCTTGTTAATGTCAATAGTGATGCACAAGGCATACTTCCTGACCGGCTTCGGAGCTAATTCATGCTCATGAAAAACAATGGCCGGTTGATCACTTGCTGGTGTCAAAACCGATGTGATCTGTTCAGCTGGAATATTCTCATTAACCATCACCTTCTGTAGGTACTCTTTCAAAGCCTGCTGATGAATGGTGGATCTATTTATCAGTTCCAGGATAGAAATCCTTGTCAGGGTCTTGTCTAAGTGCTTCAACAAGTCATATTGAGTGCCCGATATGGATTCTTGCTCTGGCTCTTGTTCCTCTTGCCCCGGTGCAGGCTCTGGCTCCCTTTGCGGAAATACACGATGGAATATCTGTCCATTACGGAGCACCATGGTTTGTGAAGATTGTGCGTCTATCGGGTTGTGGGTAGGCGAAGGATTAGTGGATGAAGATGAGATATTAGGGTTAACAAATGTTGGAGGGGTGACCAAAGAAGGAACCTTTATGAGAGACCTTGTTGGCTGAGGGATAGTGGTAACTGGAGAGGTAACAGTAGGAGGGGTAGGGGGTGCCTGAACGGCTAAAGGAGGTGTTGGCCGAATGAGGAGGGGTCTAGGTAAAAATGAGGGATTTGCGGGTTGAGGTGTGGGAGTCTTGACTGGAGGAGGATTGGTGGTAGCAGTGGGGGGAATAGGTGCCGGTGAAGGGCGAATGAGAAGTGACCTGGATGGTAGGGGCGAGGAATTGGTGACAAGAGGGAGGGTTTGTTGTGGTATGAAAGAAGGTGGAGGGCGAATGAGGAGAGGTCTAGCCGGTAAGGGGTTAGTGGTAGTGGAAGGAATTTGGTTAGTGATGCGTAAAAGGGGACGGTACGGTTGGTGGAAAGGCATCGGATGGAGAGGCGTTCTTAACAGGCGGGGTGGTTGACTTGGAGTTTGGTTTAGAGCCCCGACAGAGGCATTCTCTTCATGCCACCCTTGTCCTCTTTCCACTTCATGGAAGGAGGTAACAAGGTTTACTTGTTGATTCGAAGGGTGCTCCGGTAATAGATTATGGACAATCCCCATGTCCGGTTGTGGCGCAGGAGCTTGCTGCTACTGATGAGGAGGTACAACTTGTTGCTGAGGCGGTTGCTGAGCCTGTTGCTGCCGAGGAGGTCTTCGTGCCTTTAGAGTTGCAATAAATTTCCTCATCTCATCCCAATCAATACTTCCCTGGTCATTCATGTCATATATGTAATCTTTGAAGTGAAAATAATGATCTATATTATGACCAGGTTGGCGATGGAAAACACAGTAGCGGGACGTATACACGTTTTGAGGCCAAGCTGGCCGTTCCTTAGGCAGGGTAAGCGCGTTGGCTGCCATGAGTGCATTGAAGATGTCAGGGAGACTTTCGGGTAATGGTGGATATTGGGCCCTCTTGGGTCCTGGTGGTCTTCTTGGCTGCTGGGGACCATAATTGGTAGGTGGCGGCACTTGGTGGCATTACTGAGGAACTGGAGGGTTTGAGTGGATGGCTTGACTTTGTGGAGGAGGATGGAAGGGTTGAGGGGGAATATTTGCTTGGGGAGCGAGATTAAAGAAGGGGAGTTGTTGTGGAGATTGTGGAGGTCTCGGGTTAGGGTTGTGGAAAGGCGCGGGGTTGCCAACCACGCCTACCTGCTCGTTTGTCACAGTGCCTTCGGTTGTCCCACCACTGTTATTAACAATCGTATTCTTCCTGACCATCCTTGGTTTATGTTCAAACATGCCGATGATATGCAAATCTTTCATCTGGGTTTGTATATATCTAGCTCTCTCATAGAGCTCCTCTATAGTGCTTAACTTATTCATGGCCAAAATGTGACGGAATTGCGGGGTAGAATTTGATATGATCATCTTAACTTGCTCCGTTTCTGAAAGGGTGTCTTTCAATCTTTCGGCCATAGATCTCCACCTATCGGCAAACAGAATGAAGTCCTCCTCGGGCTTCATTTTCTCGGCAACAAGATCTGTAACTGGCAAAGATGGGCCCACACGGTCCTTATATTTTTGTAAGAACTTCCGCTGAACAACATCAAAATCACCGGCTTCGGCCGGCTCCAAAGAATAAAACCATTCAAGTGCTGGACCATCTAAAGACCTTCTAAAGAGATAGGCCAGGGAGGTCTTATTATCCTGCCAGAAGGATGCCTCATACATGAAATCTTTCAGATGAATGAACGGATTACCCATTCCATTATAGCGCCGAAAATTTGGCATCTCGGAGGGAGGTAAATGAAAAATCGGCAGAGTGGGGAGAGTAACTTCTAGAGCATTCTTCGGTGCCGTAACCTTCTTAAGCTGCTCCTCCATACTAGCTATCTTCTGGAGGAGTATGGTGTTGGTGTCAGACTCGACTGGGGCCGGATTGGAAGGGAACGGATTCGGCATAGGCCTCCTTAAGAATTGGAGAGGTGGAGGATATTGGGGCCTAACCATTGAGTGGCTTACCGGTTGAGCGGCGTAACCATGATGAGAGTTGGTGGACGCGAAGGAATCTTATGTGAGACCGCCTGGTCATTAGGAGATGAATGGCCACCCGCGGCCTGAGGAGGGTTTGAGGATGAAGGGACCGATTTCCCTTTTAGAGCGGCCTGGACCGCCTGACGTTGAGAATCGTCCAGTTGAGACAAAGCATGAATAAGATCATTGAGATTGAAAGATGGAGAAGCGTCCCCAGATGTATTTTGGATGACGGGTTGAGCTTGGGAGAGAGGCTCAACCCCTTGAGTAGTGGTGTCCACCACATGGACCTGAGAATAATAAGGATGGGAGGGAGCATAGTTTCCCTCGTAATGGGTGGAGTCTTGAGGGGGAATCTCATAGGATGGGTCAAATTGACCCTCCTCATAACCATCATAAGAGTACTCATAGTTGGCCATGTTAATGATTTTACCTGAACGAAGTTGCATGTTTAAGATAGGGATTTATCTCAGGCCCAACAAATATAAATAAGAAACTATCACCCAATCAAGCAAATTGTTCACACAAGTTGTAATGAACCCGGGATTTTAAGGTTCTCTTGAGATAAAAATGGATTTTAAAGGTATAATCAATTCCTAGTGAGAGAAACTCTGGTGTCTCCCGCCATTTTGCTTTCTCGTAGTTCTTGGTGCATTCCCCTCCCCGCCGGCCATGGCCGGAGTGGCGGGGGCTCCATCCTCCATGAAGAAGACTCCAGAGGCGGCTTCGTCATCCTCTCCAGCAATTCCTCACCGAACCTTTGCACAGGCGCTGATGGAATCTAAGCAGCGACTGAAGATTGGCATTCCAGTTAAGGAACCAGCATTTATCGACCGAGGAGAGCCGGCAATGTTTTTCACCAAGACGGAGATTCAGGCATCAATTCAATTCTTATCCTTCTCTATTGTGGCCAAATGTGCCTACGGCCGTCCTGCATTCTCGGATATCAAGAGCTTTTTGATGCAGCGGTTGAAGATTTCTTCAGAATTTATTATTAGCAAACTAAATCCAAGACACCTTTTGTTGCGTTTTGAAAATGAAGCGGATTTTACGAAGCTGTTAATACAGAGAACCTTTATATCAGAGGTTTCTTGTTTCGGTTCTTCCGATGGACATCTAATTTCAATTTTGATGCAGACCCACCGACTGTTCCTGTATGGATAGGTTTCCCAGCCTTGCCGGCTAATCTGTACCATGAAGATTGTCTTCGGTCGATTGCTGGAAACTTCGGTGCTGTCCTACGAATACATGAAAAATCCTTGGCATTATCAGACACATCAGAGGCCCTAGTATGTATAGAAATGGATTTATCAGCCCCGCGCAATGATCGGCTTTGGATTGAACTGGATGGGGTCGGCTACTGTTAAAAGGTGAGCCATAACCGCGTTCCAGCGCTTTGCTCTTTTTGTCATAAGCTTGGACATTCAGAGGATGGCTGCAAGAAGAAACAGGGAAGGTTGGCCCGGGTCCAATTGGTTCATGAACCTATTGTTAAAAATTCCAGACAGACTTATCGGCCAAGGCAGGATGGTCTGTCAACTGTTCGACAGAATGTGGCAGTTGAAAACAAATTTAAGCTGTTGGAGCAGGCTGTTGAACCGGTGGAAGTGCTACATGATCCTAGTCCATCTAGCAGCAACGATCAAAAATTGGAGGTAAAGGAGGGGAAGTCTCTAGGCCTGGACATAAATTCAGGAAGGCAGTGTGAATCCCAGCAACAATTAGAAGATCAAATGTTGCCAACCAATAAAGAAAAATACAAGCCTCAGGAATTAAGTGATCCTAATGATCATGGTAGTGGTAACAGAGAGTCTATTGCTTCTACTGAGGAGATGAAATTGATTGAGAAGAAATCTGCTGTTGTGGTAGATTTAACATCTGGAATAGAAGTCTCAGGTACAATGCAAATGAATGACCTATTAAAGGCCAGCAAGCAGGTATCAGAAAAAGCATTGCAGGATAATGAACTTATGTAGTCACATTCTCAAGTGCAATGTGTTGAAGTTGTGGGCAAGCAGCAAGAAAAGGGGATAATCACTAGATCTAAAGCTAGATCCATGGAAGATTTTCCCTGGGAGCCTCAATGATACTTTCATCATTAATATGGAATATTCATGGAGTGGGGAATATTGGTACCCGAAGAAGTCTGAAAGATACTGTGCAATCCAATAAGGTCGATCTTGTGGCCATCTTGGAACCTATGGTGAGTCTAAATAAAGCCCCGCCCCTGGGGAGGTACATAAAGCTTGGGGGTTTTGCTAGTAGTAGCTTCCCTGACCCAAAAATTTGGGTATTTTGGCATGATAGTTATAATTTGGAGGTTATTGCCTCCTCCTCTCAACATATAACTCTAGGCTTGAAGGAGGTTAATTCTTTTTGTATAGATTACTCCTTTGTATATTCTTCATGTGATCCTAACCAACGACAGTCCCTATTCAATGATCTTGTCATTTTTGCTGCTTCTGTCTCAATCCCCTGGCTGATTGGGGGGGATTTTAACTGTGTTCTTCGCCCCTCAGAAAAGGTAGGGGGAGGCATGCCGGTCCTAGCTGCTATGTCTGATTTTAATAATTGCTTAGGCTCTGCTGGCCTGATTGATATCGGCTTTATAGGAAATGCTATGACTTGGACCAATAATAGAATCGGTTCTACTAATATCAAGGCAAGGCTCGACAGAGTGTTAGTGAACAGCTTATGTCAATCATCTTTTCCTCAGTTGACTGTAAAACACCTCCCCAGAGGTCCTTCGGACCATGCTCCTCTGTTACTTCATATGGACAAATTGCTGAACAGTCCAGGTCGTTTCATTTTTCAGAAGATGTGGTGTACACATGATTCATTTCAACAGCTTGTTTCAGATACCTGGCAGCATACTCAAACTCATCACCCTAATCCTCTGGTTAGGTTCTTTATCAAGCTGAAGACAGTTAAAGCTTCGCTATATAAATGGAATAAAGAAACTTTTGGGGATATAAACTCTGCTATAAGTTCTACAAAAGCTGATGTAGAAATAAAGCAAAGCTGTTATGACTTTGACCCCTCTTATGAAACAAGGAAAGGCTGAAGGCTGCCAATGCCTATCTTCGTCAAGCTCAATTCAGAGAAGAAATTTTTTGGAATCAGAAATCTCGGGTTGACTGGATAGAATGTGGTGATAGAAATACTTCCTTTTACCATGCGGTTGCACAATGCAACAGAAGAAGGAACATAATTAGAAGGCTCAAAGTTGGGGAATCTAATGAATGGTGTTCTGATCAGGAAAACCTGAGGATACATGCTGAGAACTACTTCACAAGTCTGTTTTCTTCTGAAAATCATTTTCTGGACTCTGAAATGCTGAACTGCATCCCACAGGTTGTCACAGAAACTCAGAACATGGTTTTATGTGCTGCCCCAAGTCTTTCAGAGATCCGTGAAGCTGTCTGGTCCTTAAAAGGCTCTAGTTCCCCTGGTCCAGATGGCTTCTCTGAGGAATTCTTTACAACAGTATGGGAAACTATTGGACAGGATCTTTGCGAAGCTGTTAATGCCTTTTTCCACGGCTTCCCACTTCCAAGGGGAATATCTTCCTCCCTCATTACTCTAATCCCCAAGGTACATGAACCTAAATCTTTTAATGATTTTTGGCCTATTAGTTTGTGTAATTTCACATACAAAGTTATTTCCAAGATTATTTCAGAAAGATTGGCCCCTCTTCTACCTAACATAATATCAAAGGAGCAGGGTGCCTTTGTGAAAGGGCGGTTTATCTTGGATAATGTATCCCTGGCTAGACAGCTGATGATGGATATAAACAGGAAAGTTAGGGGTCATAACATGATAATCAAGCTGGATATGGCTAAAGCATATGATATAATGGAATGGGACATTGTATTAGCAGTTATGAGAAAGTTCGGTTTTAGTACCAGGTTCACATCTCTAATTGGTATGCTTTTATATAATTGCTGGTTCTCAATCAATTTTAATGGAATTGTTTCTGGCTTTTTTAAGTCTAGTAGAGGCATTAGGCAAGGGGATGCAATTGCACCATATCTTTTTATAATAGCTTCGGAGGTTTTAAGCAGAGGTCTATCAGCCTTATTTCACTCGGGGGGTCTAAAGGGTTACGTTGGGCCCAGAAGGACAATGCAGATTTCCCATATGTTATACGCTGATGACTCCCTGGTATTCTTAAATGCCAGCAGAAGGAACATAGTGGCACTTCAACAGTTTATCAATAAATATGAAAGTTGCTCGGGGCAAAAGGTCAATGCAGCTAAGAGCTGCTTCATCCTGTCAGCTAAAGCCCCTCTTTCCTTAATACAAGCTGTTCGGACATTAACTGGCTATAAATATCAAGCTGCTGGAATCAAGTATCTTGGAATTCCTATTAAAAAGGGCAGATACCTGTGTTCAGACTTCAATTTTCTTGTTGAAAGGATTCAGACCAAGTTAGAAGGTTGGCAATCCAAGTTGCTATCTCAAGCTGGCAGAGCAGTTCTAATAGACTTAGTCCTTAAAAGTATGCCAGTTTACCTTGCATCAGCCTGTTTCATACCGAAGAAGATAATCAAATTCATGGACATCCAATGTGCAGCTTTTTTTTTGGCAAGGGGAACATGGAATCAACCGCAGGCATTGGATTGCATGGTCTTATATTCAGAAGCCTCGCACAGAGGGTGGCCTTGGAATCAGGGATTTATTTTGTGTCCAGACTACTTTTGCTGTCAAGATGCTATGGAGCATTGTTCATGGGTCATCACTTTGGTCTCAATATGCTAGACAAAGATTTCTCAAAACTCATATCGCTAGCAGTAATAAACCATTTCCAGCAGGTATGCCTCTAACTGTCTTCAGGCAGGCCAGAGATATTCTAATAGAAAATAGTAGGTGGATTGCAGGGTCTGGAGAAACAATAGACTTTCTAAGAGACAACTGGACTGGAAATGGCTCTGCTGTTAGTGCTGAATAGGCCAGTAATAGGGATAGTGGGAGTTCAATCCCCAATGCTTCGGTTAGAGAAGTGATCAGTAATAATCAGCATATGGCTTGGGGTTTCATTGGAAATGATTTTCATACTCCTAACATCCAGCTCAACAATGAGGCTGATATTTGTTTTTGGATGAGTACTGCTAAAGGTAACTTCTCTATTAAATCAGCCTATAATCTTATTCATACTAGAGGTATGAAAAGACCAGCATGGGCAAAACTGTGGCATTCTGCCTTTAATCCTAGAGCAGCTCTCTTCATATGGAAGTTAATCCACCGGGCAATTCCAGTAGACAGCAGGGTTATCAACTGTGGTATCCAGATGGCTTCAAAATGCAGTTGTTGCTCCCATCCAGATTATGAAGATCTCAACCATGTGTTCATTAATGGAGACTTGGCTTCAGATCTATGGGGCTGGCTACAACCCCTAGTCAGTAATAATGTATGGCTGGGTGATCAGATTACTGGTAGATGTTGGAACTTCTTATCTGATACCAGAATGCTTTCTGCTTAGCTGGGATGTACTCAACTTTCCTTATGCTCTGGGAAATATGGAAGCAGAGATGTGCCTCGAAATATGAAGGGGTTCCCATCAATACTACTTTCATTAAAAGGAAGATTCTTTCCTCTGTTCAGATGGCTCTGGATAAAATTAACTTCCACATGCCTCTTTCTCCTACCCAATTCAAATGCCTAGCTTCATTTGGTCTGTCTCCTCGGGTACAGGTAAAGCAGCCAATTAAGGTCTACTGCAACTTGGCCAAACAGGGGCACACTCTGCATGTAGATGGGGCATCGAAAGGAAACCCCGACAGATGTGGTGGAGGCGGATGCAAATGAATCATTCTGGCGATTTGATTGTAGGATTTGCCTTCTACTATGGTGTAGGAAATAGTGTGATGGCAGAATGCATGGCACTACATGATGGGCTGGCAATAGCGAAGCATGGTGGAATTAAGCTCTTGGTAATTTTTTCAGATTGTTCCCTTCTTATGGAGGCATGTCGGAGTGGAATATCTCCCAATTGGACAATCTACCCATGGTGGAGGGAAACTGTTGTCCTCCTGGTTTTGATGATGACCACCATGATATGACAGGTTGATGTATTATTTGATAATCTGTTATGTGGCAAGTATTTTTGTTGAGAATTACTGCAGGCAATAGTCAGGGTCGACGCCACAAGCTCAAAGGGTCGACGCAGCCTTCAGTTCCTCCAAGTTGAAGCACACTTCATCAAGACTGCGTCGGCGCCTCAAGCAAGACAGCGTCGACGCTGTGACTATATCTCAAGTTGTCTAAGTCACGCGCATACTAACTGCGTCAATGCCACTCAGGTGCTGCGTCGACGCGTCTGCCTCCAGAAGCCCAAGACAGAAATATGTCCTTGTGGAACACGCTTTTTTGTTCTCTTCTTTATATATATATATATATGTGGATTTGTGCTATTTATGGATTTATTGGCGTGCCAGTCACCGGGGTGACAATTTTATTATGCGCTCGATCTGACTTTTAATCAGTCGATTGTGAAGTCCGAGTCGGGACCCGAAGTCCGTCATACCATAAAGGCTATGACGTTAATTACGCCCTTCCTAAGAAGGACAACCCTTGATTAAACGCCAAAAATAGGAGGAAGGTAGCGGCAAAAATAAGACTCAAACGAGAGAGACGGTTGGTTCATCAGCAGGGCGTTAAATGGCCTGAGTGAAGCAAGGATACATCAAATGCGGAGCAAATCCAGCGGCATGTCCCCATTACCTTGGACTATGCCAGATGGGGATAGGAAACCACCCATGCAGCGGCAGGGTGGGATCCGTAAAAGATCGGGTATATCTAACCCGGAATCCGGATAAGGACCGGTGCGACATGGCACACCCTGTGCAGGCGTGATGTCTTATTGATATCCCCCTTCGGAAGACCATCGGAGAACGTGCAAGGGCAGAACTCCGTGGGCTAGCGGGGTTAGGAGAGAATACCATGATCACTCAAGGTGATACGAATGAATTTTGGCAGCATATCCCCTTTATCTTGGATTATGCCAAGAGGAGATAAGCCATCATCCACGGGATGCCGGGATGAAAGCCGGAAAAGAAGGGGGGCACCAGGCCCGGGACCATCGCCCACATCCATAGCATCGATTGATGTTCCTTCGGAACCAGTCTGAGCACATGTAGTGACATAGCCCTTTAGGTCCATAAGGTTATAAAGAAATCTGGATCGGAACAGAACAATGTAGGGGAGGTCCTCCCCATTGATTTATTTCCTGAGGGATGCCAAGTGTTCTCCGTATATCCCTTGGATGGGTACAACATGGGGATCAAGGTTTAGGCTAAGAAGAAAGAGGTTCTCGGCGTAAGGATCAGGGGTATGGCCCGGCTTCTCGGCGTGGGCTGAAGGGAGCTCCCGGCGCGCCATGAAGGGGGTTATCGGCCTAGGCCAAAGGGAGGAAGAAGAAGCTCTCGGCCTGAGGGTTCCCGGCGCGCTGAGTGCCGCGCCGGGAGCCATTGATGGCGCCGAGAGGGTATAGCGCCGAGGAGGAATTGATGCTTGGGCACCGTGAGGGCTTATGGGGTTTTACGGTACCCTATTTTGGGGGTTTTTCACGGGATTCAGACATGTCCGGGGGGGGGGGGGGGTGGACTCAGGAGGCAAAGGAGGAAAGAGCCAGGGGTGTACCAAGTTGACAACAAGGAGTCATAGGTGAAAGGGGTTCGAGAGATCAGAATCACAGGGCCTTCGAACTCTCAGGAACAGGCTTCATGCCATTCATATTGCCGACCATCCAAGAGATCGAGAAATAACGGTTTCTGATCCCTGCAGTGGCCCTGGTGGCTTAAGAAATTTGGAGAAAATCACGGACTCCGCGACGTTTAAATCCTCGATGACGTTGAGGGAGAAAGGGGGGAAAACAAAGCCCGAAAATCCACAGTGAGGATTGGGGCTTTGCTGGCTCTGTCCCATCCTAAACAGGCATGCATATAAAGGGGAGCCAGCAGACGATTAACGTGTCGAGCTTGGATGAATTGAAGTGGGCGGCATATCCCTCGGGCTTATAGACATGCCAAATAGGGATAGGAAGCCATCCACGTAGCGACGGGATGGAATCCAGATAAACAGCGGGGAATCTTCCCCTTTGAGCTCCCTACTCGGTTGGAGGGTCTATGATATTCATTTTCCCGATGGATAGAGTCAAGCGGGGTGCGTATCGATCACACTCCCTTGGCCTTCCCGGGTTAACCCTATCGGATAGATTTTCGACAGCGTTTCCCCTTCTTTCGGGTCATGCCAAAGGAAATAGGCCGTCATCCACGAGTACGGGATGATAACCGAAAAGAAGGCTTGGACTCCCTGATGATGCAGGTGCCCATGGCAATGCTTGCTATCCCCTCAAGAACCGTCGGGGCTTATACAGTGGTATGGCCCCTTAGGTTATGGGGTTATGAATGGATTTGATCTAAGATGATGTAGGGGAGGTTTCCTCCCGTTAATCTCATCCCTGAGGTACATATGGCGACCATGAATATCCCCTTCAGCCGATATAACAAGTTGGACAAGGGCTGAAAAGCAGATGAGGAGACAGGCTCCTGGTATGAGTGTATCGGCCTGAAAGGAGGATCTCGGCGCGGATTTGATTAGCCAAAGAGGGGATCTCGGCATAGGAAGATGAACAGGCAAGGGGGTTCTCGGCGCGCTGGTTCCCGGCGCGCTCACCATTGCGCCGAGGGCTGTTGCTGCCGCCGAGGCCCAGTGGCACCGAGAAGCTCCGACAACCCTGTTTTGGAATTCAGATTTGATTGGGACCGTATCTGGGGATCAAATCAGTATGAACTGTGGACTTCGATGCCATGGCATTAGGGTTTTGCTGAGGGACTGAAGGGTCAAGGTCATCACTTATCAGAACCTCCCGGGATTGCATTCGTCTACAGACGGGACACATCTTCTATAGCCAACAATTCAGGAAATCAAGAGATTGATGTCTCCGATTCCTAAACAGCTTGGGGGCCTCGCAAGAAACTCAGATGCCTGCGAAGAATCTGCCATCGAGACAGGAGGGGAGAGGGAAACAGGACCCAATAACCCATTAGATAAGGATTGGGGCCCTGACTTCATTCCTCTTTGAAGCACAGACTCACGGGGATGACTCTGAAAACCGAGACGTCTAGAATATTGGACGTTCAGATGAAAGATACATTCATAGAAGGACAGATGGCAAAACTTTGATTGCCTAATATCGAGCACGGCAACCACTAAATTTCATTTCATCTCATTATCACCACTTACATCGACTGCAAGGCTAAAGCCGAGAAACGGGTAAGGGGAGGAACAGAGGCAGGGAAGAAAAGAACTCTCGACCTCATCTGAATAGCTAAAGCATGAAGGCATATACCATTACATACAGAGGAAAGCAAAATAAAAGCAAACATTGGGGGGGGGGGGAGGGTGGAGCATTGACTCCTCTCCCTCCCCCGAGCAGCCCACCTGGAGCTTCTTCTTCTTCTTCTCTTCTTTTCAGTAGGGTCTCTTCTCTCTTTTCTATCTATTTTCTGGATGAGGTTTTTTCTTTTCTCGTCCCTCTTCTTCGTCTTCTTGTTCGTCTCGAGAGAAAGGGGGTTTTATAGGCATAGCACCCCCTCCCTATCGGCATGATCATCTCGGTGCCCGGTTGATGAGCTCCCGGCGCGCCTTATTAGGAGGCAGTAGGCTTCCCGGCGCCCCTTCCTCATATGGGTCTTGTTGGGCTCTCGGCGCCACACGGCTGGGCCCGTTTAGATCTTTTAGTCTTTTATGCTTCCTCATCAGTAAGCTTGAGCTGTTAAAGCCGCTTAATCTGTCCCTTCATTTGTCGGTCCCTCGAGTCCGTCAGGCTAGGCGAAGGCCCATCAATTGGTGAGTTAGCATAGCTTCATCAGAATATTTCTGGGGATTTTCATCAGTCAGTGGACTGCAGTTCTTCATCAGTACTGCCGTCTGAGCGACGACAATACCAGACATCAGCTTGGCCAGGGCGGGCTTCAGCCGGGTGACAGCTTCAGTAATGGACTCTCCGTAATCCTAGTTTTGCAGGAGTTCCTCGGTTCTTCATTTCTGATTCAATCTGATCTTTCGTCTCATCTTTATCTTTGATTATATTTCCGGTGTCAACAAATTCCCCCCACTTGCAGGTAGCGGGAGTGCAGAATAAATGACACGGTGCCTGCAGGTGCGTAATTCAGCATCTGAACCCATTTCTCAGTTTGGGACTGCTAATCATCTTTCATTTTGCAGCTTGGAAGCTTCTTTGCATTGACTTTTCTTGTAATTTCTTTCAATTACTTTTGATCTCTTTGTTTTGAACACTCTCGTCACGGCTCTCTCGGCCTGTAGCTTCTCGGCGCAATCACCGGTAGGGACTCTCGGCGGAGAGCTTCTCGGTGCGCCCGGCAAGGGGGTTCTCGGCAGCACTTCTCGGCGTGCCTTTTGGCCGAATGGGGCTCTCGGCCTGTGGTTCTCGGCGGCCATTTCTCGGCACGCCTTTCGGCTGAAGGGGGCTCTCGGCCTGGGGGGTTCTCGGCGCGCATTTGACCGCGCCGAGAACCTCTTTGCTTAGGGCTTCTATTTAAGGCGTCGAAAGCCTCCTTCCTTCTCATTTGATACGGCCTCTTCTCTCTCTTCAGTTTCTTTTCCTTCTCGGCGGTGGCGGCGAGTTCCTACCCTCCGGCCGTCCAGTTTTCTTCCCGTCTCATTAGATTTTGCCCGGGTACGACGTTCTTTGGGGATTTAATCCCTTTTGCTTCCGGGATCGCCCCCTCTTGGTTGGCGACTCCCTATTCTTCTTGGGCAGACCCCGAACAAGGGGAGGTGCTGCTGAAAATTTTCTTTACAGGGCTTCATATCATAATCTTTATAAGACTGCCTCTTGTTCTAGGACTTTTAATTCACATTTCCTTTTTCTGACTGCAGATATTACAATGGCTTCCGGCTCCGCTGCTACATCCTCTGGAGCTGTCGGGGCCAGTTCATCAGCCCAGCCAGATATATCACGGGCCACAGTAAACTGGCTGAATGTGCACAGTCTGGACTTCGGGTATGACAAAATCGCTTCCGTTGATGAATCGTCTGATTCTGAAACCGACATGGTGTCAACATCCCGGGTATACTCCACTGTCATGGAAACATGCTTCAGGTGGGGCACTGATTATCGTTCGGATTTTCTAAAGGACAAGCACTTGATGCCGTTTATCTGGACTTTCACCGTGGGTGGAATGCGGGACTATCGAATAGCTCGTGCAGTCGAAGCCGCAATTCTGGTCGAGAGAGACAGCCTGAAAGATTCAGTGTATCGTGGGAAAGCTATATATCTTCCCGGGGAGAAGCGTGACTGGGATGCAGTCCTTGGCATATCGGTGCTGGAGCCAGAAAAGAAAATGCTGACCCGGGCCCCGGAGTTCACACCTGCTCGGTGGGATACTGCCAGTGGCCGAGTTCATAGGGAGAAGCCCGGCTATGGTCTCTTCCTGGCACCAGTAAAGTGGGGGTACCGCGAAGAGCCTTTTGTGCTGAATTGTTCGGCCGTTCAGTTCAAGTATCATTTGGCCGCTGGTTGGTTTGGAGATACCAAGATCACCGACGCCCACCTATTTCGAGTAGGAGCAGTGGAGTTTACTGAGTTTGTTTTGAAGGAATATGCCCCTCTGCTGATCAGAGCCGGGGTATATCATAGTGTCTTTGCTTCCAGATTTCGATATCCCATATCCCGAGGGTTATACTGTGGAATGTTTGAAGTATTCTGCCCTTTATTCAACATATTTTATACAGCAGAGGGCGAGACATCTCTTGACCTCTGGAGTCTATCACAGCTTTCCGGACTGCCTATTGATGGCGAGCCGTATGAAGAAGTCTGCTTGGCAGATTCTGAGAAGGATAGTTCCGATGGTGAAGGAAAGTATTCCCTTGGCTTCTCATACCGGTATCTAATGAAGGCATATCGCTCCATTTGTCTGGCGTACAGTAGAGGGTCCTCCAAAGGCTATCATCCCCGAGAGAAAGGCAGCAAGCTGAGGGTCCGGATAGGGCAGTGGATTCAGTATTTCTTTGACGGCCCCTTGAAATATGCAGATTTCCCTTCCATGGGTCCGACGGCCAGCAAACAGATAAGGACTCCTCGCTATAAGTCAGAGCTACCATCTTCATTGCGCCGTGCAGGCAGAGGTGGTCCCAACCCAGCAGGTGTAGACCCCATCACACATTGTGCGGCTTACTTCACATTCTGGTTGTGCACTTTCGCTCTCCCTCAAGGGGACGAGACAATCATCCGGCCAGAAGCTATATACCCAGCCTGTCAGATGGCCTGGGGAATGAGGCTGTCGCTTTGCCCAGTGGCCTTGTGTTTAATCTACAAATCTTTGGGAGATTTGTACAAGCATCGGACTCCCCATTCTTTGAGGACTGTGGGTCCTTTTCATTTCTTCAATGCCTGGGTCTGCAGTCTATTTCCTGAATTGGCTCCCAGAACTTTGCAGGCAGATACAGTATTGCCCAGAATGATTGAGTTTGCCAGTGCTGAACCTGGTCCTTTCTATGATCAGCTGTTCAAAATAAGGGGCCGACTGATAAAGGTGCCAGTGGATGCCCCTGGCAGCATTCATTTCTGGAGCTTGGCGGCAGGTTCAGCTCCTTTGATTCATTCTCAGAGAGAGTGCAAGCTGGAAGAGGTAGAGACCTATGTCCATCCTGTCTCAGGGGTTAATACTGCTCGGTCTATCCTGGAGCTGGAGCTGGTCAGATGGGCCATGGCCATTCGTCCTAGTGTCTTAGTTTTCAGAAAGGGTGGCCTGCTTCTTCTAGAACCGTACTATCCATTCCGCTTTGGGCGGAACTTTGGTTACGACCAGCATATCCCTACATCAGTCGCTCAATTTCCCCTGGATAGCCGGGCTAAGCATGGGTCCGCCATTATCGGCGATGGCCGATTGTGGTGGGATTTCTATCATCGCCAGGATGGCACAGTTTTCAGAGTTCCCACTGTTTCCAACCGTGTACCCCGGGTAACATCAGAATACATCAAATGGTGGAACATTCGAACCAGCTTTTACAGGGATAGTAGAGGTGCATTCTGGGACGTGGCCGAGCGTTCCTTTTTGAAACAACAGCACGGACCAGTGTTTGACATCCCCGAGGCCCACCTGAAAAGGCCTTATTCACAGCACCAGAGGGAGGCGGAGAAATATCTGGCCCAGTGTCGGGCTTTGAAGGAAAAAGATTCCGACCCGCCTGCTCCTGTCTTTGCTGCTATCAACGAGGACACTTTCATGCAGAGCTTGAAACATCTGTGCCGTGTAGGGGGCGCTCGTTTGGAGGCGCAACAATACCCATTTCCTATCGAAGAGCCGCTCCCGGTAGTAGTCCCTTGGAGGGGTCCGACAGATAGATTTCATCCATATAGGAACAAGCAAACGTCTTGGCTGTTCATTCTACTGAATTTACATGGGTTGTCTGCGGAAAGCCCGCTAGCCGGCATCTTGAATAAGCCACTGTTCATCTCCTTTCATTATGTCGACGGTTGGGGCATGGACCACCTCGACTTATTTCGATGCCTTGACTCACGTGGTCATAGTGATCTAACAGCTTTACTGGAGAAATGCCAGATATTTGGTGATGTCTGTTGGCTTATCAAGGAGGCTGCTTCCCGCTCCAAGGAGGTAGCTTATCTGTACTGGCCGCTCTCTGTCTTTTATGATGGCCCAGCAGGTATGATCTTTTCTTTTCTGACTGTAGTGCTTTCTGCTAAATATTTAAACTCTGCATTCACTGACCTCATTGCTTCTCTGCCATCTTCAACAGACAGGCCGGATATAAAGCGACAGGGGATATACAGAAAGATCATTGCGCAGGCTGAAAAGTCTACTTATTTTGAAGTCCCTGCAGCAGCACCGACTACCACTCCCCTGCCTCCTGGCAAGAAGAGAAAGGTTTCTGCAGTCAAGGCTGCAGTCGGGAAGGCCAGGAAGGCCAAGAAGGCTCATGCTCAGCAGTCGGCTTCGATAGCGATGGATACTGGGACCCCTCTCCCTGATATTCCCTTATTTGATGAGTTCAAATCTCAAAGGGAGGCTGCTCAGACATCGGTTCAGGGTAACATCAATAGCATGCAGTTGCATTCTTCATCCTCTTTTGCTGGGTTTCAAAGAAGTCCTTGAATCTGATCCCTCCCTTGTGCACAGCCCAAGAGCCAGTTGTGGCATCTTCTGTGGTGGAGACCAGGCTGCCTTCTCCCACGTCGGCTAGTGAGGCGGAGGGTAAGCATGCCTAATTTTCATCTTTTCCTGCATATTTCAATTGCTTTTCATTGTCCCTCTCACAAGCTTTTCCCTATAGTGACGGTCGGGGAGGAGACTGAAATTACGGGAGAGGCTGGCGATATCACTCAGCCACAGGGGGGTCATAAGACCCAAACGAAATGGGGCCTCGTCCCTGTGAGGCGTATAGTTACCCGGTCTTCTTCCAGGCAGACGTTAGAAATGGCGGTCCTGCCTGTGGATAGTGTAGAAATCTCTTCTAGTAGCTCCGCGATCGCTTCTGAGGCAGACGGAGAAGAAGCAGGTTTCAGCGAGAGCGAGACGGAGGGTGTTTTCAAATTAGAGGCCCCATCCGCATGCACCGCCATTGTTCCATTATTCACCCCCTCCAAGTTGCTGGTGCTATCTCCTGAGGAGGAATTACAAGAAGAGTTCGCCGGCTTAGATACCGAGGCAGATATAACTCCTCCTTTTGTTGCTTCAGCAGCGGGACTTTCTTCTCCTCTGCACTCCTTTGAGGACATTGACATTACATTAGAAGTGAGTCTCTTTTCTTCTCCTCATTGTTTTCCCCTTTTTATCTGCTGCTTGATGCTGTATTGATATGTTCATAGGAATCCCCTGTTGCTAGCCCGGTGATGACTGCAGCCTTTGAAGCCACTCTGTCTGACGCCTTGGCCATTGTTCCTGCTTCGACAGTAGCCTGGGCAGGCGTTCCTGAGATAATCCGCCCTGTGCCGGTGAGGGTGCAGTCCTCTACGGACTTAGCGTTGTTGGACTTGAGGACTTCGGGGGAAAGCCCGGCTCTCATCAAGGTCCTAGATTTCAGAGCTGAGATGAACCCAATTAGGGGTTCCGCCTTTATATCGGCCGCAGTGCTGACCATTGCGCCAGAATCGGCAATTCCCATAACATCAATCATGGAGAGTGAACCCTTGCCTATCCGGGCTGTGACCCCTGCAGCCTTGACATTGAAGGAACTGGCTGTTGCAGCGGGGGTGGAAGAAGGAGAGGTAGCCGTTACAGAAACTGGAGTATTGTCTATAACTGCCCCGGAATCTATCTCCATACTTTCGGAATCTGAGGAGGAGGTACCCTGTGAAGAGGATGTTGAAGGTGCGGGTATTGCATTAGAGACCCAGGAAGCAATCACTCCGGCACTTACTGGAGTCACCCCCGCGAGCATTCAAACGGTGACCCTCGAGGAGATGGAGGTGGAAGGTCCCTCGGCTTCGTCAGAGGTTGTGGAGAGAGCTTAGTTGGCGCCTTCGGTAGTCCTCCCGTCTTCTTCTTCTCAGCCAGATATCACCCTATGGGCAGACATTGACAGTGAAGTAACTTTTGAAGTGGCTCCACTTCCCTTGCCTGGCTTTGCTTCACCTGAGAGTTTTGTCTGGCAACATCTGGACATGTTGCGCCAGCTAGTGGAATCCCAGCCCGGACTAACTTATCCGCAGTTGAAGGAGATAGCTGAGCGTTTCACCGCCGGTTTACAGGCAATGGGTTGTCCTCTAGAAATATGGACCCAGCGGGTTCTGTTGTTGTTGAAATTTGTACATCGCCGGGATTTCTTGGCACACATTATGTCTGACAGACTGGCGGCTTTGAAGTTGCAAAGGATGGAGTGCAAATCTGAGCTAGAAAAAATGAACTTTATTCTTCAGGAGCGACAGTGCCAACTGCAGTCTCTGGCGCAGCGGGAGCAGTTCGTGCGCGGCCGAATAACCATTCTGGAGGCTGAACTGTCTGGTCTCCGAGCTGAGCTGCAGCAGATAACAACTTCCCGGCCGCAGCTCGAGGAAGAAGCAGCTCTATTGGAGGGGCAGGTGGCATCCTTTCGGGACGAGTCTGTTCGACTGCAGGAGGAGGAGGCTCGACTTCATGAGCTGGGGGCTGCCCCGTATGCAGGGCTTCTGGCCTTCGAAGACATATTCTGGCGCCCGTGAATATCTGTTTCCCCCTTTTTGTAATATAATTCCCCCTTAGGGGCCCTTTTTGTATTCCCCTTTTTTATTCAATGAAAAGGAATCTTTATACCAGTCTCATATGTGGTTTGTTCTTAACTTATCACACCGTCAATATACGACGATTTGGCAGCGGTTTCAGCGGTCCCTATGGGAATAGCCCGTACCTAGCAGGAGAGCGTCCACCCTTCCAGAGAAAGGATGGGGAACTCGCTCCATCGTGCGACGGTATCCGGAGGGTGCCTAAACCCAATCCTGGGGGTAGCTGAATAAAAGAGGTTTATAACATCGTTTGGGACAAACGGATGGTTCACCTCAGACAGGTTTCAAAGCTGGTCGGGGCAATGTATCAGACGACCAGTGACGGATTTTATCGTCGATATTGGGTTTATATCGACGCAAAGGAATTTCATAAGTTTCATCAGGATAGACGTAAGGTCTAAACTGGGTAGACTTGATCACATGTGGGACGTGAAAAGGGTATGTGATTTTCATCAGGACATACGCAAAATCTGAACTGGACCAGTTTTCATCATTGATCGGGCAACGCACCGATCGACCAATGGTTGGTTTCATCATCGATATGGGGTTTACATTGATGGAAAGGGATTTCATAAGTTTCATCAGGATAGACGTAAGGTCTAAACTGGCCAGGGTTTCATCATTGATCGGGCAAGGTGCCGGTCGATCAATAGCTGGTTTCATCATCGATATTGGATTTATATCGATGCAAAGGATTTTATAAGTTTCATCAGGATAGACGTAAGGTCTAAACTGGCCAGGGTTTCATCATTGATCGGGCAAGGTGCCAGTCGATCAATAGCTGGTTTCATCATCGATATTGGGTTCATATCGATGCAAAGGAATTTCATAAATTTCATCAGGATAGACGTAAGGTCTAAACTGGACAGTGTTTCATCATTGATCGGGCAAGGTGCCGGTCGATCAATAGTTGGTTTCATCATCAATATTGGGTTTATATCGATGCAAAGGAATTTCACAAGTTTCATCAGGATAGACGTAAGGTCTATTCCAACAGGTTCTATTGCGGGTGGGACTTTGCCAAGAAATACATAGGTTTCATCAGGATAAGCGTAGGGTTTATCCTGGTAGGGTTTCATCGTTGATCGGGCAAAGGGGCCGATCGGTCAAGGGATGGTTTAGGAGTTTGATCAGGACATACGTAAGGTCTGAACTGGACAGGGTTTCATCATACTGGTGACCGGTTTTATTGTCGGTGGGATATGTGAAAGGAGGGTATGTAGATTTCATCAGGGTAGACGTGAGATCTACCCCGGCAAGGTTTTCTCATCGGTGGGGCATAGAGCCAGATGACCGACAGAAGGCCTCGTCAGCGAAGGGTAGGTGAAGGCAACGTGCCGGTTGGCATGGAACTTCTGAATTACCACATTACCGACCCAAGCGCCCTTTCGGGTTTTCGCCGGAGCCGGCCCCCTCTTGCTTTTGCCCACGCGTCCTTTAGGATTTTCACGTGGCGGGGTACCCGATTTTGCCTGTAGTGCCCTTTCGGGTTTTCACCACAGCTGGGTTTTGGGCCATTTTTGCACTTGTCCAGAATGCCTGAACAAGTCTGGCGGGGTATCTCTATTTTCAACCCCATTTTTATATATATATTTTTTTTGTCGTTTTCTTTCTCTTTTCCTTTTTCATTGTCTTTTCTGGGACCAGAACTTTCATCATATGGATCATGGCGCCATATGTTTATTGTGGACACACGATCATTGATGTGGGTGTCAACATCAATGCAAAGGGAAGTAGGGTTTCATGATCTATTCAGGCGAAAGGTCCGAATTGATTTAGAGGATATAAATAGCAGCTCGGGCACGAGGCCGTTTGCTGAGAATGTGAGTTTCATCGTTAATGTGGGGTCGACATTAACGCAAAGGAATAAAGTTTCATGGTCTATCCAGACGGAAGGTCTGAATTGATTTGAAGGGTTGTGTCGTGTTTTGTCAGAGCGGACGGAAGGTCCATCATTGGTGTTGGGTTCATATCAATGCAAGGATTTCATAGGTTTCATCATGGATAGACGTAGGGTCTAGCCCAGACAGGTTTCATCGCTGATCGGGCAGTGTGCCAGTCGATCGGCAGCGAGTTTCATCATCGGTATTGGGTTTATATCAATGCAAGGATTTCATAGGTTTCATCGGGATCGACGTAGGGTCTAGCCTAGATAGGTTTCATCGCTGATCGGGCAGTGTGCCAGTCGATCGGCATCAAGTTTCATCATCGGTATTGGGTTTATACCAATGCAAGGATTTCATAGGTTCCATTGGGGTAGACGTAGGGTCTAGCCCGGACAGGTTTCATCGCTGATCGGGCAGTGTGCCAGTCGATCGGTAGCGAGTTTCATCACGGCGGGACGTAGAGAAATATGCAGATCTAGTCGGAACAGACGTAAGGTCTAAACCGGACGGGTTTCTTTGCCGATCGGGCAGCGAGCCCGTCGACCAAAGGTAGGTTTCATCATCGGTATTGGGTTTATACCAATGCAAAGGAATTCATAAGTTTCATCAGGATAGACGTAAGGTCTAAACTGGATATGTCTTATCATTGATTGGGCGGGGTGCCGGTCGATCAACGGTGAGTTTCACCATGGCGGGACTTTGGATAGGGTGAATAAGGGACTCATCAGGATAGACGTAGGGTCTATACTGAGTGGGTTCAATCGTTGATTGGACAAGGTGCCGGCCGATCGACGAGGAGTTTATGGTGGGAGATGAGGCTTTCTTTGGGGCTACCACATTACTGACCCAAGTGCCCTTTCGGGTTTTCACCGGAGCCAGCCCCCTCTTGCTTTTGCCCACGCGCCCTTTCGGGTTTTCACGTGGCGGGGTACCCGATTTTGCCTGCAGTGCCCTTTCGGGTTTTCACCACAGCTGGGTTTTGGCCATTTTTGCCCTTGTCCAGAATGCCTGAACAAGCCTGGCGGGGTATCTCTATTTTTAACCCCATTTTGTCTGTTCTCTTTCTTCTTCCCTTTTTCTTTTTTTTTTCTTCTCTCTCTCTCTCCTTTTCTTTTTTTTTTAGAGAGTGACAGGTCAGAATGTTATTATATCACGATAAGGGGTGACTTGGCTAGGGTTGAGTGCTGCTAGATCAAGGAAGGGTAGCTCGGCTAGGGCGGAGTACCGTTAAACCAAGAAAAGGTAGCTTGGCCAGGGCGGTGTGCCGCTAGACCAAGAAAAGAGGGTAGCTCGGTTAGGGCGGAGTGCCGCTAAACCAAGGAAGAGTAGCTCGGTTGGGGCGGAGTGCCGCTAGACCAAGGAAAGAGGGTAGCTTGGCTAGGGCGGTGTGCCGCTAAACCAAGGAAAGAGGGTAGCTCGGTTAGGGCGGAGTGCCGCTAAACCAAGGAAAGAGGGTAGCTCGGTTAGGGCGGAGTGCCGCTAAACCAAGGAAAGAGGGTAGCTCGGTTAGGGCAGAGTGCCGCTAAACCAAGGAAAGAGGGTAGCTCGGTTAGGGCGGAGTGCCGCTAAACCAAGGAAGAGGTAGCTTGGCTAGGGCGGAGCGCCGCTAAACCAAGGAAAGAGGGTAGCTCGGTTAGGGCGGAGTGCCGCTAAACCAAGGAAAGAGGGTAGCTCGGTTATGGCGGAGTGCCGCTAAACCAAGGAAAGAGGGTAGCTCGGTTAGGGCGGAGTGCCGCTAAACCAAGGAAGAGGTAGCTTGGCTAGGGCGGAGCGCCGCTAAACCAAGGAGGAGTAGCTTTTGTCCGATTACTCGGGGAATGTTGGTTGTGCAACATGATACAGCTTTAGGTGTCTACCGTTGAGTGGCGAGGATCGGATTTCCCCTCGATGGTTAACAACCTTGTAGGCCCCTCTTTCGTAGACCCTCTGTATCACATAAGGGCCCTCCCAATTAGCATTTAGCTTTCCTTTTGGGTTGGAGGCCATGACTTCTTTTTTCTTGACCATGACGAGGTTACCTTTCTTAAATTCTCGTCCTTTTACGAGTTTGTTGAATGCAGTGGCCATGCGGGCCTGATACATTTGGATATTCTTCTGAGCTTGGAGGCGCTTCCCTTCCAATTCAGCCAATTCTTCTAACCTTCTTTCAGCATTGGTTTGTTCGCCACGGGCCAAGTCATATTGGACTGCCATTCTGAGTGACGGGACTTCCAGCTCTAGTGGAACCACTACCTCCGAGCCGTATACCAATGAGTATGGTGAGCACCCTGTAGGTGTCTTGAAGATGGTGCGGTATGCCCACAGAGCTTCATACATTTTCTCTTCCCTGTCCTTTTTATTAGAACAAACGACCTTGGCCAGCAAGGTGCAGAGAGTCTTGTTAAAAGCTTCTGCCAATCCGTTTGCCTGCGGATTGTAAGGAGTGGAAGTCCTCCATTCGATCTTATACTTTTCGGCAAGCCGATAGACTTTCTGATTTCTGAAATGACTTCCATTGTCAGATATTATTCGGCTGGGGATCCCGAACCAGAAGATGATGTTCTACTTGATGAATCTGGTGACCAGTTCACCAGTCACTTCTCTTAATGCTATAGCCTCCGCCCATCTGGAGAAGTAATCTGTTATGGCTAGTATGTACTTATGTCCGGCCGAGGAAGTCGGCAGTGGACCGACTACATCAGTTCCCCATTGCGCAAACGGCCAACTGGGAACTGTAGGATGCAGAGTTGTAGGAGGCCTTCTAGGCACAGTAGCATGCTCCTGACATTTCTGGCATGACTTTGCAAATTTACAGCAGTCTTCAAACATGGTGGGCCAATAGTAGTCCAGCTTCTTGATTTCTATCTTCATCTTGGGACCAGCCTGGTGGGCACCTGCTGTCCCAGCATGTATCTCTTTCATCGCTTGCCAGGCTTCCTCAGTGGACAGACATCGGAGTAGAATCTTTTTGCGCGCATCTGCCATTATTCGGAACAGAGTCCCATTTCTGAATTCATAAGAATCTTTGATTCTCAGAAGTTTCATCTTCTCTTCTCTTTTCTGCGGTAGCTGTTGGTGCAGGAACCACTGTAGCAAGTGCTGTCTCCAATCAGGCGCTTGCTCTGTGCTGATGGTGGCAACTTCATTTTCTTCGGGGCACCCTTCTAGCATACTGGGGACTTGCCGCCGGTTCATAACGATAATGTTCAGTGTCTTATTTGGCGGAACTGCTAGTGAGCTGGCTAGCTTTGCCAGTGCGTCAGCCTGGGCGTTGTGTCCACGGTCCACATGCTTGAGCTCAATATGGTAGAATTTCGCCATGAGGCGCATAGCTTCTTGATGGTAGGGATTCAGTTCTGGCTTCCGCACTTCGAACTCCCCTTGGATCTATTTTATTATTAGCATCGAATCCCCGAATACTTGAAGCATTTCGATACCCATGTTGAGGCTGACATATAGCCCGATTATCAGAGCTTCATACTCGGCCTCATTATTGGTGCAGGGCTTGTTTATAGAACAGGAGGTATGCACCACCTCCCCTTCCGGTGATCTCAGCACAATACCGGCTCCGGCCCGTATTCTGGTCTTTCCATCGGAGTCTGTCTCTGTTCTAGATGCTCCATCAAAGAATAACTGCCACATAGCTGACTGAGCCTGGCAGGCTTCGAGCGTCTCATCATCGGGTAATTAAGTCTCTAGTATATCATTTTCTGGCACAGGATGTTCTGCGAAGAAATCAGCCATGCCATGTCCTTTTATCGCCCTCTGAGGTGTATAGGTAATATCAAATTCCATCAGAATTACTGCCCATTTGCCCAACCGGCCCTTCAGTACTGGCTGAGTCAATATGTATTTGAGCGGGTCTACTGCAGATATCAATCTGACTTCATGTGACAACATATAGTGTCGGAGCTTTTTGACAGCAAAGACTAGCGCCAAGCAGGTCTTCTCTATGTAGCTGTAGCTTTCTTCAGTTCTAATCAGCCTCCTGCTCAGATAGTATAAGGCTTGTTCTTTGCCTTCTTCATTTATCTGTGCCAGCATTGCCCCCAGGGAACAGTATGTGGCTGCGATATACAGTATCAAGGGCCTGCCCTTAATGGGTGCCCCCAGCACCGGAGGGGTCTTGAGGTATTCTTTCAGCTTCTCAAAGGCTTCCTGACAGCCATCGTCCCAGAGGAACGGCACATCTTTCATCATGAGCTTGTGAAAGGGGTGGCATCTTCCCGATAGTTTTGATATAAATCGTCGGATGTAGGCCAGACGCCCTTGCAGGGATCTCAACTCGTGCAGATTCCTTGGCGGAGGGAGCTCCTGGATAGCCTTAATCTTGGATGGGTCAATTTCAATGCCCCTATGACGGACAATAAACCCGAGAAATTTTCCACTGGACATGCCGAAGGCGCATTTCATGGGGTTCATCTTGAGTTCATATTTGCGCAGCCTCTGGAATACTACCCTCAGGTCTTGCAAATGGTCTTCTCTTCTTTTAGTTTTTACTACCAAATCATCAATGTAGCACTCTACTTTCTTGAAGAGCAAATCATCAAAGATCTTTGTCATGGCTCTTTGGTAGGTAGCGCCAGTATTCTTGAGGCCGAACGGCATCCTTTTGTAGTGAAATATCCCCTTCGGAGTGCGGAATGCAGTGTGCACTCTATCTTCTTCAGCAATCCAGATCTGGTTGTATCCGGATGACCCATCCATAAATGATAGGGCCTCATGGCCAGTAGTTGCATCGATCATCACCTCAGTGATTGGCACCGGGAAATCATCTTTCGGGCAAGCCTTATTAAGGTCCCGGAAATCAACACATATTCTGATCTACCCATTCTTCTTCTTTACGGGCACTATATTGGCCAGCCATGTAGTATACTGGTTTTCTTCGACAAAGCCTACATCAATCAGCTTGTCAACCTCTTTGTTAATCTGATTTATTAGTTCAGGACGCATTCTCCTGGAAGGCTGCTTTACAGGGCTAGCCTCTGGGTTTATTGCCAATCGGTGCTGTGCCACATCAGAACTCAGTCCCGGCATTTCATCATATGTCCATGCAAAGCAGTCTCGGAATTCCTTCAAAAATTGTATATACTGTTCCCTGGTAGCTGGCTCCAGTAGTGCACTGAGGAATGTCGGCCTTGGCTCATCTGCGGTTCCCAGATTTATTTCTACAAGCTCATCGACGGTGGCCTGACCTCCATCTTCAACCTCGGGCGGGGCTTCTTGCAAGTCAATGAAGCCTCCCGGGATATAATCTTCTTCAGTTTCATGATTTTCTGTTTCATCATACTGGTCATCAGCGGTTGCTGGCTCATCATATACGGCCAATATTGCTATATTTTGTTCAGTATGCCCTGAGGACGTAACCGGATCAGCAGGAAACTCGAAGACGGAGTCTTCCACCCTTAGAGGCTCTTCTGATGCAGACTTCCTTGAGAGATCATCATTCTGCAGAGCCCGGACTTCTTCTAGGATGCGCTCAAACTCCAGGCATTCCCTCAGCTCTTTGGCTGCTTGATCCTCATCCGGGATTCCCGTGTCGAACTTTGCTTCAGCATGGAACAAATCTTCTTTGCAAGGTAGGTCTTCCCGGCACCAATCTTTCTTTGCTTCATCAGACGTCCCCGTCTCCGGCTGACTGTCTGGGGCTTCATTGTTCATTATGGATTGATAAATGATTTCTTCATCCTCTGAGGGGTACTTGTCATATCCCACCTCGGGAGGGTCTTCATGCTGGTAGGAGACAGATATGACATCCACCTCCGCTTCATAGTATTCTTGAAGGGTATAACCCAATCCTGGGTGCTGAGTGATCTTCCTCAGTTCTTTATTATCCCGAGGCGGATCCCATAGCTCCTGGAACGCCTTCTTTTGGGCAGCAGGTTGTAGCGATGGCATCTGCATCTTAGAGAACATCTGCGAAACCCGTCGAGTAGTATAGTCCAAGCTCGTAATCGGCACCATCTGGTTTGCAGCCTCTTCAGGGACCATGCAGTCTTGATCATCTTCCTCGACTGACTCCCCAGTGTAGAATATGGTAGGAGGCTCGCAGCAGCGAGGGACTTCCATAGTCTTCAGTGGTAGCACCGTCTGGTACTCAAGGTTGACGATGGGTTTGACTAAACCCTGCGGAACCTCCACCTGTGTGTACTTTTCTTTCATTTCTTCATTGATATCATCCGGGTGAATGCTAGGAGGAGCGATCCGAGCAAAGTCACCGGCATAAGAGATGTGAGATACCTCATGCTTTTTAATATAGCCCTTTGGTGGCGGTGGAGACCAATTTCTTGCCTTCGTCGCCGGCTTCTTCTGGCTGGCCACAACCTCTTTCTTTTCACCCTTCTGTGACACCTCGGTGTAGTAGGATGCATCGAGCATATGACACTCGAATACTTTGAAGGGATGCGATCTGAAAACACCCTTTCTTCTTTTCCTTCATGGCAGTATTTGATGCACTGATGTAGCGTGGATGGCACTATCTGATATTCATGCAGCCACGGTCTCCCTAGCAGGGCCTTATATGTGGTGTTGGAGTCGATTACATATAATCGTACCACGGTAGTGAGATCGCCCAATGTGAGGTTGAAATCAGCCACCCCAAGAGGTGTTTCACATTTCTGGTTGAACCCTGCAATCTTCATATCTCTGACCTTGGTAAGCTACAGATCAAAGTAATATTTCTGATAGATGTGGTATGGGAGAATATTCACGGCAGCCCCGGGATCTATCAGTATCCTGTTCAGTGGCTGACAGTTCAGGGAGCCCCTCATATACAACGGTCTGTTATGGCCGGAATTTGGAATCAGCATGTCATCCTCTGTGAATGTAACTGACGACCCGGAATTCACTTCTATTAAGAGTGCTTCATATTGTGCCGGCGACTGCAAGGCATCCACAATTGCTTGGCAGGCTTCTTCACTCAGAGAGAGGATTTCCCAGATGGAGAACCTGGTAGGGAGCTTCTTCAGCATCTTCATGATTCGACTGCCTACCCGGACATTAGACAGTCTCATTTCTTCTGCCCATCGGGGTCTTGGAGGTTCATGTGGTGCCTGTGGCCTTTGCTGCCCAGTCCCAGTTTCATTCTCTTCCTCTGTTTCCCGGGAGGCTTCTTCTGTAGCAACAGCCCCTGGCTTTGCTAGAGGTTCACTTCCTTCATTTTCTTCATGCTGCTTCTGCTTCCTAACTGCAGTCTGCTGGCATTTATTGCTTTTAGCTGGAGCAGTGTGAGCCAATTGCTCATTCTCCAAACTGGACAAGAATTCCAGGAATGAAGGAGCTTCTTCTTTCTCTTGGTACAAGCTGGCAGGGGGAGGAACCTGGACACCTCGTACCTCTGGTTCTGGGATCTGATAGGGTTGCTCCCCTCTGAATATAATATTATGATTAGCTGGTGGTGGGTGCCCCCATCTTTTCCCAGAACGTGTTGCATGGGCTGAGGTAGAGGCCTCAGCATGGTTGGCTTCTAGCGGGGCATTTGATGCTTCAGCCTCATCATCCTCCCCGGGCAAGGAAAAGAGCACTGACAGGGTGTTACATTGTACTGTCGTGACTTTCTTTCCCTTTTTGGACTTGGGCCGTCTCTTCTTCTTCTGGGAATTTGGCTTTGCCAGCTCCTGCCCCCAGAAGGGCTCAGTCTCATCTTTTCTTTGTTCTGCCTCTGGCTGCTCTTCAATTTTCAATTCTTCGAGCTGCTCCCAGAGTATACAGTCTTTTACCAGCAGGTGTTTGGGCTTTTTCTGCTCATATTCATCGAGCTCATTGATATACTGCTGTAGACGCCTGGCTGCAGGACTTACTTCTTTATGTGCGGGTAGGGGAGTTTGTCTCCTCCGGTTGTGAGTAGGGATCCTGATGACTGGCCCGGTCTCAGCTGTGCGCCATACTGGCTTTACTGGAGGCGGTTCAGGCCTTGGTGTGACACCTCGAATAATCACCCCACTGGTACTGGCTGCGGGAGTTTTCCTTCTATTCTTTATGGGTTTCGTCTGCCATCCCTCCTGATCCTTCAGTGGGATGAGGAAACAAGCTTCATAGGTATGCCTGGTACATTCCTCAACGGCTTCCTTAGGCAGCTGCTGGTAAACTGAGATCATATTGGCGGCCATTCTCCAGGGCGGAGGCTCATGTGGATGAGGCGGCTTTACCTGATAATCTCCCAGCTGCAGTTCACCCTTTTTAACCATTCCTTCCATGATATCTTTGAAGACATAACAGTCCTCAATTGCGTGCCCCAGCGCACGGTGAAATGGACAGAACAGCGGATCATCTTTCTTTGCCGCATCCTCGGGTCTCTTCGGTTCAGGCAATGTTACCTTGTTGAACTTATATGCCCAGTCAAATAGTGCTGCCGTCTTCTCCTTGGGAAAAGAGTAAGCCTTCTTCATCTTGTCTCTTAGAGAGACCTTGTCTTTTCTTTCTGCTGCACCCTCAGGTGGGGGAGCTTCATCTGCCCCCTTCTTCCCTTTCTGCTGCTCAAAGGTTCTGAAATCGACGGTGTTGGCCTCAGAATGTGATGGTCATCGATCATTAGATTTACCTTTCAGCACATTGGGAACATTGGCGGTTGGACGTTTGGACAAGAACGTCTCAACCTCCGCCACTATATTATTTAATCGGTCAAATGTTCTAACATCTGCACCGATCATCTTTTCTAGCACCTCTCACCTGAGGCTCTGTTTACATATCTGCACTGCATCTTCTTGATGGGGGGGTCTTCTGCATCTCATGACTAAGTTCCTCCATCTTTTGATGTAGTCCAGTGCAGTTTCATCTTGCTTCTGCCTGGTTGCATATAGCTCTGCTATTGTGATTTCCCTTTCAGTGACATGAAATCTGTCGCGGAATTTTCTCTGCATATCAGGCCAATCAACCACCGATCCAGCTGGCAGGCTTGAATACCATTCAAAGGCTAACCCAGTAAGGGATGAGCCAAAGAACTTAAGCAGATAAGCTTCGTCGACTGCCAGGTCACCCATGATTGTGGTGTAGTAAGCTATGTGCTCTCTGGGGGAGCCCTGGCCATTAAATTTTTTGAACTTAGGTGGCTTACTGAAGCCTGGAGGTAGTCTCTTAGCAGCATATTGGGGAGGATATGGCACCTTGTACACATCATAGGTACTAACATCATCGCCAGTCTTCTCAGACAGCTTCATCTCCATAATTCTTTCAATCATCAGCTTGTGGGCTACGGCTGGATCTATGTCTTCTGGGAAGAAGTGAGCTTGTTACTGACTATGAGGAGTTGTCATCACAGTGGCGCGCAAGGTGCGCGCGGTAGGCTGTGTCTGAGACGCAGAGGGCTGAGCTACTGTTTGTTGTGGAACAGGTTGGCTCGGTGCTTTGCCCTTATCAGCCAGGAGAGGATTAGCTGGGATAGCCGTCTCTGTTGAGCTGGAAGTATGCCCCACAGGCTCGGCTTGCTTGGAGACCGGCGTAGCTTCATGTCTCTCATTGAGCTATCTTCTGAGAGCATTGATCTCCTACTGGTATCTTCTGAGCATCATCTGGATCATGGGATCCAGGGTGGACGGGATCTGTATATCTTCTGAAGTCCCTTCAGCATCATCAATGAAGGGATTATCTTCTTCTTCCGTTGTCACCACATTAACTGTCATAGTGGTGATCTTGCAGGCTTCACCATTAGTCTTCATTTTATCTTTTGCCGCTTGGCCTCTTCTTGTGACAGGCCCGGGTCTGGTTGCCAGCCTGAGTAGCTCGTCCGGTTGAGTTGGTAGCATGTCTTGCCCCCTGACAAGTCCAGCCATGTTACAGGTGAAGATCTGCATCTTTCCCTTCTGCCTGTAGACTTTTCTTTTTGCCTAGTTGGGGTATTTGAGTCGGTCAAAGACCGATATTCTTTCTTCAGGTTCTTCCCCATAGTCATTGGAGTCGGAGGAGGAGACTCTGAGCATCACTTCTTGAAGGGTTTCTTCCTCTTCTTCATCCATGGTGCCCAGGGCACAGGATAATCTTTGCTGACCGAGGGTAGAATTCCCTAGGTAGTGGAAGTAGTCTTGAGCCACTTGCTTCATCTCTTCTTGATTGTGCCTTTGTGGCTCTGGTTGGAGCATCAGTCTTTCCTGGCCTCTTTGCTGATGAGCCAGTCTTGCCACCTGAGCATTCAGATGCTCGGCTTTGGAATATCTAAATATATCAGCCTGTCTGGCACAGGCTCTTGGTCTTCTTGGAATGGCAGCAGCGACTGGTTCGCTTGTTCTCATTCTTTCTTCTTTCTCAAATCTTCTGTCGCCATCCTGGCAGTAGTTGGCAGCAGCATCATAGTTCTTCCTTTGCCATCTTCTGCCCCCAGCCCTGGGATGGGGGACCGAGAGGTCTTGCTTCCGCTCATATTTTCTACCCCTCATCCTGAGGTGAACAGTGGTCAGATTTCTTTCTTCATTTTCTTTCTCATCTTTCTTACCCCAAGCCCTGGGGTAAACAGCAGCATCATCTCTTATGTCTTTTCCTTCTCTTCTTCTGCTTTCTGCCCTGAAGCGGGCAACATCATCCTCGATAGCTTTCCCCTCATCTCGAGTTGGGGCCCAGCTCTGAATCTTCTTTGGTCGCCAGACCTGTTTATATGTTGCTGGCTTGGGCGCCAGCGGCTTCCTCTCATCAGTTTCCCCGTTGGCCCTCCTGGTGGCCAGAACTTGGAACTTGTTGTCGATCTGGACGGTCGGGACAATCCTGTCCGGCCGGACTTCTCTCAGGCGACCGTTGAGGTTCACCCTAACGTCACCCATCATCATCGTCCTCCCAGAATTTGAGAGACGACGATCGGCAGTAGCATACCGGCTCCTCCGGTTAGTTCTTTTCTTCATTTGGGCAGCAGCGGGGACCGTGTCCCTCCTTTGAACATGATGAACATAGCAGGCGACGGCTGTCGAGGTCGTCCTCTCTGGTAAGCTACCCTTGTTATCAACAGTCTTCATTGGGGCACTTACAGCAGTGCCTTGCTCGTTGTTGTCGACCTGTAGAAGGTCGGTGAAGACGAGGCCCAGGCAGTTGGGCAGCCCGACAGCAGGGGGCATCGACCCGAATGACAGCGGTACCGCCAGGTAACCCTCTCGGACATGCACATCGATCGGTTGTTGGTCGAAGCATACAGACATGATTCCAGTAGTCATTGTAGCTTCCTGAAAATAAGGAAAGCGCACAGAATCAGAAATTTGAGGGGGGCCCGCTGGGCCTCCTATTTTTGGCGTAGAGATGAAGGGAGACTCGGTCCCACCGGGCGTGCCAGACTTGTGGAATGCGCTTTTTTGTTCTCTTCTTTATATATATATATATATATATATGTGGATTTGTGCTATTTATGGATTTATTGGCGTGCTAGTCACCGAGGTGACAATTTTATTATGCGCTCGATCTGACTTTTAATCAGTCGATTGTGAAGTCCGAGTCGGGACCCGAAGTCCGTCATACCATAAAGGCTATGACGTTAATTACGCCCTTCCTAAGAAGGACAATCCTTGATTAAACGTCAAAAATAGGAGGAAGGTAGCGGCAAAAATAAGACTCAAACGAGAGAGACGGTTGGTTCATCAGTAGGGCGTTAAATGGCCTGAGTGAAGCAAGGATACATCAAATGCGGAGCAAATCCATCGGCATGTCCCCATTACCTTGGACTATGCCAGATGGGGATAGGAAACCACCCATGTAGCGGCAGGGTGGTATCCGTAAAAGATCGGGTATATCTAACCCGGAATCCGGATAAGGACCGGTGCGACATGGCACACCCTGTGCTGGCGTGATGTCTTATTGATATCCCCCTTCGGAAGACCATCGGAGAACGTGCAAGGGCAGAACTCCGTGGGCTAGTGGGGTTAGGAGAGAATACCATGATCACTCAAGGTGATACGAATGAATTTTGGCAGCATATCCCCTTTATCTTGGATTATGCCAAGAGGAGGTAAGCCATCATCCACGGGATGCCGGGATGAAATCCGGAAAAGAAGGGGGGCACCAGGCCCGGGACCATCGCCCACATCCATAGCATCGATTGATGTTCCTTCGGAACCAGTCTGAGCACATGTAGTGACATAGCCCTTTAGGTCCATAAGGTTATAAAGAAATCCGGATCAGAACAGAACAATGTAGGGGAGGTCCTCCCCATTGATTTATTTCCTGAGGGATGCCAAGTGTTCTCCGTATATCCCTTGGATGGGTACAACATGGGGATCAAGGTTTAGGCCAAGAAGAAAGAGGTTCTCGGCGTAAGGATCAGGAGTATGGCCCGGCTTCTTGGCGTGGGCTGAAGGGAGCTCCCGGCGCGCCATGAAGGGGGTTATCGGCCTAGGCCAAAGGGAGGAAGAAGAAGCTCTCGGCCTGAGGGTTCCCGGCGCGCTGAGTGCCGCGCCGGGAGCCATTGATGGCGCCGAGAGGGTATAGCGCCGAGGAGGAATTGATGCTTGGGCGCCGTGAGGGCTTATGGGGTTTTACGGTACCCTGTTTTGGGGGTTTTTCACGGGATTCAGACATGGCCTGGGGGGGGGTGGACTCAGGAGGCAAATGAGGAAAGAGCCAGGGTGTACCAAGTTGACAACAAGGAGTCATAGGTGAAAGGGGTTCGAGAGATCAGAATCACAGGGCCTTCGAACTCTCAGGAACAGGCTTCATGCCATTCATATTGCCAACCATCCAAGAGATCGAGAAATAACGGTTTCTGATCCCTGCAGTGGCCCTGGTGGCTTAAGAAATTTGGAGAAAATCACGGACTCCGCGACGTTTAAATCATCGATGACGTTGAGGGAGAAAGGGGGGAAAACAAAGCCCGAAAATCCACAGTGAGGATTGGGGCTTTGCTGGCTCTGTCCCATCCTAAACAGGCATGCATATAAAGGGGATCCGGCAGACGATTAACGTGTCGAGCTTGGATGAATTAAAGTGGGCGGCATATCCCCCGGGCTTATAGACATGCCAAATAGGGATAGAAGCCATCCACGTAGCGACGGGATGGAATCCAGATAAACAGCGGGGAATCTTCCCCTTTGAGCTCCCTGCTCGGTTGGAGGGTCTATGATATTCATTTTCCCGATGGATAGAGTCAAGCGGGGTGCGTATCGATCACACTCCCTTGGCCTTCCGGGGTTAACCCTATCGGATAGATTTTCGGCAGCGTTTCCCCTTCTTTCGGGTCATGCCAAAGGAAATAGGCCGTCATCCACGGGTACGGGATGATAACCGAAAAGAAGGCTTGGGCTCCCTGATGATGCAGGTGCCCATGGCAATGCTTGCTATCCCCTCAAGAACCGTCGGGGCTTATACAGTGGTATGGCCCCTTAGGTTATGGGGTTATGAATGGATTTGATCTAAGATGATGTAAGGGAGGTTTCCTCCCGTTAATCTCATCCCTGAGGTACATATGGCGACCATGAATATCCCCTTCAGCCGATATAACAGGTTGGACAAGGGCTGAAAAGCATATGAGGAGACAGGCTCCTGGTATGAGTGTATCGGCCTGAAAGGAGGATCTCGGCGCGGATTTGATTAGCCAAAGAGGGGATCTCGGCATAGGAAGATGAACAGGCAAGGGGGTTCTTGGCGCGCTGGTTCCCGGCGCGCTCACCATTGCGCCGAGGGTTGTTGCTGCCGTCGAGGCCCAGTGGCGCCGAGAAGCTCCGACAACCCTGTTTTGGAATTAAGATTTGATTGGGACCGTATCTGGGGATCAAATCAGTATGGACTGTGGACTTCGATGCCATGGCATTAGGGTTTTGCTGAGGGACTTAAGGGTCAAGGTCATCACTTATCAGAACCTCCTGGGATTGCATTCGTCTACAGACGAGACACATCTTCTATAGCCAGCAATTCAGGAAATCAAGAGATTGATGTCTCCGATTCCTAAACAGCTTGGGGGCCTCGCAAGAAACTCAGATGCCTGCGAAGAATCTGCCATCGAGACAGGAGGGGAGAGGGAAACAGTACCCAATAACCCATTAGATAAGGATTGGGGCCCTGACTTCATTCCTCTTTGAAGCACAGACTCACGGGGATGACTCTGAAAACCGAGACGTCTAGAATATTGGACGTTCAGATGAAAGATACATTCATAGAAGGACAGATGGCAAAACTTTGATTGCCTAATATCGAGCACGGCAACCACTAAATTTCATTTCATCTCATTATCACCACTTACATCGACTGCAAGGCTAAAGCCGAGAAACGGGTAAGGGGAGGAACAGAGGCAGGGAAGAAAAGAACTCTCGACCTCATCTGAATAGCTAAAGCATGAAGGCATATACCATTACATACAGAGGAAAGCAAAATAAAAGCAAACATTGGGGGGGGGGGGAGGGTGGAGCATTGACTCCTCTCCCTCCCCCGAGCAGCCCACCTGGAGCTTCTTCTTCTTCTTCTCTTCTTTTCAGTAGGGTCTCTTCTCTCTTTTCTATCTATTTTCTGGATGAGGTTTTTTCTTTTCTCGTCCCTCTTCTTCGTCTTCTTGTTCGTCTCGAGAGAAAGGGGGTTTTATAGGCATAGCACCCCCTCCCTATCGGCATGATCATCTCGGTGCCCGGTTGATGAGCTCCCGGCGCGCCTTATTCGGAGGTAGTAGGCTTCCCGGCGCCCCTTCCTCATATGGGTCTTGTTGGGCTCTCGGCGCCACACGGCTGGGCCCGTTTAGATCTTTTAGTCTTTTATGCTTCCTCATCAGTAAGCTTGAGCTGTTAAAGCCGCTTAATCTATCCCTTCATTTGTCGGTCCCTCGAGTCCGTCAGGCTAGGCGAAGGCCCATCAATTGGTGAGTTAGCATAGCTTCATCAGAATATTTCTGGGGATTTTCATCAGTCAGTGGACTGCAGTTCTTCATCAGTACTGCCGTCTGAGCGACGATAATACCAGACATCAGCTTGGCCGGGGAGGGCTTCAGCCGGGTGACAGCTTCAGTAATGGACTCTCCGTAATCCTAGTTTTGCAGGAGTTCCTCGGGTCTTCATTTCTAATTCAATCTGATCTTTCGTCTCATCTTTATCTTTGATTATATTTCCGGTGTCAACAGTCCTCAAGCTATCTTCACACAGCGTCGACGCATCCAGATGCTGGCGTTGACGCATCCAGTCCCAGACAAGCGCTCGGGCAGAAGAACTGGATAAAGTGGGCCAGCCACGTCTGCAAATGAAGTGCACACTTCCTCCATTAGTCCAGAAGCTTCTCCACACGTGGGCAAATGATTGGGAATCTCGTGGGGCCCAATCCTACGTGGGAAAATGAAAAAGGATATAGAGAAGTGGATCTCTAATCTATCCGAGTTGTGAAAAAGAAAAGGAGAGAGGAACGGGGTGAGGCATTCTTCCAGAGGAGAACTAAGAGCAAGGGGATATTCGAAGACTGTCCAGTGTGAAGTTTGCAGTACAGGTTCGTTCTCCTGGTAAAGTAGATCAGTCGCTGAAGAACCGTGGAAGCATCAGTCTGATCTAGCCTCAAGTGTAGAGGAGATCATACTCAGATCGTGCTGTTCATCCCTTCAGGCTACACTCTCTTCTGCTGCGCAAGAAGCCTAAAGACTCATTGACCAGCGTTGTCTGAGTTCATTCCTTACTTTGTATTTTTATTTTTCCTATACATTGTTATATTCGGATTACTGTTCCACTGGGATTTAGTGGATAGGTTTGTTCTGATCCAGAGTGAGTTCTGAGATCAGAGGGAGAACAGACTTCGTGTCTGCAAGCTGTTTGACAGCGGTTCTATGACAGTGTGTTGCTGTCTTCTGCAGATTGGATCTGCAGGTTAGAGAAGAGTTCTTCTCTGGTTTTAGCATAAGCTGTAAAGCTCAGCGGTGATCCCCACCGGGTTGGTGAGGGGGTGGACGTAGGTCTCGGGATAGAGACCGAACCACCTTAAAACTCCTGTCTCCTGTGGTGTGTGCTTGTGGTTTGATTTCATGCTTATTGTCTCGGTTAGTGCACTTAGATATTGTGTTTGCCTTTTAGAGTTCACGGAGTGAGGTTATGCCTGTACTTTCACTGAGTGTGCGATCGTCTTATTCTGTTTAAATTTTTAAGTGGTCAATCTATTCACCCCCTCCCCCTTTAGCTTGACGATCCTCTGCTCACAACAAGTGGTATCAGAACGCCAGGCTCTCTTGAAGGGTTTAACAGCCTAGAGAGAAGTAATGGAGAGCAAAGGACTCATGCCAGAGGGTTATGCTGTGAATAGACCACCATTTTTCGATGGGACTAACTATTCCTATTGGAAGAATCGCATGCAACTTTTTCTCAGGGCCCAGGACTATGAAACATGGAAGGTCGTGAGTAAGGGGCCCTATATAATTGAAGGCGACGAAGAATTATGGGTGAAGGAGCAGGTAAGAAAATCAACCGTCAACTAGCAGGCAATGAACATTATGCAATGCTCCTTGCACCCCAAGGAATTCTCGCGCGTCTCCTCATGTGCGAGTGCAAAAGAAATGTGGGATCGACTCGAGGTAATATACGAGGGTACCTCGGAGGTAAGGGAGACCAAGGCTAACATGTTAATCTCTGAATATGAGTCGTTCCACATGAAACCTGAAGAAAGTATTTCTGAAATGTATGCTCGTTTAACGTTGCTTGTAAATGGTCTCAAAGGTCTAGGGAAGGCCTATTCAGACTATGAGCTGGTGAGAAAGATTCTTAGATCCTTGACACCCGTGTGGCAGACAAAAGCCACAGTAGTCGAAGAATCTAGGAATCTTCCCAAGACCACTCCTGACGAGCTGATAGGTTCCCTTATGGCCTATGAGCTGAATTTGAAAAGATCTGATGAGGAAATAAAGAAGAAGAAACCGCTAGCTCTCAAAGCTGCTCCAAGCTGTAAGGAGAGCTCAGATGAGAGTCTGACCTCTTCATCCGACAGTGATTCCGGTGAGATTGCCATGCTCACAAAGAAATTTTGAAAATTCTTACGAAGGGAAGGTAGAACTGGTCGACTTAGAAGCTATCAAGGTAAAATGAATTCTAAGTTTAAGTCTGACCAATCTAAGAAATATGACAAAGTGGTTTGTTATCAATGCAGGAAACAGGGACATATCAAGTCAGAGTGTCCAGAAAATTCCAAGAAAGCTCACCCCAAGTTCAAAAATAAAAAGCCCAAGGCCATGATCAGTACATGGAGTGATGAAGAAGAAGAAGAGGAGGATAGCACCTCAGAGGAAGAAAAAGAGGTGAAGCTATGCCTAATGGCAAGGGGAGAGGACTCTACTGAGGTAAATTCTCCATTTGATGAATTTACTTGTAATGACTGGGAATAAGCTTTCAATGACCTTATGGATAAATATGATGCTGTGAAGAAAGAAAATAAAATGCTTAAAAAGAAGAAGAACCAGGGAAATCAAGAGAACTTGTCAAATGAAAAGGTTAAAGTGCTAGAGGATGAAATTGTATGTCTGAAGAAAACTCTGAATGAAGAAAATGAATACAAATCTCAATTGTTTGAATTGAAAAGAGAAAATGAATTCTTATTAAATACGCACGATGAACTGAAGTTAAGAATGTAGAAACTGGAAAAGGACACCAAAATCGCTGAAGAAAAATACCAAACCGTAAATGGTGTCAACTTGAAACTTCAGGAAGATTTGAAGAAAGCTAAAGAAGAAAAATTGGACAAACAAGCTTCCCTGGAGAAAATGACACAAGGCAAACATAATCTTGATGCTTTACTGGGAACAAAAAGCAATGTTGGCAAGGAAGGACTTGGATATAATCCAAGCAAAAAGAAAGAAATTGGAATTAAGCTGGTGACCTTCGTGTCAGAAGAGAAGAAAGCTGAGGAGAAACAGATTAAGAAAAATGAAGTGACAAAGGAGAAAGGAAAAGAGAAGATGAATGAAACTCCTAAGGCAAAATTGAGTAAGAATGTAACCAGCTGCAAGCCTGTCACTTCATCACCACATAAGGCTTCTAGCTCCAGACCCTCCTCTCACCAGCATCGTAGTAGAAAGACTGAAAGCACCAAGTCTGGCAAGAGCCAGATGTGTCCACGCAAGGCCGGTAATGTGTCGACGCAGACCGGATTCCAGAGAGTCCATAAGAATAGGAACGACCACATGGGTGGACGCATGCAGGGAAATGCGTCGACGCACCCAAACCACCATGGCCAACACTTCAATCAGTCTTGGTGGATGGGCCGACGCACACATCACAATGCGTCCACGCACCCTACATTCTATCATGCACACAGAAGCAACTATGGGTGGGTGAGTCCACGCACTCATTCAGGTAGGTCGACGCATCCCATGTATGCATATCCAATAAGCCAAATGCATTCATTTAGGGCATTCAACCCACACCATCAAGAAACCTATTGGAGTCAAAATAAACGATGGTTCAATAAAGCATCTAAAACAACCTTAAAATCAAATCAGAAACCTGCTGCCTCCTCAACTAAAATCCATCAAAAACCTCAATAAAGACAAATGTGGATTCCTAAGAACCTGCTGAATTACCTGAAGTCATCCAGTGATTCAATGGGACCCAAGTGTGTTTGGGTTCCAAAATCTCTTGTTTGATGATTCATGCAGGAATGCCTTGCGGCCGTGCACAACAGGTGGTATCTTGACAGTGGCTGCTCAAGACATATGACAGGGGACAAGGCCAAGTTTTGTCTCTTGGTTGAGAAGGATGGAGGCTTTGTCACCTTTGGTGGAAACAATAAAGGTAAAATAGTTGGCAAAGGTAAAGTTGGCAAGAACCCTTCTACCTCCATTGATGATGTTCTTTTAGTAGAGGGTCTAGAGTATAACTTGCTCAGTATAAGCCAGCTGTGTGATAGGTGTAATAAAGTGGTGTTTGATGCAAATACATGCACCATCTTAGAAGAAAAATCAGAAAAAATTAAATTTGTTGGAAAAAGGATAAACAACATGTACATGGTAGATTTAGACGATCCTGCTCATAATAATCTTTGCCTTGCTATAAATAAAACTGAACTAGCTTGGTTGTGGCACCGTAGGCTAGGACATGCTAGCTATAGTGTCTTGCATAAGTTAGCCAAACACAGCATGGTAAATGGCCTGCCTGATGCTTCATTCAAGAAAAATGACAAAATCTGTAATGCATGCACCCAAGGCAAGCACACTAGGAAGTCATTTAAGTCCAAAGTAGAGAGTCAGTCCACTAAACCTTTTGAACTCATTCATTTGGACTTGTTTGGACCCACTAGAACAGCAAGCATTAGTGGTAATAAATATGGATTTGTTCTAGTGGATGATTTTTCTAGATTTACCTGGGTATTCTTTCTAACTCATAAGAATGAGACATTTGAGGAATTTCAGGCATTCTTCAAGAAAACACAGCAGGATGGTAAGTTTGTCATTTCTTCCATTTTGTCAGATCATGGTGGAGAATTTGACAACTCTGAATTTGAGGATTTCTGCAGAGCAACAGGGCTAAATCACAGGTTTTCTTCCCCAAGAACACCTGAACAAAATGGAGTCGTGGAGAGAAGAAACCGAACCCTTGTGGAGATGGCCAGAACCATGCTGATTGAAGGGCAACTCCCAAGGAAGTATTGGGCAGAGGCTGTGAACACTGCATGCTACATTGTAAATCGGGCAATGGTAAGACCTCAGTCCAAAAAGACTCCATATGAAATGCTGAAAGGTAAGAAGCCCTCTGTTGCTCATTTTAAAGTTTTCGGTGCAAAGTGCTTTGTTCAGAATAATGATAAATGGGCCTTAGATAAGTTTGAAACCAAGAGTGAACCTGCCATCTTCTTAGGATACTCTTGTCACTCTAGGGCATATAGGGTCCTAAATTTGAAAACACAAACGGTTGAGGAATCACCTCACATCATTTTTGATGAGCTAATTGACAATTCACAAGTTGAATCTTCATGCAGGAACGAGGGTGATGAAGACTTCCTTGACAAGCTGGAGGAGAAAGAAACATTGGAAGGAGATTCAAGGCCAAAAGAAGATGAGCCAGAGTCGAGTAATCAGGGTAATGTAGGTATCAATGGAGGTGACCTTCTAACTAACATTAGGACGTTAAGGGATCACCCCTCATCTAGCATAATTGGCAACTTGCATGAACCTGTTAGGACACGTTCTCAAATTCAAGAATTGGATAACATGGCACTTGTGTCTCAAACTGAACCCAAAAATGTCATGGAAGCTTTAAAAGATCCCAACTGGATAAATGCCATGCATGAAGAACTCAACCAATTTACAAGAAATGAAGTGTGGCATCTAGTGCCTAGACCCAAGGATCAATCTATAATAGGAACTAAATGGGTCTATAAAAACAAACAAAATGAAAATGGTGTGGTTGTTAGGAATAAAACTAGACTGGTTGCACAGGGCTACAATCAAGAGTTCGGTATCGACTTCGAAGAGTCATTTGCACCAGTAGCCAGATTAGAAGCCATTCGGTTGTTGCTTGCATATGCTGTAAGTCATGGAATAAAATTACAACAAATGGATGTAAAAAGTGCTTTCTTAAATGGAATAATAAAAGAAGAAATATATGTGGAACAACCCCCTGGTTTTGAATGTACAGAAAATCCTTACCACGTATACAGGTTAGACAAAGCACTGTATGGACTCAAGCAGGCACCTCGAGCCTGGTATGACCGGCTCAGCTCCTTCCTTACTGAAAAAGGATATTCAAGAGGTAAAGTGGACCAGACATTATTTACAAAGGTAAGGAATTCAGATATCATTCTGGTTCAAATATATGTTGATGACATTGTCTTCGGTTCCACTAAACCCAGTTTGTGTAAGGAGTTTGCTAACTTAATGACAACAGAATTTGAAATGAGCCTCATGGGTGAACTTCAATTTTTACTAGGTATGCAGATTATTCAAAGCAGGGACGGATGCTTTATTTGTCAGACAAAGTACATCAAGGAGCTACTGAAGAAGTATAAAATGGAAAATCTGAAGGCAATTAGCACTCCCATGTGCACAAACACACCCTTGGATGCAGATTTGAAAGGTACACAAGTTGATGCCAAGACCTATCGAGGTATGATAGGGTTACTTTTATACCTTACTGCATCAAGGCCTGATATTCAATTCTGTGTTTGCATGTGTGCACGCTTTCAAGCTGATCCTAGAGAATCCCACTTAAGTTCTGTCAAGCGTATTTTTAGATACCTTGCTGGAACTCAAGACCTAGGGATTTGGTATCCTGCATCATGCTGCTTTGATCTGGTATCATATTCGGATGCAGACTATGCTGGATGTAAATTGGACAGAAAAAGCACTAGTGGCCACTGCCAATTTTTGGGTGGGTGCTTGGTCTCTTGGGCTTCCAAGAAACAACACTCAGTGGCACTGTCCACTGCAGAGGCAGAATATGTCGCTGCAGGGAGCTGTGGCACTCAAGTGTTGTGGATCAAGCATCAGCTCCAAGATTACCAAACTGATCTTGGATGTGTCCCAATATTATGTGGTAACACAAGTGCTATAAACCTGGCCAAGAACCCCATCCAGCACTCTAGGACCAAGCACATTGAAATCAGACATCATTTCTTAAGAGATGAGGTCAGTAAAGGGAGTTTCAAGCTTGTTTTTATAGAATCTGAACTACAATTAGCTGATATCTTTACCAAGCCTCTCAATAATGAGCGTTTTTCATATCTTAGAAGAGAGCTTGGACTCTGTAATTTACATTCTGAAGCTTGAATTGATTACATGTTCAAATGTCTGAATGCTTTACTAGAAACAGAGAGCTATAGTGGTGACTGTGTTCTCACGTCTAGTCCATAGGGTCGTCTCATCTATCCTTCTTGCTAGACTTGTTCTTCTTCAAGAGTCTCCTTTGCACCCCATCATGCTTATCTTCTATCTTATTCACCTTCTGCTCCCAATAAGTGCCACCAAGATTTCTTGATGTACTCTCCTCCTATTCCAGAATAAGGGAATTGTCTTAAATGTTAGGGTGAAAAGTTAATGCCTTAAATTCAGGGGGAGCTAAGGGGATAATTTCTAATGAAAACAAGTTTTTTCTTAGAATAGCTTCACACTACTTACTGATATAAAATGTGTATCCTTCAATGCTTGAACTTAACAGTACTTGAACCTAAAAGTGATTGAATCTGGAATAAGGACTAAACAAGTTAAAATGACTTGGTTTCTATCATCTCTTTTCCCCAAATTAATCAAAAGTAGAAGGATCTTTCAATGAATTGGAATTTAATTGGTATTGTTGCTAAAGTTTGTTTAGGTCTAAAAAGGAGCTAAAAGATAAAGTGCAACACACAATGTATCTGTAATTCGCAGAGCATTGGTAGGCTCTCACTGAGAAACTGGCTCTATGCACCAAAGAAGTGCTAAAGAGCAAGTCATGAGGTGGACTACTATCTCTGTCCTTAAATGAAAATAATCCATTTCAGAGCAATGGTGACTCTCAACCGAGAAACTACCTTCCTCACCCATGAAGTGTTGAAAGACATGTCATGAGGTTGATCACTACCTCTGATTCTAGGCAAAATAGTTGGCTATGCTGAGTCACCGGGGACTCTGGTGCCTGATAAGCATGTGTACTTGTGTCACAAGGCTAGCTATACTTGACTGCTAATGGATGTGATAAATAAAATAAAAATTAAAACTCATGTGTGTTTGTATGAAATCAAAAGGCTCAACAGATCTAATGAACTCATCCTCAATGCTCATTAAATTTCTTCCTACAAAGATTTCATTCGAAATTGAATAATGCAGGATACTGATGTGAGAAGATCCCCAGTATGAAGCTAGTTTAGAAATTATTCCATTTCTGCACTGTTAATGTTCATTTCTGTGCTTCAAACTTGGAAGAATATTATTATTTTATGTCACTGAATGGTTCGAAGCTAATCTGAGTAAATTTAGTTTTCATGGGAATTTGAACTGAAGCTATTAAAAATCCCTGAATATGAGTGTATTATCTTATGAACCCTGGACTCTAACGATTTTTCCCAAGTTCTGCTCTTTAAGCTGCTTCTTCTCTCTTTCAAAATCTTTGTCTGGCAGAGTCTATTTACACTATGGCGTCAACGCACCCTTGTTCATAAGGTCGACGCATCTGGGATTTTCCAATGCACACTTGAGCATAAGTGTTCACGGCGTCGACGCATTCATCTCCTCGCGTCGACGCATCCACTCTGTCTAGCTTCCTTAGAATATGACCCGGATCCATTACCCGGTTACCCGATAACCGAATTGGGGGTTTCTCTTTTCATTCTTTTAAAACCCACAACCGAGGAAACAGTCGGCTACCTTCTCGTTCATCCTTCCCAGGCAACTGTTCATCTCCTCCAACTGTTCATCTCCTCCTTCTGAAACACCTCACGGCCATCCTCTTCTCCTCTATCCGTGATGATGGCACTCACCTACTCCAGGAAAGGAAAGAAGCCTGCTGAGGAACCATCTTCGGCTCCTCCGGCTCCTGAGCTGGCCTCTGAAGCCCAAGCTCCTGAATCACCTACGTCGGCTCCTCCTCCTAAATCTTCTTCTCCGCAAAAACGCAAGGACAAGGGGAAGCGTCCACGCAGTCCCTCTCCTCCTTCCAAGAAGAAGAAGGCCCGTTCGTCTTCCAAGCCTTCCTCCAAGAAATTCAAGTCTAGGGTCTCTGTGTCCGCTCCTACTTCCGGTACAAACGAACCCCTGAAAGTTTTAATTCCACGGTATATTCTTGAATCGGACGAAGCTTTTCTTGCTGCCTTCCCTGAGATTCGGCCTATTTTGGAATTTCAAGGCTGGTGGGACTTTGCCACCAAGTATTCCATTTATTATCCTACGTTTGTCAGGGAGTTTTACCACAATCTCTGCCATCAACCCAACCTTGGAATACTAACCAGCTCTGTACAAGGTGTTAAGTTTGAGCTCACGGCTCGTCTACTCGCCAGTGTGTGGAAGATTCCTAAGAAGGGGGCCGAACTACACTTGTTTCCTTTGAATAAACATGAAGCATTTGCTGTTTTGACCGGCCAGCTAGAGGACCCTTCAGACATTAAGCAGACCTATCTGTCCAGCTTAAAAGTGAATCAGTTTTCATCTCCTGTTCGTCTACTGCACCATATATGCACATCCATCTTTACCCCACAGAGCAGTGGACGTGAAAGGGTCACTATCATGCAGCGATTTTTACTGTACTGCATGTTGAAAGAAATCAAAGTTTCGTTGATTGATGTTATTATTCAGACAATGGGCACTTGTCTTGACAACTCTAGGACTCTACCCTACGCAGCACACCTCACAGCCTTGTTCAGAAAGGTTGGAGTTCCTTTTGGCAATGAGAAGAAATGTGTAGTTCCTAGAGGTAATGTTTACTCCATGTCTTTTGTCCAGAATTTTATGGGAATAAAAATAGTAGATGGAAAGCCAGTCAGAGTGCTGCCTAGTCAACACTCTGATGTAAGGGCAGCTGCCCCTCCTTCTGAGCCTGAACCTGAGTTAGTCAGGACACCTCCTGAGCCAGTTGCTTCTCCTCCACAATGGGCAAGACAGGAGAGAGATGTGGACATTGAGTTCCGAGGTGAAGACCAAGCTCCAGCCAGGTCACCTCCTTCATATGCTGGTGAAAAGCATGCCTTTCCTTCATATACGGTGGAGTCTCCCAAAGATGCTGATGAGCCACCCAGAACAGCTGATGAAGAAGAATTTCAGCCTGATGCACCTCCTTTCCAAGATGATGAGCCTGAGTGGCATGACATTAGAAAGGAACCCAAGACTCAGTGGGAACAAGGTGAGGCCAGCTCACATAGTACTAATAGAGAACTTGGGTCCAATGGCCAACAGCCTCAGGATGATTATTTCCAGGTCCCTCCTGGTGCCACAGAAAAGGATTTACTGGTTCACCTCATTAGAATGATGCAGCATCAAGGGGACAAAATTAATTCTTTCATTCTGTATACTGACTTTCAGCTGGAATGACTGTACAAGAAAATTGTCATGTCTGAAATTTCTATACTGGTCTCATGAAAAACCTATATGGAGGCCAAGCAGAAAACTGACAAAGCAATGAGGAAGGTCCTAAAGAGTGTTGCAAAGATTGTAAACAAGACTACAGAGTTAGTGTCCAATATGCACGCTGCACAGATTTCTACCCTTCAGACCATAGCCCAGCTGCAATCCCTGTGTTATGACATTCAAATTGCGATAGTTACTCTGCAATCTCCAGTTACCTCGATTGCCCCACGGTTTCAAGCTGTTGTTGATAAGCTAACTAGTCTTTCATCTTCCATTGAAACAATTTGTAGTACGCTTGAGACGTTAACACGAGGATCTGAAGATGTCCGTTCAGAGCTGGGAGGTCTTAAAAGTAATCTGTTGTTTCAGTTGGGCGAGCTCACTCAGAAAATTCAAGCTCTGCACGCCCAACAGACCTTCTCATCGCATCGTCCTCCACCTCCACATGGCCAGTCCTCTAATCAGTCGTCTAGGAGATATGGACAGTTTTTTCCTAAGTAATGGTCTAGATGTTTTGTAATAATTCCTTGACTTGTGGCCTCCCCTTCTTGCTGATGTCAAAGGGGGAGACTGGTATCAACTGTGTGAGACTGTGATATACTTGCTTTTGAATTGCATGATCATTAGAGTGCTAGAATTCCATCATGGTTGCCATCATCAAAAAGGGGGAGATTGTTGTCCTCCTGGTTTTGATGATGACCACCATGATATGACAGGTTGATGTATTATTTGATAATCTGTTATGTGGCAAGTATTTTTGTTGAGAATTACTGCAGGCAATAGTCAGCGTTGACGCCACAAGCTCAAAGGGTCGACACAGCCTTCAATTCCTCCAAGTTGAAGCACACTTCATCAAGACTGCGTCGACGCCTCAAGCAAGACAGCGTCGACGCTGTGACTATATCTCAAGTTGTCTAAGTCACGCGCATACTAACTGCGTCAACGCCACTCAGGTGCTGCGTCGACGCGTCTGCCTCCAGAAGCCCAAGACAGAAATATGTCCTCAAGCTATCTTCACACAGCGTCGACGCATCTAGATGCTGGCGTCGACGCATCCAGTCCCAGACAAGCGCTCGGGCAGAAGAATTGGATAAAGTGGGCCAGCCACGTCTGCAAATGAAGTGCACACTTCCTCCGTTAGTCCAGAAGCTTCTCCACACGTGGACAAATGATTGGGAATCTCGTGGGGCCCAATCCTACACGGGAAAACGAAAAAGGATATAGAGAAGTGGATCTCTAATCTATCCGAGTTGTGAAAAAGAAAAGGAGAGAGGAACGGGGTGAGGCATTCTTCCAGAGGAGAACTAAGAGCAAGGGGATATTCGAAGACTGTCCAGTGCGAAGTTTGCAGTACAGGTTCGTTCTCCTAGTAAAGTAGATCAGACGCTGAAGAACCATGGAAGCATCAGTCTGATCTAGCCTCAAGTGTAGAGGAGATCATACTCAGATCGTGCTGTTCATCCCTTCAGGCTACACTCTCTTCTGCTGCGCAAGAAGCCTGAAGACTCATTGACCAGCGTTGTCTGAGTTCATTCCTTACTTTGTATTTTTGTTTTTCCTATACATTGTTATATTCGGATTACTGTTCCACTGGGATTTAGTGGACAGGTTTGTTCTGATCCAGAGTGAGTTCTGAGATCAGAGGGAGAACAGACTTCGTGTCTGCAAGCTATTTGACAGCGGTTCTATGACAGTGTGTTACTGTCTTCTGCAGATTGGATCTGCAGGTCAGAGAAGAGTTCTTCTCTGGTTTTAGCATAAGCTGTAAAGCTCAGCGGTGATCCCCACTGGGTTGGTGAGGGGGTGGACGTAGGTCTCGGGATAGAGACCGAACCACCTTAAAACTCCTGTCTCCTGTGGTGTGTGCTTGTGGTTTGATTTCGTGCTTATTGTCTCGGTTAGTGCACTTAGATATTGCGTTTGCCTTTTAGAGTTCACGGAGTGAGGTTATGCCTGTGCTTTCACTGAGTGTGCAATCGTCTTATTCTGTTTAAATTTTTAAGTGGTCAATCTATTCACCCCCTCCCCCTCTAGCTTGACGATCCTCTGCTCACAATAGAAACTTTAGCTCTTCTTCAAGAAAGTGGAAGTGAGATTCATCATATATTCAGGGAAGGGAACTAGTTAGCGGACTCACTAGCTTCATATGCTTGCAGCATAACAACTAATATAGTATATACCAAAGTTAGGGAGTTACCACAGCTGACCAAGGGAGTCTATAGAGTGGAAAAGGCTGGTTTGCCCTCTTTCCGTTGTCACTAGTTCTCTAGTTTGTGTTTTCAGCTCTAGTGTCTAATATCCCTATCGTCTTGTTCGGGCCCTCATTATAAGCCCTTTGTTTTCTCAGGGGTATGCCCCTTTGACAGTGTACATTGTTTCATTCATTTAATAAAAATTAGGACCACAGGGTGAGCCAGGAGGAGTGAGAACACTCCCCCTCTCTGAGGGAGGGTGCACTCGACCTGTGCCCATCCTGACTGGTCGGTGTTTGGTTAAAAAAAAAAATTTCTCTCTCTTCAATGTGGGTCCTAGTTTCAAGTTTGGGTGTAATCTCCGGGTCAACTAAGTTTTTTCTCTCTCCTTACCAACGGATGAGTTGACTAAACTCCGGGTACTTCAAATGGTACAATCGGCCCGGCGTCCGTGAGGGAATCCACGGGTGCGGGGACTTACGGAGGCCTTGAAAAATGAATTTCCAGTCCAAAGAGACGGAATGCTCAATGGAGGGTCCTTCCAATTCCAAGAAAGGGTGTGGAATCCTAGCAGTGTAGAGAGAGGAGGTCTCTCAACCAAATGCCCTAGAATGCAGGCTAATGCAGGCAGATCAATCAACAGTAAGCAGATAATCAATAAGTGCAGCAAGCGGATGAAGATAACAGTAAAAATCAAGGTTCTGTGAAAACGGAACAAAATGATGACCTGACAGCAGTCGCTGCCTTAGTAAACCACGTCTGTAGACAATCGCTGATCACCGTAAAACCGTGAAGATAACAGTGAAGTGAAATAGCGCCTTGGTGTGAGGCGCTGGATCTGTGAATGACGCCTCTGTGGAGGGGCGTTGTTTAACAGTGAACAGTAACGACCATAAAAGAAGAATCAACAGTAACCCAAGAATTGATGCCTTGGAATTAGGCGCTAAATGGGTGAATAGCGCCTCTGTAGAAGGACGTCGATTATAAAAAATAATGATAATACCCAAAATAATGTAAACAACACCTCTATGAGAGGTCGCTGATTATAGGAATAGCAGCTGGAGAGCAGTCGTTGATCAATTTCATAGAACAGAGAGTAATGTAAAAGCTAACTGAAATCAAATTTTCTTTTTAAAAATGCTATGGACGGTTTAAAAATTGGTTAATCAAGTGGGAGGTGTGCACATGGTGGACAAAGGGAGTGTGCTACATGGAGCACTAAGGAGGGGCACACGTGGGTGCCAAAGGAGGGGCACGCGAGGGTGCCAAAGGGAGGGGCACACGTGGGGTGCCAAAGGAGAGGTAATCAAAATAAAAACAACAAGAGTCCCACCGTGATCGCCAATTTGTGAACGTGTCACATAGATATTAAGAAGAAGGAAAAATTAATTTCTTAAAAAAGAAGAATAATGAGAAAGTATGTATGTGATGAGGAATAAAAGAAAGAGAATAATAAGGGAGCATGTGATGCTCTAAAGGAGTGTAATCGCTAGAGGGGTTACCTCAAAAAAAAGAAAGTGATCGCATGTCCCTTGTGAAGCGGGTGAGATTGTGAGTTGCACTTCCTCCTTCTATCGGCCGGCCGATGAAGGGGGTTTTTACTCTTGATTACCATTAAAAGAAAATAATCAAAGACAAAGAAAATCTGGATTAGCCAAGGGAACTGTAGTATCTATACTCAATAAGATGATGATATGCAATATGGGCATAAACACACCTTGTGGTTTTGTTTTAAACCCCTAAGAGGGGTAAGAGATGGGAAACATGTGTATGCAAAGAGGAATATGCAAATATGGCAGTATACTAGATGAATATGCAGAGGGTGGATGATGATTATAATATGTAGAGCAGAAAAAGAATTAAAAAGAGAAAGTGAGAAGTCCTCTTCTGCGCCTGTGAGTAGAACAAAGTAAAGCTCAAAGAGAACTCCACGGCAGCACCCTTGTCAGTAAGGATCAGCAGCAAGGAACCTCAGCGAAAGAACTTAATAATGCCTGCGCACATGCGTCTAAGGTCTTCGCGCGAGAGAAACCGAAGGGGTTTTTATAGGGATTGAAGACCTTATTCTAGTAGGATTACAACAAGGAAGGATAACTCTTGATCATGGGTCTCCTTCCTTCAATCGAACGTAGAGTTAAAACAAGGAAGGAGTTTGTATGGGATGGTTGCAGCCGAAACGGAAACAAAAATTGAAATGGCCACCTAGAAACAGTCGCTGTTCTAAACAGCGCCCCTGGATCTGCCGCTATTTCACTAGAATTTTGGACTTTTCATATTTAAGAAAATCATAATCCGCGACCGCGCACAGGGGCGTTCATTAATGAGCGCCCGCCTGGAAGTCGTTATTTCAAGGAATTTAATTCCGAACAGAAATTGGAAAGAGTTAAAACAACGACCATGCGTACGGTCGTTTACTTATGAAATAGCGACATCCCCAAGGGCGTTATTTAAATAGCGACCTGATGACGGTCGTCATTTTCAAAGAAAATCTAAAGAAATGGAGAAACCATCTTACTAAGCCAGTAATGTAGTCCACTTCGGGGCATTACAATGTGACATGAATTTTACTCAACATACCATCAATTTTGGCGTGTCTACACAGGTGAGATTGAGATTTGGGTAGCACGGTGATAGGAGTGTCAGAGGTGAGTGTCCGTGTGCCAGTCCTTTTCGTGAATTGTGTCACGTGGCTCTGAGTGGAGTTGGTTCGTGATGGATATTGAGGATAAGTTGTGGCCATTTGGACTGGTTATGAGGCACAGGTGCACGTTTCCCGGAATCGAGGTAGTGATTTGACCAATCTTGATCAGTGTGGTTGTGCTCGAAGTGGATTCGAGGAATGGAGCGGGTCGGTGTCAAGAGTGTGGCTCTGTGGGGATGCCATGAGTAGTCGGGAGAGCTATTCGAGTGATCTAAGCGCCCAGGTAATCGGTGGTTTAGCGTATTGTTGGTCTGGCGGACATGGTGTCCAAGGCTAAATGAGTGATGTGATGGCTATAGATGGAGCGCTCGGCTATAGCGAGACTCCACAAAGTTTGGAACTTGGTGCTTTTTGAAGTGCCACTGATCGGATTGTGGTGCTAAGGTCAGAGGTTTCCCATGGCTCGGGAGGAGCGGTGCAATGGGATTGTGTGTGAAGTGAGTGGTTGTTTAACCTGAGTAATGTTGTGCTTAGGTGGGTGCCGAGAGTTGGTTGCTGTCGGTTAGTAGTTCATGGGAACTGTAAGGTTGCTGAGTGCAGATTGGTCGGTGGTGATATGGAACAACTACTTTCCCAATGAAAGAATCCCTCGAAGTGCGTATGCGAGATGAGAGCCCCACCGTTGAGAGTGTGTTGGAGGCGGTGGGCCTAGGATTAGTGTGTTTGAGGAGTTCGAGATTCTTGTTAGTGACTTCGTCATTCTTTCCCCTCTCGAGAATTTGGTGTTGGCCAGAGAGCCATGGAGGACCAAGAGGGTGCCAAGTGGTGTGTGGCCAGTGTTCGGTGGAACTGACTGGTGGCCCGGAAAGAGAAGTAGGAGAGGATGTGGTCAGAGGACTTCCGGTTGATGCGAGACCGGCAGCTGGCAGATGATTTTCTGCAGTCGATGTCTTGTCTCTCTGGTTGGTTATTATGTGATGCGAGTTGTGAACTGTGAAGTCTCTGGCGGTCGATTGTAGTCAGTCTCATGAGTGTGGATGGTGACCGAAGAGACGTTGGCCTCGAGACTAGTGCTAACCGGTGACCCTTGAGGTGTGTTGACCCTGAATGTGAGCGGTGCTGACTGTGTGAAGTCGGTGGAAGAGTCATGGTCAGCCGAGATGGCAGTGAGAGTGTTGTTGGAGCTGAGGTGTGATCGTGCTCCTTGTGAGGAGTACTCGATGTTTAGCGATTAAGGAAGCTGATGTCCTGAGTGGATTGCGGGGTGTGGAGATCCCAGTCTTGGAGTGGAGTCGGGTCTCGACTCGTGTGTTCCCTCCGCACGTGGAGTGTGCCTAATGATTGTTCGTGCCCTGAAGAGTTTCAGGAAGCTGAGGTTATGCCAGACTCGCCAGTCTATGTGTGTCCTGATCAGTCTGAGGGTCGGTGGGAATTGGTGTGGTAAAGCAAGAGGGCTTTGTTGGTTGTATTGGTCTGGCAGTGTTCCTCAGAGATGTTTGTTTGGAGAGTTTGGTGGTTATGCTATAACCGTTGGGTGAGTTCTTCTCCGTGAGTCTTGTGCTTTGTCCCAAATTCTGAGGATGAAATTTCTATAAGGGGGGAGGACTATAATGTCCCGGATTTTTGGATCGTGTTTCTGCGGGTTGCGGATCGTGTCTGTATGGGTTGCGGACTTGAGTATTGGATTTTTGGACCCTTAGATGGTATTTATATGAGTTATTTCAGGTCTGTGGCGGCGCGTTGGGTGGCCTGGTTTTTTCTTGAAATTTTTTGAAGTCTGAATTATTTTTTGGGGAATTTTTGGGGTTTACACATATTTTGTAAATAAAAAAATAAATAATTAGTAAAACGTTTAAAACCCCCTTTTAATCCCTCTCCCCCCTCCGTTCTCTCATCTCTCACTCTCTCGCGTCTCTCCTCTCCCTCACTCTCTCCCGTCTCTCCTTCCCTCTCCGTTCTCAACCCGGTGGCCAACGACGGTCGCGAGGGGACGTGCGGCGGAGTGGCGACAGTGGTGTTCGGCGAGGACGTAGGCGAGGAGCATGGCGTGCGGCGAGGCGGAGGCGATCGTGGCCATGGGAGTTGACCACGCGTGAGATCAGAGTTTTCACGTGGTTTTTAATGGTAAAAGCTCGAATAAGGTAGGGGGACGGATCCCTAGCACTCTCGCATGTCTTTCCTCGCGTTTCCGTGATTCGACGAGGTAGAGAGTGGGCACATTTCTTGTTTTGGGGAAAGTGATCATGTTCATGGTGAGCGACGGTTTTGCCTGGTTGGGCCTTGATTTATGCTTTGGTTTCGATTTCCCGGTTGTAGGAATGCCCGGGGATGGGTTCCCCTCGCTTTCCCCTTCACGTCAAGGCGAATGGGGCTCCGGATTGAACTCCGCGTGGAGTTTGGTTCACTTTTGTGAACCCGGCAGTGGGCCGCCACGGGAGTGGGCATGTGCCCCAGTGCTGGGTGGATAGAACTCTGGTCGCCCAAGACTGCTGCGCGGCCAGAGGTCTAGCCACCCAGCAACAGGACTCTAGCCGCCCTTCCCCAGTCTGCAGGCGGCCGGAAGGCTGGCCGCCATGCACTGTTCCTGGGCGGCCAAAGGGTTGGCCGTCCTAGGTTGCTGGGTGGCCAGCACTCTGGACGCCCATGCCCTCTTGTTGCCCTAGACTGGGCGGCCAAATCTGTGGCCGCCCAGGCATGCTGGCTGGCCAAAGAGATGGATGCCCAGTCCACAAGTTTGCCCAGTGCTGGGTGGCCAGTGGTCTGGCCGGCCAGGCCACTAGGCGGCCAAGAGGTTGGCTGCCCAGACCATTCTTTCCCCAGGGTGCTATGCTTCACTGTTTCTTGCCTCGAGGTGTCCGTATGTGACATGGTTCCGCGGAAGAGGTGTCCCCGTGATTCTTTATGATGTGGGTTTTCTGTATAAGTTATCATGGGCCATCCCTGTGGGGTTCATATATTGTAGGGAGTGTTTTTTTGTGTGTGTAGGGTATTGTAGTAGAGGTCCATTCTCGTGCGAGTTTAGTTGGTCGGCGTTCATTGGTTTCCGTTACCGACCTTAGGCGATTTGCCTATCCCGGGTTGTGCCACTTCGTGGTTTCAGGTGTGTGTGAGTTGGACCTTCTTCCAAGTAGAACTCCACTGGCTCAGCTTACTGAGTGTCGTGGGCATACCGGCTGGGCTGAGAGCGTTGCATACTGAGTGCTGACATGTTCTGACCGCGTGGTCGAGAGCTATTCCCGATGTGACGATTTTTAGGCTGGTTACCATAGGGTCCCTCGTCTTTACAGCCTGAGTCCGACTGGGAGGAAAATCAGCTAGAGGACCTAACTTAGAGCACATGGTCTGTGTGTGCACATGTGGTTAGGGGCAGAGGACCCACGCCGACGGGCCTGACCCCAACTAGTCCTTGTGTTGCTGCGACTCCGTCTCGCTCTCTAGGAGAGGTGGGCAGGTGTGAGCGTAGTGGGCAGTGTAAGGCATGTGGGACGCATCTGACCTAGTCCCTTGCCTCACTCTTTGGGAGAGGTGGCCTGGTTAGGGAGAGTCGGCATGGTGTAAGACATCAATGGATGCATCCAGCCGATGCTAGTGGGAGAGTACTTCAATCACCCGTGGGTTTAGTTCCCAACCGTGAGTCATAGTTCTCCGGAGTAGGGGTAGTGTGTTCTGACCAGATGACTTTAGCGTGACTTCTCGCCTGTGAGGCCCAGGTTTTTTCTGACAGCGTGGTTAGGGTTCTCCCGGTAGCTAGGATAGGATGTTTCAGGGGTGTAGTTTTCGTAGTGGATTCCATCCGTGAGGGTTTTTCCTACATTATAGGCTTCGTTGGTTCTTTCGGCAATGCAACCGCAACCTTCCTTAGATCGGTGGTTCGGACTCGAAATTGTGGTTCCATTGTGAGGGTAGGAGTAGTGTAGAGACTATGTGGTTCTGCCGTGTTACTGTTATGCTATGCTAGCCACCACTGTTGTTATTGTTGTTATTTTAGTTACTTCGCCACTACTGCTATTTTCCTTTACTGTTGTTATTTCTACTGCTGTTATTTTTGTTACCGCTTTCGGTGTGGTGGGTAATCTGTGGGACCCCTAGTGGGCTAATGAGATGAGGCTCACTCCCTGCTTTTTTAGGTGTAGCGCTTCTCCTCGAGGTGGTGCATCTCGGTCGGAGGTCTCTTAGCTGTCAACTCACCAGTGCCGGGGTATGCCCTGAGGCAATTAATGTTGTATTTAATTGTTATAAGACGTTAATTTTATTTCTAGCAGTTAATTATTAATGTTGTAGTTTATTTTCCTGCTTGTTTAGAATTTCAATCCATAACCACACTATCCCTATAAACTCTTCCGAGCTTCCCAGCTTGTGGGTGGCGGCGTAGGATCCGAATGATATCGGGTTGACTCGGTATCCGGATCTTGGGTCATTACATATTCTCTCTTCTCTGCTCCTCGGCCCTCTCCCCCTCGTACTCTCTTCCCTTCTCTCCCTCTCCCTCTCCCTCTTGTACGTCGCTTGCATCCCCCTCCCTGCTCCCTTCTCTCCCTGTCTCGCTCTTCTCACACACGCACACACCGCACGTATTATTTCGATTTTTATTTTATTTCTTCTTTCTTTTATTTTATTAACTCTCCTCTCCACCTCTATCTCTATCTCTCTCTACATCTCCCTCTATTTTCTCTCTCTTTCTTCTATCTCTTTAACCCCTCCAAAGACAGCGCAAGATGGGCGTCCTCGGCTCCAAGTTGAGTGGAAATCAAAGGCTCAAGGAGCCAACATCACCCCGACACCATGGTCGCGACATCCTTGCCCCTCATTCCTCCTCGGTGCTATTTAGGGTTTTTATTTTGAGTTGTACTCTTTATTTTCACACTTCATGTTGTAAAGATTATCTTTTAATTAGTGAAAGTCATGTGTCTTTATTTTCTCTCTTTAGACCTCTCTCTCACCTCTTTCTTCTTCTTTCTCTCCCTCTCTTCCGTTCTCTCTCTAAAACCTTTCAAATTTTATTAGATATATTTATTTAATGTTATTTTTATTTTAAATTACGTATAACTACCAAAGTTCGCATTCCGCTTAGAACACAAGATCTTCAACTCATAAATCTAAACCTCTCTATGGATTCGACCCGAACTCGCCGTTGTGCCACGTTGTTTATTTTTGTTGCGAGTTCGGTAATTAATTTTGAGATTGGTCATCGCGTGTGTTTTAACGATGAGCCTCGCGGCGCATCAACGTCGAGTCATGTCTTATTTTATGAGGGTGGTGACTTAAGACTGATTAGCTACAATGATGCAGATTGGGCTAGTGATAGAGATGAGCAGAAGTCAACCCCTGGCTTCGTGCTCTTATTGGATAGTAGAGCTATCTCATGGTGTAGTAAAAAGCATATTTGCATCACCTTATCTACGATGGAGGTAGAGTACATAGCTTACTTCACCACATGCTAGGAGGCAGTGTGGTTGTGGAGCTTCCTACAATGATTAGCACTTACATCTCACTGAGATGAGGGTGTACTACTATATGTGGACATCACATCAACGTTTACCTTCACCAAGGACCCCAAGCATCACGGCATGACCAAGAACATTGATATCTTTTATCACTACATTAGGGACTACTAGCGATAGGGTTGGTGGCACTCTGGCATATCTCCATTGTTGTATGGTAGATGATCCACTAACTATCTAGCACCCCCGGCTAATCATAAGACTAAATTAAAAATAAATACATATATTTGAAATAAAAATGAGAAAAGAATAGATAAGTATGACTTAATGTTGTAAATTAAGTCTGGTAACTTAACTTAAATAATTAAGAATTTAGATAAGTCTTTATGTGAATAAATAAGAGAGAAAGAAAGAAGAATAATTTAATGATCAGTTCATATTAAATATAGTAAACAAATGATCAATTAAGGATTCGATTAAATTAAGCAGGAATAGATTAAAAGGAACCCATCTAATTATGAAATTACCCTTTTATTTTTTTATAATACTCACAGTCCTAATGTGAACTCAATTTGGCAATTAGCATATTTTAATGTTGCTTATTTAAAAAATTATCATTTTAATGGCACCTTATTCCTTTAAAATGTTCTAAAATAAAATACATAAATGAAATGAAAAGTAATATTATAATATGAATTTCCACAGTTAAATTTGTTAATTAATCATGTTCTTTATCTAACATTATATTATTTTAATACTAAATTCAATTTATAGAGCATATTAGAAATATTTAAAATAATCATAAGGGAAACTCTTTAAGGGAAACTCTTAAAAAGAGAGATAACATTGTAAAGTAATATTCTCACATCTTCAATTAGTTTAATTAATGAAGTGTTTAAAGGTACTTTTAATCTATATAACATCTTGAAAATATTTATAAAATAATAACAAGGAAAGCACTTAAAATAAGAAGAAATATTGTAAAATAATTCTATCACATTTAAACCTCAATTAGTTTAACTAATGAAGTGTTTAGAGATAAATTTAATTTAAAGAATCATTTAAATAGATCTTTGAAAATATATAAATGTATATTTAAATTGCTAGAAAAACACTTAATATGTAAAATAACATGTAACATGATTTCCCCACATATAATTTCAATTAGTTAATTAATGATGCTTTTATTGAAAGACATTATAATTTATTATTGATGCTTTTAAATTAAGAGAGCACTCAACTATATTTAAGAGAATAAATAAAAATAAAACTCGTTACAGGTTATCACATTCAATGTGAACAAAGATAAAACTCAAGTAATCTTATTCAAGATAAATAGAGATAAAACTCCTAAAATGAGAAAAGATGAATTATCATTTCTTTGATAGAAATCTTTAATGATATAAAAAAAACCAATAAATAAGAACTCATAAAATAATACCAATGGGTTATATATATATTTTTGGTAAGTAATGATCTATGTATTAAGAATAATCAAACTGTACATCAAAAAGTCTGAAAATCAGAACTAACATGCTCAGGGTCACACAAGTTGTGGTCTCAGAGCTAATTAAAAAGAATGAATCTTTTAAAGATGCATTTCTCTCTAGCAGTTAATGGTTTTTGACCATGAGCTTCAATGACCCTTCTAGTATCTTCAAGGATATCAATGAAGATGTTACTTTTTCTGGTGCTGGTGCCTTCAAAAATTCTTCTACAGTGTTCCTTCCAAATCTTTCAAATAGTAATGCGAAAGAGAAATCTAGCGAGGATAATCAATAGCCCAGATCTGGGGAATTCAACATGAAGCTGCTGCAATTCTTGGACTACTCCTGATTCCGGTTGCCTGGAAAGGTCAAACCAAACGAGAATGTGTTTCCAAACCCAACTTGAATAAGCACATGCAAAGAAAATGTGGTCTTGATAATCATTTCCTTACATATGGGTTATATATTTGCTAATAAATATTTGGGTCCATCGTACCCCATGACTCTAAAAAAGATAAAATAATAATACTTTAAATGAGCTCTAGTTAATTGACCCATATTATAGAATTACTAAAAATAATTTAAGGGTGATTTAAATTCATTTTTACTTTAAGCAATTAAAACTAAGCGAATTACCTTTTTATCAACATTAAATTAATAATTTCTAAAGGTTACATACCTTAATGGGCCATAATAAATTAACGTGAGATATTAAATGGGCCTTAAGTGGGCTTTAACAAGATAACCCTAAAACCATTAACAGAGTTGACCATATACTCAAAACCCAAAAAGCTAAAATAGGTCAAGCGGTTAGTCGACCCTAGCGGAGGACGGCGGCTGTAGTTTGTGTAGGTGTATTATTAACGGGAGTTAGGATTCTTAATTCCTCATCTTTAGTCACGTATCGATAGTTAATTTTATTATTGAACTCAACCCTATTGAGTTCTCAACGTTTCTACAAATTATTAATTCTGTTGTAAATAACGTCGTGATCAGATGGTGTCTTTTAATAGGCATCGGGATAACAAGATGCGATTCTGGTTCCTGATTTAATCTACGTCGAAGGGGGAAGGCGCGAATCTCTTAATTTGTGTCTTGTCTCCCTGACGCAATTCCAAATTTTGATCATGTTGTATACCATGCATCAATATATTAATCACTTCTTTAAAAAATAATTTATGAATTATTAATCCTGAAAGTGAAATTTATTTAGTTCAAAAATCTGAACTTTAAACAATGTTAAATTCTTTGATTTAAGTATTGTCTCTTGCATGAGCCTTAATCAAGGTCTATGATTATCTAATCTTATAATACCATGATTGCTGCTCAGTCTCTCTTGATTAATCTCTATCAGAATTCTATACAAAAATAAGTATGATTTTTTGTTCCCCTTTTAATCCTATGATATAGCCTCTATTAGTTCAATAAAATTTTGAACCGTTGATGAATGGTGCCATAGTGGTGAATGCGACTTTGTATTTTACGTCTATGCGGGAAGGCACGAATAAGAATTTGCGACTTCTGACCGCGACGTGATTCACAATTTTTCGTGGTTTATTTTACTTCATTAGTTGGAGAAATTTCTGAATTCATATCACATTGTTATGACGTGATTCAATTGTTTCTCGATGTTTATCCCGAAAAAAATCTTTCTTGGTGAAGAAAGGACCCTCCGTTTGAGAATCTCTCTGGACGGACTAGAATCTCTTTCGCTAAGATCTCTATAAGACCCCGACATCGAAGGAATCCCTTTTCGATTACTCGACTGGTTGTACACTAAAAGTCCTGAAAACCCTCTAAATCATATCACCCTGTGGAGACGCGATTTAACCGACCTTTATGGAATGCATCATACTGTTCAAACACAATCCTGTTGAAATTCTCTAAAATGCGGCATACTGTCATGACGCGGTTCTGTTAGCCTATGTTGAAGACGTCTAACTGTCTAGATGCATTTCCTGGAATCTTATTGTAACACGTCACACTATCCAGACGTGTTTTTCCTAAGTTTTGTAAAACACATCACTATGTGGTGACGTGATTCAACCTACGTTTTGCTTTGATTCTCACAAAATCTAATTATCGTCTTTGCAACCAGAACCTCCAATATCTCTGTGCAAATAGAAATCTCAGTTATGTTAAAATTGTAAACTTTTGACTTCCATCTGCACAACTCATTCTCTACATGAGTCTTGCATTCTACTTGTTCAACTTCATTCTACGTGGACATGACTTCCTTGAATCTACTTGGTCATTATTATTAAAATTTGTTTAGCGATTTATATGGGATCTTGAATCCACATGACACTCAATGTTTGATAAATTTTGTGGCATGATCTGGTTCTGGGCAAGTAAAATCTGAAAGTACTTATGCCCATAAGAGTTGGATGATGAGGTATGCCATTACACCAATGACATGCAAATTTTGATCGAGACAATTCACGTACTTGTTATATGAATGATTGACTTGTTACTTGCTACCTACTACATGATTGAATGACTGACTCGTACTTGTTATTTTAGAATTCAATTGCTATATGATCAATCTATAGTTATGTTCGCTTGTTACATATTTATCATTTGATATACGTCATCTTTTGTTACTAATTTTTTGAGAAACTATAAGCCATATGAGACAAAGTGCTATGCTAAAGGAGCCACCTCTTGAGTTCGCAATGGAACAAAGTGCTACATAGTGAGAGCCATCTCTTGAGTTTGTTATGGTCACATTAATCCCTCCATGCTAGTCCTTTGAAATTGGCCTTCTTGCTATATCTCTTTGAAATTGATCTCTACTATCATCATGATTATTCCTTGCAGTTGATCGTTAGTCTAACTTTATCTTGTTAACCTAAATGAGTAATGCTTTGTGCACCGCATGCGATGCACAAAGCCACCTCATTCTATAATGAACCGAGACGATTGGTCCACGTTGGCATATACCACTTCACCGGTCGGACGAACCGAGACGTGCTCTGACAGATTTAATGGCATTGCCAACTCATTAGCAGGGCCACGATTTAAACTTACCAAAAATGCCCTTGCAGTTTTCCCTCCATTGCGCATTAAGGCACCGTGAAACTTCAGGTAGCGTCTTTCCCTCCAGTGGCATTGTCAATTGATTGTTTCTTCTGCCGATTCCCCACGCCCCCTTCTTCGGTTGCTCATCTTCTCCGTAGGCGGCAGTGATTAGTGGAGCGGAAACAGGTGCGGAAGCAGAAGGCCATCGTGTGCGCATCAGCCCATCATCTGCGCGTCAGCCTATCGTCAGCGAGGGTTTAGGGTTGGCTATGGCACCTAAGATCGGCAAGGGGAAGAGTAAGATGCTACGAGGCAATGTGCTTGGGGAAAAGGAAGTAGAAAATGTAGAGGAGAGGACGAAGTCAGAGCCACAGGGAGAGGAAGTCACATCCACTGCGAGGGCTGCTGAAGAAGAAAGGCAACAGGAAACCGTATGCTTGGCAACAACGCTGGAAGAGGCGCAGAGAGGAAGGGCTCAACAACAAGAGACGTGAGGTAAGGTAATGTTCTACTAGAATGTAATATATGACATTCCACTGTAAATCTTTTCATTTACATGCAACCTATTTCATTCACACTGGCAACATGGGTGGGCGTGGTGATGGGGGTCTGTAACAAAACGATTACATATTTTTGAACAGAGGTGAAACATTTTGATCTGGAGTGAAATATTCTGCCCTGGAACGACTGAGGTCGCATGAGTTCTTTATAACTTATATTTCTTTGCCTTTTACAAAGACTGAAATGTTTTACATATAAGTGAAAGTTTTTGAACAGAGGTGAAACATTTTGAACTGGAGTGAAATATTCTGCCCTGGAACGACTGAGGCAACCTCAGTTCTTTGTAACTTATATTTCTTTACCTTTTAAAAAGAGTGAAATGTTTTGCATATAAGTGAAAGTTTTTGAACAGAGGTGAAATATTTTGAACTGGAGTGAAATATTCTACCCTGGAACGACTGAGGCAGCCTCAGTTCTTTGTAACTTATATTTCTTTGCATTTTACAAAGAGTGAAATGTTTTGCATATAAGTGAAAGTTTTTGAATAGAGGTGAAATAATCTGCCCTGGAACGACCGAGGCAGTCTCAGTTCTTTGTAACTTATATTTCTTTGCCTTTTACAAAGAGTGAAATGTTTTGCATATAAGTGAAAGTTTTTGAACAGAGGTGAAATATTTTGAACTAGAGTGAAATATTCTGCCCTGGAACGACTGAGACAGCCTCAGTTCTTTGTAACTTATATTTCTTTGCCTTTTACAAAGGGTGAAATGTTTTGCATATAAGTGAAAGTTTTTGAACAGAGGTGAAATATTTTGAACTGGAGTGAAAAATTCTGCCCTGGAACGACTGAGGCAGCCTCAGTTCTTTGTAACTTATATTTCTTTGCCTTTTACAAAGAGTGAAATGTTTTGCATATAAGTGAAAGTTTTTGAACAGAGGTGAAATATTTTGAACTGGAGTGAAATATTCTGCCTTGGAACGACTGAGACAGCCTCGGTTCTTTGTAACTTATATTTCTTTGCCTTTTACAAAGAGTGAAATATTTTGCATATAAGTGAAAGTTTTTGAACAGAGGTGAAATATTTTGAACTAGAGTGAAATATTCTGCCCTGGAACGACTGAGGCAGCCCCAGTTCTTTGTAACTTATATTTCTTTACCTTTTACAAAGAGTGAAATATTTTGCATATAAGTGAAAATTTTTGAACAGAGGTGAAATATTTTGAACTGGAGTGAAATATTCTGCCCTAGAACGACTGAGGCAGCCTCAGTTCTTTGTAACTTATATTTCTTTACCTTTTAACAAGAGTGAAATGTTTTGCATATAAGTGAATTATTTTAGGAAGTCTTATTTTATTACATATAAGTGAAATATTTTACATATAAGTGAAATGTTTTGCATATTTCTTTGCTTTGTAACTTATATTTCTCTGTAAGTCTTATTTTATTTCTTTTGTTTCAGGAAATGTAAGAAGAAAGTTGTTGGCCAAGAGGCCAAGAACTGTACAGAAAATGGAGAACATTCCAAAGTGAATCAACCATCATTGCTTCATATCTTTTTACTCCAAGAGTGTTCAAGAAATCAAATTCAGGGACTGTCACAAAACTTTGTTGAATAAGACCCCTTTCTGTGTGTTTATGAATATCCCTCCCATTGCCTTTGATAGATTTTTTTAGAGAACATATTATCATGTCATGTGCAGGACGGTGTTTTTCGATTTGGCAAATGCAAAGTGCAGTTTACTGCACAGGATGTTGCACTAATTCTAGGACTCCCATATATTGGGAGGAGGATCGAGCACGCCGGCTCACGGGTCCAAAAATCACATTTGAAAGAGAGGTTTGGGAAGTAGCTGACCACTAACAGACATGCTGTGGTCCACCTAATCAATTCTGTGAAGGAATCAGACAAGAAGGAAGACATTGAAGACACAGTCCGCTTATGGATTATTTTGATGCTGTCAACTTTCATTTGTCCGTATACCAGCTATGCTTGTCCAAAGCAAATGCTGCATTATCTTGATGAGATTGGTGCTATTGGATCTTACTCATGGGCTGTGGCCGTCCATGAGGTTTTAATGGTTAGATTATGTTTTATATCTGAGAAGAAAAATGGAAGTCTGTCTGAGAAAAGTGGAAGCTCTAAAATATTACTGGGCTGTGCTGCTGCTCTTTGTGTAAGTTTCTGAACCTATTTTTTAAACAACATTTATGGTAGTTTGCTTACATTGATTTTAATTATGTTAAAAAATGTAGGTTTGGGGTTTGGAGCACAGTAAGTTGAAGAAGCCCAAGGACAAGAGTGCATTCCCACGATTGATGAGGTGGGATTCACAACTAAAGAGGAAGCCCGAGCGCTCCTTTTCATCCTTGACTGCACCTTCTATACTTGTGGTTCATACTTTATTTCACTACACAGTAATTCTAATGCATTCATATATAATATGATGTAACATGTAATCGAAAAACTTTAGGTGCATAGGTCAGAAGAATGGCTCCTAGAGGGGGAGCATGAACAACTTCTGCGGGCTTCTGTTAGCCTAATTTCAAAATCTTCCGACTAAATGAAAATAGAATCATTGGTTGACGAGATAAAGGGCCTTAAGGAAGCCCTTCGAGTTTCAGAAGAGAAGAGGGAGAAAGATGTTGCTCACTTTAGGACACAAATGCAGGGTTTGATCCATGAAGTGCAGCAACTGAAGACAAAAATGTCTCCCGTTGGGGAGGGGAAGGAGGCTCAGGTGGGGGAGGAGGAGGGTGAGGGAGGAGGAGGAGGCAGAGGATCCAGTGGAGGCTGCGGTGGTAATGGAGGCTGAGGTGGTTAGGCCAAAGGAGGAGGCTGAGGCTATTAAGGTAAGCTCCATTTCCAAAGCTGTAATGCGTCGCGGTAAACGACAACCCTCTACTTCAGTAAAATCCCCGTACGTTACGCTCCAGAAGAAGGTAAAGAAATCAGCCCCAGTGTCAAAAGATGAAGAAGAAGGTCCCACAGGTAAATCGACACTTGATCCGGTGCCTGTCCCACCAGGGGGTCCTAATACTGAAACTGGGAGAAATGTAAAATATTTTGAATTCCTGTAAAATTTGATCGTTCGATATCTATAACTTTGTTTATTGTAATAACTATTATGTGTTAGTACTGTGTACTTTGTTTAATTTTTAGAGAAATATATTTTATTTTATGAAGTTATGGTTTATCCATGTGCAGTACGTAATAATTATGCTGCAAATTGTTTTAGATCCGTGCACTCTGTTTTCTTTGACACTGTAAATATGTTTCACTCCTCTGCAATATGTTAGTCCCTGTTACAGTTTTGAGATGTTCTGTGTAATATATTTCCGTTCTGTATAAATTGTAAATATTGTGAGTGCAATATGTTTCATCCATACATAATGCAATCATACATTGAAGTCCGAAGGGATTACTGTGGGCTGGGAAAACTCTATAACTCACATGAGAGCATCATTAATAATTTCTTATTGGTTGAAATGAACAAGTAATCCAGTCACATATCTCTTTTTTTTCCCCACCGATGTCCAAGTATTTTGATATGTTTATATCTCTGAACAATGTTCCAATTGTGAAAAACCACTGGGGGGGTTCAGTTAGTAGGTTGCAGCTACGTGAATTGTTGTTTGGGGAGATGATTGACTTTGATGTAAGTGTATTCTAACATATGTGCCTTCCTTTGCCCCTACATAGATTCAACATTCATAGTGATTTATTGGTAATATGTTGTAGGTTCTCGACTGCTGTCTGGAATTACTTATGAGAAATCATGCTTCCTCCCCATCAGCGTCAGTGAAATATTTATGCATGTCAGTGGTGCAATCCTCTTTTCTTTAGCTTCAGCCCGTCAAGTTCTTCGCTAAGGCAAGCTTATTGAAGCGTTATGTGACTCAATTCCTTAAGGAAGAGGACATGCAAGAGAATGATTATTGTTGTGTCCCTGAGGTCATTTGAGTCATTCTGTGGTCACATGGGTCATTCGACATCATTTTATAGTCATATAAGTTTTGTGTATTCTTGGTTTTGATAATGGCTTAACACTATTAGTCATTGTTATTTTTCACGCTCTTATGACTGACATATGTGATATTTTGTTCATGACAGATATGCACATGAAAGCTCAATGTTACGCCCTCGCACGCGGATCGACCTGCGCGGTCAGGTCGCGGGGGTCAAGGGGGCAGCGCCCCTTGCGGGGGTTTTCGGGGGCGGAGCCCCCGGAACAAAAATTTGATTGAATACTCCATAATCAAATCTTCAAGACAATCAAGGTCGATGCCACAGACATGAACGGGCGGCTAACGGACTCAAGCGACGGAGCTGGTGCGGCCAACGGACCGACCCGGGGTGACCCGGGCTCTGCCCAGCTGGCGGTCGACCGCCAGCATAGGGGCGGTCGACCGCCCCAGCCAGGGACCGCCCAGCTGCAGGTTTGGCAGCTGGCGGTCGACCGCCAGCCAGTGGCGATCGACCGGAATTCCCAGGGGCCATTCGTCTACAGCATTTTACAGTGGCGGTCGACCGCCAGGAGCTGCCCGTCGACCGCCAGCCCCGAGCCTTCATTTTTGACTTTGTTTCCAACTTCGAAAAGAGCCATTCAACCTTGATTTGTTTAATCCTAAAGTCACCTAATCACCCACAAATTGTGGATCTGGTCTAAGGCTTGTCCAAGGACCATTCAAGGTCTATAAAACCAATACAAGAGGGTTGAAAACCCTAAGGCTTCAAGAGGGTTACAAGGGAGGCTGCTAGAGTGTGTTCAAGGGAGAGGAATTCGGAGCACTGTAGCAGTGAATAGTACTCCGTGAAGAAGGTCTTCATCCTCAAGTGTTCAAGCTCTTCAAGTGGAGATCAAGATCAAGGCCAAGAGAAGAAAAGGCTGCATCCTCCATCCTCTTCATCATCTCAAGGGGATCCATTGAAGCTCACTATCAAGGGAAATCATCTTCATTCATTCAAGTTCTTTCAAGTTCATTCAAGGTGATATTTCACGCATTCAAACTCCTAGAAGCTAAAGAAGCAATCAAGATTCAAGGTAGCTTCATCATCTCCTTCATTCATTCAAAGAAATTCAAAGAGAAGATCAAGAGAGAAGAATTGAAGGAAGAGGTACTGTTCACGTGAACAGTACTCCGTGAAGAACATTCATCCAATCAAGGGTGAATCAAGAAGGTTGAGTTGAAGCCAAGAGGAGCCTTGTTGCTGATCAACATTCCATACAAGGGCCAATTCATTTTCACTCATAACTCAATCTCTTGTTTTAGTTCATTCACATTTGTTTCAGTTTCATTATTGTTTAAACATTGAAAGTGTGATTCATCCCTACCGGTGGTTAGTAGGAAGGCAATTGGAGGGTGTTCCAATTTGCGGTTGACGTCCCTACCAGGTGGTGAGTAGGAAGGCAATCGGTGGTTTCCGATTTGCGGTTCTGTGCGTTGCACAAGTGAAGCCTCACCGGGTTTTGGTGAGGGGTGGACGTAGGGCTGAGGATTCAGTCCGAACCACCTTAAAAATCCTGTCTAGTGTGGTTTGCTTGTGTGATTGATTCGTTCTAGATGCATGCTTAGGATCGAATTATTATATATCTTGCTTATCTTGCTAAGTGAATCATAACATTCTTGGAAGCTAGTTTCTATTCCGCTGCAATTCATTTTAACTAGCTGTTTAGAGGGCCGCATTGTGAAAAGTGGGGCTGATCTATTCACCCCTCCCCTCTAGATCCGCTATCCACTACACAACAAGTGGTATCAGAGCCTAATCTCTCATTTTGGGGTCCAACGACCTTGAGGGAAATGGTGGATCAGCGTCCAAGGGTTTTCTACCCGAAGGACATGCTGTGAATAGGCCTCCTTACTTTACTGGAACTAACTATGCTTATTGGAAACATCGCATGCAGGTGTTCATTTGCGCCCAAGACTACGAACTTTGGCGAGTAATCAACAAAGGTCCGTATGAGCTTACGGATAAAGAAGACTTGTGGACAAAGAACAGATATGGCAATCCACTGTCAATTGGAATGCTAAACACATCATGCAATGCTCACTTCATGCAGTAGAATTCTCAAGAGTGGCTACCTGCGCATCTGCAAAATAAATGTGGGATAAGTTAGAGGTAATCTACGAAGGAACCTCTCAGGTACGAGAAACAAAAGCCAACATTTTAGTTTCTGAATATGAAATGTTCCGCATGAAGCCTGATGAGTCAATTCGAGATATGTATGCTCGATTGACTGTGCTTACTAATAGTCTAACTGATTTGGAAAAGAAATATACAGAGCAAGAAATTGTAAGAAAAATTCTCAGATCATTAACTCCAGCATGACACACGAAGGCTACCGTGGTGGAAGAATCCAGAGATCTCTCCACGACAAAGGTAGATGAACTCATTGGGTCACTAATGACTTATGAGATCAACCTTAAGAGCAAAGAGGTTGAGGCACCAAAGAAAAAGTCTTTAGCTCTTAAAGCAGGACCTAGCCGTCAAAGCTCCTCCGATGAAAGTGAGGATTCAGCTAGTGAGCGAGATGAGGATGACGTGGCTATGCTTACCCATAAGTTTGGAAAATTTCTGAGAAAAGAAGGTATGAGGTTCTTGAGAGGAAGATCTAAGGTGAGAAATGGTTTCAAAACTAATTCTGAAAATTTCAAGAAACCTGACAAAATTATTTGTTATTCTTGCAATAAACCAGGGCATTACAAGACTGATTGTCCTGACAGACTCAAAAAGGCTGACAAATGGAAGGGCAAGAAGAAGAACAAGGCCATGGTGTCCACTTGGAGCGACGAGGAAGAAAGTGATGATGAAACCAGCTCCTCGGACAAGGAAAGAGGAGATCTTTGCCTTATGGCCAAAGGTGATGAAGAAACCGAGGTAACTTCTCCATTTGAAGATTATACTGTTGATGATTGGGAGGAAGCATATATACAATTGATGGAAAAATATAACATGTACAAAAAGGAAAATAAATCATTGAAAAAGAAAATCAATTCTTTTGTGCATGATCATGAAACCAATCATAAGAATGCTATACTTGAGACTGAAATTGAAGATCTTAAGAAAATGATTGAAAATTTGGAGGAAGGAAGAAAAGAAATGGCTGACTTGAAAATTCAAAATGAAGACTTGAGAAATGAAATTGATAGCATGAAACTCAAAATGCAAACCTATGAAAAGGATAGCAAACTGAGCAATGAGAAATATGAAGCTGTCAAACAAGTTAACATTCAACTTTTGTAAAACATTGAAAACATAGAAAAAGAGTTGAAGGATAAACAACAGTCCTTAGAAAAATTTGTGGATGGAAGAGAAAACCTAGATGCATTGCTAGGTACTAGAATGAATTTCAACAAGGAAGGGTTGGGTTTTGAACCAACAAACAAAAGGCCAATTGGGCTCAAAACTATCACATTTGTTTTGTCTTCCGAAGCCTCCACCTCGAACACAACTCCCACACAAAATCAGTAAAAACAAAAGGAGAAAGGGAAAGAAAAGATTGAAGAGGCAATCACCAAAACCCCCAAGAAAACTACCCAAAAGCCTAAGAAAGGCCAATCTTCCCAACAGCATAGGTCAACACATTATTGGCCTTTATCTACTCAGCCTTCTAGGTATCACTATAACTGGGGTGCTCCATCACTTAGGCCAACACCACCTCACTTGTGGGGTAATTGTGATTTCTGTGTGCACCAATCCCCTAGGTGGCAAAATAATCATTTTCAATCTAAAACCAGCCAACGGCCTCAATGGTTTAAGCAGCAAACATTTTCAAACTTTCACAAAGTTCAACAAAGAACCTCCAAACAAAAAATGAATGTCAAAGTTGAAAAGAAAATTCCTGCATTAAACAAAGAAAACATGAATGCTAGAAAGGTTTGGATTCCGAAAGAGATGGTATCATGTTTTGAAAACTTGAAGAAGTTGGTGGGACCCAAGTTTTACTGGGTTCCAAACCCCATTGCTTAATTCTTTGTGCAGGAATGTCTTGCAGCCATGCATAACAGGTGGTACCTTGATAGCGGCTGTTCAAGACACATGACTAGAGACAAATCAAAATTTTGTCTCTTGGAGGAAAAGGAAGGAGGACACGTCACATTTGGAGGGAACAACAAGGGAAAAATCATTGGAACAGGTAATGTAGGTAAGAACCTCTCCAACTCCATTTGTAACGTGTTGTTAGTTGAAGGATTGAAATATAACTTGCTCAGCATAAGTCAATTGTGTGATAAAGGTCACAAAGTATTGTTTGATTCTCTTGAATGTAAGATCCTTGAACCAAAATCTGACAAGGTAAAATTTTCTGGTAAGAGAGTCAACAATGTTTACATGATTGACTTAGATGATCCTGCTCATGCAAATCTTTGTCTTGCTGCACCAAAATCTGAACTTGCATGGTTATGGCATCGTAGACTAGGACATGCTAGCTACAATGTTCTACATAAATTGTTAAAGCATTCAATGGTGAAAGGTTTGCCTGAATTATCTTTTAAACAAGAAAACAAGTTGTGTGATGCATGTGCCCTTGGTAAACAAACTGGAAAATCCTTCAAGGCTAGATCCTCATATTTGTCTTCCAAACCACTCGAGCTAATTCATATGGACTTATTTGGTCCAACCAGAACTGCTAGTTTAAGTGGTAGAAAATATGGATATGTCTTGGTGGATGATTTCTCTAGGTTCACATGGGTTTTCTTCCTCACACATAAAAATGATGCTTTTAATGAGTTTCAGGCACTCTATTTGAAGATAAAGCAGGACGGTGAGTTTAAAATTTCCAACATTCAATCTGATCATGGTGGTGAATTTGAGAATACTGATTTCTATAATCTTTGCAGGTCAGAAGGCATTTCACACTGATTCTCTTCACCAAGAACCCCCGAGCAAAATGGGATTGTTGAAAGAAGGAATCGAACACTCATAGAGATGGCAAGGACAATGCTCGCCGAAGGGCAACTTCCAAGGAAGTTTTGGGCCGAAGCGATAAATACGGCGTGTTACATTATCAACCGGTCAATGGTAAGGTCTCACACCAAAAAGACTCCCTATGAGTTGCTCAAAGGTAAAATGCCCTCTCTGCATCATATCAAAGTTTTTGGTTCAAAATGCTTCATTCACAATAATGACAAAAGAGATTTAGATAAATTCGAGTCCAAGAGCGATGAAGGTATATTTCTTGGATATTCTGATAGATCTAGGGCATATAGAATTTATAACATTAAAAGTCAAACTGTGGAAGAATCACCCCACGTTTCCTTTGATGAATATCATGATTCTAATAATGATAACTCTTGCAGGAAAAACGATGAAGATGGGGAATTCCTAAGCATAAAAGACAAGAGTGATCCTCCACAAGAAGAAATAAAAGAAGATGGTGACCGAGCTGAATCAAGCAGTGCAAGGAATCAAGCTCCAGGAGAAGGTAACGATTCTACAAACATTAAAATCCTTAAGGATCATCCCTTGGAGAATGTCCTTGGCAGCTTGAATGACCCACCTAGAACAAGGTCACATTTTAAAATTGTGGAAGAATTAGATCAACTTGCTCTTGTCTCGCAGCTTGAACCCAAAAACATTGATGATGCTTTAAAAGATGAAAACTGGATAAATTCCATGCAAGAAGAGTTAAACCAGTTTGAAAGAAACAAAGTTTGGCATCTTGTTCCTAGACCATCATCACAATCAGTAATAGGCACTAAATGGGTCTTTAGGAACAAACTAAGTGAGGATGGCAAGATAATAAGAAACAAAGCTAGATTGGTGGCTCAAGGGTATAATCAAGAGTTTGGGGTAGACTTTGATGAATCTTATGCCCCAGTTGCTAGACTTGAAGCCATCAGAATTTTACTTGCCTTTGCATGCTCCCTTAGAATAAAGCTGTATCAAATGGATGTCAAAAGTGCTTTCTTGAATGGCTTGCTCAAAGAAGAAGTCTATGTTGAGTAGCCCCCTGGCTTTTAGAACTCTAATAATGCAGATTTTGTATACAAGTTAGACAGGGCACTTTATGGACTTAAGCAAGCACCAAGAGCTTGGTATGAGAGGCTAAGCTCGTTCCTCATTGAAAAAGGGTACACACGAGGTAAGGTAGATCAAACACTTTTCACCAAGAAGCAAGGTAAGAATATCTTGATTGTTCAAATTTATGTTGATGACATTGTGTTTGGTTCTACAAAATCTGAAATGTGTGAGGAATTTGCTAACCTCATGACTAGTGAATTCGAGATGAGCCTAATGGGAGAACTTCAATTCTTTCTCGGTTTGCAGGTCAACCAAGGAGAAGACGGATGCTTCATAAATCAAGCCAAATACATTAAGGAGCTGTTGAAAAGATTTGACATGGCAAACAGCAAAATCATTGCAACTCCTATGAGCACCTCAACTTCACTGGATTCGGATGAAAATGGTAAATTGGTGGATGCAAAGGTCTATGGAGGTATGATTGGTTCTTTGCTTTACTTGACTGCATCCCGACCAGATATCCAGTTTAGTGTTTGCCTTTGTGTTAGATTTCAAGTTAGTCCTAGAGAATCCCATTTGAACGTATCCTTCGATATCTTACCGGCACTCAAGATTTGGGATTGTGGTATCCATCATCATGTGATTTATCTCTTATATCTTATTCTGATACGGACTACGCTGGATGCAAGCTGGATCGCAAGAGTACTAGTGGCTATTGCCAGTTTCTAGGCGGGTGTTTAGTTTCTTGGGCCTCCAAGAAACAACACTCGGTTGCCCTCTCAACCGCGGAGGCAGAATATGTTGCTGCGGGGAGCTGTGGCACCCAAGTGTTGTGGATTAAACACCAACTCCAAGACTACTTGGTGGATCTTGGTTGTGTCCCGATTGTGTGTGATAACACTAGTGCTATCAACCTTGCCAAAAATCCAGTCCAGCACTCTAGTACTAAGCATATTGAGATTAGGCATCACTTCATTAGAGATGAGGTCGGTAAGAAAAACTTTGAACTGCATTTTATTGATACATTGAATTAGATTGCTGATATCTTTACCAAACCCTTGTGTAATGACAGGTTTTCAACACTCAGAAGGGAGCTTGGTCTTTGCCGACCTCAGGCCAACAAACCTTGATATGATAATCTTGTTTCATTTAGTTGTGTGTTGTTGCATTTGTCCATGCATTGTTTATATGCCATCTTGCATATGGTGTCGCATTGCATGTAGATGCATAATAATGAATTGAGTTCATATTCATAATGCATTATACGGTTTGTGTTGCATATGGTGTTACATAGCATCATTCTCGCATGGCAATGGTATATCAAATGTTGATGTATGGAAGGGCAAGTTATGCTTGTCACGAAGCACTCAATATGCGTGAGGTTTCACCTCCGCCAAGTACCATGCGTCAATGTCGCATATAGGCCATATCGTAAGGGGGAGTTGTCCTTGTGCAGCATTCATGCATATGCTTCAAATTCATTCTGTTACATTTAATAAGTGTACAACCAAGTGTTGGGTCATGCACATCATTTCTGCCAAATTCATGACAACCCCTGCATGTTTTAGGTCATTCTCCTCTTGACTGTTATCATTACATGTGCTTACAAACATCACTCCTTCGTGCATCCATTGCATATACTTAGGGGGAGTTTTGTTGAATCTCTTAACCTCTCGCAATCTACATTTCTTGGCTCACAGTCTGAATATGAGCTCATGAGACTAGCGAATATATGGTGTAAGAGCTTTCTATTATGTGCCTTGATGATTGTTCATTCAATGAAAATGGTTCAGATTTAATGATTTCCTTGCAGTTCTGAAATATTTGTTTTGAAATCATCTATATTCTGTGGATTTAATAGACCTTAACTAGAGATTGCATATTAGGCTTTGAATGACTATCCTGAAATCTGAAAATCCAAACGTCATGACAATCTTGGAGATACTCTAGAGCTTCGTATTGTTTCTAAACATCTTGATGAGCTGGAAATCTTGAAAATCAATTTGCAGAGCAATGATATTGTTGCACGGAGAAATATGTCACGTCATCAAATCAAGTGACGAATGATATGTCATGATGTGCCCCTGTTATCTCTGTCATAAATCTTTTGGACTCTAGGCAGAGCAATGGTATAATTGCTGAGAAACATATCTTCTCATCAATGAAATGAGTTTGGATATGTCATGACGTGACTCTACTATCTCTGTTCATTCTGAAGCATTACAGTCAGTCTTGCCAAATACCTAGGAATACTGGCGTCTAAACAACGTGTATTCTTACGGTTAGGAGGCGTGTACTAGACTTGATTGCTCGTACAATATGAGTCATGTGCCTTCAAATTCAAAAGATATTGGAAATCAAAATATGAAACCTCTTGCTTCAATCATACAATTCCATGCTTTAGTCATGATTGTTTAGCCTCAATACTAGTTCTTGTGTTCTTCCCTTAGTGGTTATTGAATATGGATATATAAGACAAAGGACGGTTAAACACTGCCATGATATGCACCTTTGGTTCATTTCTATTAAATCTTGGATGTAGCTGCTTTTCGAACTCTTTTGATGATCTCGGATTTCATTAGCTTTGAACCATATATGTTGCTTATGGCATGCTTCAGTTTTGCATATAATGGCTTGCTCTTCACTCCTTTCAGCTATGGTCTCACAAACTTTATCCTTTATCACTCCTTTTTGCTATTGGCAAAGGGGGAGAATTCTATGTGTGAGTCTTTGTCAAAGGGGAAGCGTGCATTGTGGGCACGAGAGAGTCCAAGGGAGAGAACCTTTGTGTGTGTGTTTGTGTATGTGATTGGGTGTGCATAATTTCATCGCATTGTCATGTGTCATATGTGCATTCACACGCTTTAATTCATGGATATTGAGCTGCACATGTCACATAGTATAGCACTCATATCTGCATTCATATCTGCACTCACATGCTACTATCATGAATCTTGAGCTGCATATCTTGCATTTGTTATAACATATGCCATTTTAGACATTCATATCACATAATGACTCATAGTGTTGCCATCATCAAAAAGGGGGAGAATGTTGTGTCCCTGAGGTCATTTGAGTCATTCTGTGGTCACATGGGTCATTCGACATCATTTTATAGTCATATAAGTTTTGTGTATTCTTGGTTTTGATAATGGCTTAACACTATTAGTCATTGTTATTTTTCACGCTCTTATGACTGACATATGTGATATTTTGTTCATGACAGATATGCACATGAAAGCTCAATGTTACGCCCTCGCACGCGGATCGACCTGCGCGGTCAGGTCGCGGGGGTCAAGGGGGCAGCGCCCCTTGCGGGGGTTTTCGGGGGCGGAGCCCCCGGAACAAAAATTTGATTGAATACTCCATAATCAAATCTTCAAGACAATCAAGGTCGATGCCACAGACATGAACGGGCGGCTAACGGACTCAAGCGACGGAGCTGGTGCGGCCAACGGACCGACCCGGGGTGACCCGGGCTCTGCCCAGCTGGCGGTCGACCGCCAGCATAGGGGCGGTCGACCGCCCCAGCCAGGGACCGCCCAGCTGCAGGTTTGGCAGCTGGCGGTCGACCGCCAGCCAGTGGCGATCGACCGGAATTCCCAGGGGCCATTCGTCTACAGCATTTTACAGTGGCGGTCGACCGCCAGGAGCTGCCCGTCGACCGCCAGCCCCGAGCCTTCATTTTTGACTTTGTTTCCAACTTCGAAAAGAGCCATTCAACCTTGATTTGTTTAATCCTAAAGTCACCTAATCACCCATAAATTGTGGATCTGGTCTAAGGCTTGTCCAAGGACCATTCAAGGTCTATAAAACCAATACAAGAGGGTTGGAAACCCTAAGGCTTCAAGAGGGTTACAAGGGAGGCTGCTAGAGTGTGTTCAAGGGAGAGGAATTCGGAGCACTGTAGCAGTGAACAGTACTCCGTGAAGAAGGTCTTCATCCTCAAGTGTTCAAGCTCTTCAAGTGGAGATCAAGATCAAGGCCAAGAGAAGAAAAAGCTGCATCCTCCATCCTCTTCATCATCTCAAGGGGATCCATTGAAGCTCACTATCAAGGGAAATCATCTTCATTCATTCAAGTTCTTTCAAGTTCATTCAAGGTGATATTTCACGCATTCAAACTCCTAGAAGCTAAAGAAGCAATCAAGATTCAAGGTAGCTTCATCATCTCCTTCATTCATTCAAAGAAATTCAAAGAGAAGATCAAGAGAGAAGAATTGAAGGAAGAGGTACTATTCACGTGAACAGTACTCCGTGAAGAACATTCATCCAATCAAGGGTGAATCAAGAAGGTTGAGTTGAAGCCAAGAGGAGCCTTGTTGCTGATCAACATTCCATACAAGGGCCAATTCATTTTCACTCATAACTCAATCTCTTGTTTTAGTTCATTCACATTTGTTTCAGTTTCATTATTGTTTAAACATTGAAAGTGTGATTCATCCCTACCGGTGGTTAGTAGGAAGGCAATTGGAGGGTGTTCCAATTTGCGGTTGACGTCCCTACCAGGTGGTGAGTAGGAAGGCAATCGGTGGTTTCCGATTTGCAGTTCTGTGCGCTGCACAAGTGAAGCCTCACCGGGTTTTGGTGAGGGGTGGACGTAGGGCTGAGGATTCAGTCCGAACCACCTTAAAAATCCTATCTAGTGTGGTTTGCTTGTGTGATTGATTCGTTCTAGATACATGCTTAGGATCGAATTATTATATATCTTGCTTATCTTGCTAAGTGAATCATAGCATTCTTGGAAGCTAGTTTCTATTCCGCTGTAATTCATTTTAACTAGCTGTTTAGAGGGCCGCATTGCGAAAAGTGGGGCTGATCTATTCACCCCTCCCCTCTAAATCCGCTGTCCACTACACAACAATTATATGTTTGTATTCTACATTCCCCGAGCCATTGGCACTTGTTTGCTATTAACTTTAAGAGGTGATCCTTCATTTCGTACAACCCCATAAAGGGCAATGCTCAATATAATGCCGATGCAAGGAATTGGGTAAGAGATCTCATATGTATTATTTGAAATTTAAAATTATATAACTTTCACCTTCACATGTCTGCCAACTGTAACTCTTGCATCTGTGCAGGTGGCACTATGGAGGCTGTCATTCCCCTTCATGAAGTCATGGCAAATGATTTTGACGAGCAATCTCCCTCTCGGCCACCCAATTCACTAGACTGTGGGGTGTATTGCTTAAAGTACATAGAGTGCCTGTCCCATGTAGTAGATGGGCCAGTGAACTGGGATTTCGCAGTAGAAGATGTCTAACAAATGAGAGGAGTGTGGACATCAAGTCTTTTGCAGGCCGGTGTCTTGGGGCATGAACAGTGATGCAGTACTCATGTGTTGTTGTTGGCATGGAAGGTTGGAAGGATGTAAAGGACCCATGGTTGTAAATATAATTAGTGTCAATGAAATATAATTAGTTGTCAATGAATTGTGTAATCAGTTTCACAACATTGCAGAATATTTCACTCCAGTTCAAAATATCTCACTCGTGTGCAAAACATTTCAGTTGTATGCAAAATATTTCACCCATGTTAAGAAGGCAAAAGAAATATAACTGAGGCTACTTGAGTCATTACATAGCAGGATATTTCACCCCAGTGTAAAATATTTCACCCCTATGCAAAATATTTCAGTTGTATGCAAAATATTTCACCCCTGTTAAGAAGGCAAAAGAAATATAACTGAGGCTACTTGAGTCATTACATAGCAGAATATTTCACCCCAGTGTAAAATATTTCACCCCTATGCAAAATATTTCAGTTGTATGCAAAATATTTCACCCCTGTTAAGATGGCAAAAGAAGAATCTAACTTGTTGACATGTTTCATTTGTACTCCTCACTTGGCTTAAAAGAAGAAAGTCTTCTCTCCCCTTCTACTAAATCAATATATGAAATAAATGGGAACAGTAGAAGGAGAACAGAAGAATGTAAATAACCGTGATCGCCACCAAGGTGCCGTACGTGATTAACACGCCGTACCTTGGAAAGAGAGGGAGACACTCGCCTTAAAATCAGCACTGTAGGGGATGAGTGGCTCGTGAAGAACCGCCTGTGATGTTGGACGGCCGCACGACAGACCGCTCTTCAGTGCTGTAGAGGATGCAGGACATAGAACTACTGGCTGATGGACGGTTTATAAGCGACCGCAGGATAATGAAGGACGGTCTAAGATCCACCGCACATATCATTGAACGGTCCTGACAGAGCCGGACAAGACCACTACGCCAGAAGTTGCAAAAGGGTCCAACCTCCACCCTTTTCCGGTCGGCCAGAAAGGATGGGCCTCGTGTTAGTGAATGCTGACCTGCGAAACAGAGTGTAAACACAAAGAAAAACCCAAGTTAGAACTATAGAGTGTGGTAAATACTAACATGAAAGGAAATAGACGTAACTAAGGGAAGTGGGGGATACCTGTGGAGTTTTAAACCCCTGGGGGTGTCAAAAAATGTGGGAGGATATGTGAATGATAGTGCAAGTGAAGAAAAAATGAGGAGAATGATGTGTAGAAACAAACATGCAATGAGAAGAAAACGAGACTATCAAAAGCAAAAAAAGACTCAAGACTATGATTACTCCCTGGACTGGAGGCCTATGTGGACGTAGAAGGCCTCCCTCCTTGGTCATAGGTCGCTCAAGGATTCGGCAGGGCTTCGCCGTTGACCAAAATCTCCCCCCCTTTTCAAAGGTAACCTTTAGGGTCTATTTATAGAGCCTAGAAATCCAGCCCGAAACTAGGGTTTACATTCATTTTTAGGACGAGACATTATCACAAAAGTTGGAGATAATTGAGTTATCTCTCATCCAGAAGAAACGGCATTGAAAAAGACTCTATATTCGAGAAGAAATCTCCGGATAAAGCCCGGGGACAAGTCCACGGATAGAGAGAGAAAATCCTTGATTTTTTCAGAGTTCGCAGGGTTAAACGGTCTCACGATAGACCGCACAACTAGTTGGGTGGTCCATCAAGAACCGTCCAACTCTGGTGGTGATAATTCCAAAAATAGGATAATCATCCACTAATTATCCATTAACTAACCGAAATGGTCGCCGTTGGACTCTGGTAGATGAACGGTCTGATATAAACCGTCCACAATGATGAGCGGCCAAGTATTATCCATTTAATTCCTGTCGGTGATAAATGAATAAAACGGATAATTATCTGAGAGACATTTAGGCTTTAGGACTATGGAAGAAGAACGGTTCACTCCAGACCGTTCATCATGTTGAACGGCTAAGATTCAACCGCAAAACCCCTTGCCGGTGGAAATTCAGAAAATCATCAGAAATCAACCAAAAATGTATGAATGGTCTATAGCTAACCGCCCAAGTATTGAACAGCTGAGGATGAACCGTACATATGTCTGGACACTTGATTTTCATAAAAATGTTCAATTAACCAAAAACCAAGGCCCATTAAGTCCCGAGTTGAAACAAACCTAGCCAGGGAGGGAGGTCACCCATAAAATTAGCCCAAAATGTGCCAAAAAATAGCCCAGCGAGTGATGGACAACTCGAGGCATCAACAAATGAGAGTAAGAGAAATGACTCAACTTATCGGTAAAAAATAGGTGTCAACAGATGCCCCTCCTTAATGTCCTCTTTGCAGGGGAGCGAGCGGAGGTGAAGCAAAAGTGACATGGAACATGGAGATGAAGCGGAAATGCAGCGGAGTGGACCGGAAAAGCAGGCGTTAAGGTAAAACGACACCCATTTTTACCAACAAGCGATGGGAATCTTCCGAAAAACTTTGAACCAAATGCAAGGAATGATTAAACCAAAAGTGACACCAGTCTGGAGGAACTAAACTAAACGAAATGAAACAAATCGACAAGACCAGCCTCATGGGGGACACAATCCCGCGGTCCAATGCGGAGGCCAAAAGCAGATAGTAAAAGTAAAGGAAATAGGCTAAAGCTCCAGATGGGGACTTCTTAATCAATCAAACCAAGCGAATCGACCAAAGAGAACCTTCCAACTCAGAGTGGAATTAGTTCCTCTTACTCGAACACTGAACGCACAGTTAACCATCACTGATGGGGCATTCTGCAGGCAAACCATGGGTCATGAAAGCTCAAAAGATGCGTATGATGTATGGTGGGATAAAATAAAAGAAATCATTAAAACAAATGCAAAGAAAGATTAAAATATAAAATACTCAAGAATAATATTGCTAAGCTGGGATTATCAGAGTCAAGATACCATCCACAACCACAATGTGCAGGATAGAACCATCCTCCCTAGGCTTTCCCAACCTAACGGCCTATCCGAAGATTAAACACGTGAACCTAGATCATCATCATTTTTGTTAAAGAGGAACATCAGATCCTGGAACACGTGAGTAACCAACTGGTTCTCGAGATAATATAACATAGTACCATATAATAATGTAGTAAGGGTGATAGGGATAGAAGGCCATGCCTGACTTACCTGAGCAGGTGAAACGGCAAGTTTTTTTTTGGATTTTCATTTTCGGATTTTTATGGATTTTTATGAATAAGACAAATAAGATAAACATAATAAAAGATAACACAACGATTAACTGAACGACAAACAACACGACATGACATGACGATCAACATAATATAACAAAGGCAAACGAGCACATATGCAAGGGCATGAACCAACAACATGCATGCATGAACACGGTGTGACAAGATACCAATGCGGCGGGACAACACACGGTTGGGACAAGAACATGACGGACGATCACATGGTTGGGACAACAATATGGAACATATAGGGACGACTATCAACATGTGCAATTCAACTAACAACATGGGGTGAAGAACAAAACAAAAAGTGTGGGACGATATGGTGGGACATGGTCATGAGACAAAGACACGGCGGGACAAAAGACATGACAAAACATGATCTTCAATCGAAACCCAAGATCAGAATGAAGCAGAGCCGCCAGGTTCATAATCGTGAGGCAAAGTCCTCTCATAAAGATATGATCATTGTAAATAAAAGTTGGGCAGGACATGAGCTTTAGAACAGATCGAGAGAGTGGATCGAAGAAGGAAAGAACAGATCAAAGATGTGGACAGGAGGCAGAGCACAAAATATGGAGCAAGGAAAGCCTGAGTACTTGCAACTTGCACACTTAGCAAACAAATCATACCCATCCTTAAAATAAAAGATAAAACAGAAGACAAACATTTTTTGTTTATTTTTTGTTTATTTTAATATTTTAAACAATATTTGATTTTTTTAGATTTTGGCAATATCTGATTTTTTTTTTGATTTTTGAAACTATCTCATTTTTTTTAGATTTTTGACAATAGCAATCCGCAGCACCTAAAGACGGGCTCAAACTACTGGCCAGGGATCGGCGTTCCTACCCCTTTCATTAAAGGCTTCCCTTAAGCAGGGCGTGCATGTGAGGGTGGTTTACCACAATCAACCGCCTCTAAAGAATGGTGCCCCTACTAAGGCCATACCCGAGATACAACCCAGCCTAAGAGGGAGAAGCAGAAGAAAAATTGGAGACAAGCTTCGTGCAAGATAGGAGATATCAAGGCTCGAATTCCTTCCAGGGCACTACCCCTCAGAGAGATAGTCTGTTGCGCTGGGGCTTTGTGTCTTTGATTTTTAGACCCATATTTATCAGGCACGCATGCGACCGGGCTCATGACGTCCCGCGGGGAACTGTACTGCCACTCTTGTCATGCCTTTGATTCATAATTTTACATTGATTCATTTTCTCATTTTGGTAGCCCTTATTGGCCAGATATAGCATGAAAGTTCACTTTTGAGGGTCAAGACTGCCTGATGGGAATCAAGCAAGCTGCCAGGCCGAAGCGGATCGTGGAAGCTGCCGGGCCGAAGATGAATGCGCTACCTCTGGGTAGCACGACCTGGAAGAAGGCGCTAGGTTTCCCTAGCGCGATCTCAAACAGAAACGTAGTTGCTGACGGTCCAACTTTCCGGCGCTTGGAACTCCCTAAAGTCTTCAATGTTTGCTGTTTTCCATGGTTGCAATCAATGTTCTAGCGTCGTTGTGTCTTCCCCTTCCCCTTTGATGGGAATCAAGCAAGCTGCCTGGCCGAAGCGGATTGTGGAAGCTGCCGGGCCGAAGATGAACGCGCTACCTTTGGGTAGCGCGACCTGGAAGAAGGCGCTAGGTTTCCCTAGCACGATCTCAGACAGAAACTCTGCTGTAGTCGATCCAATTTCCCGGCGCCGAAACCCCTAAAACTCATCAATGTTTGCTGTTTTCCATGGTTGTAATCAATGTTCTAGCATCGTTTTGTCTTCCCCTTCCCCTATATATGTATCCCATCTCGTTTGATCAAAAAATAAGCAATGAATCTATGAGAGTTTATGAGTGTAGCCATGGCTATCTCCCCCAATCTTTGGAACCCATTTTGCTCCTCCCCTCTCCGGGTGCGATGCCCAATCATCTTCTCCTGATCCTCTCTCTTTTCCCCTTCAATGGAGGACGATCGAAGCTCTGGATGCACCGGTTCTGAGACGGGGTCGGGTGTGAGGCCCCATTCGGATCTCCGTTCTTCCTCCACCACCGTTCACCTTCCTCCACCGCCGCAAAGGACGCTACCAAGGCCAAGACGGAGCTCGGTTGCACCGGTCCTTCGATGGGTCCGGGCGAGAGGCCCCAGTCAAGCCCTATCACGGCCCTAGCTCGCTCCATCACATCCTCTTTATCCCCCGTCACCCACCCCCGTAGCCACCTTCACCAAGTTATCCTAGCTAGTATTAGGTTAGTTTAATCCCTGTTTAGGGTCCCTCATGTGTCTATTTTTGATCCCTCGTGTATCACCCACCTTCTAATGTGTTTCTCCCCCTGTGATTCATTCCCCTGAAGACATCCACGGGCGCCCCAACGTCAAGGTCCGTCGTTCTGCCTACGTCTGTGAACGCGCTAGAACGATATAGCGCGATCTTCAAAATGCACGTAAACGATATAGTGCGACCATGGGCAGAATGAAGAAGACCCCCCCACTTCTATTTCACATCACTGCCCCTATTTGAGACCTCTCCCGTATTAGGGAGCGCCTAGGTTGGTCATCTCATCCATCAATCTCTTGCCCCTTCACTTGGCCGAGCAGAGAAGAGAAAAGACCTTTGTGCATACCCAAAGTATGGCCAAAGCAGCAACGGTGCGCCTCAGAGAGATCGGCTATGGCTTGCCCTGTAGTGTGTGAAAAATCCATACTCATAGGTCACCCTCAACAATCGAGGAAAGAAACTAGACTCCTAGCGCGGAGCTATCACCAGCCTAAGGATGCTGCAGAAGCTAACTTTTTTATTTGACACAAAGTTAAGATCTAATTAAACAAAGACTCCTAAAGCCACCCAATCATGTTAAGGAATCATGTGCAGAAACAATAGAAATAATGGAAATGAAAGCACATTTCTTGTACAAAATAAAGATACCTTTGTAAATCCATGGCGTGGAAATCGGCATCCTGAAGCGATCTCGATCATCGAGCTTTGAGGAGCGTGAGTAGCTTTGTATTCCTTGCTTGCCAGGATAAAGGATGAAAAGAGAGTAAAGGATTGGATTCCTCGACACAGAGGAGTGGCAGGCATCATACTGGACGAAGAAGGGATAAAAAGGAAGAGAGACGAGAGCTAGAACTCCCTCGTTAAGGCACTGAGGCCCTGATAATATGGAACCAGATACAGAATAAACAAAGATTAACTGAGGTCAAGGCGGGCTAAAGCCTCGAAACCAACACGAAAAAGGGTAATGACCCCGAAAGGGTGAGACAGAAAGAATAGAAAGACGATGAAAAGATTCCTGCGAGGGTAAGGGAGAAAGAGAAAGATCATCTGACGTGGTCAGAGAAAAAGAGTAGCGATCACCCGCCAGAGGCGAGGAAGAAAATGTATGAACACCCGATAAGGTCGGGGAAAAGCAATGGAAACCACCCGACAAAGTCGGGGAAGGATCAGAAAAACCACCCGACAAGGTCGGGGAACGAGCACAAGGAATCCTCAACAGGGTCGGGGGAAAAGGATGAGAAGTGAAATCCGGGTGTACTCGGGGAGAAAAACTAGAAGATGCCCCTAGATCAGGGGAAGAGAAGGATATAGGCCGATGCCTAGAATGGTGAGGATAGGAAAAGATGGTAGAAATATGGTCAGGTGGCGGAAGGTACACCACCCACGGATAAGAACTGAGCAAAAGAAAAGATGAATGGATAGAAGAATGAGAGGAGGAAGTGGACCCCCGAATGCACAACTGTCGGCCCTTGAACTTATGCCGTCGCCTCTTCTTGGCAGCAATCTTCTCGAAACAACTCCGCCTGGCGCGGACTCGGACCTTTGGGCTTCTTAATCTATAATACTTTCTCAAATAACAAGCCCACCTAGCAGACGGCCTGGCCCGATCATGAATATGTAGCTTCATCGAGACAGTTGCCCCTAGCTATGCGGTGCTAACCATAGAAAGACATTCCAGAATAGTCAACTCCTTGTGTTGTTTATTAGAAAAACAGGGAGCTATGTCGCTTGGCGTCAATAGCATAAGATTCGGCATCTCCTCTCGGCAGTTGGGCATGAAGCATAACTCCCTTGCTAGAAGCGCAGGACGGAACTGAGGGAGGGTGATGCGCGGCGTTGACGTGGTCGCCTTACCAATAAACCGAGGGAGATGAGACAGAAAATGCAGAATGCCCCTGGTCAATCTCGAGGGCACGGCCAATTGCCCCTTGAATGCTGAATTCATTAGACTTCTGGCGGCCGTGTGAGTTTGCACCAACCGGGTGGAAAACTCTTCTGGGCCAGTGCACTTAATAGCAATCAGGTGAGAGGTGATAACAACATCAACAGTGAATTCTCTGGTGCGCAAAGAAATTGCCACCAGCCTTGCTTTTGAAGAAACTGGCACCAGTGCTAAGGAACTCTTCTCAGCAACCGTCTTCATAGCAAGTGCGGGCTGATTATCCCTAGAATAGCCAGAGGCCAAGACTCGGACCTGCATGCGACAAATGAAGTCTTGAAGCTTGTAATGCATAGTCAAAACCTGATTCAGCTCTTTATCTTCCTGGGGACTAGACCCGAGGGGCACCAAAGGTAGCGTGTACCTGCTCCGCGAAGTGGGAAGTGGTAGAGGGAGGTTAGAAGGAGGAGGTTTGAAGGGCACGAGTGGCGATGGTGCAAGTGATGGGGAAATAATGACGATGATGGGCACGGGTGGAGGTAAAAGAAAAAGTGGAGGTGCGGATTTAGGTTCGGCTTGCTCGGGCCCATAGGATGACGGCGAAAGAAGTGGCATCGGTTGCGGGGATGGTTGTGAAGGTGACGGAACAAGGATCGTTGCGAGAGGAGGAGATGAAGACGGTGATGAGGGTAAAGGGGAAAATGGAGAAGGTGATGATGGAGATGTGGTCAATGGAGGTGGCGAAGATGGTGACAAAGGGGGTGATGTGGTTGATGGAGATGGTGAAGGTGAAGAGGAAGGAGGTGAAGGTAGGGGTGGGGAAGAAGGAGGAGAGGAAGGTAGTGGCGTAGTGGGGGAAGTGGCAGGTGGTGGCGCTCTTCGGCGTATCTTTATAACACGTCGAGAGGCGTTGGGGACAGGAGTGGTGGTGGAAAATGGAGGGTGAAAGAGAAGTTGCCCGAGCGGAGGCTGGAGTAGGTAAAGGTGGTGGAGGAGATGGGATAGAGGAAGAAGTGGGTAACAGAGCATGTATCTTATCAACTTAAGGAACACCAGGGTGCCCCTGGTCTTGAAGTAGAGATGGTTACCTAGGCGGCACGACTTGCTGCTGTTGCTGTTTGCTGCTAAGATCTGAAATAACTTGGCGCATGACAGCCCAATCAATCATCTTCTTGTCTTCCAAGTTGTGAACAAGTTCCTGGAACTCGGGGCAGTCCCCAATCAAATGCCCCTATTGATGATGAAACTCACAGTACTAGAGCAAATTCCCGACCGCGGGTCGGCAAGGCATAACCGGAGGGAGCTGCAATGCATGGGTGGCCATCAAAGCCCTGAAAACATATGTGAGAGATTCCGGCAACGGAGGGTGAGAAGCTCGCTTCGGGCAAGGCAGATGCCGAGGGGTATGAAAAGGTAATGGAGATGGTAGCGGGGGTTGCGTAGGTAAGGGGGATTGCATAGGTGAAGGCGGAGGGCCAGTAAGTGAATGAGATGGAGGCGTAGAGGGAGTGGGAATATAGTGGACGGCATCCACCCGCTCGGGGCATAGAGTTTCCTTAACCGGAAGTGTAGAGGTGTGGGGGGATGAAATAGCGGAGGGCTGACTCGTGGAGGGCTGACATGTGGAGGGGTATATGGAGGTATAAGGGTGTGTGGGAGCGGAGGGCCGACTCGTGGAGGGCGGAGGGAAAGTGTATGTGGAAGGCAAAGGTGGAGGAGACTCATGGTCAAAGGAAACTAGAAGTTGTTGGCTAATGAAGTGGGCTTGACTGTAAAGCTGTTGCTAAGATGTAATATCATTCAAGGCTAAGATACATCTGAGCTCGGGCGTTGCGTTAGAAATAATCATCTTGATCTGCTTGCCCTCCGGAATATGCCCCAAGAGTTACGTGGCCAGGAGACGCCAGCGGTTGGCAAACGTGGAGAATTCCTCGTCGGGTTTCATCTTCTCGTGGGCCAGATCAACCACATAATATCTGGGCCCAACCTGGTCCTGGTACTGCTGAATAAATCTTGTTTGGACGGCCTGAAAATTCATCATCTGCTCTTGCGGCAATGTGAAGAACCAATCCTTGGCCGAGCCCTCTAAAGATAGGCCAAACAAATAGGCCATCAAGCGTTGATCATGCTGGAACTAAGCCGACTCATATAAGAACTCCTTCAAATGGACATAGGGGTCACCAATTCCACCATAACGACGATAAGCCGGAATCTGTTGACGTGGTGGAAGCTGAAGACCCTGAAAGGCAAATGGGATATCCAAAGAGGTCTGAGGATTGATTCGGCATTGCAATTCATCAAGCTGGCGTTGGGCCTGAGTGAACATCTCCTCGGTAGGAAGAGTCCGAAAACGGTATGGGCCAGCCTGAGCAAGAGATGGTGAATTTAAACCAGGATAATGATGATGGGCCAGATGATGGGATCCATCCTGAGAAGAAGGAAAGCCTGTTCCGGGAATGAAGGAATACATGGGCCTGGAAAAATTACGAAGGTGGGAATGAGAATTGATTGGGCCAACAGCAGCACGGGCGGGATAAGAAGGCCCGTTAACAGAATAGGGTCCACTGGAGGAGTAAGGAGATGGGCCCGCATGGGAAGAGGAATCCACACGGGGGTAAGAAGATGGAGAAGTATAGGAATAAGGTATAGGGGAGAAGTGCTCCATGGGGAGAATGGAGACTTTATACAGTGAATCTCAAATGAATACAAGGAGGGAAATGAACCTAGGACAAATGTAGCTAAATGGAGACACACGAAGATGAACTAGACCTAATGAGCCTAATCTGACAAAAAGATGCAAATGACGACACTGTGCAACATACAATGGAGGAGAGGGATGAGAAAAGAATCAACCAATTACCCAAACAAATTCCAAATGATGCGCGAAGATTTTTATAAGTTCTCTTTTATGACCTTAGTGGATTAATTAAAATGTGAATTAACTCAACCACAAGGTACCTAAACAGGGTGAGAATGGAGAACTGGCAGACTCTAAAGGACTCTCTCTCGCACGAATGCAGACCCTAGACTAGGGGGTGGTATGGTACAACCTGTCCGAAGTCCGTGTGGGAATTCACGGCTCACGGGGACTTACGGAGGTCCTCGGCAAGGTCCCCTAGTCGGCTCCAAGGAATACGGAGACGAGAGGAAACCCTACCTCGGCAGGAATGTGACTAACTATGAATGAAGTGCATGACTCCTATGCGCACCGGAGTGCATGCAAAATCTAGCCTAGAAACTAACAAGCAATGATCAAATCAAATATGTAAGAGGTGAAAGCAAGTATACAACAATGATATAGGAGCATGGGGAGATCAATAATCAGCACCAAGTATCATAAAAAGCATATAACGTGGCAATGAAAGAGAAGCACGGGTGCACTGTAGCATGACAAGGATGGTCTCTGTAAGACCGCTCAAGGAGATAGGCGGTCTTTATACGACCGTATAATACATGGAGTAATGACAAAATAACAGGCAAATCAGAGAACGATAGAATGACAGAGGAAGAAAACAGAAGCGTACCAGGTTGAACGGTCCACTAAAAACCGCGTCAGAACTCGAGCGGCCCTGAAACCACCGTATGACATGAATCCACCCAACACCATCGAGGCGGAGGCACACCTGATCCAGCACGATGGACGGGTGCAGACAGGCCGTATAACTGATGAACGGGCGACAGGAGATCGCTCGAGACCGCAGGCTGGGGGGAGAAGTGGCACTGTCCGTAGAGAAGGGCGGTTGGAGTACGGCTGCACAATACTTGAAAGGCACCTGGGAATCCGCATATGCTCCGGAGGACAGAGACCGCACCAAGATCAACCTAAAATCACTTCGAAAAGAGGACTAACAAAGCAAAAGAAAGGGTCAGCAAATCACTAACACGATGGGCACTAGGCGTCCCACCGCGATCGCCAAAAAATGGGGTGTTGACATGTTTTGTTTGTACTCCTCACTTGGCTTAAAAGAAGAAAGTCTTCTCTCCCCTTCTACTAAATCAATATATGAAATAAATGGGAACAATAAAAGGAGAACAGAAGAATGTAAATAACCGTGATCGCCACCAAGGTGCCGTACGTGATGAACACGCTGTACCTTAGAAAGAGAGGGAGACACTCACCTTAAAATCAGCACTGCAGGGGATGAGCGGCCCGTGAAGAACCACCTGTGATGTTGGACGGCCGTACGATAGACCGCTCTTCAGTGCTGCAGAGGACGCGGGACGTAGAACTACTGGCTGATGGACGGTTTAGAAGCGACCGCAGGACAATGAAGGATGGTCTAAGATCCACCGCACACATCATTGAATGGTCCAGACAGAGCCGCACAAGACCACTACGCCAGAAGTTGCAAAAGGGTCCAACCTCCACCCTTTTTCGGCCGGCCAGAAAGGATGGGCCTCGTGTTAGTGAATGTTGACCTGCGAAATAGAGTGTAAACACAAAGAAAAACCCAAGTTAGAACTATAGAGTGTGATAAATGCTAACATGAAAGGAAATAGACGTAACTAAGTGAAGTAGGGGATACCTGGGGAGTTTTAAACCCCTAGGGGCGTCAAAAAACGTGGGAGGATGTGTGAATGATAGTGCAAGTGAAGAAAAAATGAGGAGAATGATGTGTAGAAACAAACATGCAATGAGAAGAAAACGAGACTATCAAAAGCAAAAAAAGACTCAAGACTATGATTACTCCATGGACCGGAGGCCTATGTGGACGTAGAAGGCCTCCCTCCCTGGTCATAGGTCGCTCAAGGATTCGGCAGGGATTCACCGTCGACCAAAATCTCCCCCCCCCCTTTTCAAAGGTAGCCTTTAGGGTCTATTTATAGAGCCTAGAAAGCCAGCCCCAAAACTAGGGTTTACATTCATTTGTAGGACGAGACATTATCACAAAAGTTGGAGATAATTGAGTTATCTCTCATTCAGAAGAAACGGCATTGAAAAAGACTCTATATTCGAGAAGAAATCTCCGGATAAAGCCCGGGGACAAGTCCACGGATTGAGAGAGAAAATCCTTGAATTCTTCAGAGTTCGCAGGGTTAAATGGTCTCACGATAGACCGCACAACTAGTTGGGTGGTCCAGCAAGAATCGTCCAACTCTGGCGGTGATAATTCCAAAAATAGGATAATCATCCACTAATTATCCATTAACTAACCGAAATGGTCGCCGTTGGACTCTGGTAGATGAACGGTCTGATATAAACCGTCCACAATGATGAGCGGCCAAGTATTATCCGTTTAACTCCTGTCGGTGATAAATAAATAAAACGGATAATTATCTGAGAGACATTTAGGCTTTAGGACTCTGGAAGAAGAACGGCTCACTCCAGACCGTTCATCATGTTGAACGGCTAAGATTCAACCGCAAAAGCCCTTGTCGGTGGAAATTCAGAAAATCATCAGAAATCAACCAAAAATGTATGAACGGTCTATAGCTAACCGCCCAAGTATTGAACAGCTGAGGATGAACCGTACATATGTCTAGACACTTGATTTTCATAAAAATGTTCAATTAACCAAAAACCAAGGCCCATTAAGCCTTGAGTTGAAACAAACCTAGCCAGGGAGGGAGGTCACCCATAAAATGAGCCCAAAATGTGCCAAAAAATAGCCCAACGAGTGATGGACAACTCGAGGCATCAACAAATGGGAGTAAGAGAAACGACTCAACTTATCGGCAAAAAACGGGTGTCAACATAACTAAGGCTGCCTGAGTCATTACAGAGCAGAATATTTCACCCCCAGTGTAAAATATTTCACCCCTGTGTAAAATATTGCAGTTGTATACAAAATATTTCACCTCTGTTAAGAAGGCAAAAGAAATCTAACTGAGACTGCCTGAGTCATTACATAGTAGAATATTTCACCCCAGTGTAAAATATTTCACCCCTATGCAAAATATTTTAGTTGTATGTAAAATATTTCACTCCTGTTAAGATGGCAAAAGAAGAATCTAACTGAGACTGCCTGAGTCATTACAGAGCAGAATATTTCACCCCCAATGTAAAATATTTCACCCCTGTGTAAAATATTTCAGTTGTATGCAAAATATTTCACCCCTGTTAAGAAGGCAAAAGAAGAATCCAACTGAGGCTGCCTGAGTCATGTAAGAGTAGAATATTTAACTCCACTTCAAAATATTTCAAATGGATGCAAATTATTTCACCCCTGTTAAGACGGTAAAAGGAATATAACTGAGGCTGCCTGAGTCATGCAAGAGTAGAATATTTCACTCCACTTCAAAATGTTTCACCCATGTTCAAAACCCTATGTCTGCTACATGCTGAGGCAAAAGCATGCACAGACCTATGTATGTGCTTAGACTTAAAATGCACATATGCTTAGACTTGTATGAATAGTGTTTCCTCTTTAAATGGACATTATTCACACTTAATGCCCATATGTCCCCCTTTTGCCTTCTTAATAGGGGTGAAATATTTTGCATAGAACTGTTTTGCACAGGGGTGAAATATTTTGCACTGGAGTGAAATATTTTGCACTGGAGTAAAATGTGCAATGGTATCAAAATGCATGAGACGTGGCTAGCAACGACCTTGTCTATGCATAAAATAGTAACGTGCACCGACCTTGCTCTGCCTAGCAGAGGATGTGCACAGACCTTCATGAACAAGCTACAGGAACATGCAATGAGTTGCGTATCCAAATGCTATAAGTATGCATCGACCTTATGAAGACATGCACTGACCTTCATACACAAGGCAGAAGGTGCACCGACCTTCATATGCTTGATAGAAAATGTGCACCGACCCTGGGCATCAATGTGCTCGGACTTCCTTATAAGTGGGTGCACAGACCTTCATGTGCATGTGAATAGTGATATGCACAGACCTGAGTATGCATGTGCACAGACTTGAGCATTGTATGCACCGACCTGCTATAGTGATGTGCACAGGGGTTTCTGTAATGACTCAGGTAGCCTCAGTTGGATTCTTCTTTTGCCTTTTTAACAGGGGTGAAATATTTTGCATACAATTAAAATATTTTACACGGGGGTGAAATATTTTGCACTGGAGTGAAATATTCTGCTATGTAATGACTCAAGCAGTCTCAGTTGGATTCTTCTTTTGCCTTCTTAATAGGGGTAAAATATTTTGCATACAATTGAAATGTTTTACACAGGGGTGAAATATTTTACACTAGAGTGAAATATTCTGTTATGTAATGACTCAGGCAGCCTCAGTTGGATTCTTCTTTTATCTTCTTAACGAGGGTGAAATATTTTGCATACAACTGAAATGTTTTGCACAGGGGTGAAATATTTTACACTAGAGTGAAATATTCTGCTCTATAATGACTCAGGCAGTCTCAGTTGGATTCTTCTTTTGCCATCTTAACATGGGTGAAATATTTTACATACAACTGAAATGTTTTGCATAGGGGTGAAATATTTTGCACTGGAGTGAAATATTCTGCTATGTAATGACTCAGGCAGCCTCAGAATAGGATACACGGCCATATAATAGCAAGAGTACAACTAAGGACAAGGTTGCAAGCAGCCTCAGGCTCATACTTTCTTAACATGCATAGGAGAAGCAGAAATAGGTTTGGACTTATTTGAACTAACATTCTTTTTCTATTTTTTATTCTGTTTCAGATTTTTAGCTAGATTTTCAGTTTTCTGAGCAGTGAATTGAAAAACTAGTGGAGTTTTGATACGGGTTTGTTCTGAGCTACTTACAAATGATGTATGAATTTTATTTACAAAGCTCTTCTTATTTACAGGGTTATACCCCAGCCCCTCTTTCTGAAAGTTCACTTTCATGCCCAGCAGCTCATCCAAATTATCTTGACCTTCAACAAATCTAGATAAAGAATTGTTTCAACATGGGCTTTTAAACATCGTTTCCTAAGACATTCATTCTCAATTTTTAGGGTATTCAATTCATAGTTAACACATTCAAAATCTTTCATCAGTTTTTCATTCTGAACTAAATTATTGACCTGAACCTGATCATCATCAATCAAGCTAAGTTTTTCTTTTAGTTCAAAAATTTCACGTACACGTTCTTGATTTTCTTCTTTAAATAGGCCAATTTGTTTCTTCAAACTAACATTTCTGTGTACAAGGAGAAAATACAAGTTGATTTTGATTAGGTCTCTCTTTACACAAACAAATTCTGGAAGAACATTTTTACAATGGATCAGCATCAGCATCTTCTCTACAAAGCATAACCTGTCACCTACACCACCAACACAAATGTGTCAGAAATAGAATCATCATCATCATTTTCCCTATCATACATGACCACAAAAATTCTCCCCCTTTGTCATTATCAAAAAGAATTAGGGAAGTCTTAGACATTAGTGACCAGAAATATTTTGCATACAATTGAATGTTGCACGAACTTTGAATGTTGCACGAACCATGTATAGCACTAAGTGCACCGACCTTGTGCATCATGCATAGACTTACATGCAAGCAGCTAAGTAATGCCACCGACCTTACTTGTAATATGCACTGACCTTATATGCACTAGCTAGAAACATGCACTGACCTTAGTGTGTGCATATGACTGTGCATTCAACTGATGAGGTTCTATTCAAATCTGAAAATGTAATGACCAGGCAAATGAAACTGGGATTTATTCTGACCTATAAAAAGATGATGTTGCCAAAGTCAATGAGTGGTCAAACCATTGTTGCCAATTATTAAAACAAGACATGAATGACACCAAATCAGAGGAGACACAACAAGACTGGCTCCCAAATTCACTCCATTTTTCAGAAAATCAGTCCACCCCCACCCCCTTTTTTTTTAAAAAAAAGAAAAGGGACTCTCTGCATGAAATGGTGCTCAAGGAATGCAAGGGCTAGCACAGACTTTAACCTAAGCCATAGCTAACTCGCATAGACCTAGTGCTCAAGGAATGGTCCACTAACACATACCTTATGCTCAAAGTAGTGCAAGGTAACACAGACTCTAATGCCAAAGAATTTGTATGCAAACATACAGACTATGCACCGACCTTCTATCAAAGGAATAGTAACATGCACTGACCTTCTAGCGTTGAAACCAAAATTGGAAATAAAGCAAGCAAAATAGAAAATTATGAATTCTGATCACAGGACTCATTGATTCAAGGGTGGAATTCTGGTTCGGGCTAATGCACGTCAAGAAGAATCCAATGACTGAACACATCCCTGAATTAGTGAAACCAAGGAGGTGGCTGGTAGGAAATAAAGCCATGTGGAGGGCTGATGCTTAGGTAAAATTGAGAAGATCAAAGCCTGCTTTGAATGTGTACCTACTATGAACAATCATATGCAATCATGCATGGGTGAAAAGGGGAGGGAGTTCCCAGACCAAACATGAGCTTCTACAACATGAGATTTCATGATAATTGCATAGGATCATTTGAACGTGAAGTTCCAATTGATGAGGACTGATGTGTATGAAGCTCCAATAACCAGCACAATCTCTGAGATTGCTAAAATCACACTGGCTTGTAGCTGATACCAAAATGAAGCTTCATTGACTATGCAATGGGATGTTGTGGCAAACCCAAATTCTCAGAAATATGGATGAGCAAAGCAGAGAGTGGGGGGGGGGGGGAGGAAGCAAAAAAAATGATGAAACTAGTAAAGGGTGATGAGCATCTCAAAAAAATGTGGGATTTGAATAGAAGAAGTGGAATTTGAATAGAAAATGGCCTCATAGAGAGCACTGATTGTATACAGAATGAGAAACTTCAATGTTGAGAACTCTTCTAAAGAGTCTGGGTCTTTACATTGCATTTATGGAAGCAACCCCGCCGAAAATAGAGTAAGATCAGGTCATTTTGCAAACAATAGTGATATTCTTGCTCTACTCAAACTTTTGGAGGGCCTGGCCAAGGAAAACATGGAAGTGTCACAAAGGAACATGAAAAACTACATTTGCAATGTACACAATTCATGAATTATCTGTATGCATCATGGCTGTCATCAAGAAGTGGTGATTCTTATCAGAGAGACCAGGATGAGATAGCAAGCAAGAAAATCATAGTTATTGATTCTGATGAACAAGATCAGCAAAGGCAGATAATGTGCCATGGCATCAGAAACACTAGAGTGGATTTTAGCTCTTATGTTGATCTGAATTATCAGCCGTCGGTCTAGTACCACCAGGCCATTTGGATCAGCAAATCGATTATCAGGCCTCAGAGGCTTACTCACATTTGACCAGTGATGTTGACTTGCTGTCAGTTGGCGTTGATTGTTGAGTTTCTTGCGTTGAGTTGCGTTTATGCATATCAAAACAATCATCAAAGACTCATGAATGCATTAAATTTATATCTAAAATGAGTCATTTAAATTGTCATCATCAAAACCCAACAAGGTTACATGAAGGTTATCTAAAGAATGAGTCATAAAGATTTACATCATCAAAGCCACAGGGACAGGGACACAACATAATCCAACCAATGTCGCTACATAACATTGCTGGATAGTGTGCATGTACCAGCAATCATCATAGCAGATTGTTCTGTAGTCCATACTTGCACAGGAAAGGTATGATCAAGATTATTTGCTCCTAAAATATCGACATTGACAGTAACATTGGACTTTAATTTGCAGCTAAGAATGCACGTCCCATCATCATTGCCACATGCTTTACATTTCTTTGCTCTTTTAGATTTTCTTCGACACATTTCAATTATACTTTGAATTCTTTTTTCTTCCTTTCCTTGCAATAATTGATGGATCTTTCACAATCAATTCTAAGTTGGTACATTGAGGGTCTTTCACTGCGTGATCATTTTTGATTGCATATGAGAAGTGTTTACATCCATTAATGTAGACATTAGGTTTGGCAGCTCAGCTAATAGGAGTTCACATGCTTCTTCTGACACAGATCCAACCTCAGCAACTTTCATCAGCCGGTAACACAAATGTGTATACCGATCTCCCCTTGAATCTTTTCCATCGCTTGGCTTGTTAAATTCATCTAGCATGTGACGCTGGCGCATCTCCTTCATCCATCGCTTTAGAATATACCTCTCAGGAATTTGAAAAATTCCGCAGTATTGAAGTCCCACTCGTGCATGCCTGCACAAGTATCCTTTAAATTCAAAGGATCGACAAGTGCATGAAACAACTTCACCAACTACATCACAATACACTGTATGTTGTTTCAGTAAATCCTTAACAATGTTAGCTCCAACTCTTTTGACTTTAATCTGTTCAAAAGATTTTACCTCGAATGTGATTTTTGAACCTTCATTGTGAATTACCTTTGGGTGACATGATGCAATCTCTACCAAGGTTGTTTGGAATTTTTTGAAAATGGCCCTTGTGTATATATTGGCTGCCTGCTTCTCTAAGGGCGAAGATGTCTTCTGGTATGCTATTGTATCCATGCTTTTAACATCCGCTTCATTCTCAGCATCATATCTACTCTCTAATGCAAGTTCAAACTTTTCAAAAAACTCAGAGAGAGTGGTCTTTGCATGAACATATCCATCAAAGAAGTGATTAATGCTCTCACTTCGTTGAGAAGTTGACATTCCTGGCAAAAAAACATGAAACCAACTTATTAAGATTATAGAAAAATATTAGTGTACTATGCTCCATTCTAACGCAATGCATTTCTGTGCATTATGCTTCAATGTAGGACAAAGTCTATTCTAGCAATGCCAAATGTATCATTATAATGCAAAGATAAGTCCAGTAGAACATGTTTTACTCGCGAAAAATATATCCTTCAAAAATAATGGTACCCATTTGACACGACATTCGTATAACTAATTCAACCATTCATTCTCTCTACATGCTTCATACTTGCACAATAACTCTTCCCACTTCTCTTCAAACTCGTGCACAAAAATTGAATCATAGATGCAGCTATCGAAGTCCTCCATAAAACCTTTCTTTGCTACACATATATGCCCAATCTTCTCTGGTATTTTTTTCAATATATGCCATAAACAAAACTGATGCCTAGCGTTAGGAAAGACCTCCCTCACTGCTGATTCAATGGATTTGTCTTGATCAGTAATAATCACAGTCGGTTGCTTTCCATCATTTGCCTTTAACCAATAATTGAATACCAAAATAAATGATTCTGTCTTCTCATTGGAAAGCAGTGCACAACCAAGTAGGGTTGACTGACCATGATGATTAACTCCGACAAATGGAGCAAATGGCATCTCATACGTGTTTGTCAAGTAAGTAGTATCAAAAGATATTACATTACCAAAATATGAACAAGCTAGTCTTGACCTCGCATCCACCTAGAAAACATGCCTTAGCTATCTATCATTATTCAAATCCATCATGTAGAAGAATGTTGGACTACTCATTTGCTGTTTGACAAAATGGTTATGCAATTTTTGTGCATCTCCTTCTTTTAGTTGCGTCTGACGCTCTCGGGTTAAGAAATTTCTACAATCTTTTTCTGTAAAGTCAAACTGTTGAATTCCACCTTTTCTTCTAGCAAGTGCAGACACTATCTGAGATGTTGAGATTCCTACTGTACACTTGTTCTTAATTTCTACCTTTTTCGGCGTACATGTTTTTTGATGTGACCTAAGATATGTCACTGACAGTTGATTTAGGTCATGGTTATGCTCAATGATTGCATCTGCTATTGTCCATTTCCCTTTCTTAGTGAGAAGTCTTGCCTTTATTGATGTAGGACAACCCACTTTTGGAGAGTCTCTTGGGCGTTCACTGTTAGGATTTCTCCTTGACACCCCAGATTTCCAACAACCTAAATGCTTGAAATTTGGTATTCCTTTGTAGCTTCGACTGCATAATGTAGTGATGCCAAATCCAACTGATTTTGCATATGCATTATAAAATTTGTGGACATCTTCCCCTATATCAAATTCCATTCTTATTTCTGGTGGGAACACACACAGTGCAAGCTTCTCAACATTTTTCGTGGGTGTATTTAAAATTTCACATTCATTGATGTCAACGAAAGATGTAGGCTTCTCCATCGCATTTGCAATACTAAAATATGTTGTTTATATATGAAATCCACCGTAATAAGAATGAAATATACTATACAAGACTGTAATACATAATTAAGTAATTATCGGTGCACTGTATCAATGAAATATTTTATACAGATAATAGATATAATGTACTAGCAATGTAATAAAATGAATTCGAATGACTATTAAAATGTTCATGATAGAGCAGAGTATTTCAGTTGTATGCAAAATATTTCACCCCTGTTAAGATGGCAAAAGAAGAATCTAACTGAGGCTGCCTAAGTCATTACATAGCAAAATATTTCACTCCAGTTCAAAATATTTCACCCATGTGCAAAATATTTCAATTGGATGCAAAATATTTCACCCCTCTTAAAAAGGCAAAAGAAATATAACTGCGACTGCCTGAGTCATGCAAGAGTAGAATATTTCACTCCACTTCAAAATGTTTCACCCATGTGTAAAACATTTTAGTTGGATGCAAAATATTTCACCCCTGTTAAGATGGCAAAAGAAGAATCTAACTGAGGCTGCCTGAGTCATGACAGAGCAGAATATTCCAATCTCAGTGCAAAATATTTCACCCCTGTGTAAAACATTTCAGTTGTATGCAAAATAGTTCACCCCTGTTAAGAAGGCAAAAGAAGAATCCAACTGAGGCTGCTTGAGTCATTACATAGCAGAATATTTCACTCCAGTGCAAAATATTTCACCCCTGTGTAAAATATTTTAGTTGTATGCAAAATATTTCACCCTTGTTAAGAAGGCAAAAGAAATATCATTGAGGCTGCCTGAGTCATGCAAGAGTAGAATATTTCACTCCACTTCAAAATGTTTCACCCCTATGCAAAAATTTCAGTTGTATGGAAAATATTTCACCCTTGTTAAGATGGCAAAAGGGGGACATATGGGCGTTTAGAGTGAATAATGTCCAATAAAACTCCAGTTAATGAGATAGGCTATCTTAACTGGAGCTTCATATTTAATGTGTAACAACATGGACTCCATCTACATTGAATACGTTTCCTCCAGTTTCAGTTACACATTTACTTCAGAGAAAAAGGGTAAACAGAGTAAATGGAAGGAGAAGATGCTACAACAAGTACCATTTTTCTCCTTTTACTTCACTCGCTCCGCAAAGCCTTGAATACGTCTCCTGATCAGACCTCCATCCTGTCTCCACAGAGAGAAAGTGAAGTCCGCGGTAGCAATAAAATGAAGAGTAATGCTTTTTACTCTAAAATGAAGGCTTTAATATATCCATCACAGAAGGGTATTTTCGGTATGCCAAAAATTGAGACTTGCGTGGGAATGACACCATTTAATGCCTTTGGTACAATGCCATAAATTTGTCAGAGCACGTGTCGATTTGTCCGACCGGTGAAGTGGTATATGCCAACGTGGACCAATCCTGTCGGTTCGTTGCAGAATGAGGTGGCTTTGTGCACCGCATGCGGTGCACAAAGCATTACTCAACCTAAATTTCCTTTACTCGCAATTCCTCTGATTATCATCTTATATGATTCGTTTTGCATACTCGAGCATGTTTCATGATTAGTACCCTTGTTACATGAAGAACATGTTAATTATTTAAAGATTATTTGATAAAGAGATATAATTCCTACTAAGCTTTCACTTACACAGTGTTTATTGTTGTTCTTTAGGTTACTTCAAGGCTTAAATGTGACAAGAGTGTTAGAGTTCATCATGATGTCGCAGTGATTTCCCTTGTTGTTTAGCTTAGATTGAGAGTGTATGTTATGAGAGTTTATTTGTATAAAAGAGTGGTCTTGTATTTATGGAGTTGTCATTGTATATTGGAGAATTTTGTAAATTAGAATTTTATAGTTGAGATTTTTATATCAAGTATTAGAATTTCTAGTCTTGAATGAGTGAGGAGTTTTCTCCCTATTACGCTGCGATATTTCGTATTGGGACATGAAAAAGTAGATAGCTAGAGAAAGTTTTGTTACTCATGGGTTGTTAGTAGCCGAGCACACCCTAGAGGGGGGTGAATAGGTGTGCCTTTTGAAAAATAATAGTGTATTAAAATTTTCTAGGTTATGCAGCGGAATATAAAAAGTAATATTCCAACTAAACCATAGAGACACGAGATTTTATACTGATTTGGTCAGCCCTGTGTGTAGCACCCCGTATAAAATTTTAGAGAATAAAATTTCCTAAATAATTTAAACATAATAAATCCTCAAACTTAAGATGCGCCCAACTCAAAAATCAATAAAACCTAAACATATATGGGCTTCCCGTGTATATACTTAGCCTAAGAACCAATGGGCCTTATGGTTATAAAAAGGGCTTGAGGGATATAAACTTAATACATAAGGGCTTGCCACAGACACTCAAACTTTATCACGTTCGAACATGTATTGACCTTTGGGTTTTCATTAGAAAATTGGGTGGCGACTAGTGATTTAGTAGTAAGGATATGCGAGGGAAATTCTAAACTCAGTAGGACTATTTACGTGGGAAACTTCTATTCCCATTAGTATTCAACTCCAAAGGATCCCTCTTCCATATAAATAAACTGTTGGCCCAGACTATATGAAGGATAAGAAGGGTGGTTGAATTGTCCCCTATGCCTAGACGGCGGATTTTAAAAACTTTCTAAACTAAACAGACTGATCACGGTGGAAATAAAATTAACTGCGTTAATTAGCATAAACTCAAGTGAGATTAAAAGAATTCTCTCAATCCTTCCGATCTCACACGGATATATAATGTAAAGAACGAGTTAACTATCCCCAAATACAAATAGTAGAGGTAGCAGTGTGTAGTGGAGCAGTGAATAAAAATCTATAAATTGACATGTGAACAGAGATAGAGGAAATGGACAATCACACATGCAACCATAATGAACACGGAGATTTTTAGGTGGTTCGGAACCACGATGGGCTCCCTACGTCCACCCCTCACTGAACCCGGTGAGGCTTCACTAACACGCTACCAAAGTAGCAACCACGGGGATGAACCCCACACCACACACGCTGCTTTCGCAGCAATCCACACACGGGGACACGCCCCAAAACGCTACCACCGCATCACACACACACACACACACAGCGTCGGGGAACACACCCCGGACACTAAAACCACACGGAGACGCAGCTCCATCTACCACAACCAAACTTGTGGAAACTTTCCCCACAATAAAACCACACACGCGGAGATGCAACTCCGCCCACACACAGTAATATATCGAGTTCAATGAACAGAGAGGATATACAATAAACGCCCAAATAACAATCTATGCTCAAACGGAAAAATAGAAATGAGAGAAGAGGAAGTTTCCCTTAGATCTGCAGTATATCCCATCCATTGGAGTGATGGGGTGCACTGGAAGCATTTGCTCATGGAGTGGAAGTCGTCCAAGCTTGTCGGAGAAGCCGCAGGTATAGTCTTCAACAACCACGCTTGAAGATAGATCAGATCGGCAGATGAAAGCTGGTGGAAGGTGTTCTCCTCTTCTTCCTCTTCCTTCTCCAGGTGGTGGCGTCGCCCCTTTCTCCTTTCCCAGCAATATGATAGAAAATGTTAAGCCCCTTCGGATTTTCTTCCCGTCGAAGTAATCGTGGCTTCATATAGTCAAGAGAAAACAACACATTAAGACCATTATACACCTGCAAAAGCCACTACATACCACATACAAACATTGATACAAACCCTAAGGGCAAAGTGGTAAAGAACCATGGCAATCGGATCTTAAAAACTGGGTTTCGAAACCAATCCGAAAAACCCGTTCCGAACGAACCAGAAAAAGTGTCGACTCTTAGAGTCGACACTTTTTGCAAGGTGTTCTACCAGAATAGAAAATGAACAACCCAGAGCAAAAGTGTCGACTCTTAGAGTCGACACATTTTGCAACATGTTCTATTTTCAACAAAACAAAGACCCGGGTGAAAAGTGTCAACTCTTAGAGTCGACACTTTCTATCTAGTTATATAAAATAATGCAGCAGACAGAACAACCTTAAATAAGTGTCGACTCTGTGAGTCGACACTTTTACTGACAGAGCAGAAAACTTTGTAAAACTTAATTGAAACCCCAGATTTCCTCATCCAAACATTGAAGACACATTACCATGCATTAAAACAAGGTATTGGCGTATATTAAACCTCATTACACCAAAAGCCAATGAAAGTGTTAAGCATATTGAGTTTCAAATCACTCTATGAAATATAGCATAATAAGTTCTGTCAAGCCACCCAAACTTCAACAGAGAATCAAGCCAATGAGACAAGTAGTTGATATATATGAAACTCATTCTTAACAACCAGATAATCACCAATAAGACTTGAGATTGACAAGGAAACGTGGGAAGCTAAAAAGGGCAATGATGCTACCATAAGATCGGCATGAAAAAAATTCTTGAAGGGCACTTGAGAACCCAACTCATGAAAGATATTTCAAACCCTTTCATGGTAGCTATAATCCAATTCAGAAGTAAAATCTTACCATGGATCCATGACTTTGAGGACTATATGAACCTGCACTTAATATGAACAAATCACTTAAGTCAGTCTTCAAGTAATGGAGATAAATGCACAAGGTTAAGCACATGAAGGCTAAGGTCTGTGCAAGTATTTCCAAGTCTGTGCATATGTTTGAGCAAGTCGGAGCATATGTTGACAAAGTCTGTGCACATTAAGGAAAAACACCAAAAACAAGGTCTGTGCATATATGATCAAGGTCAGTGCACATCTATAGAAACGCTAAGATAAGGTTGGTGCACTTTTTAACAAGTATTTATGATCAGTTCATTGAGAGCCTCATTAACCCCATTTGAAAACATGATTTGGCCAAGTTCGATAGCATGGTTGGAGGGTCTTAAGAACACCAAACAAACTTGGATAACCAATAATTATAGAATGCATGTTAGGCAAAAATCAACATCAAAAACCCCATTTAGGATATGCATGAAGGCACTTGAAAACTAATATTTCACAACTCAAAATGAGCAGAATACCATCATAGATCCAAAATAAACTTACTTTGGATCCATCAAAATGTTGGCACTATGAACCTGTACATTCTGAAAATTCAGAATCATGTCAATGTTAAGCAAGGTATTTGAAGAACTAACTTCAAAGCAATTCCTCCACAAGATAACCTTATGACAATTAAGAAGAGCATGCATGAGTTACATGCAAACCATATTAATAAAGTGCATGACTACATTTAGAAAAGCATAGTCATTCTCAAGGATGTGTGAAACTCAAACAGATATGGCCTTTTAAGAAACCCATTTGAAAATAGCATGAAAAACCATTTCATCAAGATCCACATGGATTTATTTACTCAACTTTCAGGCTCAAAGCACCAAGGCCAAAAACCTGATTTTCGAATTGTGGATAGCAAGAAGCTTATCCATGCATTCATTTGACTCCCAAAACGATGTCCATCATTTGTTTCAATCATGAACAACTGAGAATTCTTCAAACCACACAAGTCCAAGCAAATGAAAGCATTATTCACCACGCATCCAAACCTACAAAACAAGATATCAATAGTAAGCTCCAAAATGATCAATAAGCATTTTATACCCACATAACATGATATCAACAGTGAGCTCCATAACACCAAAATGATCAATGAGTATTTTCCACAATACTCACACACACAATATATTGTTATCATCAAAACCATTACCAAAGACAAAGAGGGAGCGCATCGAACCCAACATAAACCCCACCATCGGAGAAGAGCATGTTGCTGTTGCTGCGTTCCTTCTTCGTCCGGTGCTGTTCGTACATGCTGCTATGCTATCACGGGTACGTGAGGACGCTGCATCGTCTTCTTCCATTCTCTGCTGCATCTTCCTCCTACAGTTATTGTCGTGAAAGAAGCATATGCTTCTTCCTCTTCTTCCTGCTGGCCGTTCGTGCTGCTGCGGTTGCTGCTGCGGTAGTTGTTTCTTCTTCCCCTTCATCTAGTGTCTCTCTTCCTTCATACAAGAGGTAGGTTTTCTCCTAATCTCAGACTAAATCCTGTTAAAACACATGAAGACATCTACCATGATCTTGCATATTTGTTCCATGTTAAATCTCTGCACGTATCTTAGCGTATTTTCACATTTTCTACATGCCGAGAAATTAGCGACCAAGCAGTGGCCGCTATTTCTTGAATCTGCGACAGTGACCCGGACGCCAAATCAAACTACGTCCAACACCTGTCGTTAATTACTTGGGATATTTAATAATTACAACATGTTTAAAATTGAATAACTATATATGGAACCTGATGTGTAAAAATTATTATGAGCATGTTCTTAGGATCTCCATATTTTTCCCTACATGTGATGCGAGACGAAGAGGGACTCGAGACCAATGTGATGTGAATCTGGGACTCTAGGCAACGACGCGACAAATTGGATGACGCGACCAGAAATGATGCAAACAACAGGGTTAACTAGACGCGACACGAAGAGCTTCTATGGGATATATGCCGTTAACAGAAATGCAAACTCATGAGTCATCCCTTGCGAGGGAAACGCGGGGAGGTGCGCGGTTGAGAAACTGGCAGCAGTCAAGGGGGGTCGGCTTTTTTTACGTGCTCGGATCGAGTCACGGGATGGGTCACACACACACTCTCTCACAACGGTGATCAAATAATATACCGAGCTAGAATCCTATCACTCGGGCATCGGCACATAAACATATACGAGGTAAGCAAATGCCAAGAGCGATAGAGAACAATACATCCATGCTCCAGGCGTGGGAAACACAACCCCGGTGAAGACCCGTATTCCTGGTGTAAACAATTATCAATAAATACAAATATTATACCCACTCCACGCAGGGAGGTAACAGGTAACACGTGGGACCCGAGAATATCGAGCTCGGGTTGACAGGCAGCATTTTGGGCAGCTCTGGTGGTGCCGACACGTTGCTATTCAGTGCTGGCCAGATGGCGCGTTCTGACGATCATGGGGACCACGCTCCGGTCGGGTGGCCGATCAGGTTGGGATTGGTCCTGTTGCGAATGGGACTTCTGGAGGAACGATCCTTGAGAGGCGATAGTACTGGATCGCCTTATGGATGGCGAGGCGACCCGACTTGTGAGGCCGTGCTAGTTGCTATCCCGACCTTGTTCTGTAGTTTCAGAACTGCACGACCCGGCGGAGATAGCTATTGCGATCAGATCCAATGTCGGATCAAAGCGAAACCAGTGCCATTGCGAAGCTCTTTTGACGATCTACGAACCCATGGTGTTATAGGAATTTTTTTGGGTGAAGAATTTTCCTTGGGGGAATATTGAACAGAATGATTGACTATCCCAGAAACCTAGGTTAGAGAGTCATTTACATAAGTCATGTGTCAGTTAGGCCCAATTTAGTGGGCTAGGCCCAGGGGCGCCCCCTTCCCCCTTGGTTAGTCTGGTCATTAGTCCAAAAGTCAGAGACTTTATGTAAAATGTGGGATGCCTATAAATAGGACCCCATTTTCTCTATTTGAAGCTAATGAATAGTTGAAGAAAATAGAATTGAGAAAATTCTTTTTGGGATTTTATTCCTCTTTCTCTCTCTCTCTCTATCTCTCTCTCTAAAGGGGGCGAACCCCACTCTCTCTCCTCCCCCCCCCAATTTCAAAATTTCCTTTCTCTCCTCCCCATTCACTACTCATTAAGGCCCCTCCCCCTTCCCCATACATCCCCATCAATTCACCCCAACCCCAAGGGAGAATCCCCTCTCCCTAGACAACTGCTCATTCTCCCAAGCAACCCTTCCTCTTCCCCAAGCACCCTTTCATCCCCCAAAGCACCCCTCCCTCTTCCCCAAGCTCAGCCATCACTCCTCCACCCCTAGGGGACCTCTCCCACCCTCTCCCCTTCCCCCTTCCCCCACCTTGGTCGCACTCCTCACCCCCTCCCCTTGGATGGTCGACCAGCTCTCTTCCCCTTCCATACACTTGTGAGCAGACTTCACCCCACCACCCAGACCCATATCCACTTCACTCCTAGCCATAGCTCCACCCTATCTTGCACCCCTCAGCCCCCCATCAACCCCCCAACATCCCCCTCCACCTTCTACAGCCATTAGCCCCTCACCCCCTAGCTGTACCTTCGCCCCTCCCCACCCCTATCATCACCTACCACCACCGTGCTCACTGCAGTTAGCAGGCAGCAAAGGAGCACCCAGTTGAAGAGCAAGCCATGACATCATCCTGAAGCTTCAGGATGTATATCTTATATTGGTGGGAAGATCATCCAAGCAGCTTTGCAGGAGAGGTGGTCCCGCCGCCATCCGACGTCTGTGCTGTTCGAAGGAGCAGTTCTCGCCAGACTGCGCATCCAGCATCCGGTTACAGATCTCAGTCCGAGTGCAGAAATGACCACGGTAGCTCCTGTGAAGATCCCAAGGTGGCTTTCGGAGGAGGTCGTCATCTACAAGTCCCCTGCAAGCTCCAGAAAGAAGGAAGCCGTTTGAGTACCGGAGCACCATGTTCCATCCTTTCCCGTCAACTTTAGCGAGTCACCCCTGCCAGACCAGGTTGGATACTCTGTTACTCTTCTGCTTCCCACGACCTACTCCGTCTACATCTGGGAGCCCCGTTGGTCTCTGCTCGAAGAGGGCTCATACACAAATGCATCGGCACTAGTTCTGACTTCATCAGAGAACAGAGCAGTTCGTGGTGCCGTTCTCCTTAGGCAGTTCCGATTCTAGTCCAGACAGGCAACGCCGGCTGGGTCCTGATCCAAGGACTGTCACGGCCACACCTGAGCTCCGATCGGCCTACAACTCCACTGGCGTGTTCCTAAACCGGTCCCATACGTTCCTGCACCAGCCCCGCCATCATCAACGACCAGTGGAGATCGTGAGCCCTCCCACATCGACTCCCTGTCCGACAGACCCTGTCAGGATGGAACCGACCAGTTCGCAGATTCGGTCTCGCCACAGTTCAGCCCGACCTCTGATCGACCGGCGCTCATGACAGTATGCTCCCACCTCGTCCACGACCACGTTAGTGCAAGTCACACACCCATCATAGCTTAGGAGAGGCCGTGGCGGTCATTTCTTCAGCTCGCTGTCCCAGCAGGGCCTACACAGATAGATTCGGGTCTCGTCAACTTCCCGCCCCTCGCTTGGCCAGCTGAAGGCCCCTCCCTACGTGGAGGTAGTTTTGGTAGTAATAATTAAATTTCCCACCCCACGCTCACCCTCCTATGTGAGGTGTAGTGATTGTAACAGCAGGTCACCGATCGAAGCAACACCGATGTGGCGTGCGGGTGCGTACCCATGCCTCCCTGCTCGCCATCGTCTCCGGCCGGGATCGGCGTCTTCACGTCGATCAGGTGAGTGTTGAGTTTTGGTTTTGATGATTGTTATGATTGTTAAGTTATGGTTTTGATGATAACTAAATTTAATGTGTGATTAAGTGATGATAACTAAACTTATGGTTGATTGCTCATGCTCTTGTCATTTATGTATGGTTGAGATGACAAATGGGAACGGTTACATGGTCTTGATCCTTGGTTTACATATGTTGTTTTTACAAGAGGCAAGAGATTTCATAACCTCTTCAACGGGAAGAAGCATAGTATTAACCTTGCCTATCTTGCTTGCAGGATCAAACACATGGCAGTTACCTGGTGAACCATACGTGTGGATAAGCACCCTACTCCTCTACAATCCAAAACAGACATGAACGGGCTGCTAAAGGACTTAAGCGACGGAGCTGAAGAGGTTAACGGATCGACTCGAGAAAACCCGGGGTCTGCCCAGCTGGCGGTCGACCGCCAGCACAGGGGCGGTCGACCGCCCCTGCCAGCAACCCCCAGCCTACCGGTCTCTCAGTGGCGGTCGACCGCCAGCCCAGTAGCGGTCGACAGGGATTCCCAGGAACCATCAGTCTACAGGTTTCTCAGTAGCGGTCGACCGCCAGCCCCTGCAGGTCGACCGCCAGACCCGAGCTGCCCAACATTATTGACTTTTTGTGACTTCGAGGAAAGCCCTTCCTCGTACTATTGTTTAATCCCAAAGCCACCAAACCCTCCAGATTTTGTGGATCTGGTCTAGGGCATATCCATAGACCTTCCAAGGGTTATAAAACATCCTATTAGAGTCATAACCCTAATCAATCAAAGAGAGCCAAAGAGAGGCTGTCCAAGGTGAAAGGAGAGGGTACTGTAGCTCAGTGAATAGTACTTCGTGCAGCAAGATCTTCATCCATCTCCAAGGTGTTTCAAGCCAAATTTGAAGCTAGTAACCTCCAAGGAAGTGAAGAAGGAAGCAAGCATTCAAGGAAGATCAAGGTGAAGCTGTCTAAGGAAGAAGAAAGGAAGAAACAAGTAAGCAAGCAAGAGATCAAGGGAGGATTGCCAAAGGTGAAAGAACAAGGTTTTCACAACCCATTCAAAGCCATTCAAGCAAAGAAGGAATCAACGCAAGATCTGCATCATACACTCAGGGGAAGCCTAAATCAGGAGCATTCTAAACTATGGTTTAATTATCTTGGTGTCTTGTGTTTTGAGTTTCAAATTTGTGTTTCTCATAAACTGCAAACTAGTGTGTGCGTGGATCGTGTTGGATCCGTGGTCGTGTGTGGTCATTGTACTTTATTCATGTATTGTGTGCGTAGAGCTTCCTAGATCTACGTGTGTGTGTAGATCTTTTTAGATCTGGTCTTTTTAGTGTTTGGAGTGCTGCATCTATTGCATCGTGTGTGTGTGTGTTGTTGATCCTTCTGTTAGATCATGTTGGAGACCTCGTCTCCGTATATGTGTGTGTGTGTGTTGGGGTGCATCCCCGTGTGTGTGTGCAGGCGTCGTCCTGCGTGTGTGGTTGGAGCGTCGTCTCCGTTTGGAGATTTATCCCCGAGTGAAGCCTCACCGGGTTTGGTGAGGGGTGGACGTAGGACTGCCATCGTTGCATCCGAACCACCTTCAAAACCGTTGTGCATTGTGATTTGTATTGTGTGTTTTGGTCCATTTCTTCTACCTCCATTCTCCGTGAGTATTAGTGTAAACTGTTTGTTCAGATTTATCCTCATGTTTGTTGCATAATCTATATCATTATCATATATAGTTTGATAAATCCAAACTGTGTTCAAATAGTTTTGAATCTCTCGAGTAGCATTCTATCACATATTTCAAAAAGGGTAAAAGCTTTCGTAAAATTGGTAAACACCCAATTCACCCCCCTCTTGGGTGTCATTGATCGTGGGACTTCAATTGGTATCAGAGCCAAGGCTCTAATTTCATAGATCTAACGATCTAGAGTGATCCAAATCAATGACTACCATTATGTACACTTTGAATTCTCCACCGGTGTTTGATGGTTGTAATTTTAATTTGTGGTTAGGAAGGATGGGCAGTCTAGTCAACTCATATGATCCTAAGCTATGGAAACTTATCTCACATGGTCCTTATGAGTTGCCTAAAGATAAATCTGTCTGGACCGCAGATTCCAAGCTTAAACATGATCAAAATTGTTTGGTTCTAAAATTGCTTATTGCTGCAGTTGATTCTAATCATTTCCCCTTTGTCTCCCATTACAGATCCGCGAAGGACATCTTGGATGGATTAAGCAAAATCCAGGAAGAGCATGGAGACCAATGTCTTGTGGCAGGCACGAGCGAACAGATGAGTGATCAGCCAAGTGGATCAAGCTCACCAAGTGGATCAAGCTCAAAGGTAAATTCTGATTCTGAAAATGAAGATGAATTTAGCTATGAAGAGTTGTTGAATGCCTATGAAGAGTTGGTTCATAAGTACAAGAAGGTTAAGTCTGAAAACACAAAATTGAAAAAGAAATCTGAACATGCTTTTCATGAGAGTGGCTCTTGTAATAAATGTTCTAAATTTGAAAGTGTTAAAAAGGAAAACGATGCATTATTAATTCAAAATTCTTTGATTGAAGGCAGATTGAAGCAGCTTGAAAATTCCATTCATGAAACCTCTTCATGTGATGAATGCTTAAGATTCAAAACTGAAAATGAATGTCTTCTGATTGATATTAAAAATCATGAAGAAACCAGTTCATGTATGAGAAAAGAAAATGAGAAATTGAAGGAATTTAACATGGCCACTTTTGAAAAACTGTGTGCTTTTGAAAAAAGAAAATCTGTGAATCTCCATGAATCTGAAAGAGTGGATGAATTGTTGCAAGAAATTCAAAGTCATAAAACCATCAATGCTACTTTACATGATCAAGTTAATTCTTGTGAAAATAAGATGGCTTCCTATGAATTGCACATTTCATCACTTGAAAAAGAAATCCCTGACTTGAATGTTTCATTATCTAGATTTGTGGATGGTCAAAATAATCTGGACAAATTACTAGGAATGAAAGTAAACTTTCAAAGAGAGGGGCTAGGGTTTAATCCCGTGAACAAAAAGAAATTTGAAAGTAAAATATATACTTCATTTGTTCATGACAATTATGCACCCAGCACCTCCACATCTCACTCCCAGCAACCCACTGTATCAAGAACCCAATCAAATCAGAAAAATAGTGTGAATGTCCAAAGGATTCAAAAAGAAAATAAAAATCAAAAAATCAACATGCATCAAAAATCCAAAAATGTTGCGAGCATCACTATGCATGTTAAGCATACCTCTACCTCACACACACATCCACTAATGAAGAAACTCTCATGCTTTTATTGTGGAAGACATGGACATGCCATGCATGATTGCTTCATTATGAAAAATGATGACTTGAGAGCATGTAGAAATCAAGTTGGTTTGAAAAATGCAAAGAAATCATTCACCACAAAACCCTCCATGCATTGCAATCATTGTGGTAAAATGAGACACACAACTTCACATTGTTGGTTATTGTCGAAGAGAAAGAACTCTCACTCAACACATCATGATCACTCACATGAACTGGCAGAACCAATGAAAAGAAGGAATATGATGCCACGTGCCCTCTACCATCATTTTGGCAAATCTAGGAATGTTAAGCATGATTATTTTCTTGTGAAAGATGATGATTTGAATTTTGTTAAGGAGTGGAAGCCACGTGCCAAGAATGCTGCTAACCCACAAGGACCCAAGATGATTTGGGTACCTAAGAATGTAAATTGAGAAATCTGTTTTGCAGGAGTGTCATGGAAATGGAAAGTATGACATCTATTTTCATCAAGAAGGTAAGGCATACGAGTCAAGTGACTCAAGCAAGGTTGGAAGAAAGATCAAAAACTGAATTTGATTTCTCAGGTGATATCCCTCTCATTCTCTCCACTAAAAGTGTTATGTCATGTTTTACCCTGTGCTGTATAGTTATGTGATCATGCATGAGTCTGTACATGCATTCCATCCATAGATAGTTGCACACTGATGTGACACGACCTCGGACTTAGGCAAACAAGCACAATTAAGCATTCAAATGGGCCTTAAGGGCCACCACTCTCCCGTCGCACTCTATACCCGGAGTGACTTGGCGATGCCAAGTGTGAGGTATGGGAAAGGGCCCTTGCTGGTAGAGGGCCAGCAAGGCCAAGGTTTGACTCCCAAGGTTTGGATGCCCAATTCAATTGGGGCCGACAAAGTGCACAAGGGCACCGGTTCACACTATCCCACGGCGATCACTCTTAAGTCATGGACTTGAGGATCGGGCGCTCCCTCGTAAATTCAGCGGCGCATGAAGTAAATATTGAAAGAGCAACACTAATGAGCTAGGATGAGGCACTTACTCGACCGGTTTGAAGAAACCGGTCCCGGTCGGAGACGAGGGCGAGCGGGGAGGCGGTGGTTCCCCACACGCCGCGGCGGTGAAGCTTGACCTGCTCAAATCATGTACAAAACTACGCCTCTCGCAGGAGGGGGATCTTGGGGTGGGGGTTAATGTGAATACAACAATACTACCTCCCGCAGGGAGGGGCCTTCAGCCGGCCAAGCGGGGTGGGGAAAGTAAGGTAAAGAACGACGATTAAGCGAGGTTGCCGAATCTGCCGGTTGTCTACGAACAGGGACAGTGTGTTGGTGTGGTTGCTGTAGATCCTTCTCATGAATTTTTCCGATGGCGAGACCAGCGGCAAAAGCTTCGTAACAGGGACAGGAACGCTTCAGATTTTCTTAAATTTCTTCTGAGACCGTTGTTGACTGGGACAGAGGTTGGAACAGGACATCAGGTTTTCTGACTCGCAGTTGCAGACTTCTGGCAGCAGGTTGCAGAGAACGCCACGCACCCTCCCGAACTCCGATCAGCACGAAACTGGCGGCGACGTCTTCGTGGTCGAAGTAGCTTTCAGCCAGAGGTGACAGGGCGGCAATCAGAGGTCAAGGGCAGTCGGTGTACCCTAAAGAGTGGGCACTGGTCGGAGCAGACTGCAGGAGACAAGACTGGAGAGCTAGGGGGAGAAAATTTGTAACTCCTTCCTCCGGCAGCCGAATGAGGTTCCGTTTCTTGATCCTGAACGAAGACTGGAGGAGGAAGATATTTGTAGAAGATATTTGTCGTGGCCGAGCTTTTAGTCAGGTTCAGATCCTTAGCCGGAGTAGAACTGCGCGGTCGGGGAAGAACGGACCTCCACAGCAGCACCGATCTCCGATGGGGATGAGACCTCGATCGTTGCGAAGAGGACAGGTAGCCGCTTCCGTGGATGCCTCTTGGCTCTTCAAACTCGTCGGGAGGAAGCCGTGGTTGCCGCTTTAAGATGGTACACTTCTGCAGGTTGTCAGCTGAAACGGTAGGTTGAAGATGATGGGGGGGAAATGGGGTATATGGGAGAGGAAATGGGGGTGGATGAGTGTGGGGAAAGCCCGGGCTGTGAGGGGGTCTAGGATGGGGTGTTTCAAGGTGAGGGAGGGATAGAATGGGAGCTGGAAGGGGGTGTTTTCTGTGGGTGAGAGAGGAGCTACGAATTTGGGGCTTGGAGGGAGAGGGGGGAAGGTGAGGGGGAACAAGTGGGTGGAGGGAGTGTGAATTTCAAATTTGAAATGGCCTTGGAAGGTGGGTGATTATGTGGGGAAGTGGAGAGTTTGTATTGGAATGGGGTAGATTTGGTGGGAAGGTGGAGAAAGGTGTTGGAATGGGGAAGATGCCACCTAGGGACTATGGGAGTGGAGTAATGGCAACTTGGGGAAGTGGAGGGGTATTAAATGAGGTGGGTAGCTAGTGGAGGTGGTTGGGAGGGGAGGAGAGAGAAGAAAATTCGAAATTGGGGTTGGAGGAGAGAGAAAGAGGGGTGAAATAGAGAGATTAAGAGGGGAATGGGTGGGGAATCTCTCCCCTAGGGTCTCTCACCCAAAAAATTAGAGGAATCACTCCAATTTGAACTCAAATGGTAAATTTAACTCAAAAGGATTCATTCATTCATTCATTCATTGACTTCAAATGGGGGAAATGTGGTCCTATATATAGGAAACCCACATTTCTACAAAAGTCCATGACAAAAGACTCAATAGCAAATAACCGAAGGTGGAAGGGGTGCACATGGGCCTAGTCCAATGAATTGGGCCCAATTAGCACATTACATCATCTAATGACATACAATCTTAGGAAAATAAATGCAAGACCTAGGGAAATGACTCAAATAAAATGAAAATACATCAAAATGACTCAAAGGAAAGCTACAAAATGGATAAGGGGCCTTAATAGAGTGAGGCCAAAACTCAACCAGCTCCCGAGTGTGAAGAAGTGGACCCGAGCCAAAGGGAATTGTGGGCGATGTCTCCATCAAATCCCCTGGGCCGCGAAGAGCTCGACTCCGTCGAGTAAGGGTCCATCCGGCTAAGGTACCGCTCGAGGAGGTCCGGATCCAACCGCTGGAGGTCCTCCCGACTCACCCATGAGTCTTCCGAAGTAGGCTGATCCTTCCACCTGACGAGATAGCGCTCATATACCTTGCTCCGGGTGGTAGTGACCTGCTCATCCAATATTCGTTCAATGCGTTCGCGCTGAGCTCTCTTGGCTAGTGGACTCTCCTCACGGGTGGGTGCTCTCTCAAAGGAAGAAGTAGGCTCAATCTCCTCACTAGGTACCACCGTGGGGCCCTTGTATGGCACTAAGTCGGCGACATTGAATGTTGGACTTACCCCATAGTCCTCAGGGAGATCTAACCAATAAGCATTTACATCAATGCGCCTCAAAACCTGGAAGGGACCAGTCCCACGTGGCCTCAACTTGGAGTTGGCTCCTGGGGAGAGCCTCTCCGTCCTTACCATCACAAAGTCACCCTCTTGGAACTCTAAGTGACGCCGGTGAGAGTCAGCCAACCTTTTATAAGCCTCATTTTTTATGCTAATGTGCTTGCGGATTTTCTCATACAATTTTGTGAGTGCTGACCTTCTAGTGGTTATGGGTGGACCTGGACAACCATATATAGACCATTTATGCCATGATGCCATATGGACCTTGATGAGCCTTGGGGGGTCGGGGCAACCATATGTGGACTTATCATGCAATGTTGTCATGTAGACTTTGGTGGGCTTAGGTGGACCGGGGCAACCATATGTGAATCTATCATGCAAAGTGGTGATGCATGTCGGGGGACCCGGACATCCGTAGATGCCTTTGATATGCTTAAGACCCATGATGAATGAAGGTGGACCACTACATCCAAATTTGGACCACTCATGCTTTCTACTTGACATGTGGGTGATATGAATGAATGGACCCAACATAGTGTTCATGCCAAGGGGTGTGGAAAGCCTAGACACATGCATACTTTTCCCAAAAGTGACTTCCATGTGTATAGGGGTGGGACAACCTTTGAATTCCCATTGGAACGGATCGAATAGATCTAAGAAGGTGGTCATCATGGGGTGGGGCACAACCTTATTACCTAGGGATATGTGGCCCAAGGTCTTGGCTCCCAAGGTGTAACCCGGGTCATGGATGAGATTGGTTTGGCCCAATATGATGGGTGAGGGTAGGAAAGGGTGGGTGGTGGGTAAGATGGTTGGGTTACATGGGGAACTAGACTCCCATAGGAAGGGATCAAAGGGGTCGTAGAAAGGTCTTCCTAGAGGGAGGCACTCTATGTCTTCAAGGTTCCCAAATTGTGAGTCATCCTCCTCTAAGGTAAGTGGGCCAAGTTTTCTAGTGGGTTGGCCGAACAAAGTGTTTGGGATCTTAATGGGTGGGTATAGGAAGGGATCGAAGGGGTCATGGTAAGGGTCACCTAAGGAGAGGAACCCTAGGTCCTTTTGGTCCTCACAACCCCTTGATGGTGGATTCTCCTCCTCTAGTAAAGTGATCGGGCCAAAGTTTTTGGTGGGATGGTCGGCCATGAATGGAGGACTAGGCTTTCTACCCGAGATAAGAAGCTCTAAATCGAGGAGAAGGTTGGGCTCATCGGGTGTAGGGAGGAATAGAAGGAGGTCACTAGTGTAGCAACCAATGGTGCAAATCGAGGTGATAGACCCTATGCATAGGTGTAGGAGGCCAAGGCTCCTAGGTGGTTTGACCATAGGGGTCAACATGCTAGTGAACTCAATTTGCCATGCTACGCCCTTAAGAAGATCCTCTAAGGTTTCCACTTGGTAGGATATTTGGATTATGGTGTGATAGGAGTTAATGGGTGCAATGGGAAGGTTTTTCTCCATGGGTGGGTAAACATAGGACATGATGGGGTGAAGTGGTCTCTCCTTTAGCCATCTAGCTAGGGGCCCATCTATGATTATGGTGCTATTTGTGAAGGCTTGTGGCTCTTGGGGGTCCAAGCTAGGGGACATTTGTGATTCTTCCTTACCACGGATATGAACTTGGGTTTCCTCAATGATGGGGATGGGTTCATCTACTCCCATGTGGATGGTTGTGGTCTCCTTTCTCAAGGGAATGGGAAGGTCTATTGGGGGTGAGGTGATGATGGTTGGTGCATGGTGTACCCGGGGTGGTGGGTGATGGGAAACTTTGGCTTGGATAGGGAGGGGAAGTAGTGGAAGCCTAGGACTTTGGACTTTTGGGGTAGGGAGTGGGAGATGGGTTGGTTGGGGTGGCTTGGGTTGATTGGTTTTGGGGGGAATGTCCTTTTTCGGGGACAAGGGAGGGGTGGTGGTGGGGACCAAGGGGTTTTGTGGGGTAGGGGTTTGGTGGGAGCTTCTGGATTGGAGGGTGGTGACAATCATGGGCCTAGGTGGAGGGGTGGACACGGTGTCCACTTGGTTTTGAATGGTGAGGGTTGGTTGAGTGGTGGTCATCATGGAGGGGATTGGGTCGATTAGGGGTCTCTTGCCCTTAGGATCGTTTGGGGTGGAAGTGGGAGCTAAAGGGGCTTGACTAGCGTAGGTTAGGGAAGGGGGTTTTGGTTGGGGTATGGGGGCCCTCATGGGGTTAGGTGGAGAGGTGGATGTTTGGTTTATTAGGGTCTTAAGGGAGAGGACTTCGTTGCGAAGTGTAGTTATGATGGTTGAGAGGTGATTTGTTGGGATTGGTGGGGGTGGAGACCAAAGGTCGGTCTCAAATTGGTCGGGTGAGGATGGAGGAGTGGTAGTGCTCCTCGGGCTTGGGGTGTTCGAGTAGGAGGGTTGGGAATATTTTGGGATGTAGATCTTCCTAAGTTCCTTCTTCATATCATCCCACGAAGAAATGGGCTCTTGCCTCCTAACCCTTCTTAATCCCTCTATGTTTGCCCATTTACTCTTGGCTTGACCCCGAAATCGTCCCTTGGCCTTGCGGACTCTCGCGGGTCCATATACCCAAGTCCGTTCAAAATATCTTTCCATGGTAGTTTCCCACCTAAGATAATCACTAGAATGTGATCCGTCAAAGGTAATGTCCCCATCTAGAATGAAATTCAAGGTTGGTGAGTAGGCTAAGTAGTTGGCCATGATGATCGGGGGGATCAATGCAAGGGTCGGATTGATGATGACTCTAATGCAAGAATGCCCTAGGACTTGACTTGATAGAGACAAGTCAAAGACTTGCTCTGATACCACTTGATGTGACACGACCTCGGACTTAGGCAAACAAGCACAATTAAGCATTCAAATGGGCCTTAAGGGCCACCGCTCTCCCGTCGCACTCTATACCCGGAGTGACTTGGCGATGCCAAGTGTGAGGTATGGGAAAGGGCCCTTGCTGGTAGAGGGCCAGCAAGGCCAAGGTTTGACTCCCAAGGTTTGGATGCCCAATTCAATTGGGGCCGACAAAGTGCACAAGGGCACCGGTTCACACTATCCCACGGCGATCACTCTTAAGTCATGGACTTGAGGATCGGGCGCTCCCTCGCAAATTCAGCGGCGCATGAAGTAAATATTGAAAGAGCAACACTAATGAGCTAGGATGAGGCACTTACTCGACCGGTTTGAAGAAACCGGTCCCGGTCGGAGACGAGGGCGAGCGGGGAGGCGGTGGTTCCCCACACGCCGCGGCGGTGAAGCTTGACCTGCTCAAACCATGTACAAAACTACGCCTCTCGCAGGAGGGGGATCTTGGGGTGGGGGTTAATGTGAATACAACAATACTACCTCCCGCAGGGAGGGGCCTTCAGCCGGCCAAGCGGGGTGGGGAAAGTAAGGTAAAGAACGACGATTAAGCGAGGTTGCCGAATCTGCCGGTTGTCTACGAACAGGGACAGTGTGTTGGTGTGGTTGCTGTAGATCCTTCTCATGAATTTTTCCGATAGCGAGACCAGCGGCAAAAGCTTCGTAACAGGGACAGGAACGCTTCAGATTTTCTTAAATTTCTTCTGAGACCGTTGTTGACTGGGACAGAGGTTGGAACAGGACATCAGGTTTTCTGACTCGCAGTTGCAGACTTCTGGCAGCAGGTTGCAGAGGACGCCACGCACCCTCCCGAACTCCGATCAGCAGGAAACTGGCGGCGACGTCTTCGTGGTCGAAGTAGCTTTCAGCCAGAGGTGACGGGGCTGCAATCAGAGGTCAAGGGCAGTCGGTGTACCCTAAAGAATGGGCACTGGTCGGAGCAGACTGCAGGAGACAAGACTGGAGAGCTAGGGGGAGAAAATTTGTAACTCCTTCCTCCGGCAGCCGAATGAGGTTCCGTTTCTTGATCCTGAACGAAAACTGGAGGAGGAAGATATTTGTAGAAGAGCTTCGGGGCTGGTTCGTCCAAGGTTTGTCGTGGCCGAGCTTTTAGTCCGGTTCAGATCCTCAGCCGGAGTAGAACTGCGCGGTCGGGGAAGAACGGACCTCCACAGCAGCACCGATCTCCGATGGGGATGAGACCTCGATCGTTGCGAATAGGACAGGTAGCCGCTTCCGTGGATGCCTCTTGGCTCTTCAAACTCGTCGGGAGGAAGCCGTGGTCGCCGCTTTAAGATGGTACACTTCTGCAGGTTGTCAGCTGAAACGGTAGGTTGAAGATGATGGGGGGGAAATGGGGTATATGGGAGAGGAAATGGGGGTGGATGAGTGTGGGGAAAGCCCGGGCTGTGAGGGGGTCTAGGATGGGGTGTTTCAAGGTGAGGGAGGGATAGAATGGGAGCTGGAAGGGGGTGTTTTCTGTGGGTGAGAGAGGAGCTACGAATTTGGGGCTTGGAGGGAGAGGGGGGAAGGTGAGGGGGAACAAGTGGGTGGAGGGAGTGTGAATTTCAAATTTGAAATGGCCTTGGAAGGTGGGTGATTATGTGGAGAAGTGGAGAGTTTGTATTGGAATGGGGTAGATTTGGTGGGAAGGTGGAGAAAGGTGTTGGAATGGGGAAGATGCCACCTAGGGACTATGGGAGTGGAGTAATGGCAACTTGGGGAAGTGGAGGGGTATTAAATGAGGTGGGTAGCTAGTGGAGGTGGTTGGGAGGGGAGGAGAGAGAAGAAAATTCGAAATTGGGGTTGGAGGAGAGAGAAAGAGGGGTGAAATAGAGAGATTAAGAGGGGAATGGGTGGGGAATCTCTCCCCTAGGGTCTCTCACCCAAAAAACTAGAGGAATCACTCCAATTTGAACTCAAATGGCAAGTTTAACTCAAAAGGATTCATTCATTCATTCATTCATTGACTTCAAATGGGGGAAATGGGGTCCTATATATAGGAAACCCACATTTCTACAAAAGTCCATGACAAAAGACTCAATAGCAAATAACCGAAGGTGGAAGGGGTGCACATGGGCCTAGTCCAATGAATTGGGCCCAATTAGCACATTACATCATCTAATGACACACAATCTTAGGAAAATAAATGCAAGACCTAGGGAAATGACTCAAATAAAATGAAAATACATCAAAATGACTCAAAGGAAAGCTACAAAATGGATAAGGGGCCTTAATAGAGTGAGGCCAAAACTCAACCAGCTCCCGAGTGTGAAGAAGTGGACCCGAGCCAAAGGAAATCGTGGGCGATGCCTCCATCACACACCCTTGTGCATATCATCCTCATATAGCATCTTGTTGAAGTGGAGTTTTGAAACCGTCAATAAATCTCGCTGCATATACTGAGTTTGCATAAGCCTTCACATACTGTCATGCATAAATTGAATATTGTGAATTCATGTCATAATGCATAGCAATCCTCCTACCTTCACCACCCTTGACTACATAGTATATCAAATGGTGACATGTGGAAGGGCAGGTTACGCCTGTCTGAAAGCTATGACTACGCATGAGGTGATTTTCAGATCTAAGTTCTCCGCCCGGTACTATGAGCCAATCAGTCACAGGCTGCACATGGCATTAAATTTTTACTGAGCATATCACAGTCATGCACACATTGAGGGGGAGTCATCAGATTCGTCATATAGGCTTAACATTTAGGTTCACACATGAGTCATGCATTGCATCTAGAACTATCTAAGGGTGTTGGTTGTTAAAATTATTTGTCATGTCATTATAAATAAATTTGAATTGAAACTGATAAATCAAATCTTCTTGTCCTTGGATGCATATCATACTCCCAAAAGTCAAATGATAATGGGCTAGTAATGACCCGGCTTGAATCAATTAAGGAACACCTTGCAAGGATAAACATGTTAAGAAATTTTCTCCACCATCAGCCGGAGATAGGAAATGATTTTGATGAGTACCCAAGGTATGGTATGAAAGGCGCACATCTCTTTTGACTGAGAATTGGTTGAATGGGTAAGGTTGATTAAACACATCTCATGAGGCAAATCAGGTAAAAGACACTTTAGTGGTTCAAACATAAGTGGATGATATCACTCTTTAAACTACTAATAATGCCTTTTCTGAATAATGTGCGGTGATTTTTCGCAAGGAGATTTTGCTATAAGCCTCGTGAATGAACTGAATTTTATTCGTCTTTGGATTGCAGGTGGAAGGCTTGGATCAAAATGGATTCTCAAGGTAAATGTATGAAAAGTAAAATCTGAAGTACTAACCGTTGTGGGGTGAGCAATCTTAGTGCATGAAGGCATTCGATCTTGTCATCTAAATTAAGGTAATTCAACCTCATCAATTCATGCAATGGTAGTTTGTCACTTGTTGACACTTTAGGATGACAGGTATTGTTTCAAAACTTGAATTGTCATTCACTAGTCTGCTGTGATGAACTTGTCTAACTGGCTTGAGAAGTGTGTATTGAATATTTCTCATTTTGAATTACACAACCACACCTGAATCTAACTGCATATCTGGTATATCAAATGACATTTGTGAAAGAGTTGATTGTGTCCACTTGGAAGCATTCTCTATGCGTTGAGCTGGGTCTTCAAACTAAAATCTCCGTCTCATACCAGATTTTGAAAATCGTGACTGGCTTGTGATTGGTGGAGTTATGAATGAATCCTTGAGCTGAGTTCATTAAATTGAAAATATGTTTCTGATCAAATGATTCAAACATGTAGCTTCTTGATGATTTCTAATTTCAAAACTTGTGAAATGCTCTTGAATATCTGATTTTGAACAATTCTGTAATTTAGGTTGTATTGCTTAATTTTGATCATTTATGCACCCTTATTCATAAAGGCCATGTCATGAAAAATGTTGTTGACACATTATTATAATGTGAATGCTCCAATGTCAAATTTGCCTCAAGGTTTGAAGATCAAGCCCTCCTATACTGCATTTGCATCTTGCATCACATGCTCATCTAGGCATAGGTTGCATGCATTACAATTCATGCATTACCTGAAGTTAGTTCACTCGTTTGGTATCGAAAGTTTTGCACCACATTACATTCTGTTTTGGCATGTTACATTTCATTATTATATGATCAAAGGTTGCATTGCATTAGAACTCATGCATTACCTGCATTCAGTTCATTCAATTGGTATCCATTTGATTGGTATCAGTTGCATATTTGCATTGCATATTGCATACATTCCCTCTGTGTGCTTGCTTGCTATTATATGTTATTCACCCCCATCCTTGAAACTTCTATGACATTATGTCTTCTTGATAAATAATACTGCATTTGAGTCATTATTGGAGTGTTTCATGTCGTACACTCAGGGGGAGTTTATATTTCATAAGTGCATCTATTTAGGGGGAGTTGCGCTGTTATGTATTCATGATATTTTCGGTATACATGCTGAATGAAATTCATACACTTCATGCACAAAATGTGAAAATGAGTGTTAAAGATAATGACATATGAATTTCTTTTCAACACTCTCGAGATATTAAACTTGCTGCATGTATGTTTAAGAGATAGTTGAGGAAAAAGCTGCCTACCTATCCTTTTTTTTTGAAAAATCTCGAATGAAAATGAAAGGCAGAGCAATGCTAAGTCTCACTGAGTAAACTGGGCACATGTCACCTGAGACGTGATGTGGTTCATATCTAAAAAGTGTTGACTAGTATCTCTATTCAAAATGAGGTGAAATGGTTCAGTATTCTGAGTAACCGGGGATTCTGGCATGAGCTCCATGCATTTACTCGCGTAAAAAGGAATTATTTGAACCTGATCACTCTTGAAAAATTCTGACTATCATGTGTTATTTGTTGAGTTGAAAAATGATGGTGAAAACTCATTGTGGTAGAGCGTAGCCTCCAATACGCTGTTCTCAAATTGAAGTGCAGTCTGTAAAATGTCTTCTTGTGTTAATCTGAAAATCTGAATATCCATATTATAACTATCATCCTTCATGTTACTCACTTACACATCTAGAAATTTGATTTAATATGTATTCAGAAAATTGATTGAATGTTTTAGCAATTGCATGAATCTCCTATATGATTGCACAACTTCCCATGTGCTACACATGTGCCTTCCGGTTGTCATGACTCTCTTGCATCTTTCTTATACCCATTCCCTTCTTATATAAGTACGGGGGAGCTGTGCTACATGTATATATACGTATTGGTTTGATAGCTGTTAATCATCCCACATGTCATCCCTTGCATATGTTGCATTTCATGTATTTCAAACCAAAATACAAAAATCAGTAATTTGAAAACCAATGACAATTCTTTTGGTATTCCCTCCTGCTGTTGCTTGTTGTGAAAATTTGCCATGGGATCTAGATTTTGAATGCTATCATGCTGAACACCTCATCTTGTAAACATCTTGCTCCACTGGTTCATATCCCTGAGACCAATCATCACCTTCAAGTGACTGTTTTTACTTTGGTTTGTATCATATTGATTGGTGAGACTAATTACCCATTGGTCTCCTCTGATTCGAATGATATTGCCTTGTTCACCCATGATCTGCCCTTGCTTCTTCTGAATTGATAAGATGGGCTTTTGTTGCTTCAAAGGGAGTTAATCTTATTCTTCCATATTTGGCTCCTTCCAGCTCGCTTGATACTGCTATTGTGGGAGAAAGAGTTGCATTATCTCGCCTTTTGATTATGTCAAAGGGGGAGAAACATTGATGATTGTGCCATTCTGTTGTATGTGTGACAGGGGGAGATGAATATATGTGCCATTCTGTTGTATCCACTATGTTGTATCATCATTAATAAGTTTATCATTAAGTTTGTCATCATCAATAAATTTGTCATCATCAAAAAGGGGGAGATTGTTGAGTTATGGTTTTGGTGATTATTGTGATTATTAAGTTATGGTTTTGATGATAACTAAACTTAATGTGTGATTAAGTGATGATAAGTAAACTTGTGGTTGATTGCTCATGCTCTTGTCATTTATGTATGGTTGAGATAACAAATGGGAACGGTTACATGGTCTTGATCCTTGGTTTGCATATGTTGGTTTTACAAGAGGCAAGAGGTTTCATAAACTCTTCAACGGGAAGAAGCATGGTATTAACCTTGCCTATCTTGCTTGCAGGATCAAACACATGGCAGTCACCTGCTGAACCATACGTGTGGATAAGCACCCTGCTCCTCTACAATCCAAAACAGACATGAACGAGCTGCTAAAGGACTTAAGCGACGGAGCTGAAGAGGTTAACGGACCGACCCGGGAAAACCCGGGGTCTGCCCAGCTAGCGGTCGACCGCCAGCACAGGGGCGGTCGACCGCCCCTGCCAGTAACCCCCAGTCTACCGGTCTCTCAGTGGCGGTCGACCGCCAGCCCAGTAGCGGTCAACCGGGATTCCCAGGAACCATCCGTCTGCAGGTTTCTCAGTAGCGGTCGACCGCCAGACCCGAGCTGCCCAACATTGTTGACTTTTTGTGACTTCGAGGAAAGCCCTTCCTCTAGCTATTGTTTAATCCCAAAGCCACCAAACCCTCCAGATTTTATGGATCTGGTCTAGGGCTTATCCATAGACCTTCCAAGGGTTATAAAACATCCTATTAGAGTCATAACCCTAATCAATCAAAGAGAGCCAAAGAGAGGCTGTCCAAGGTGAAAGGAGAGGGTACTGTAGCTCCGTGAATAGTACTTCGTGCAGCAAGATCTTCATCCATCTCCAAGGTGTTTCAATCCAAATTTGAAGCTAGCAACCTCCAAGGAAGTGAAGAAGGAAGCAAGCATTCAAGGTAGATCAAGGTGAAGCTGTCTAAGGAAGAAGAAAGGAAGAAACAAGTAAGCAAGCAAGAGATCAAGGGAAGATTGCCAAAGGTGAAAGAACAAGGTTTTTACAACCCATTCAAAGCCATTCAAGCAAAGAAGGAATCAACGCAAGATCTGCATCGTACACTCAGGGGGAGCCTAAATCAGAAGCATTCTAAACTATGGTTTAATTATCTTGGTGTCTTGTGTTTTGAGTTTCAAATTTGTGTTTCTCATAAACTGCAAACTCGTGTGTGTGTGGATCATGTTGGATCCGTGGTCGTGTGTGGTCATTGTACTTTATTCATGTATTGTGTGCGTAGAGCTTCCTAGATCTACGTGTGTGTGTAGATCTTTTTAGATCTGGTCTTTTTAGTGTGTGGAGTGCTGCATCTATTGCAGCGTGTGTGTGTGTGTTGTTGATCCTTCTGTCGGATCATGTTGGAGACCTCGTCTCCGTATGTATGTGTGTGTGTTGGGGTGCATCCCCGTGTGTGTGTGCAGGCATCATCCTACGTGTGTGATTGGAGCGTCGTCTCCGTTTGTGGATTTATCCCTGAGTGAAGTCTCACCGGGTTTGGTGAGGGGTGGACGTAGGACTGCCATCGTTGCATCCGAACCACCTTAAAAACCGTTGTGCATTGTGGTTTGTATTGTGTGTTTTGGTCCATTTCTTCTACCTCCATTCTCCGTGAGTATTAGTGTAAACTGTTTGTTCGGATTTATCCTCATGTTTGTTGCATAATCTATATCATTATCATATATAGTTTGATAAATCCAAACTGTGTTCAAACAGTTTTGAATCTCTCGAGTAGCATTCCATCACATATTTCAAAAAGGATAAAAGCTTTCGTAAAATTGGTAAACACCCAATTCACCCCCCTCTTGGGTGTCATTGATCGCGGGACTTCAGTGAGCACATGGTCACATCCCTTTTCTGGTTTGCTTTGCTTATTTAGTATTTCTTTTAGCTACATAAGATGGTGAGTGAGCGCCCGATCCAAAATCGATCAAATTGAGTGACCACCGCGGAGCGAGTTGTGAGAGTGCACATCCTACAACCTACGCCCTTGGCGTGCTGGTCGCCCGCGAGGTTGGGCATCCTGGGCCCTTAGGGGTTTAGCCTCAAGCTAGCCAAATCCCACGGAGTGTCAAGGTCCCGCCCCGGACCCTCTCCATCATCGCCTAGTTGCCCATGGGCACGTGTGTGTGTTACGCGGGTGAGTCCGCTAGAGTGTGTTCGCCGCTCAAAGTTGCTTGCTTATGAGTATAGGTCCAAGGTGCATCGGTCTAGTCACTACCATCCCATAGGTCGTGTCACGTCACGAGCCAGTCGCACCCCGAGTAGACGGTCGATTTCCTGTTGATAATCGTTGAGCTCCTTCCCCAACACTGGCGCCCCCGCCACGGGTAATCCGGTCAGGTAAGTCACATCCTTGAGTGTGGGGATCATATGCCCATCTCTCACGAAGAGCTGCCAAGAAAGTAGCTTCGACAAGGCTTGATCTTGACGAAAGGACCAAATCCCATCTGGTCTACTCTCAACCTCTGATCATGAGGGAGGGCATGGTACAACGCCCATGCCAAATCCCATGAGACTCGGGCTCTGATCCTTCTACGGCCCTGCACATAAGATAAACCAGTTGATTAGTCACCAAATCATAATTCATTAAAGCCCTGAAAAGACACACAACACCTCACATGTCCTGAGACCAGGGCGGCCAAAGCCTTGGCCGCCTGGGTCCCTAGGCGGCCAGGTCGCTGGCCACCCTGTTCTCCTAGACAGCCAGTAGTCTGGCCGCTTAGGGCAGTGGACGGCCACCACTTTGGCCGCCTACTGTCCAACCCCCAAATTGGTTTCCTCCCATTCCGTAAACCATCTCCCTCACACCTAACCAACGTCCCACGCGCCTAAATCAACAGGAAAACATTGGAAGACATGGGACTTACCTATCTTCACGCCGTAGCCTTGCCCTCTCCCTCATCCTCATTTTCATCTAGCGAGGACCCTTCATCCTCCTCGGTACCTTCCTCATCCTCGCCTTGGCCGGAAGGGCCAGATTCCAAAGGTGCATCCACGCCTTCTCCTCCTTCCTCTCCACCATGAGAAGAAGCATCTGAGGTAGACGAGCTTGCTGCGACCTCATTCTCCTCATTCTCACCCGAGGAAGAAGCCTCCTCTACGATGTTCAAATGAGCCCGCCACGGCCCCATTCCTTCCCCATGATCTCAACACACTTAGATTCCTCCCTCACAATAGGAGAAACACTCTAGGGGCAAGTCCTCTCCACCGTAGGTGCCTGTGGGAGAGAACAAGATGTCAATCGAGGTGGCTGCTTATGAGGAGACCGGCCGCCTCTTTATGCCCTCCAATAGGGAGGGCGGCCAAAGTGTTGGCCGCCCACCAAAATTGGAGGCAGCCAACACCTTGGCCGCCCTCCCCCCTGCTCAGCAAACCAAACAAAAAACAAAAACAAAAAACAAAAAAGAACAAGAAAACACAAAAAAATACATGCATCAATGTCATTTGGGGAATTTGAAAGCAAAGTAGGGGATGTCACGCTACTTTGACCACCCCATGATCCTTTGGTCTCATGATGATTTTCTGTGTTTTTTGATTTCACCGAACTTATGTGAATGAGTCTACATGATTCCACTCCGATTCAACCAGCTGAAAGAGTGTTTTGTGTATGACCGTTTTGAGTATTTTGAGATTTGACAGGTCATTGATTCTCTTATCTTGACTTTTATTTACCCTTATTTTAGGTCTTGTATCTCCTTGAGTTGGATTGTGTTCCTCCCCTCAAGTCCCTATGCTAGGGGGACCCATGCAACTGCAGATGCAAGTCCTCTTAGATTAATTGTCCTTCCTCCCATCCCAATGACTTATCCAATCGCTTAATGCTTATGCGACCGCTTAACGTTGCATGAAGCTCGATTTTTGCTCAAGAATTTCCTTGAGTGTGCTATCCTCCTTAGGCTTGTTTCTTTACCGAAACACCCATTTATCAAACCGCTGGACTCCCTTGCAAAATGGGAGTTCCGGAGGGGCATTTGTAGACACCTAATTTTGAACATCCCGTGGCTCCCCAGTTAGACCGTCACATGAGTGGTATAGTCATTTTACCCGGTTCATCGGCGTTTGTACTCTTTAAAGTCCAATCCAAACACATTTCCATTATTGGGCCACTCTCCCTTGAAGAGGCCAAAGGCCCATGGGCTGGGCGGCCAAACCATTGGCCGCCCATCACCCTAGAAGGCAAGGGTGATGGCCACCATTTGCCCCTAGGAGGCCAGGTCCCTGGCCGCCCTCTGAAGTCTCGTGATCAATGACACACAAGAGGGGGGGGGGTGAATTGGGTGACTACAACTTTTAGGAAAACTTTACCCGATTCAAAGTTGATGTAATGAACTAGCAACACAAGAATTGGATCTATCAAAATCTATTACACATGATAATTAATTATGCTGGATCCGAGGAATACAATATGAAAGAAACAATATATACGTAAGATTACACAGAATGAAGGTAGAAGAAATGATCCAAACCACACAATACAAACCACAATGCATGACGATTTTTAAGGTGGTTCGGATGCAACGACGGCAACCTACGTCCACCCCTCACCAAAACCCAGTGAGGCTTTACTGTTGTAAACTAGCACGAGGATGAATCCCCAACACGGAGATACACTCCAACCACACACGCAGAATGACGCCTGCACACACACACATGGGGACGCGCCCCAACACATACACACGGAGACGAGCTCCAACACGCACACGGAGACGAGCTCCAACACACACACGGAGATGAGCTCCAACACGATCCGATGACGGGATCAACAACACACACACTCACACACTGCGACAGATGCAGCACTCTGCACACTTGTATAATCGGATCTGGATAGATCCACACATACACACGTAGATCTAAGAAGATCTACGCACACACATGGATCTGAACAAGATAATCAACACGACCACAGATCTGAATCGATCCACACACACACTAATGTTTGTAGATTACAAAGAACAAGACTTGAAACTCAAAACACAAGGACAAATGAAACACAGTTGAGAAAACTCCTGATTTAGGCTCCCCCTGAGTAGATGATGCAGATTCTGAATGAAGCTTGCTTCTCCACTTGATTCCCAGTTGATTGGCTTCTAATATATCTTGAAAAGCTTGAGGTTTGATGAAGAACTTCTGGACGGATCACTGTTCACGGCTACAGTAGCAGCACTCTTCTCTCCCCTTGATAGCCTCCTTGTGCTTCTTTAGATCATTAGGGTTTCTTGCCCCAAGGAGATGTTTTTATAACTCTTGAATGGTCAAGAGACAAGCCAGGAACTAGATTCACAAATCATGGAAGGTTTGGTGGCTTTGGAATTAAACAAATCCAAGAAGAGGGGCTTCCCACGTTGAGAATACAAAGTCAACAATGAGGGCTTTCGAGGCTGGCAATCGACCGAAAATTGGGGGGTGGTCGACCGGAATTTTACAGGGAATGAAGATGTCATTGCTGGGAAAACCGGTCAACCGAACCTTGCAGGGCGGTCGGCCGCTCTTGTAAAAAATTGTAGTTTTAAGATCCCTGGAAAAACTGGTCGACCACTCTATGCCTGCTGGTCGACCGGACTGTTGAAAACCTGCGATAATTAAATGTTAGCCCAATGAAACATATCCATATGACAATGGCTTCATGTCCTTAGCTTTTTCATACATTTTGGGATTTGTTTTGATTCTACTTATTCAATTAGAAATATTGAACCATTTGAGAATGGAGCTTTACATAAGATGTTCGTAAACCAACACTTAAGCACATTTACTCCGCCTTTGAATGCATTGACACGGCCCGAGATAGAAGCTCAATTTGGGGTTTTGTTGTCATCAAAATCATGCAGAGAGACTCAACAATCTCCTCCTTTTTGATGATGATAAAAACTATAATAGGAAAGTTCATAAACGTGTCGAATAAGGAATTGAATCCGTCAAACAAATCCAACTTATGCAATCTATCCAAAACCAATTCAAACATTCATCTGCGCCCCATTGTTTGAAGTGAAATAGACCAATATAAGTGCCCATACAAAGTGCATTTCATTCATTCATTGAAAGTTCAGGTGACACATTACATTACATTGACATGACATGGACAGGATGCATGATACAAAGACCAACAACCAAATGCAAGACGCTACATGTGACAAGGATGAGATGCAAGACGGACATTCAAAATGCAATGACTCAACAACAAAGTTCCTCACAATGAGCATTCATGCAAACATACATGCAGCCATGCATAGACTATAATAATAATCCTACATACATAAGTACTTCCCCCCCTTTGGCATCATCAAAATGGGGAGTGGGATGGAAGAAAGGTGGACAAAAGTAACACTAGGGGATGCAAGAACAGCTACAGAGCAGGGTGATCAGGAGTCCCCTCGTCATCGGCATTATCGGAGCCATTCTCTTCATTATCGGAGCTATCCTCATCATCGGAGTCATCCTCATCAGATGGTGGAGGAGTAGGTGGATGTGGAGGGATACAGGTCTCAATGTCACGCAGAAGGTGCTCAATTTGAAGAAGGGAACGAGTGGTGGTCCGGTAAGCACTGGTGGTATCCGCGTAGTCGGTAGCAAGAGAGGCTACGTGGGCTGCAAGGGTATCCATGGTCTGAGAGAGTGTGTTCATACAGCCATCCATAGTGTCCATGAAAGTATCAAACCTCCCAAGAGTTGAGTCAAGGCAGGTTTCCATGCCTGAGATGCGCCTATCAAAGCTCTCATAATCCCCCCAAGGAGGATGTCCAGCACCCTGAGCTGAGGACTCCCCGTGGTGAAACTATGGTGGTGAAGGCACCGCGGGATCCATGTGAGGAGATGAGGGTGGAAGAGGCTGCTCCTCGGCCTGAACTGGTGCAGGTGCTTCCCCTTGATCTTGTTGTTCTTCCTGCTCTTCTTCACTTGCTAATTCGTCCCCATAGGTGGGTACATCACGATGGAGCTCACCATCCGGACCCCAATAGTACCCCATATCAGAGAAAATCTTGTGGGCATTGTAAATATTATCTTGTCTGACTTGAATGAACTATTCAGCACCTAAATGGATCCCAACATAGATGAATACTCCAGTCAACTGGGAAGCATAGGGCAGGGATCTCCTTAACTGAGTACGGCATAAACCTATCAAAGTTGTCATGAGCCGACCCATATTGACTAAATTGCCACTCATAACATGATAAAAGAGAAATCGGTGAACCTCAGTCACTTCATTTCTGCTTCCACTTTTTGGATAAATGAGTGAGGTAAACATGTGGTGGAGAACTCGTTGCAATGGTGGAAAATGATTTGCATTCAATTCAATTAGATCACTCACACCACGAACATAATAACAACTCGTCAAGGCTGTGAAAGTGGCTTCAGCTTCACCATGGCCAAAAGTCATATTGGCACCCCTAGTAGAAACTCCTAAAGCAGGTTCAAACAATTCTGGAGTTATGTGAAGCTCAATACCCTGAACCACCGTATACAACTCTTCATTTCTGTCAACCAAATTTCCATAAAACTGTTGCACTAGATATGGATAATATCTGGGATATCTGGTTATGAAATCGATCCAACTCGGTTGAATCTCAAAAACTACACAAATGTCGGGCAGGATTTCATTCACCTCATTAAAATCGATAAGACGAGGGTCGATGATAGGCCTTGGAGGCAACCGAGGTGCACGAGGAGGTGCTGGAGCCTGCCATGGTGGAGGAACCGGAGCCTCACGTCTCCGAGCGCCAGATTCCCCTTGAGGAGGACGTAGAGAACTTCTTCTAGGCGGCATCTTAGTCTAGTAAACCCTTGAAGAGAACGATCTCAACCCTGGTGTGAACGTGTCACATAGACATTTTAAAGAAAAGAAAAGAAAGCTAAGTGTTAAAGATATGTGGGAAATAAAGAAGAAAAGAAAATAAAAGGAGCATGTGATGCTCTAAGGAGAGTGATCGCTAGAGGGGTTACCTCAAAAATAAAAGGATGATTGCATGTACCTTGTAAGAAGCAGGCAAGATTGTGAGCTCTCCCTTCCTCCTTCTATCGCCCGACCGATGAAGGGGGTTTTATGTTGATTACCCTTGCAAAACAAGCAAAAACAACAAACACACAATATGGATTAGCCAAAGTGTAGTATCAATGCTCTAAGAAAATAGAACTATGCAACATAAGCATGAACACACATTGTGTGTTTTTGTTTAAACCCCTAAGAGGAGCAAAAGGGTAGAGATATGTATGCAATGATGCAAACACGTAATATGATATGACGAGAATATCTCTAGCAAAAGAGCTAGAGAGATGGATGCGTGAGATGAAACTAATAACAAGAAAGAACTAAAAGGGGGAGGAGGGTGGCTCTTCTGCTGTTACTAGCAGCAGTAAAGGAGAAAGGTAGCGCCTGGAGGAAGAATGCTGCCGTGAAGAAGAGAACGCCTCGTGGAAGCAAACGCCTGGAGGAAGAAAGACCTACAGAAAAACTGAAACAAACTCTTCTCTCTACTGTAGGGAACACTCTGTGCGTATGGTGTTCTTCTTCATCTCTCGCGCGCGTGAGAAGCCATGGGGTATTTATAGGGCTAAAAATCCTTATTCAAATCAGATTAAAACAAGGATATCAATCCACTAGCAAGGATCTCCCTTCCCCGATCAAACATGGTGTTAAAATGAAGAAATATGCTTCACGGGAAGGTAGCAGACGAAACAGAGATGGAAATTGAAATGACGACCTCAGGGTGGTCGCCAATTGAAATGACGACCGCGCACGCAGTCACTGATTCTTGGGTCAATTTATAGAAATAAATGACTTTCCATATTTAAAAATTATAAATGACGCCTTCTCGAACGGCGTTAATTAATCAACGCCTCAGAAGATGGCGTCAATTCAATGAATTTTATTTTGATTGGAATTTTGTAAAATCAAGAAAAACCAGAAAATAATGCCTGCGTGCGCAGTCACTAATTGTTGAAATGACGACACCCAAAGAGCCGTTAATTAAATGACGCCCTTCCTCCAGGCGCTAATTATAAATATGATAGAAAAATTTCAAATGAATTAGAAAAACTTCATATTATGTCAATATTGAAGTCCACTTTTGGGGCATCACGTGGTGACATGAGATTTACTCAACATAGCGTCGATTTTGGCACGTCTACAGCTGTCCCGCCTTGGCGTCTGCTTTGCAAGGGAGTGAGACGGAATGAGGCAAAAGTGCTATGAGTAGAATGAAGTGGGAACGAACTGAAAAGTAGATGCCAAGGTGTGATGTGACATGCCTCCGACACTAAGCGTTGGAAATCCTTCCATGATTCCGAATGAAACAACTTCGAGTGATTACGAGAAAGCATCAATTAGCTGGATGAAAGAACTAAGCTAATGAATGAAATATGCACGCGTGCACAAAAGGAAAGACACCATTCGAGAGTGATTACCAGCCAATGTGGACGTGCTACAACCAAGGTGAGTTTGCAGAAAAAAAGTAAAGTGAAGTGAGAAAGGAATCCAGTGAATGAATGCTTTCAAGGAAACAGCCTGAGCGACTTCAAGGAGAACACATTACTTGACTTTGAATGTAATATCTCATGTCAACTCAAATCAAGAGCAAGCGGCCCTCATTACTGGCTTAATATGAGGATTTTCATCATTAAGCTCAAAGTCCTACATGATGAATGCTGGTCTAAAAGAAAAATTAAAACAAACTAAAAAGTAGAAAATCATCAAGGATAATATTGCTAAACCATCCAGACTTGGTCAGGAATTCAGATCCCTAAGCTGACACTAAGCCAAAGCCCGTTTGTCCACGTATCAACTCAGAAAGTGGAACCGTCGTCCCAAACCTTAAATGACCCAACGGCCTATCCGTGTGATCAAGAATCCCCTGGAATTATCACTATTTTCGATGAAGGAGAACTCAAATTCTAGGTTCATCAAAACCTTAAGGTCCTTGATATGCTATAATAGAGTAGATACTATATAGTAAAAATGCATATAGGGAGATGATACAAAGATGAAATGATGTTACCAGACCTGAGCGCCTTGAGACCTGTACAACCTATCCTTCTCTGTGCTCGAAGATCATTAGCTCCAACAAAGATCATTAATATGATCAATCCATTAAGATATAAGTGCCTAAGTTTATCCAATATTATTAGCTCAATCAAAAATTCATTAATGCAGCAAGGATTATTGTGATAAGAGATAGAGTGCAAATGACTTAAATCATCAAACTCAAGAAATGACGACCTCTCGAAGGGGCGCTATAAACACAAATAAACACAGCCACAATGTCGCCAATTCCTTTCATGTTTAATTTGGAATCGGACTGAAAATGACGCCTGCATTTGAGGGCGTTAAATAAATGACGACACTAAGTGGGTCGTGATTCAATAAAATGACGCCAAAGGTTCTGTCGTCAATTAACTGTAAGTTCCAGCGGCCCGTTCCCTGTTTGGAAACAAAACTCCAGAAGCCTTCCCTCTCGAACTCAAACTTCCCTATTGCTCGACTACAACCAAGGCTTCAAACTATTAGAAAAGGGGCGGCCTTCCTCTACTAATCCCATTAAATTGCAAGTTTGTCTGCTAGCCGACCGAAAGTAGAGAATAGCAACAAACAACAACTTTGTTCTCGACAAAGGGGAAAAGATGGATAGAATGATGATGGAAAGGCCTTCAAAGAAAATAAGAATGGCATTTCCCAGAATTTCTGAAATTGCGGGCCACATCAATGGAAGAATTGCCATGGGTCAAGTATGTGTTGAAATTTTAATTGATTTCTATTCTACCCCTTTCTTTCCCTAAATCCTGATCACTCTTCCTTTTTCTTCCTCTTCTCCTTCTTTTCATTTTTTTCAGGACTACCCAAACATACCCAGGGCAAGAAGATACACAAGAGATAAATGGCTTCCCCTTCTTCTCTCCAAACTCTCTTTAGACATGAGAACCTACCTTTCTAGATGGCACCTCCTAGGATTAGTTACCCATGCCAAGCACTATGACAATGTACACCTAGATTGGGCTGCCATAGGAGCCCTCATAGAGATATGGCATCCTACCACTCATACCTTCCTATTCTCCACCTTTGAAGCTACCATCCTATTAGAAGAGACGGAGATGCTCCTAGGCTTAAAGAAGATGAAGCAAGGAGATGAAGAGAAGATGGCCAACATGCCAAGGAGCATGAGTGCTCATGAGGTGCTATCAAGCTTGATCCCAAGCTCCAACATGGTGAACCAAATCAAAGCCACCAAAGGTATCAACCTCATGAAGCTTGCGACGTGGGTCTACAAAAGAATGGATCATGCAAAAGGGGATGAACTAGAGAAGGTAACAAAGGCCTTTGTGATATGCTTAGCGGGGGCACTACTTTTCCCTTCTTTAGAAGATTTTCTAGAAGAAGCTCAATTAAGTGCTATTGCTAGCATTTGGGAGGGAGAGAGAATAGGACCGGCGGTGCTAGACTATCTCTATAGTGGGCTCACCTCAGTGACTATCGGAGGGCCCCTATATGGATGTATGCTCTTACTTTATAGTTGGGTAGATCTCCACCTAAAGTTTGATCCATGTGAGGAAGCCCAACAAGCATCTAGGATCTTCTCTAAAAGCCCACTCCACTATATGATGGGCTCACTCGGATTGTGTGAGAGAGTGGTGAACCGGGTCCCAAATGTGAAGAAGAGAGTGGAATGGAGAGAGCACCTAATAGTGATGCCTAAGAACCTCTTCACATGTGCACCAGGGTTCCTCAAGACTCAAAACATCCGCACACGGCTCTCATCTAGAGTGCAACTTCGACTTGTGGGCGCCACCGAACTCATCCTCTAAAATGCTCACCGGTGTCTACCACAAGTTGGGCTCCCACGTCATCACTTTGAAGAGGCATCTCACCTTGCACCAATCAAGAGGAGGGACCTTGGCTCCAATGAAGATGAAGAGGAGATCAAGACAATCCAAGCTCCATGGAGGATCAACAAGCTTCATCAACCCATGGAGAGGATTGAAGAAGACAAAGAGCAATGGAAAACTTATGTAATAGCACTTAGGGGAATGAGATCCAAAGTGGCTCATTGATGTAATGATGCTTTCTTTTAATGAAATAAAGAATTTTTCCATAATTGAGCCAAAAAAAGCACTTTACATGATCAATTCTTCCAAGTTCTAATCAGTTTCTGCCTTTCTGTTCTGAGCCGCGACAAGCCACCTGCTGTCAATTCATCAAACGGCGCCTTCAGCCACGTCGTCAATCACTTTAATCAATTTTCTTAGAATAATTAAAAACCATGATTGACGCCTTCTTACACTGGCGTTAATTAACTGACGCCTGCTAAGTGGGCGTTGATTCCTTTAAATTCTTTTCAAAAAAATCCGTTAATTGCATGAAATGACGCCTTAACAAAAGTCGTGCCTTAAGAAACTAACGCCTCTACACGTTGCCATCAATTGTAAACAGCAATGATTACACTCATCAAATCAATCAGATTTTCTTATTAATGCTCTGATGACATTTCAATTTTCCATGCAATGTTAAATGACGCCTTCATACGCCGTCGTCAGATCCGGGAATAGCGCCTTGACCAAAGTCGTTATTTCAATAAATGACGGCATTCCTCATGGCGTCAATTTTTTCCGAACGTAACCGCCCTACTTTCCTTTCTTTTCTTCTCCTTCCTTCGTTATACCTTCTTCTTCTTTCTCCATTTCTATCTTTTCTGCTACTCACCAAACCCTAACCGTTGCTTCCATTTTCAATCTCCCTCTTCCATTCCCATTATCTCAAACCCTAATCCTATGGCTGGCCCTGGCAAATGACAGAGGGTGATGGCTCCCGATGTCGTCGACTTGGGCGACGATCAACCTGCCGGGGAGGAAGTTCCTCCCGCGGCGGCCGGAGGAGCTCCACCGGTGGAGCACGGTGGAGAAGGAGAAGAAGCAGTGGAAGAAGAAGGAGGAGAAAGAGAAGAAGAAGACGACGGGGAGGATGAAGATGAAGATGAAGAAGACGGTGACGATGAAGAAGAGGGTGATGAAGATGAAGAAGACGATGAAGAGGAAGAAGAAGAAGAGGAGGAAGCACCGACACCGACAGTAGCTCCCTGTCCCCGTCAACCACTGCGAGGAGGGCTAATGGCCCCGGAGCGGAGCAAGGTTAGTGCCCCAAACCCTGGCCTTTCATTATTTTTATTTTACATTTTTTAATTTCCATAGCCCTCGGTGAAGGGAGAACCAAAAAACCAAAAAACCAGTCAAATGACGCCCGTGGGGGTGTCGTCAATTTAAATGATGACCTAAGACAGGTCGTCAATTCATTTTATTTTCTAAAAAATAGATAATTCAAGAAATCACGCCCTGAACCATGTCGTTAATTGAAAACCATGATATATATTTATCATTTACTGTCATTTTCCAGCCATTTTTTATTTTTAATATATCCATGTTTTATTTTCGGTTCAAAAACAACCCATGAAATAGCGCCCCCCACAGGGGCGTCAGTTCATAATCCGACGGCCACAGGGTGGTCGTCAATTTATATTTTTTATCACTGAGAAAATTAGGAAAATCAGAACCACTCAGAAATAGCGCTCCCATCGGGGCGTCAATTCATAAACTGATGTCCAAAGAGTGGTCGTCAATTCAGACAGTGAACAGAAATTAACAGCAAACAAATTTTCATTAGCACATATGAATGTATTTGGTTCTCTTATTTGGCAGGGACTGATGCGGACTCGAATCTCATGGGTCCAAGTTCGGGTAGCTTACTATGGATTACCAGATTTTCAGAGGGCTAGAGTTGAGGCCATGGGGTTTGGTCCTTTCCTTAGCGTAGAGCCCGTCCGCCCCGACCTACCCTTGATCCAGGTCCTTAGAGAGAGGTGGGATAGGACTAGCCAGGCATTTCTAATGCCCTGGGGACATATGGTACCGAGCTTGGAGGACGTCACCTGGATCACCGGGTTGAGAGTAGATGGGGAGGCAGTCAGCGCTGGCGTACACCGAGGTTGCCATCCGCGACCAGCGGGTTGCCGAGTTGGAGCAGGCACAGAGGCAACACGGAGAGTTGCCGCGCGAGGTGACAGAGATGAGGCTCCTCTTAGAGATGGAGTAGAGGGAGCGCACCCGAGAGAGGGAAGAGCGGACAGCACGCGAGCGCGAGCTTGCGGATCTGAGGACACAGCTAGGCATCATATAGGAGCGGCTCCGAGTGACATAGGAGCGCCTCTAGAGGGGCAGAGAGCGAGCGCGGGCTGTAGGACACTCCAGCGTGTTCCCCAGCACGACTTACCTAGCCAGTTCCTCGACGTGTCAGAGGAACGAGGCAGAGGAGCAGGCTCGAGCTCCAGCTGCTTCCCGGGGGTCCATGCCCCCTCCTCAGAATCATCAGCAGGACGAGGGTGAGGTAGAGAGTAGGAGAGAGGAGGGTGGAGGCGAGAGCTAGAGAGATACTTGTACTCCTCCACCTGCATATCTTGTACTCAGATATTTATAGATATATATGAGAGATTTTTTTGTTACCTGAGTTTGTCGAGTTGAACACTTGTGTACTTGTGTTGCTTTTTCTTTTTTTTTCTTTTCTCCCTTGCCCTGTGCCTGTGGTTCACACTTAAACAAATAGATTAATTCATCTGTTCGGCTTGGCCCCTTGCTCAATAAGCAAGGGGTTGTCATTATTTTGACCTTGATGACGGGTCAAGGGACCAAACCTTTAATTAATTAAGGCAAATAATGAAAATATAGGAGAATGTAACACGCAAGCAAGCAAATGCAAACTCAAAAGAAAGGATGCCCACACAAGAATGCAACCAAGCACATGACATGGCAAAAGAGAAAAGCAGTGGGCTTAATAGGAAATTCCTCTTCTTTTCATTTCCCCCCTTTTTTTTCTTTTTTTCTTTTCTTTAAAATGACGACCCTACACAAGACGTCAATCAAGGAATTGACGCCCTAATATGCGGGCGTTAATTAAAAAAACACATTTTTTCTCTTTTCATTTTGAAAATGATGACATTCACTACGCCGCTAATTAAATAAATGACGCCCTCTCAGGCGGGCGTGAATTGAAAATCGTTATTTTTTTGTTTTTTTTGAAATTTTAAATTTTGAATTGACGACATTCATACTGACGTTAATTATTTAAATGACGCCCCCTATGAAGCCGCGGATTAAAAGAAATATTTTTTTATTTTTTTTATTTTTTATTATTATGAGGTTTAGCATTGTAAAAAAGGTTTTGAAACCTTACACAATCACCATCTTAAATTCATTAATCATTCTTAAATGATTTAACAAAGGGTCAACGTGCTAAATGACTTATGCTTTTACTCATATCCTCTTGCGGCCCATTCTTCTTAGTCGGTCTTCGCCATCCTTCGAGCTTATAAGCTACCATGAAGGGGGGAAGTGAAGAACAAGTTGAGGAAGTTCACGAGAGGTTTCGGAGGACCGAGAAGCCTCCCTCCCCTACCCTAGTGCCTGTTGGGGTTCGGTCTTTGGCTTAGGGAAATTTTGTTGCTCTTTTGCCCTGATTCATGCATGCTTATGACCAGGGTTTTCCTTGCGGGGACTTTGCCCTCTTGACATGCTTTTCTTTTCGTGACTTTCTTTCTTTTTCTTTCTTTTCTTTTAAGCAAAATAAAGACCTAATTGTACCTTGACTTTATAGCATTGTTCTCCTTTGGGCCCTGACTTCCACCTACTAGGGCGGCGGGTAGGCTTGGTTAGCATTCCCTGACTCGTACTCCCTCTCGTAAACCGAAGAGAAGAGAATAGGTGAAGTTTTTACACTCTTGGTTTGGTTCTGACCTTCCTCGAATTTTGAGACGCTTGAGTTTAAGAGCAAAACGTGTAGTGTGTGTAGGTATTGACCTCAAGTTAAACCGTCAAGACTGAAGAATGAATTAAGGATTTTGATTTTTCAGATTCCGCGGCCTATACACCATGCCAGCCTACAATTTTTCATTTTTTCCATTTTTTTCTTCTCGTTTTTTCTTTTTTTATTTCTTTTTATTTCTTTATTTCTTTTTCTTTTCAAGACTTAAGGCTAATACTTTTTCAAATATAGACCATTCCAAGGGTGAGTCAGCTCTTCCCCTTCGATGTTAACCAGTTTATAAGCGTTGCTAGGATAAACTTCTTTTATTACGTAGGGCCCTTCCCAATTCGGTTGAAGTTTTGAACGGGGTCCACCCGATTTTACAAAAATTCTTTTGATTACTATTTCACCAACTTTAAAATTTCTCTCAATTACTTTCTTTTGATAAAAACGTGAAAGCCTATTTTGATAAATGCGCGCGTGCTCAGCGACGGCCAAACGCTTCTCATCTAAGAGTTCCAACTGAGTAAGGAGAGATTCATGACGTTCATCAATAGAGAGCTCCTTGTCCAATTGTGTTGAGTTATAGTTTTGATGATTGTTGTGATTGTTAAGTTATGATTTTGATGATAACTAAACTTAATGTGTGATTAAGTGATGATAACTAAACTTGTGGTTGATTGCTCATGCTCTTGTTATCTATGTATGTTTGAGATGGGAAATGACAACAGTTACATGGCCTTGATGCTTCGTTTGCATATGTTAGTTTTACAAGAGGCAAAAGGTTTCATAACCTCTTCAATGTGAACGAGCATGGTATTAACCCTGACTATCTTACTTTCAGGATCAAACTCATGGCAGTCGCCTGGTAAACCGTACGTATGGATAAGTACCTTATTTTTCTACAGGTCAACACAGGTGGTATATGTCATTTATTGTCAAGAACCATTGGTAAGATTCTTACCTTGTCATAGTCATCAATCTCACCATGGATATTCTATATACCTCTCATTTCTAAACTTCATTCATGATATTTGAGGTTCATAATGATAACTTGGATTGATAACTTACAAGTTCACTCTTCAAATGCATTAGTTTCTCATTCCAATCTTGATAACATGCTCAAATGGTCTTGATGTTTCTAATGCATAAATCAAGTGAAATCTAACCCCCAAATGTATGAAATAAACATCTACTTAAAGTCATTATTATTTGGAGGTATTTCATTGGGCTAACACTTCAACTTTGCAGGACAAGGTCATTCCGGTCAACCAGAATCGCCAAACGCAAAAAGTCTCATACTGTAGAACTGGCGGTCGACCACCCCAGGTTGATTGACAACAGCGGTCGACCTCCCCAGGTCGACCGAAAATTTCAGGGATCAAATTTCTACAGGGTTTCTCAGTAGCGGTTGACCGCCAGCTTCCACAGGTCGACCGCCAGCCCCGAGCCAACAAAAGTTGACTTTGTTCTCCACTTCGAGAAGAGCCATTCTCCTTGTATTTCTTTAATCCTAATGAACCACAAAACATGGATCTGGTATGGAGGATGTCCAAGGACCATTCAAAGGTTATAAACCCTATACAAGAAGGGTTGGAAACCCTAATGCTTCATTTGGAACAAGAGAGATCAAGGGAGGCTAGAGGAGGTGATTCACGAGTACTGTAGCACCTTCGTGAACAGTGCTTCGGGCTGGAGTTCTTCATCTATCCAAGGTGATTCAAGCTTGTTTTCTAAAGCCATCTACCTCCAAGAAGCTGTAGAAGCAATCAAGGTTCAAAGCTACATCCATGCACCTCTTCATCAACTCAAGGTGATCCAAGAGAAGAAGAAGAAGGATGCTACAAGGAAGAAGGAGCCATTCAAGCATCATCTGAAGGTACTCTAGCTCCATTTGAAGTCAGCAATATCAAAGGAAGAGAACAAGCTCACTAGCATCAAGAAGATACAAGGATTTGTCTATGGAAGAAGAAAGGGTACTGTAGTTGTGAACAGTACTCTGTGCAAGAAGATCTACCTCAAATAAAAGGCCATTCAAGCTGAGTCTCAAGCTATTCAAGTGAAGAAGGAATCAACGTGAACATCCAGAACATACACTCAGGGGGAGCCTAAATCAAGAGCTTTCTAAACTGTGATTTATTCATATTGGAGTTTTGTGCTTTATAGTTTCAGATTTGTGTTTCTTATAAACTGCAAACTCGTGTGTGTGTGTGGATCGTATTTGGATCTGTGGTCGTGTATGTGTGTGTCGTATTTGATTCGTGTGTGCGTAGGTCTTCTTAGATCTGCGTGTGTGTGTGGATTTATCCAAATCTTAGTGTTTGTGTGTGTGGAGTGCTGCACTTATCGCAGCGTATGTGTGTCTTGTTGATCCGCTTGTTGGATCGTGTTGGAGACTTCATCTCCGTGTGTGTGTGTGTTTTGGGGCGCATCCCCGTGTGTGCGGGCGGGCGTCATCCTGCGTGTGTGGTTGGAGCGTCGTCTCCATTTGGGGATTTATCCCCGAGTGAAGCCTCACCAGATTTGGTGAGGGGTGGACGTAGGATTACCGTCGTTGCATCCGAACCACCTTAAAAACCGATGTGCATTGTCTGTTATTTGTGTGGTTTGATTGTTTTCGTTGTATGGTCGTGTGGGAACGGAAAGTTTGAGAGAATTAGTTAATTAGTTTTCATTTGCTAATTATTCTTTATCACATATTTTGTAAAAAAGGCAAAAGTTTTCGTAAAATTTGTTATCACCCAATTCACCCCCCTCTTGGGTGTCATTGATCGCGGGACTTCAATTGGTATCAGAGCAAGGGCTCTAATTTTTATAGATCTAACGATCTAGAGTGATCTAGATCAATGACTACCATTATGTATACTTTAAATTCTCCACCGGTGTTTGATGGTTACAATTTCGATTTGTGGTTAGGTAGAATGTGCAGTCTTGTCAACTCATATGACCCTAAGCTATGGAAGCTTGTTTCATATGGTCCTTATGAGTTGCCTAAGGACAAAAATGTCTGGACTAAAAATCAAAAGCTTAAACATGATCAAAATTATTTGGTGTGAAAGTTGTTAACTGCTACAGTTGATTCTAATTATTTCCGCTTTATCTCCCATTGTAGATCTGCGAAGGACATCTTGGATGGATTAACCAAAATCTGGGAAGAGCATGGAGACCAATGTCTTGTGGCAGGCACGAGTGAACAAGGGAGTGATCAGCCAAGTAGATCAAGCTCAAAGGTAAATTCTGATTCTGATAATGAAGATGAATTTAATTATGAAGATTTGTTGATTGCATATGATGATCTTGCTGATAAATACAAGAAGGTAAAATCTGAAAATAAAAAATTGAAAAAGAATGCCGAACAAAATAATTGTAATTTCTCTTGTAAAAAATGTTCACATTTAGAGGAAATGATTGAGGCTCATGTGTTCGACATTGAATTTCATAAAGATCAAATCAGCTCCTTAAGAAATGAGAATAAAGATTTGAAGGGCAAGCTAAATTTAATGACCGATGATCAAACCTTGATAAATGAACTGATTCATGATGAAAAGCTTGTTAAAGAAAATGAGAAACTGAAGGAATTGAATAATGCCATTTCTGAAAGATTGTTGAGTCTTGAAAAAGGAAAATCTGTGGTTATTAGAGAATGTGAAAATGTGGATGAACTTAGGCAAGAAGTAGAATGTCTTAAGACTACCAATGCCATGTTGAATGTTAGTCTTTCCACTTGTGAAGAAGAACTTGCCAATTATGAATTGTAAATTTCATCTCTTCAATCTGAAATTCTTGACTTGAATGATTCGCTGTCTAGATTTGTAAATGGTCAAGAAAAATTGAACAAATTGCTTGGGATGAAAGTGAACTTTTAAAGAGAAAGGCTGGGGTTTAATCCTATGAACAAGAAAAAATTTGAAAGCAAGTTATACACTTCATTTGTTCATAGCACATGCACACCCAGCACCTCTAAATCTAACTCCCAGCAACCCATTGTGCCAAGAACTCAAGCCAATCTGAAAAACAGTGTGAATGTTCAAAATGTGCATGCTAAAAACTTTCATGTGAAATCCCATGCATCCAACAAAAGAAACATGTCTTGTCTTTAATGTGAAAAACTTAGACACGTGATGCATGATTGTTTCACTATGAAGAATGATGACTTGAGAGTATGTAGAAACCAAGCTGTTTTGAATAATGTAAAGTAATCATTTATCACAAAATCGTTCATGCATTGCAATCACTGTGGTAAAAGGGGTCATACAACTTCACATTGCTGGTTATTGTTGAAGAGAAAGAACTCCCACTCAATACATCATGCTCACACACACAAATCAGTTGAACCAATGAGAAGTAAAAATGTGATGTCACGTGCTTCCCCCCACCACTTTGGCAAATCTGGGAATGTTAAGCATGATTATTTTCTCATGAAAAATTATGACTTGAATGTTGTTAAAAGTTAGAAATTGCATGCCAAAGTTACTGCTAACCTACAAGGACCCAAAAGGATTTGGATACCTAAGAAGGCCAAATAAGAAATCTATTTTGCAGGTGTGCCTTGGGAATGTAAAGCATGCAATCTGTTTTCATCAAGAAGATAAGGCACACGGGCCAAGTGGCATAAGTCAGGTTGGAAGAAAAATCAAAAATTGAATCTGAGCACTCAAGTGATATCTCTCCTACTCTCTCTAGTGTCTGTGTAAGGTTTTGATTCATTTTGAGTCATATAGTCATGTAGTCTTGCATATGTCCGTACATGCATTCCATTCATGATTGTTTGCATATTTGTGTATATATCACTTGTCATATAGCATCTTGTTGTAGGAGAGCTTGAAGATTCTTCAGATCATGATTTCACTACATTTATTGAGTTTGCATACACTTTCACACTCTGTCATGCAAAAGTTGAACATTGTGTATTTATGCCATAATGCATTGCAAATCCTCCTGCCTTCATCATCATTGACTATGTAGTATATCAAATGGTGATATGTGGAAGGGCAGGTTAAGCCTGTCTGAAAACTATCACTATGCGTGAGGTGATCTTCGGATCTAAGTTCTCCGCCTGGTACTATGAGTCATTTACTTAAAAGGCTGCATATGGCATTGGATTTTTACTGAGCATATCACATTCATGCACACTCTAAGGGGGAACAACTGCATTCGTCATATAGGCTTAATGTTTGGGTTCACACATGAGTCATGCACTGTATCTGGAGCTGTCTAAAGGATGTTGGTCGTTAAAATAATTTGTCATGCCATTGTCAATAAATTTGAATCGAAATTGACAACTCAAGTCCTCTTGTCCTTGGATGCAGATTATACTCTCAAAATCCAAATGATGCAGGGCTAGTCATGGCCAAGCTTGAGTCAATGAAAGGAATATCTTGCAAGGATGAAAATGATGAGAACCCTATCAAGTTGCTACAAGAAGATGGGATACTTTGTCTAGAACAATCTCCAGGATCGACTTAAGCACAAGCTGGTGAAAGTCCTTGTACGTGCTAAAGCAATTACCCAAGGCATGGTATGAAAAGCCCACATCTTTTGATTGAGAACAAGTTAAATAGGTAAAGTTGATCAAACACCTCTCACAAGACAAATCAGGTAAAAGACATTTTAGTGGTTTGAGTATATGAGAATGATATTTCTTTTGGAACTACTAATAATGCATTTTATGAAAATTTTACAGGGATTGTGCAAGAAGACTTCAAAATACTCTCATGAGTAAACTGAATTTCATTCTTCTTTAGATTATAGGTGAAAGGCTTGGGAGAAAATGGATTCTCAAGGCAAAGGTAAGAAAGCAAATCTAAAATATCAACCCTCGTGAGGTTGGTGATCTTAGTGATTGAAGGCTTCCAATCTTGTCTCCTGAACTAAGGTAATTCAACATTGTCAATTCATGCAATGGCCGTCCTTATCACTTGGTGACATATTCAAATGACAAGTATTGATTCTACAAACCTGATCTGTCATTTACCAGCATCCTGTGATGGACTTGTTTAAGTGGTTGAATCAAATTGAAAATCTTGAGAAGTGTGAAGTGATTGGCTTTGAATATTTTTTAATTTGAATTGCATGATGACATTTGAGCCTAATTGAGTATCTGGTATATCAAATACTGAGTGATGAAAAGGTGGGTCACATTCACCTAGGAACTCTCACTATGCGTGAGTTGGTCTTTGGATCAACGTTCTCCGCCTCGTACTAGAACTCAGAGAAGCCAAATGGTTGATCCATGAATGAATCTTTGAACTGAGTTATTTCAATTGAAAATATATTTTTGATCATGATTCAAATATTTGGCTTGTGAATAATTTTTAATTTCAAAACTTGTGAAATGCTTTTGAAAATCTGATTTTGAACAATTCTAAAAATTGGGTTGGATTGCTTAATTTTGATCATGTATGCAGCCTCATTCATAAAGATCATGTAAAAAAATGCTTGTTTGATCCATTAATTGAATGTAAATAGTGTCATGTGGAAGTTGTCACATTGGATTGGAAATAAAGCTCTCATCTTGCCAAAACAACTTGCATTCCACTCTCACATAGTCATAGGTTGCATGCATCATAATTCAATGCATAAGGTGCTTTTAGATCATTCAAATGAAAATCAAAAATCTGAATCACTTTGCACATTGCATCGCATTCTTATATGCTCATACGTTGTTTTGCATTGGAACTCATGCATTAGTAGCACTTAGTTCATTCAATTGGCATCCATTCAATTGGTATCAAATTGTCCATGCCATTGGTATCAAATTGACATTACTTTGCTTGCATGCATGTCATAGTGCATTTGCATAAACTCCCAATGTGTGCTTGTGTGCTATTATATGCTATTTAACCATATCCTTTGGCACTTCTATAGCCTTATACTTTTTTTTTGCTAAATAATGTTGCATTTGAGTCATTATTGGAGTGCTTCATGTCGTACACTCTAGGGGAGCTTATATTTCATAAGTGCATCTATTTAGGGGGAGCTGCACTATTATGTATTCATGATATTTTCGGTATACATGCTGAATCAAATTCGCACACTTCATGCACAAAATGTGAAAATGAGTGTTAAAGATAAGGATATATGAATTTCTTTTCAACACTCTCAAGATGTGAAACTTGCTGCATGTATGTTGAAGAGACAGTTGAGGAAAAAGTTGCCTACCTATCCTTGTTGAAAAATCTGAAATGTAAATGAAAGATAGAGCAATGCTCGGTCTCACTGAGTAAACTGGGCACATGTCACCTGAGACATGATGTGGTTCATATCTGAAAAGTGTTGACTAGTATCTCTGTTCAAATGACGTGAAATGGTTCAGTATTCTGAGAACCGGGGATTCTGGCATGAGCTCCATGCGTCTACTCGCGTAAAAAGGAATTATTTGAACCTGATCACTCTTGAAAAATTCTGACTATCATGTGATATTGGTTGAGTTGAAAAATATTGGTAAAAACTCATTGTGATAAAGCGTAGCCTCCAATACGCTGTTCTCAAAATTAAAGTGCAGTCTGTAAAATGTCTCCTTGTGTTAATCTGAAAATTTGAATATCCATATTACAACTATCATTTTTCATGTTATTCACTTACACATCTGGAAATTTGATTCATTATGCATTCAGAAAATTGATTGATTGCTTTAGCAATTGCATAAATCTCCTATATGATTGTACAATCTCCCATGTGCTACACATGTGCATTCCGGTTAGCATGACTCTCTTGCATCTTTCTTATACCCATTCCCTTCTTATACATGTACGGGGGAGATTGCATGTATGTTTATATGTAACTATTTGGTTGCATTGTATGCACTTCATAAGTCATCATCTGCATATACATAGCTTCATGCTTTTCAAACCAAAATACAAAAATCAAAAATTTGAAAATCAAATAAAATCCTATTGATATGCCCTCCTGCTCTTGCTTGTTGTGAAAATCTGACATGGGATCTAGATCTTGTATGCTATCATACTGAACACCTCATCCTGTGAACATCTTCCTTCACTGGTTCATATCCTTGAGGCCAATCACCACCTTCAATTGGTATCAATACATGCTTGACTGTATTTACTTTGGATGGTATCATATTGATTTGTGAGAATAATCACCAATTAGTTTCCTCTGATTGGAATCATATTGCCTTGTTCGTCCATGATTTGCCCTTGCTTCTTCTGATTTGATAAGATGGACTATTGCTGTTTCAAAGGGAGTTAAGCTTGCTCTTCCTTCTTTGGCTTCTTCTAGCTTGTTCATATTGTTGATCATGTCACAGGGGGAGAAAGATTTGCATTATCCCGCTTTTTGATTATGTCAAAGGGGGAGAAAAATTGATGATTGTGTGACTACCATTCTATTAGTTGTATCATCATTAATAAGTTTATCATTAAGTTTGTCATCATCACTAAGTTTGTCATCATCAAAAAGGGGGAGATTGTTGAGTTATGGTTTTGATGATTGTTGTGATTGTTAAATTATGTTTTTGATGATAACTAAACTTAATGTGTGATTAAGTGATGATAACTAAACTTGTGGTTGATTGCTCATGCTCTTGTTATCTATGTATGTTTGAGATGGGAAATGACAACGGTTACATGGCCTTGATGCTTCGTTTGCATATGTTGGTTTTACAAGAGGCAAGAGGTTTCATAACCTCTTCAATGTGAACGAGCATGGTATTAACCCTGACTATCTTGCTTGTAGGATCAAACTCATGGCAGTCGCCTGGTAAACCGTACGTATGGATAAGTACCTTACTTTTCTACAGGTCAACACAGGTGGTATATGTCATTTATTGTCAAGAACCATTGGTATGATTCTTACCTTGTCATAGTCATCAATCTCACCATGGATATTCTATATACCTCTCATTTCTAAACTTCATTCATGATATTTGAGGTTCACAATGATAACTTGGATTGATAACTTACAAGTTCACTCTTCAAATGCATTAGTTTCTCATTCCAATCATGATAACATGCTCAAATGGTCTTGATGTTTCTAATGCATAAACCAAGTGAAATCCAACCCCCAAATGTATGAAATAAATATCTACTTAAAGTCATTGTTATTTGGATGTATGTCATTGGGCTAACACTTCAACTTTGCAAGACTAGGTCATTCCGGTCAACCAGAATCGCCAAACGCGAAAAGTCTCATACTGCAGAACTAGTGGTCGACCGCCCCAGGTCGACCGACATCAGCGGTCGACTGCCGCAGGTTGACCGAAAATTCCAGGGATCAAATTTCTACAGGGTTTCTCAGTAGCGGTCGACCGCCAGCTTCCACAGGTCGACCGCCAGCCCCGAGCCAACAAAAGTTGACTTTGTTCTCCACTTCGAGAAGAGCCATTCTCCTTGTATTTCCTTAATCCTAATGACACCCAATCATCCACAAAATGTGGATCTGATCTGTAGGATGTCCAAGGACCATTCAAAGGTTATAAAACCTACACAAGAAGGGTTGGAAACCCTAATACTTCATTTGGAACAAGAGAGATCAAGAAAGACTAGAGGAGGTGATTCACGAGTACTATAGCACCTCTGTGAACAATGCTTCAGGCTGGAGTTCTTCATCCATCCAAGGTGATTCAAACTTATTTTCTGAAGCCATCTACCTCCAAGAAGGTGTAGAAGCAATCAAGGTTCAAAGCTACATCCATGCACCTCTTCATCAACTCAAGGTGATCCAAGGGAAGAAGAAGAAGGATGCTACAAGGAAGAAGGAGCCATTCAAGCATCATCTGAAGGTACTCTAGCTCCATTTGAAGTCAGTAATCTCAAAGGAAGAGAACAAGCTCATAAGCATCAAGAAGATACAAGGATTTGTCCAAGGAAGAAGGAAGGGTACTGTAGTCGTGAACAGTACTCCGTGCAAGAAGATATACATCAAATACAAGGCCATTCAAGCTGAGTCTCAAGCTATTCAAGTGAAGAAGGAATCAACGCGAACATCCAGAGTACAAACTCAGGGGGAGCCTAAATCAGGAGCTTTCTAAACTGTGGTTTATTCATATTGGTGTTTTGTGCTTTATAGTTTCAGATTTGTGTTTCTTATAAACTGCAAACTCGTGTGTGTGTGGATCATTGTTGGATCCGTGGTCGTGTGTGTGTGTGTCGTATTTGATTCGTGTGTGTGTAGGTCTTCTTAGATCTACGTGTGTGTGTGGATTTATCCAGATCTTAGTGTTTGTGTGTGTGGAGTGCTGCACTTGTCGCAGCGTGTGTGTGTCTTATTGATCTGCTTGTTGGATCGTGTTGGAGACTTCATCTCCGTGTGTGTGTGTGTTTTGGGATGCATCCCCGTGTGTGTGGGCAGGCGTCGTCCTGCGTGTGTGGTTGGAGTGTCGTCTCCATTTGGGGATTTATCCCCGAGTGAAGCCTCACCGGGTTTGGTGAGGGGTGGACGTAGGATTGCAATCGTTGCATCCGAACCACCTTAAAAACCGCTGTGCATTGTGTGTTATTTGTGTGGTTTGATTGTTTTCGTTGTATGGTCGTATGGGAACGGAAAGTTTGAGAGAATTGGTTAATTAGTTTTCATTTACTAATTATTGTTTATCACATATTTTGTAAAAAAGGCAAAAGTTTTCGTAAAATTTGTTATCACCCAATTCACCCCCTCTTGGGTGTCATTAATCGCGGGACTTCAAATTGTACCCTAAGAGAGGGAATAAGAATCTCATAAGGGACTACTGCCCACATTCCATAAGTAAGGGCGAAAGGGGTTTGCCCAGTAGGGATACGAATGGAAGTGCGGTAGGCCCAAAGAGCTTCTACCAGCTTCTCTGGCCAATCCGCGAATTTATTAGGCTCACACATTTTCTTGATAATTTTGATTAGAGTTTTGTTTGTTGCCTCTGCTTGTCCATTGCCCTGTGGATAATAAGGTTATGAATGATGCAATGCAACGTTGTACCTGTTGCAGAGGTCCTGGAGCTCTTGAGAGATGAATTGTGGTCCATTGTCGGTGACGATGGTACTCGGGATGCCGAATCTTGCAATGATATTCTTCATTATGAACTTTCAGACGGTTGACGCTTTGATCTCCGCGTACGCTTCTGCTTCCGCCCACTTGGTGAAGTACTTCGTGGCCTTGAGTATAAATGATTTTGATTTTGTGAGGAGGTTTGAATCACCAAGAGGTCTAATGATATCGAAAACCCACATGGAGAAAGGCCATGGGGAAGACATAGGATGGAGTGAAGAAGTAGGAGAGTGAATTTTATCGGCGTGCAGTTGGCACTTGACACACCTTCAAACATAGATAGAGCAATCCTCTTCTAGAGTAGGCCAATAGAAGCCTAATCTAAGGATTTTCTTAGCTAGCATCTGGCTATTAACATGACCACCACACACTCCCGAATGCGCCTCTTCCACGACCTTCCAAGACTCGTCATCGTCGAGGCATCTAAGCAAGATTCCAGTGAGACCTTTTCTATAAAGCATACCTCCAACTAGGGTATATCTCTGAGCAACTCTTCTAATGGCTTTCTTCTCTTCAACCGTGGCCTCTTCAGGATAAGATTGATCTTGGCAATACTTAGCAATTTTGTAATACCACGGCTTCTCTTCGTCAGCCAGCTCTTATTCTAGATCTAACAACATGATCTCCTTGTTCTCGATGATTCCACCTTCCTTAAACTTCTTGATAACCTCCTCCTTAACACTAAGGAACGTTGGATGTTTGATAGCAGGAGTGAGACGCTTATGAACGATGATTGAATGGAAGTCCCTTTCGGGAAGGAAAACTAAAGAGGAAGCAAGGGAGGCGAGAGCATCGGCTAGAATGTTCTGATCTCGAGGAACATGGACGAAAATTAATTTGGTGAAAAGCTTGGCATAAGCAGAAGCCAGTTCCTGATAGGGCTTAAGTTTTGGATTGAGCGTGTGGCATTTGGTAAGCACTTGGCGAAGAATAAGCTGACTATCACCTACAATCCATAATTGGGTAACATCGAATTGATGAGTGGCCTGCAGACCGGCCAGAATAGCCTCATACTCAGCCATATTATTTGTGACTGGAAATGCGAGCTAAGAGGCGAGTGGAATAGTGATACCCTTAGGTGATTGGAGAACAATGCCGATCCCCTTTCCTTGTGAATTCCGAGCTCCATAAAAATGTAATGTCCACATCGAATCGGACTGATTGACGGACATTAGTTCCTCATCTGGAAACTCCGAGCGAACAGGGTCAAATCTAGGAAGAGGGTGATGAGCAAGATGTTCTTCTATGGCATAGCCTTTAATCACTTTTTACTGAATGTAGATGATATCAAATTGAGAAAGGAAGCTTTGCCATCGTGTCAATCGATCAGTAAGGATAGATTTTTCCAGAAGGAACTTGATAGGATTCATGCGAGCAATAAGATGAACCTCGTGAGCTAAGAAATAATGCTTCAACTTCTGCACTACCCAGACTAAAGCAGCACAAGTCTTCTCCATAGCTGAGTACTTCTACTCACAGGGGTTGAGAAGCTTAGATAAGTAGTAGGTTGCCCTCTCTTTTCCTTCTTCATCAACTTGCACTAGGATAGCACCTACAGAGTCATCCAGGATAGAAACATAAAGAACAAGTGGTTTACCTGGAATCGGTGGTCTCAAGATAGGAGGATTGGCCAAATAATCCTTTAGTCTGTCAAAAGTTGCCTGACACTTGTCATCCCAATTAAATTTGACTCCCGATTTTGTAAGCTCGTAAAACGGCCTACACCTTTGTGAATGCTGGGAGCCAAACCGGCGAATGAATTGCAATCTTCCGATCAGTCCTCGAACTTCCTTAAAATTCCTAGGGGGAGGCATATCTCTTATTGCCCTTGCCTTGTTGGGATCAATCTCAATACCCTTCTTGTTGACTACGAATCCAAGCAATTTTCCTGATGAAACGCCAAACACGCACGTCTTGGGGTTCATCTTCAACTGATACTCCCGTGCTCTTTACAAAACCTTAGCCAGAACCTCAGGATGCTCAATCCTTGTTCTTGATTTCACTAACAGGTCACCAACGTACACCTTTATAAAAATGTGGATCATGTCATGAAAAATAGCCATCATGGCCCTTTGGTAAGTGGCTCCGGCATTCTTGAGCCCAAACGGCATGACCACATAACAATAAGTTCCCCAAGGTGTAGTGAATGAGGTTTTATCCTGATCCTCCTCAGCCAAGCGAATCTGATTATAACCAGAGAAGCCATCCATAAAAGAGAGGGTCTCGTACCCTGTCGTATTATCAATCAGCACATCTATGTGAGGGAGGGGAAAATCATCCTTAGGACACACGGTTAAGGTCCCAGAAGTCTATGCAAATTCTGACTCTTCCGTCCTTCTTCATGACCGAGACGATGTTAGCCACCCAATTGAAATAGAGGACGACCCTAATAAATCTTTCCTTATGAAGCTTGTTGACCTCTTCTTTCATCTTTAGTGCCATGTGAGGGTGGAAACGTCTTAACCGTTGCTTGACCGGGACAGATCCTGGCTTAAGTGTAAGATGATGTTCAACAAACGCAGGGTCCAGACCGGGCATATCCTCGTAAATCCATACAAATGTGTCCTTATATTCTTGAAGAACTTGAATGAGCGTCTCTTCTTCTGAAGGCAGTAAGTTTTTACTGATGAGGACAATCCTAGGGTTTTCCTCGGTACCCAGATTGATCTCTTTGGTGGGTTCTTCTACTGAGGCTGATGGCTTGTCAAATCTCCTCATACCACTGGTAAAAGCATCAGCCTCGTCTTCATATTCTTCGTATTCCTCATCCCCCCCTTCAATAGGGTCTTCATCATTCATGATCTCATAAACACCAAACCCTTCGTCTATAGAGCATACATCCTCACATTCTAAATCTGACAAGAGAATCAGATCCTCTAGAAACTCGGGAAGAGTTAAATATGCCCGGCATCTTCTAACTATATCTAGCAAGAACCTACGGGGAATCTATCTACCCTTGGCTTTCTTATGAGTATCTACCCCAAGATTTTTAGAAGAAGAGGGAGAGGAACAAGATGACAAACTAGATGAACTACCCTGACCTAAGGGAGGAGGAGAAGAGGAAGATGTAATGGATATAGGAGGAGATACAGGAGAGGCCTCCTCACCAGAGGAGAAAAGGAGGTACGCTAACGAACCTTGAAAGAGCGGCCCTTGGATCGGGGCACACTCTTGAGCAAGATAGGAGGTCTCTTCAATAGAGATGGAAGATTGGAAAGTTTGAATTTTGGCATTTTTTTCGTTTTCAAGAATAAAGCAATGGGAGGAAGGGGTAGGAGGTGGTGTTGAGATTAAAAGATTAGAGAAAGACTGGATGAGAGATTGGCCACGTGGGGACGCAATGGAGAGTTGGGAAAACTGCTCGAGGGGCAAAGGAGGAATTGTAGAAGCTTGAAGGAAATCTGGAGGAAGAGTAATCAAGACCGCGGGTGGTCTAGGAATATCGGGGAACAACATCTTGGAGCACCAGAGAGTGATAAGTGACGTATGCACAGAATTAAGAGAGAAAAGACCGGCCCACAGCCTATCCACGGTGAATCCTTCTTCATACGGCACATCTGGCTCTCCAGTATCTGTATAGTTGCTTAAGAGCTATCTCTTGTCTGTAATCACTGTCGGCTTTTCTATTAACTCATGAATAAGCGGCGGCCATTCCGGATCAGTCGGCATGAATAGACGGCTTAGAGCAATGGCAATGTCATTCATATCAAACCATCTATACCAGTCACATTCTGGGTCATCCATCTTCCTTCTTTTGTCAGGCCTCAAAGATTCCAGAGCTTTGTATGTGACCAGTGAAGATATATCGCAAGCAAACTGCCGTGCATGTACATCTTGATGATCTAACATGGAAGTAACCAATGTGGTCTACTCATCATATTGAGTACCCCCTTTCACAAAGTGTGTTTGCAGGGTCCATGTGAGAGGCTGTCTATCTGTCTTGAGAGTGGATGTCATAACAGCCCATGGCTCTCCTTCATATTTACCATGTTCCTTGCCTGGCCCTTTGTACCCTAAACCACCTCGGTGAATAGGCTTGTAATTTTTAATGGGCTTCACTCTGCCGTGGAGGTTCACACCTAGGCCTTTGCCGGTTTTGTATCCCATTTTCATTAAAATATTCCACCTTAAGGTATTCATCATATTCTTCTTCTTCTTCCCCTTGGAAGGTAGGGGTGTCCTTAAAGCTGATGCAAGTGTTGTGACTAGAGGCCTTAACAAATCCTGCCTCAGGTCGGCAACATCTAACACTGAGAGCAAAGGACAATTGGAAGGCCATATGGAAGGTACTGATGTTGCTGAGTGTATATCTTCTGATGGCAGAATAGGCATGCTTGTAACTTTGATGATGCGCCCTTTATGAGGAAACTTTATGCATTAGTGATTAGTGGAGGGCACAACATCAAGCTCTTGAATGTAAGGGCGGCCCAAAATGCCATTGAAGGTTGAATCCATGTCCAGAATGTGGAAGTCCACTGTGATCGAGATTGGACCCAAACCAACTTTCAGAGTAATCATCCCCAGGGGAGGTTTCTTGGTATTATCATAAGCAGTGACGGTAATAGTAGATGGCCGGATTTGGCTATCCAAAATGCCACACATCTTCAAAGTGCTTTGCGGCAACACATTAATTGACGCTCCCGTATCAACCAAGCCTTGTTTAACTACCACCTTGTTAATGTTGACGGTAATGCACAATGCATATTTTCTGGGCGGCTGGGGAACTAACTCATGCTCATGGAAAGTAATAGCTGGCTAATCACACGTCGGTGTTAAAACTGTTGTAATTTGTTCAGCTGGGATATCCTCATTAACCATCACCTTTTGTAAATATTCTTTCAAAGCTTGCTGGTGAACGGTGGATCTCTTTATCAGCTATAAAATGAAAATCCTTGCCGGGGTTTTGTCCAAGTGCTTTAGCAAGTCATATTGTGTGCCCGGTATAGATTCTTGTTCATGCTCTTGCTCTTCTTGCCCCTGCGTGGGCTCTACCTCCCTTTGTGGAAACACACGATGGAACATCCGTCCACTGCGGAGCACCGTGATTTGCGATGATCGCGCCTCTGTCGGGTTGTGGGTAGGTGGAGGGTTGATGGAAGAAGAAGAGGGGATATTTGGGTTAGTGGGTGCTGGAGGGGTGGCCAAAGGAGGAGCCCTTATGAGGGGCCTTGTTGGCTGAGGGACAGTGGTAACGGGAGTAATAGGAGGTGCTTGAACTGCTGAGGGAGGGGTAGGCCGAATGAGAAGAGGTCTAGGTAAAAATGAAGGATTTGTGGGTGGCGGAGGATTGGTGGTAGCGGAGGGATTAGGTGTTGGCGAGGGGCGAATAAGGAGTGGCCTAGTTGGCAAAAGAGAGGAATTGGTGATGGGAGGGGGAGTTTGTTGTGGTATGGAAGATGGTGGAGGGCGAATGAGGAGTGGCCTAGTTGGTAAGGGATTAGTGGTAGCGGGGGGAACCTGATTAGGAGTGCGTAAAAGGGGACGTGAGGGTTAGGGAGAAGGCGCTGGATGGAGAGGTGCTCTTAAGAGACGGGGTGGTTGTGTTGGAGTTTGATTTATAGCCCCGATAGAGGTGTTCTCTTCATGCCATGCTTGTCCTTTTTCTACTTCATAGAAGGAGGTAACAGGGTTTACTTGCTGATTTGGTGGGTGCTCCGGCAGCGGATTATGGACGATCCCCATGTCTGGTTGAGGTGCGGGAGCTTACTGCTACTGTGGAGGAGGTTGAACTTGTTGCTGAGGAGGTTGCTGAGCCTGTTGCTATCGAGGAGGTCTTCTAGTCTTCAAGGTTGCAATGAACTGCCTCATCTCATCCCAATTGATACCACCTTGATCATTCAAGTCATAGATATAATCTTTAAAATGAAAGTAGTGATCTACATTATGACCAGGCTGTCGATGAAAAACACAATACCGAGAGGTGTCTACATTAGCGGGCCAGGCCATTCTTTCCTTTGGCAAGGTGAGCAGGTTGGCGGCCATGAGTGCATTAAAGATATCGGGAAGGCTCTTGGGTAACAGAGGGTATTGGGCCCTTTTGGGGCCTAGTGGTCTTCTTGGCTGCTGGGGACCATAGTTGGTAGGTGGTGGCACCTGATGGTATTGTTGAGGGACTGGTGGGTTTGGATGGACGGCTTGATTTTGTGGAGGAGGATGGAAGGGTTGAGGGGGGATATTTGCTTGGGGAGCGGGGTTAAATAAGGGGAGTTGTTGTGGAGGTTGTGGAGATCTTGGGTTAGGGTGGCGGAAAGGTGTGGAGTTGCCAACCACGCCCACCTGCTCGTTAGTTACGGTGCCCTCAGTTGTGCCACCACTATTTTTGACATTAGTGGTCTTCCTAACAAGCCTGGGTTTCTGTTCAAACATGCTCATGATGGGCGAGTCTTTCATCTGGGTCTGTATATATCTAGCCCTCTCATAGAGCTCTTCTATAGTGTTTAGCCTATTCATGGCCAGAATATGACGAAACTATGGAGTAGAGTTTGATATAATCATTTTAACCTGTTCCATTTATGAAAGTGTATCTTTCAATTTCTCGGTCATGGCCCTCCACCTATCAGCGAACAGAATGAAGTCCTCCTCGGGCTTCATGTTCTCAGCAACCAGATCTGTGACTGACAAAGACGAACCCACACGGTCCTTGTATTTCTGTAGGAATTTACGCTGAACAATATCAAAATTACTGGCTTCAGCTGGCTCCAAGGAATAGAACGATTCAAGTGCCGGGCCATCTAAAGACCTTCTAAATAAATAAGCCAGAGAGATCTTGTTATCCTGCCAGAAAGAAGTCTCGTACATAAAATCCTTCAAATGAATGAACGGATTACCCGTTCCATTGTAGCGCCAAAAATTCGGCATCTCGGAAGGAGGCAAGTGAAAAACTGGCAAAGTGGGGAGAGCAATCTCCAGAGCATTCTTCGGTGCTGTGACTTCCTTAAGCTTGCTCTTCCATACTAGCTATCTTCTGGAGGAGTATGGTGGTGGTGTCGGACTCGACTGGGGCCGGATTGGAAGGGAGCGTATTTGGCATGGCCTCCTTAAGATTTGGGGAGGTGGAGGATATTGGGGCCTAACCACTGAGTGGCTTGCCGGTTGAGCTGGCGTAGCCATGATAGGAGTTGGTGGACGTGAAGGAATTTTCTGTGAGACCACCTAGTCATTAAGAGATGGATGGCCTCCTGCGGCCTGAGGGGGATTTGAAGATGAAGGGACAGATTTCCCTTTTACGACGGCCTGGACCGCCTGTCGTTGGGAATCATCCAATTGAGATAAAGCACGGATCAAATCATTAAGATTAAGGGATGGGGCAGCGTCCCCAGATGTGTTTTGTGTCATAGGTTGAGCTTGGGAGGAAGACTCAACCTCTTGAGAAGTGGTATCAACCACATGAACTTGTGAATAATAAGCATGACGGGGAGCATAATTTCCCTCATAATGAATGGAATCTTGAGGGGGGACCTCATAGGATTGGTCGAATTGAACCTCCTCATAACCATCATAGGAGTACCCATAGTTGGCCATGTTAATGATTTAACATGAACGGAGTTGCATGTTTAAGGAGAGGAAAAAATATTGCAAACTAACAAGTATAAGTATGAGATAATCACCCAATCAAATTTTTCACTCAAGTTGTAATGAACCCAACATTTTAAGTTTCTCTTTTGAAATTAAAGTGGATTTTTAAGTGTGTGATCAATTCTCACTTTTGAATGTGGGTCCTAGTTTCAAGTTGAGTGTAAACTCCGGGTCAAACTAAGTTCTTTTCTCTCTCCTTACCAACGTATGGGTTAACTAAGCTCCGGGTACTTCAAATGGTACAACCGGCCCGGCGTTCGTGAGGGAATCCACTGGTGCGGGGACTTACAGAGGCCTTGGATGAGAAATTTCCAGTCCAAAGAGACGGAATGCTCAATGGAGGGTTATTCCAATTTCAAGAAAAGGGTGTGGAATCCTAGAAGTGTAGAGAGAGGAGGTCTCTCAACCAAATGCCCTAGAATGCACACTAATGCAGGCAGATCAAGCAGTAATAGTCAAATAAGCAGTAAGTGCAGCCAACAGTGAAGATATTAGTAATAACCAAGGTTCTGTGAACAACAGAACAAAATGATGACCTGACCGAAGTCGTGGTCTCAATAAACAGCGACTAGGTGTCAGTGGCTAATCACTGTAAATAGTGGCAAACAGTGAACGGAAGTAAAATAGCGCCTTGGGATGAGGCGCTGAATGTGCAAATAATGCCTCTGAGAAGGGGCGTCAAAAATCAGTGAACAGTGATCAGCACAATAAAAACAACAATAATGGCAGAATTGACGCCTTTGTGTGAGGCGTTGAATGCAGGAATGATGCCTCTATGGAGGGGCGCCAAATCTCAGTAAATAGTAATCAGGAATAATGAAGAAAATCAATGGTAATCACGAATTGACGCCTTGGTGTGAGGCGTTGAATGTGTGAATGACGCATCTAAAGAGGGGCGTTAATTATAAAAATGATGAAAATACTGGAAAATAAATCTAAACAACGCCTCTATGAGAGGTCGCTGAATGATGAAATAGCGGCTTCACTTAAGTCGCTAATCAATTCCAGAGAACCGAAATGAATGAAAACTAACAGAAATCAAATTTCTTTTCTTAAAAATGTTATGGATAATTCAAAAATTGGCTAATCCAGTGGGAGGTGTGCACGTGGTGCACAAAGGGAGTGTGCTATGTGGAGCACTAAGGAGGGGCACGCGAGGGTGCCAAAGGGAGGGGCACACGTGGGTGCCAATGGGGAGGTAATCAAAATAAAAACATCAAGGTTCCCACCATGATCGCCAATTTGTGAACGTGTCACATAGACATTTTAAAAAAGAAAAGAAAGCTAAGTGTTAAAGATATGTGGGAAATAAAAAAGAAAAGAAAATAAAAGGAGCATGTGATGCTCTAAGGAGAGTGATCGCCAGAGGGGTTACCTCAAAAACAAAAGGATGATCGCATGTACCTTGTAAGAAGCGGGCAAGATTGTGAGATCTCCCTTCCTCCTTCTACCGGCCGGCCGATGAAGGGGGTTTTCATGTTGATTACCCTTGCAAAACAAGCAAAAACAACAAACACACAATATGGATTAGCCAAAGTGTAGTATCAATGCTCTAAGAAAATAGAACTATGCAACATAAGCATGAACACACCTTGTGTGTTTTTGTTTAAACCCCTAAGAGGAGCAAAAGGGTGGAGATATGTATGCAATGATGCAAACACGTAATATGATATGATGAGAATATCTCTAGCAAAAGAGCTAGAGAGATGGATGCGTGAGATGAAACTAATAACAAGAAAGAACTAAAAGGGGGAGGAGGGTGGCTCTTTTGCTGTTACTAGCAGCAGTAAAGGAGAAAGGTAGCGCCTGGTGGAGGAATGCCGCCGTGAAGAAGAGAACGCATCGTGGAAGCAAACGCCTGGAGGAAGAAAGACCTGCAGAAAAACTAAAACAAACTCTTCTCTCTACTGCAGGGAACTCTCTGTGCGTATGGTGTTCTTCTTCATCTCTCGTGCGCGTGAGAAGCCATGGGGTATTTATAGGGCTAAAAATAGTTATTCTAATAGGATTAAAACAAGGATATCAATCCTCCAGCAAGGATCTCCCTTCCTCAATCAAACATGGTGTTAAAATGAAGAAATATGCTTCACGGAAAGGTAGCAGATGAAATAGAGACGAAAATTGAAATGACGACCTCAGGGTGGTCGCCAATTGAAATGACGACCGTGCACGCAGTCGCTGATTCTTGGGTCAATTTAAAGAAATAAATGACTTTTCATATTTAAAAATTGTAAATGACGCCTTCTCGAATGGCGTTAATTAATCAACGCCTCAGAAGATGGCGTCAATTCATTGCATTTTATTTTGATTGAAATTTTGTAAAATCAAGAAACACCAGGAAATAACGCCTACGTGCGCAGTCACTAATTGTTGAAATGACGACACCCAAAGAGCCGTTAATTAAATGACGCCCTTCCTCCAGGCGCTAATTATAAATACGATAGAAAAATTCTAAATCAATTAGAAAAACTTCATATTAGGTCAATATTGAAGTCCACTTTTGGGGCATCACGTTGTGACATGAGATTTACTCAACATAGCGTCAATTTTGGCACGTCTACAGCTGCCCCGCCTTGGCGTCTGCTTTGCAAGGGAGCGAGATGGAATGAGGTGAAAGTGTAATGAGCGGAATGAAGTGGGAACGGACTGAAAAGTAGATGCCAAGGTGTGATGTGACACCCCTCCGACACTAAGCATTAAAAATCTTTCCATGAATCTGAATGAAATAACTTCGAGTGATTACGAGAAAGCATCAATTAGCTGGATGAAAGAACTAAGCTAATGAATGAAATGTGCACGCAGGCACGAAAGGAAAGATACCATTGGAGAGTAATTACCAGCCAATGTGGACGTGCTACAACCAAGGTTAGTTTGTAAAAAAAAAGTAAAGTGAAGTGAGATAGAAATCTAGCGAATGAATGCTTTCAAGGAAACATCCTGAGCGACTTCAAGGAGAACACAATACTTGACTTTGAATGGAATATCTCATGTCAACTCAAATCAAGAGCAAGCGGCCCTCATTACTGGCTTAATATGAGGATTTTCATCATTAAGCTCAAAGTCCTACATGATGCATGCTGGTCTAAAAGAAAAATTAAAACAAACTAAAAAGTAGAAAATAATCAAGGATAATATTACTAAACCATCCAGACTTGGTCAAGAATCCAGATCCCTAAGCTGACACTAAGCCGAATCCCGTTTGTCCACGTATCAACTCAGAAAGTGAAACCCTCGTCCCAAACCTTAAATGACCCAACGGCCTATCCGTGTGATCAAGAATCCCCTGGAATTATCACTATTTTTGATGAAGGGGAACTCAAATTCCAGGTTCATCAGAACCTCAAGGTCCTTGATATGCTATAATAGATTAGATACTATATAGTAAAAATGCATATAGGGAGATGATATAAAGATGAAACGATGTTACCAGACCCGAGCGCCTTGAGACCTGCACAACCTGTCCTTCTCTGCGCTCAAAGATCATTAGCTCCAACAAAGATCAGTAATATGATCAATCCATTAAGATATAAGTGCATAAGTTTATTCAAGATCATTAGCTCAATCAAAAATTCATTAATGCAGCAAGGATTATTATGATAAGAGATAGAGTGCAAATGACTTAAATCATCAAACTGAAGAAATCACGACCTCTCGAAGGGGCGCTATAAACACAAATAACGACAGCCACAATGTCACCAATTCCTTTCATGTTCAATTTGGAATCAGACTGAAAATGACGCATGCATTTGAGGGCGTTAAATAAATGACGACACTAAGTGGGTCGCGATTCAATAAAATGACGCCAAAGGTTCTGTCGTCAATTAACTGTAAGTTCCAGCGGCCCGTTCCCTATTCAGAAACAAAACTCTAGAAGCCTTCTCTCTCGAACTCAAACTTCCCTATTACTCGACTCCAACCAAGGCTTCAAACTATTATAAAAGGGGCGGCCTTCCTCTGCTAATCCCATTAAATTGCAAGTTTGTCTGCTAGTCGACCGAAAGCAGAGAATAGCAAAAAATAGCAACTTTGTTCTCGACAAAGGGAAAAAGATGGATAGAATGATGATGCAATGGCCTTCAAAGAAAATAAGAATGGCATTTCCCAGAACTTCTGAAATTGCGGGCCACATCAATGGAAGAATTGCCATAGGCTAAGTAAGTGTTGAAATTTGAATTGATTTCTATTCTACCCCTTTCTTCCCCTAAATCCTGATCACTCTTCCTTTTTCTTCCTCTTCTCCTTCTTTTCATTTTTTTCAGGATTACCAAACATACTCGGGGCAAGAAGATACACAAAAAATAAATGGCTTCCCCTTCTTCTCTCCAAACTCTCTTTAGACATGAGAACCTACCTTTCTAGATGGCACCTCCTAGGATTAGTTACCCATGTCAAGCACTATGACAATGTACACCTAGATTGGGCTGCCATAGGAGCCCTCATAGAGATATGGCATCCTACCACTCATACCTTCCTATTCTCCACCTTTGAAGCTACCATCCTATTAGAAGAGACGGAGATGCTCCTAGGCTTAAAGAAGATGGAGCAAGGAGATGAAGAGAAGATGGCCAACATGCCAAGGAGCATGAGTGCTCATGAGGTGATATCAAGCTTGATCCCAAGCTCCAACATGGTGAACCAAATCAAAGCCACCAAAGGTATCAACCTCATGAAGCTTGTGGCGTGGGTCTACAAAAGAATGGATCAAGCAAAAGAGGATGAACTAGAGAAGGTAACAAAGGCCTTTGTGATATGCTTAGCGGGGGCACTACTTTTCCCTTCTTTAGAAGATTTTCTAGAAGAAGCTCAATTAAGTGCTATTGCTAGCATTTGGGAGGGAGAGAGAATAGGACCGGCGGTGCTAGCCTATCTCTATAGTGGGCTCACCTCGGCGGCTATGGGAAGGCCCCTATATGGATGTATGCTCTTACTTTCTAGTTGGGTAGATCTCCACCTAAAGTTTGATCCATGTGAGGAAGCCCAACAAGCATTTAGGATCTTCTCTAAAAGTCCACTCCACTATATGACAGGCTCACTAGGATTGTGTGAGAGAGTGGTGAACCGGGTCCCAAAGGTGAAGAAGAGAGTGGAATGGAGAGAGCACCTAAAAGTGATGCCTAAGAACCTCTTCACATGCGCATCGGGGTTCCTCAAGACTTAAAACATCCGCACACGGCTCTCATCCAGAGTGGAACTTCGACTAGTGGGCTCCACCGAACTCATCCTCTACAACGCTCACCGGTGCCTAGCACAAGTTGGGCTCCCACGTCATCACTTTGAAGAGGCATCTCACCTTGCACCTATCAAGAGGAGGGACCTTGGCTCCAATGAAGATGAAGAGGAGATCAAGACAATCCAAGCTCCATGGAGGATCAACAAGCTTCATCAACCCATGGAGAGGATTGAAGAAGACAAAGAGCAATGGAAAACTTATGTAATAGCACTTAGGGGAATGAGACCCAAAGTGGCTCATTGATGTAATGATGCTTTCTTTTAATGAAATAAAGGATTTTCCTTAATTGAGCCAAAAAAAGCACTTTACATGATCAATTCTTCCAAGTTCTAATCAGTTTCTGCCTTTCTGTTCTGAGCCGCGACAAGCCACCCGCCGTAAATTCATCAAACGGTGCCTTCAGCCACGTCGTCAATCACTTTAATCAATTTTCTTAGAATAATTAAAAACCATGATTGACGCCTTCTTACACTGGCGTTAATTAACTAACGCCCGCTAAGTGGGCGTTGATTCCTTTAAATTCTTTTCAGAAAAATCCGTTAATTGCATGAAATGATGCCTTAACAGAAGTTGTGCCTTAAGAAACTAACGCCTCTACATGTTGCCGTCAATTGTAAACATCAATGATTACACTCGTCAAATCAATCAGATTTTCTTATTAATGCTCTGACGACATTTCAATTTTCCATGCAATGTTAAAAGACGCCTTCATACGCCGTCGTCAGATCCAAGAATAGCACCTTGACCAAAGTCGTTATTTAAACAAATGACGACATTCCTCAGGGCGTCAATTTTTTGCGAATGTAACTGCCCTACTTTCCTTTCTTTTCTTCTCCTTCCTTCGTTATACCTTCTTCTTCTTCCTCCATTTCTATCTTTTCTGCTACTCACCAAACCCTAACCGTTGCTTCCATTTTCAATCTCCCTCTTCCATTCCCATTCTCTCAAACCCTAATCCTATGGCTGGCCCAGGCAAACGACAAAGGGTGATGGCTCCCGATGTCGTCGACTTGGGCGATGATCAACCTGCCGGGGAGGAAGTTCCTCCCGTGGCGGCCGGAGGAGCTCCACCGGTGGAGCACGGTGGAGAAGGAGAAGAAGCAGTGGAAGAAGAAGGAGGAGAAGGAGAAGAAGAAGACAATGGGGAGGATGAAGTTGAAGAAGATGGTGAAGATGAAGAAGAGGGTGATGAAGACGAAGAAGATGATGAAGAGGAAGAAGAAGAAGAGGAGGAAGCACTGGCAGCGATAGTAGCTCCCCGTCCCCGTCAACCACTGTGAGGCGGGGAAATGGCACCAGAGCGGAGCAAGGTTAGTGCCCCAAACCCTGGTCTTTCATTATTTTTATTTTCCATTTTTTTTAATTTCCATAGCCCTCAGTGAAGGGAGAACCAAAAAACCAGAAAACCAGTCAAATGACGCCCCAAGGGGTGTCGTCAATTTAAATGACAACTTAAGATTGGTCGTCAATTCATTTTATTTTCTAAAAAATAGATAATTCTAAAAACCACGCCATGAACCATGTCGTTAATTGAAAACCATGATATATATTTAACATTTACTGTCATTTTTTATTTTTATTATATCCATGTTTTATTTTTGGTTCAAAAATAACCCATGAAATAGCGCCCCCCACAGGGGTGTCAGTTCATAATCCGACGGCCAAAGGGTGGTCGTCAATTTATATTTTTTATCACTGAGAAAATTAGGAAAATTAGAACCACTCAGAAATAGCGCCCCCCATCGGGGTGCCAATTCATAAACTGACGGCCACAGAGTGGTCGTCAATTCAGATAGTGAACAGAAATTAATAGCAAACAAATTTCCATTAGCACATATGAATGTATTTGGTTCTCTTATTTGGCAGGTACTGATGCGGACTCGAATCTCATGGGTCCAAGTCCGGGCAGCTTACTATGGATTACCAGATTTTCATAGGGCTAGAGTAGAGGCCATGGAGTTTGGTCCTTTCCTTAGCATAGATCCCGTCTGCCCTGACCTACCCTTGATCCAGGTCCTTAGAGAGAGGTGGGATAGGACTAGCCGGGCATTTCTGATGCCCTGGGGACATATGGTATCGAGTTTGGAGGACGTCACCCGGATCACCGGGTTGAGAGTAGATGGGGAGGCAGTCAGCGCTGGCGTACACCGAGGTTGCCATCCGCGACCAGCGGGTTGTCGAGTTGGAGCAGGCGCAGAGGCAACACGGAGAGTTGCTGCGCGAGGTGACAGAGATGAGGCTCCTCTTAAAGATGGAGCGGAGGGAGCGCACTCGAGAGAGGGAAGAGCGGAAAGCACGCGACCGCGAGCTTGCGGATATGAGGACACAGCTGGGCGTCGTACAGGAGCGGCTCCGAGTGATAGAGGAGAGCCTCCAGAGGGGTAGAGAGCAAGCGCGGGCTGCAGGACACTCCAACGCGTTTGCCAGCACGACTTACCTAGCCAGTTCCTCGACGCGTTAGAGGAACGAGGTAGAGAAGCAGGCTCGAGCTCCAGCGGCTTCCCAGGGGTCCATGCCCCCTCCTTGGACTCGTCAGCAGGACGAGGGTGAGGTAGAGAGTAGGAGAGAGGAGGGTGGAGGCGAGAGCTAGAGAGAGACTTGTACTCCTCCACCTGCATATCTTGTACTCAGATATTTATAGATATATATGAGAGATTCTTTTTGTTACCTGAGTTTGTCAAGTTGAGCACTTGTGTACTTATGTTGCCTTTTCTTTTCTCCCTTGCCCTGTGCCTGTGGTTCACACTTAAACAAACAGATTAATTCATCTGTTCGGCTTGGCCCCTTGCTCAATAAGCAAGAGGTTGTCATTATTTTGACCTTGATGACGGGTTAAGGGACCAAGCCTTTAATTAATTAAGGGAAATAACGAAGATATAGGAGAATGCAACACGCAAGCAAGCAAATGCAAACTCAAAATAAAGGATGCCCACACAAGAATGCAACACGCAAGCCTTCTTTTCATTTTCCCTTTTTTTCATTTTTTCTTTTCTTTAAAATGATGACCCCACACAAGACGTCAATCAAGGAATTGACGCCCTAATATGCAGGCGTTAATTAAAAAAAACACATTTTTTTCTATTTTCATTTTGAAAATGACGACATTCACTACGTCGCTAATTAAATAAATGACGCCCTCTCAGGCGGGCGTGATATAAAAACCATTATTTTTTTTTTGAATTTTGAATTTTGAATTGACGACATTAATACCGACGTTAATTATTTAAATGACGCCCCCTATGAAGGCGAGGATTAAAAGAAACATTTTTTTATTGTTTATTATTATGAGACTTAGCATTGTAAAAAAGGTCTGGAAACCTTACACAATCACCATCTTAAATTCATTAATCATTCTTAAATGATTTAACAAAGGTCAACGTGCTAAATGATTTATGCTTTTACTCATATCCTCTTGCGGCCCATTCTTCTTAGTCGGTCTTCGCCATCTTTCGAGCTTATAACCTACCATGAAGGGGGGAAGTAAAGAACAAGTTGAGGAAGTTCACGAGAGGTTTCGGAGGACCGAGAAGCCTCCCTCCCCTACCCTAGTGCCTGTTGGGGTTCGATCTTTAGCTTTGAAAAATTTTGTTAGTCTTTTACCCTTATTCATGCATGCTTATGACCAGGGTTTTCCCTACGGAGACTTTGCCCTCTTGACAAGCTTTTCTTTTCGTGACTTTCTTTTTTTTATTTTCTTTTAAGCAAAATAAAGACCTAATTATACTTGGGCTTTATAGCATTGTTCCCTTTTGGGCCCTGACTTTCACCTACTAGGGCGGCGGGTAGGCTTGGTTAGCATTCCTTGACTCGTACTCCCTCTCTTAAACTGAAGAGAAGAGAATGGGTGAAGTTTTTACACTCTTGATTTGGTTCTGACCTTCCTCGAATTTTGAGCCGCTTGAGTTTAAGAGTAAAATGTGTAGAGTGTGCAGGTATTCACCCCAAGTTAAACCGTCAAGACTGAAGAATGAATTAAGGATTTTGATTTTTCATGTTCCGCGGCCTATGCACCATGCCAGCCTGTAATTTTTCATTTTTCCATTTTTTTATTCTCATTTTTTATTTTTTTCTTTCTTTCTTTTTCTTTTCAAGACTTAAGGGTAATACTTTTTCAAATATAGACCGTTCCAAGGGTGAGCCAGCTCTTCCCCTTTGACGTTAACCAGTTTATAAGCGTTGCCAGGATAAACTTCTTTTATTACGTAGGGCCCTTCCCAATTCGGTTGATGTTTTGAACGGGGTCCACCCGGTTTTACAAAAATTCTTTTGATTACCATTTCACCAACTTTAAATTTTCTCTCAAGTACTTTCTTTTCATAAAAACGTGAAAGCCTATTTTGATAAACGCGCGCGTGCTCAGCGGCGGCCAAACGCTTCTCATCTAAGAGTTCCAACTGAGCAAGGAGAGATTCACGGCGTTCATCAATAGAGAGCTCCTTGTCCAATTGTACCCTAAGAGAGAGAATAAGAATCTCATAAGGGACTACTGCCTCCATTCTATAAGTAAGGGCGAAAGGGGTTTGCCCAGTAGGGGTACGAATGGATGTGCGGTAGGCCCAAAGAGCTTCTACCAGCTTCTCTAGCCAATCCGCGAATTTATTAGCCTCACACATTTTCTTGATGATTTTGATTAGAGTTTTGTTTGTTGCCTCTGCCTGTCCATTGCCCTGTGGATAATAAGGAGATGAATGATGCAATGTAACGTTGTACCTATAGCAGAGGTCTTGGAGCTCTTGAGAGATGAATTATGGTCCATTATCGGTGACGATGGTACTCGGGATGCCGAATCTTGCAATGATATTCTTCATTATGAACTTGCAGATGGTTGACGCTTTGATCTCCGCGTACGCTTTCGCTTCCACCCACTTGGTGAAGTACTCTGTGGCCGTGAGTATAAATGATTTCGGTTTTGTGAGGAGGTTTGAATCACCAAGAGGTCCAATGATATAGAAAGCCCACATGGAGAAAGGCCATGGGGAAGACATAGGATGGAGTGAAGAAGCAGGAGAGTGAATTGTATCGGCGTGCAGTTGACACTTGACACACCTTCAAACATAGATAGAGTAATCCTCTTCTAGAGTGAACCAATAGAAGCCTAATCTAAGGATTTTCTTAGCTAGCATCTAGCTATTAACATGACCACCACACACTCCCGAATGCGCCTCTTCCACGACCTTCCAAGACTCGTCATCGTCGAGGCATCTAAGCAAGATTCCAGTGAGACCTTTTCTATAAAGCATACCTCCAACCAGGGTATATCTCTGAGCAACTCTTCTAATGGCTTTCTTCTCTTCAGCTGTGGCCTCTTCAGGATAAGATTGATCTCGGCAATACTTAGCAATTTCGTAATACCACGGCTTCTCTTCGTCAGCCAGCTCTTCTTCTAGATCTAACAACATGATCTCCTTGTTCTCGATGATTCCACCTTCCTTAAACTTCATGAGCACCTCCTCCTTAACACTAAGGAACACTGGATCTTTGATAGCAGGAGTAACATGCTTATGAACGATGATTGAATGGAAGTCCCTTTCGGGAAGGAAAACCAAAGAGGAAGCAAGGGAGGCGAGAGCATTGGCTAGAATGTTCTGATCTCGAGGAACATGGACGAAAATTAATTTTGTGAAAAGCTTGGCATAAGCAGAAGCCAGTTCCTGATAGGGCTTAAGTTTCGGATTGAGTGTGCAGCATTTGGTAAGCACTTGGCGAAGAATAAGCTGACTATCACCTACAATCCGTAATTGGGTAACACCGAATTGATGAGCGGCCTACAGACCGGCTAGAAGAGCCTCATACTCAGCCATATTATTTGTGACGGGAAATGCGAGCTGAGAGACGAGTGGAATAGTGATACCCTCAGGTGATAGGAGAACAATGTCGATCCCCTTTCCTTGTGAATTTTGAGTTGAGAGGCGAGTGGAATAGTGATACCCTCAGGTGCATATTTATATAAGTACATGCACACATACAAGGTAATGTCAAGCACAAAAATAGAAGAATACACACAACTTGTGTATGATGCATGCATTTTGCACAATCTACCTTTGTTCAACGTAAATGCATTACTAATCCTAGTGCAGACCTAAGTATGTATGCTCTCACCCTTACACATGCCAAGTTCTCTCCTTATTTTATTGAATAGTTCTTGGTTTAGGAGTTTTGTGAAGATGTCTGCCAGTTGATTGAGGGTTTTAACAAATTTTGACTCAAAATCCCCCTTGCCTACATGATCTCTCAGAAAATAATGGTGAATGTCAATGTGTTTGGTTCTAGAGTGTTGAACAAGATTTTTAGATAAGTTAATATCACTTGTATTGTCACACATGATTGGCACAGAACTCACTTCAACATTCAAATCAAGCGATTGATTTATGATCCAAAGTACTTGGGCTCCACAACTTTCGGTGGCTACATATTCAGCCTCGGCTGTTGAGAGAGCTATTGAATGTTGTTTCTTGGAGGCTCATGAAACTAGGCATCCACCAAGAAACTGGCAGTACCCACTAGTACTTTTGCAATCAACAATGCATCTAGTATAGTCAGTATCAGTATATGCAATTAAGTCAAATGAACTCTCGATCGGAAACCATAAGCCAAAATCTAGTGTGTCAATTAGATACCGAAAAATCCGTTTAACAGCCATTACATGAGATTCTTTTGGACAAGACTGAAAACGAGCACATAGACATACATTGAATTGAATGTCAGGGCGGCATGCTGTTAAATACAGTAGTGATCCAATCATACCTCGAAACAGTGTAGGATCTACTATTTTTCCATTTTCATCCTTATCTAACTTCGTGGTTGTGACCATCGGAGTTGATATGGGTTTTGCTTCCGCCATCTCGTATTTCTTTAACAGCTCCAAGGTGTACTTGGCTTGGTTTATGAAGATACCTTCGGGCGTTCGTTTAACCTACAATCCAAGAAAGAAGGTTAGTTCACCCATTAAGCTCATCTCAAATTCTCCTTGCATTATTTCTGCAAGTTCATCACATAAAGTATTGTTAGTAGCTCCAAAAATTATGTCATCAACATACACTTGAACTATCAATATATCTTTACCTGATTTTCTCGTAAACAATGTTTGATCAACATTATCTCTTTTGAAACCATTCTCAATCAGAAATGATGTGAGCCTTTCATACCATGCCCTTGGTGATTGCTTCAGCCCGTACAACGCCTTCTAGAGCTTGTACACATATTGTCGACGTTGAGTCGATCCTGGAGGTTGTTTTACAAAAGCATCCTCTTGATGTTCCCAATAAGAATGGCATATTTAACATCCATTTTTAGATGATTTTAAGGTTCAGTGATCAGGTGTTGTGACAGGAGAGTCCGGACTACTTCTGATCAAGCAGTCGGTGCAATAGGTTCATCAAAGGCACTGCCCGTCTCCTGGTAGCAGTTGAGGGAATTTACATCCTCTTTATCCTTGTAGGATACTCCTTTAGTTGATTCAAACGTAGTCATAGCTGGCCCAACATCACTTTGGATTTTTGAGAGTGTGATCTGCATCCAAAGTTGAAATGATTTAATTTGTTAATTTAGATTCAGATTTAACAAAAATTACATGAAGACTTCCCTTAGCAACCAAAGTGACCCTAAGAACTCTAGACTTAAATGCAAAACACAGAAATGAGCCTAGCCACTAAGTTCAGATGACTAGTTTGGCAACTCCCCCTCAATGTGCAAGAATGTGAAATGTTCAGTGAAATTTTAATGCCATATGCAGCCTTTAAGTAATTGACTCATAGTACCGGGCAGAGAACTTAGATCCGAAGATCACCTCACGCGTGGTGATAGTTTTCAGACAAGCTTAACCTACCTTCCACATGTCACCATTTGATATACTATGTAGTCATGGACGTGATGAAGGCAGGAGGATTGCAATGCATTATGACATGAATTCAACATGTTCAACTTTTGTATGACAGAATGTGAAAGTATATGCAAATTCAATGTATGAAGTGAAATTTGATTTGAAAATTTTCAAGCTCCGCTTGAACAAGATGCTATCTGACAGGTGATATGCACAGAGATATGCAGACAACTATGGATGGAATACATGTACAGACATATGCATTAGCACATGAGATTTAGCACAAAGCAAAACAAGACATAACACCTTTTCTAGAGAAGTGAGAGAAATATCACCTGAGTATTCAGATTTCAATTTTTAGTTTATCTTCTAACCTGACTTATGCCGCTTGACCCGTGTGCCTTACTTTCTTGACTGAAGATATATTTCATACTTCATATTCTGATGGCACACCTACAAAATAGATTTCTCAATTTGCATTCTTAGGTACCCAAACCATCTTGTGTCCTAGTGGGTTAGAAGGAAAATTGGCACGTGGCTTCCACTTTTTGATAGCGTTCAATTCATCACTTTTCCTTAGAAAATAATCATGCTTAACATGCCCAGAGTTGCTAGAGAAATGGGAGGAAGCACGTGGCATCACCTTTTTTCTTCTCATTGGCTTGATCAGTTTGTGTATGTGAGCATGATGTGTTGAATGAAAACTCTTTTTCTTCATTAGTAGCCAACAGTGTGAAATTGTATGACCGCTTTTACCACAGTGATTACAATACATGGAAGATTTTGTGGTAAATGATTGTTTAGAATTTTTGAGACCAGCTTTGTTTCTACATGCTCTCAAGTCATCATTTTACATAATGAAACAGTCATGCATCATGTGTCCAAGTTTTTCACAGTAGAGACAAGAAACATTTCTTTTGTTGGATGCATGGGGTTTCACATGAATATTTTTACCATGCACATTTTGGACATTCACACTCTTTTTCAGATTTGGTTGAGTTCTTGAGATAGTGTATTGCTGGGAGTTAGATTTTGAGGTGCTAGGTGTACATATGCAATGAACAAATGAAGTGTATAACTTGTTCTCAAATTTCTTCTTGTTCACAGGATTATATCCCAACCCTTCTCTTTGAATGTTCACTTTCATTCCCAGCAATTTGTCCAGATTTCTTTGCCATCAACAAATTTCGACAGTGAATTATTCAAGTCAAGAATTTCACTTTCTAAAGATGTGATATGCAGTTCAGCGTTAGCAAGTTCTTCTTCACAAGTAGCAAGGCTGACATTTAACACATCATTGGTATTCCTAAGACATTCAATTTCTTATTTTATTTCATCCACATCTTCATACTCATTCAAAACCACATATTTTCCTTTTTCTAGAACCAACAATCTTTCAGAAATGGCCGTGTTCAATTCCTTCAGTTTCTCATTTTCTTTTGCAAGCTTTTCATCATGAATGAGTTCATTTATCAAGGTTTGATCATTGGCCATTGAATTTATTTTTGCTTTCATCTCCTTATTTTCATTTCTTAAGGAACAAATTTGATCTTTATGGAATTCAATATCAAACACATGAGCCTCAATCAATTCCTCTAAATGTGAGCATTTTTTACAAGAGGAATCGTAGTTATTTTGTTCATCATTCTTTTTCAATTTTTTATTTTCAGATTTTAGGTTCTTATATTTATTCGCAAGCTCATCGTATGCAACCAATAGATCATCAATAGATATATTTTCAGAGTTTGAATTTACCTTCAAGGGTGATCCATTCTACTGATCACTGCCGTGATCACTCGTGCCTGCCATAAGACATTTGTTTTCATGCTCTACCTGGAAGCCGGCTAAGCCATCCAATATGTCCTTTGCGGAGCTGCAACGGGAGACGAAGGGAAAACTATTAGCATTCACTGCGGCAGTGAATAAACTTAGAACCAAGTAATTTTGATCATGTTTGAACTTATAATCTACAGCCCAGACAGATTTGTCTTTGGGCAACTCGTAAGGACCATGTGAAATAAGCTTCCATAGCTTAGGATCATATGAGTTGACTAGACTGCACATTCTTCCTAACCATAAATCAAAGTTCAAACCATCAAACACCGGTGGAGAATTCAAGGTGTACATTTTGGTAGTCATTGATCTGGATCTCTCTAGATTGTTAAATCTATGAAAAATCGAGCCTTAGCTCTGATACCAATTGAAGTCCCGCGATCAATGACACCCAAGAGGGGGGGGGGGTGAATTGGGTGACTACAACTTTTAGGAAAACTTTGCCCGATTCAAAGTTGATGTAATGAACTAGCAACACAAGAATTGGATCTATCAAAATCTATTACACATGATAATTAATTATGCTAGATCCGAGGAATACAATATGAAGGAAACAATATATACGTAAGATTACACAGAATGGAGGTAGAATAAATGAGCCAAACCACACAATACAAACCACAATGCACGACGATTTTTAAGGTGGTTCGGATGCAACGACGGCAACCTACGTCCACCCCTCACCAAAACCTGGTGAGGCTTTACTGCTGTAAACCAGCATGGGGATGAATCCCTAACACGGAGATACACTCCAACCACACACGCAGGGTGACGCCTGCACACACACACACACGGGGACGCGCCCCAGCACACACACACGGAGACGAGCTCCAACACACACACGGAAACGATCTCCAACATGATCCGATGACGGGATCAATAACACACACACTCACACGCTGCGAGAGATGTAGCACTCTGCACACTTGTACAATCGGATCTGGATAGATCTACACACACACACACAGATCTAAGAAGATCCACGCACACACACGGATCTGAACAAGACAATCCACACGACCACGGATCTGAATCGATCCACACACACACTGATATTTGCAGATTACAAAGAACAAGACTTGAAGCTCAGAACACAAGGATAAATGAAACACAGTTGAGAAAACTCCTGATTTAGGCTCCCCCTGAGTAGATGATGCAGATTCTGAATGAAGCTTGCTTCTCCACTTGATTCCCAGTTGATTGGCTTCTAATAGATCTTGAAAAGCTTGAGGTTTGATGAAGAACTTCTGGACGGATCACTGTTCATGGCTACAGTAGCAGCACTCTTCTCTCCCCTTTATAGCCTCCTTGTGCTTCTTTAGATCATTAGGGTTTCTTGCCCCAAGGACATGTTTTTATAACTCTTGAATGGTCCAGAGACAAGCCAGGAACCAGATCCACAAATCATGGAAGATTTGGTGGCTTTGGGATTAAACAAATCCAAGAAGAGGGGCTTCCCATGTTGAGAATACAAAGTCAACAATGAGGGCGCTGGCAGGCGACCGGAAATTGGGGGGCGGTCGACCGGAATTTTACAGGGAATGAAGATGCCATTGCTGGGAAAACCAGTCAACCGAACCTTGCTGGGCGGTCGACCGCTCCTGTAAAAAACTATAGTTTTAAGATCCCTAGAAAAACTGGTCGACCACTCTATGCCTGCTGGTCGACCGGACTGTTGAAAACCTGTGATAATGAAATGTTAGCCCAATGAAACATATCCATATGACAATGGCTTCATGTCCTTAGCTTTTTCATGCATTTTGGGATTTATTTTGATTCTGCTTATTCAATTAGAAATATTGAACCATTTGAGAATGGAGCTTTACATAAGATATTCATAAACCAACACTTAAGCACATTTACTCCGCCTTTAACTGCATTGACACGGCCCGAGATAGAAGCTCAATTTGGGGTTTTGTTGTCATCAAAATCATGCAGAGAGACTCAACACCCTCCACTCCGTGAAGGTCACTACACTGGCCGCCCAGATCCGTGGAAGGCCAAACCGATGGCCGCCTATCCCCTGGTAGAAGGCCAGTTGTCTGGCTGCCTTCTAGCAACTGCTGGTCAAAGAACATGGGTTGTCCTCCCACCACGTCCGGAGCCACCTCTCCCATCTCCCCATGATCCCCCCGCACGTCCCATCCGAGGCCTCTAGATGGAGCCTTGGAGTACAAAACCAATCCCCGGGCCGACTGAGACGGGGTTGGTGGGGTGGAGGAGAGTTCGACAGAGTCGAAGAAGGTGGGGGTGTGTGCTTGCTCTGTGTTCTTCTTCTGACCTGTGTTTCCGGTTCGCAGGAGGGACTGGAGGTCATCCTCAGTGATAGTAGCAGCCCGTGCTCAGCTGAGTTTTTGAGGGAGGCCGCTCTCCATCTCCTTTGCACCTTCATTGGTCGGCCAAGGATTCTTGCCGTCCCATATTTGATTAATCCATGCCTTGTTCCCTATTTTTTTTTTGCATTTTTCTTCCCTAGTTGCATTTATAGCATGCTAGGATTTATTAGAACCCTGCCAAGAGGTTTTCCCTTTTAAACAAACGGGAAGGCGGGTGGTCGAAAGCCTCGATCGTCCCCCCTTCCCACCACCCCCAGGTAATCACGGTGCCATAATCTATCTCCTACTGGTTCTTAGGATTGATGCTACATAACGCAGTGCTAATGGCCTTCTTTTCTTTGTCTCTGTGAGTTTTTTGTGATTGTCTACAAGATTTTGGTATTTTGGGACGAAGTAGAGCTCTCCGCCCTTGGCCGACCGAGGATGGAGAAGCCGGGACCTAACTTTCTTCCCACTTGTGGCATCTTTCAAGCGATCATTCCTCTCCTATGACACTCAGGTATTAGCCTCTAGCGATCACTCTATTTCCATTTTTCTAACCTGTGCACTGTAGGTGGCAGCAGCATAGTTCGGAGGGAGGCAACACACTCGCCATCGCGCGGCACCTACCACTTCCGGCGCCTATAGGTAGGACCTAGGTAGGTCGCGATCCTCTGATAACTGCTATTAACAGGTGGCGGTCCTGGGATGACCGCTACCTTGCTCTTAAGTGTTGGAACCCTGGTTTTAATGATGACAGTCTATGAGTCATGTGAAAACTGGATTGCATAAATTTATCTGCACTTGATCATTTCATATAAAATGTATGTCTACGCACAGTTGAGTCATTCAGCATACAAGGTCTGTGTACCTTGCGTTTGTGGCATATAGTCCATGCATAAGTTGAAGAAGTCAGTGCATATCTTGCCTTTGCATCTCACCTCTCGGGGTCAGTGCAATTTTTAAGTTCGTGCAATTCTTGTCCAGCACGCACTGTTTAGTTTCGTTATTTAGTGTCTATGCATTCTTCTTCGCCATCTCGGTGCATCCTCTATTATAGACATTTTATAAGTCAGTGCATTCAATAGTCGGTGCAATCCTTGGCCTAAGGCATTTCTAAGTCGGCGTACATAGAAGATCGGTGCAAGCCTTTGCTTGGTCTACATTCCAACATCGGTGCATTTCATTACTAAAGTTAGTGCGTGTTCTCATTTGTACATATCGAAAGGTCTATGCATCGTGGGGTTTGGCACACATGTGCACTCTTGCAGGGTACACCCACACATAGTCTGTGCATTTCTTTGCACTATAACCATAGTGAGTCGGATCATACCTCATTATGTACACTGATGGTCTGTGTGAGTGACTTGCCCAACATATGTATCAAGTCAGTGCATATGGTCTTATTCATATACGAGCCCGTGCATGCATAACTCTGCTTATAATATGTTTGACCTAATGACTACTGTTCTCCTGACAGAGATTCTCTCTCCATATAACTGAGGCCAAGTGATCGTAACTTCTAAAAGTGGCACGTGATCCAAGATTGGAGGAGGTGCCAGGATCGAGACACGTGAAAAGTACTGAGCTAGAATGCTGCCACATGGCCCAAGGCATGTTGGGGGGATCGTGGAAAGCACACGCCCTTCATCTGATGCCCATAAAAAGGGAAAGAGTGGAGAAGAAGTAACAGAAGGGAACACGATATAGAAGAAGAATCAGAGGGAAAAAGGGGCGTTCGAGCACCTGAAAAGAAAGGAGACAGAAAGGGGATAGAAAGAGAGAGATAGTTTTGAAGGGAAGAAAGTGCAGCACATTGAAGATTAGGTTTTATATAGTGTTCTCTGGATCAGATCCGAGACACTTGGCTCTTGCGCGAGCATTTTTCATTTTGGATTTATTGACAGTCCTCTGTTTGCCGTGTTTTGTTCTTTTCATTTCTTCTTCCTTGATACTCGTTCAAGCTGTTCATCAGCGGTTGCAGAGGAGGTCTCCTCTGGTCGGCTAAGCTGTAAAGCCCAGCGGGTCAGGCTGTTTGTCAGCGTTGCAGAGGATTGGTTCCTCTGGACAGCAAGCTGTGTTGCTCAGCTGTTGTAGCAAAGCTGTGAGGCCCAGCGGTCTTTCAAGCTGTGAGTCAGCAGGAAGCCATACTCTGGTTAGCGTATGGGGTGGATGTAGATCAGCTGACCGAACCACCTAAAATATCTTGTGCCGTGTGGTTGAATGTTTTCTCGTGTGAGATTGATTGTTCATAATTGCTTAGATAGCTTCCGTTGGCATGTTTTCAAATAGTTGAATAGGCATGTTTTCAGCTTATGGGACTCATCCGGGGAGCTCGCTATATAAACCAGGGACTCCCTCCGATGGCAGGTAAGGCAGATACAGGCCTAACACTCCCTGAGCAGGAACCACTTCACCATCTTGGTGTTGGAAGGTCTCGCGCATTTCTTTCTACCTCCCTCAATACCTTCCACCAATGCTGTACTGACTTAGGCATCGAAGGGTTTTCCCCAGGGAACCATCCCTGGGCCTCCTGATTCGTTTCTTTTTCTCTGCAGTTCACTATCCGGTGATCATCCTCCCAGCTCAGGACCAGCGCGAGATCACGCCCCTTCATCTGGCGCCGTCTGTGGGAAACAACCAAAGAGCCAGTATGGTGAGAAGAAGTTCAGGGAGGAGGTCCGCCGGCGACAGGGGAAAGGCCACGGCGGCGGCGGGGGAAGGCCCCTCACAAGCCTCCCAAAACCCCCCTCCGATGCCAGCACTCTCGCCGACGGACCGCCCCCTCCGCTTGCGGCTGGGCTGCCGCCCCCTCTTCCCACGGCGGTAGGGTTGCCGCTCAACGGTGGCATCGACGCCTTCCAAGCCCTTAACACGAAATTGGACGTCCTCATGGAACTCATGAGGACCCAGGCGGCCAGGGATGGAAGGTCACGCGCCCCTCCGGAGAGCCCTCCCCGTGAGAACATGTCCCAGCACACCACCGGAGGCCGCTTCACCCTCCGAGGACAGCAGCTCATCCATAACAAAGTAGGAGGACCCTCACAAGCCCCCCCTCCGGAGCAAGAGGCTTCCTCCACGCCGAAGCGGGGTATGTATGGGGCATGCCGTCCCCTCCCGGAGATCAAAGTCCCCAGGGAGCGCCAGGACAGCCTGCCTTCATGCCCCCTCAGCCCTACGGTGTAGCGGTAGCCGGAGCTATCCCTCTGACTGCGAGAATTCGAGAGGCGTTTCGCAGAGCAGGAGCGCGCCGTGCAGAAGACCTCTCCACCAGAGGACGAGGAGAGATCCCCATTCTCCAACCATATCTTGAAGGCAGAGGTATCTCCCCGAACCTCCATCCCGACCTTCAAGCCCTACGACGGCCAGGGCGACCCGGCCGACCACTTCGACAGCTTCGACGCTCTGATGACCCTTCAAGGAGCATCCGACGCCATCAAGTGCCGAGCCTTCGTGAACACCCTGGTCCAAGGCGCCCAAGCATGGTTCCGAGCCCTTACCCCCGAATCCATCCGAGACTTCAAGCAGTTCGGGTGAGTATTCAAGGAGAGTTTCACCGGTAGCGGCCCCCCAAGGTTGGTAGCGGGGCTTTTGGCCCTCAAACAGGCGCAAGGGGAGAAACTTCGGGCCTACATCCTTCGATTCAAATCGGAAGCCCTGAGGATCCCCCGCATGGACGTCACCTCGGCCATAACCGCACTGACCGGGGGCACCCGCGACGAGAACCTCCGCCGCGAGCTTGTCCTTTGCCCTCCCTCGACCCTTGCTGCGCTAGTGACTCTGGCATTGCGCCACGCCGAGTGCGAGGAAGTGCTTAGTGCATGCCGAGAGGCAACCGGCTCGGGTCGGGAGGGGGACAAGAAGCAGGCACCCGAGCCAAGCTCGGGCCCAGGGAAAAGGCGGAACCGAGACAGGGAACGCAAGGAACCGTCACGGAGGTACGAGCGGTACACTCCCCTAACCGCTCCAGTATACGAGATTTATGAAGACATCAAAGGCTCGGGCCTCCTCCGCCAACCCGAGCCAATGAAGTCAAAGAACCGCAGTCGCAGCAAGCATTGCCTGTTCCACAGTGACCACAGGCATCATACCGGTGACTGCCACCAGCTCCAGGATGAGATCGAGCATCTCATTCGTCAGGGGCACCTCTCCCAGTTCGTGGCCGGGCACCAGGAAGACCGAGGCGCATCAGGAGGAGACAGTGGCCGGGGAAGGAAGCGTCATGCTGAGCGGGCGAGCCAAGCCATCGTGCCTCCCAGGGCCCCGCCAAGCGAACCCCAGTTCATAATCTTCTCTGACCAAGACCTGGAGGGGCTGAGCACCCCGCATGACGACGCCCTAGTGATATCGGCCACAATAAACCATTGTAATGTAGACAGGATTCTGGTTGACAATGGAAGTGCCCCTGATGTATTATCCTACGAATGTTTCCTTAAGATGGGGGAGGATCCATCTAGACTCTGCCCGATCCGGACCCCCCGGTGCGGGTTCAATGGCCAGGCCACCTACCCTGAGGGAGCCCTAAGCCTGCCAGTTACTCTTGGCATGCCACCCAAAACCGTTACGGTCATGGTGGACTTCATAGTGATCAAAGGTATGATAGCATACAACGCAATCTTCAGCCGAGGAATCCTCAGCCGAACAAAAGCGGTGCCTTCTACCTACCACCAAAAGATGAAGTTCCCCACCAAAAGTGGATTGGGGGAAGTCCGAGGTAAGCAAGCAATGGCCCGAAGGTGCTACAATATCTCGATTGAAGCCACAAGGCCGGACGGGAAAAATAAGGGCACCCGGGAAGTCGAGGAAAAATCCGTAACCGTCGAACCTGGAGGCGAATTGCTAGCGGTTTTCCTAAATGATGACCCGACCCTAGGAGTAAAGATCGGAGCCGACCTAACATCTGAGGTTCAATAGCAACAGAAAGAGTTCCTTTCTGTGTACATCCGGGTCTTTGCATGGTCTGATGATCAATTCCCCGGGATACCAGAAGAGACGGTGGTGCATAAGCTCAACCTCGACCCAAGCATGAAGTCTGTGCAACAACGCAGAAGGAATCATGCGCTAGAGAAGCAGACGATTATCAAGGAGCAGGTCACCAAGGGGTAGAAGACTGGCCTTTTTAGACCGGTCCTGTACCCAACGTGGCTAGCTAACGTCGTCCTGGTGCCGAAAGCTTTAGGAAAATGGCGGATGTGCGTGGACTTCACCGACCTGAACAAGGCTACTCCAAAGGATTTCTATCCCTTACCGAGCATCGACCAACTGGTTGATTCAACCTCGGGCAATGAGATACTCAGCTTCCTGGATGCCTACTCAGGTTACCACTAGATCAGAATGCACCCCGAAGACATCGAGAAGACCGCTTTAATCACCGACTTCGGCGTACACTGTTACACCCAGATGCCTTTCGGGTTGAAGAATGTCGGAGCCACGTACCAAAGGCTAGTCAACCATATGTTCGAGGGACAACTCGGTCGAAACGTTGAGGCCTATATTGACGACATGCTCGTGAAGACCCCCAAGGCCGAGGACCACTTCGCCGACCTAGCAGAAACTTTCGACACCCTCTTGAAGTACAACATGAAGCTCAACCCCGCCAAGTGCGCCTTCGGAGTAAAGTCCAGGAAATTCTTGGGCTTCTTAGTCACTCAGCGTGGGATTGAGGCTAACCCCGACAAGGTCCAGGCCATCCTGGACATGCGCCCACCCACCTACATCAAAGACGTTCAACGCCTTACCGGGCGCGTTGTTGCGCTCAGCAGATTGCTGTCCCGCACGGCTGAACGATGCCTACCCTTCTTCAAACTGTTGAGAGGGCCCAAAATGGCATCTGCCACATTCGCGTGGGATGAGGAATGCCAAAGAGCGTTCACTAAGCTTAAGGAGTTCCTGGCTTCGCCCCCAGTGCTTTCTAAGCCCGTCCCAGGGGAAGCCTTGTATCTCTTTCTCTCGGCAACTCCATCCACAGTTAGCTCGGTCCTAGTCAAAAATGACTCGGGAATCGAGAGACCAGTCTACTACACAAGCAAGGTGCTCGGCGAGGCTGAGAAAAGGTACCACGCAACCGAGAAACTCGTGCTAGCATTGGTTACCTCGGCCAAGCGCCTCCGACCCTATTTCCATGGGCACTCCATCACCGTGCTGACCGGCGAACCATTGAAGAAAATCCTCGCTCACCCTGAAGCCTCGGGATGCCTCATCAAGTGGGCCATCATGCTCAGGGCCTACGATATATCGTATCGGCCTCGCTTGGCTATCAAAGGCCAGGCGCTCGCCGACTTCATCGCCGAGAGTACCATCCCGATTGAAGAAAGATCTCGTTTGCACCCGGGCCGACCTGGGAACTGTTCGTCGACAGATCTTCCAATTCAGTTGGAAGCGGTGCCGACATCCTCCTGAGGTCCCCCGAAGGAGCAGAGCTACAGTACGCCCTGAAGTTCAACTTCCAAGCATCCAACAATGCTTCCGAGTATGAGGCCCTCATATCGGGATCCCGCATGGCCCGGCGGTTAGGGGCTGAGCGAGTCAGAATTCACACCGACTCCCAACTGGTCACTAGCCAGGTCAACGGTGATTATGAAGCTCGGGAGGCACCGATGATCAAATACCTTCAGCTAGTCAAGACTGTGGCACAACAGTTCAAGAGTTTTGAGGTAGTCTGAATAGCTCGGGAGGAAAACTCCCGAGCGGACGCCCTCTCTCGGCTGGCCACCTCTCTTGACCCCGAGGGTACTCGATCGGTCCTTCTCGAAGAGCTAGAGCTCCCGAGCATTGAATCGGAACTCCTAGCTATTGACTCAGCCTCCCCAAGCGACTGGCGTACCCCCTACCTGTCGTCGCTCCAAGACTCCCAGGAGCCTCCCGACCCTCGGGAAGCCCGAAGGTTGAAATACCAAGCTCGGCGATTCGTCACTCTGGATGGCGCAGTTTACCGGAGATCCTTCTCTGGCCCTCTTTTGAAGTGCCTCGGTGCCGATGAAGCCAACCGAGCGATCGAAGAAGTTCACGAAGGTCTGTGCGGAGCGCATTTGGGGGGAAGGTCGCTCGCCAGGATCTTGCTACGGTGAGGTTATTGGTGGCCCACCCTACAGTGTGACTGCTCAGCCTACACACAACGTTGTGACCGTTGCCAGGGATTCGACCACTTGGTCCATCAGCTAGCAACAGAGCTTATCACCCTAGCCGAGCCTTATCCTTTTGCTCGCTGGGGAATCGACATCCTCGGGCCATTCCCCATAGCGCAGGCCCAGAAGAAGTTCATTATCGTCGCCATCGACTACTTCACTAAGTGGATCGAGGCCGAAGCCACTGCAAGGATCACAGAGACAGTCGTCTGGAATTTCATCTGGAAGTCGATCATCTGTCGCTACGGCATCCCCCGGGTGATAGTGAGCGATAATGGTCGGCAATTTGATTCTTGGTATTTCTGAGATAGATGCGCCGACCTCAATATTCGCAATCACTTCACTTCGGTCGCCCACCCTCAGGCTAACGGGCTGGTCGAAAATGCCAACAAGACTATCTTAAAAGGCATCAAGACTAGGCTCGGCAAAGCCAAGGGCAGCTGGCTCGAGGAATTGCCGAATGTACTCTGGTCGCATAGAACGACTCCCAGAATGGCAACCGGTGAAAGCCCTTTTCAGCTGTTATACGGTACCGAGGCCGTGATCCCGTTGGAGACTGGCAACGCCTCTCTCCGAGTCATCTACTTCCCGTCTGAGACAAACGACCAAAAACTGCTCGAAAATCTCGACTTAGCAGATGAAATCCGGGAGATTGCCAGCATCAGAGCAACGGAGTACCAACGCCGCCTCACTCGATACTACAACGCCAAAGTCTGAGACAGACACTTCCAGTCGGGAGACTTCATCCTCAGGAAAGCCGAAGCCTCTCGACCACTTGAGGCGGCGGGCAAGTTATCCCCTAACTAGGAAGGCCCCTACCGAGTGGTCGAGACGCTCGGAAAAGGAGCATACCGCCTATCCACGATGGAAGGAGAGCCCATCCCTTAGACCTAGAACGCAACTACATTACGCAAGTTCTACTTTTGGGTACTGAGTATTGTGCAAACGACATGAGATAAAACAAAAGGCTCCTTTCTTTTTATTCAAACAACCCGTTTGTACATCAGGAAGGCCGAAGCCAATAGAATACATGTCAAAAAAGCAAATGATCCATCTAGCGCCGTCGTATGAGCCCATCGCTCAGCTGACTCGGATGACCTTCCTGTGTCCAGCCACTAACTCTGCCTAGTGTAGAAACTGGCTCGGATAAAGGATAGTTGACCCCGTTGGCTCGGGCAGCTCGAGACAAAGGTGATAGAGGGATTAAGAAAGAGAAGGCTACCTTCCAAGTTGAAGTTGGAAGAGAAGGAAGAGAGGGAATGCATATGAAAGCATCTTCCCCGCCAAACTGCCAACTCCTTGGAAGGAAGAGAGCACAGGCACCCTCCGAAGAGTGAAAGAAAGGAGGACCAGAGCAGAAGAGGGAAAAAGAGGCTGCCAGAAAGAAAAGGAAACCAGCAGAGCTGGATGAGGAGGCAGGGGATGGCCCGGAAGGGATGAAGCTTAGTTGGATTCCTCCTCCCATCCGTGAAGCGAGCTGGAAGGAACGGGCAAAAGGGATGTCTGATGCCCCCATCCGTCCTCCATCTCGCCCCCCTACAAGCGCCGCCAGAACTGATAAAGGGAAAATGGCGTGCCTCCGCATATCAAACCCTTTTCAAGTCTGCCCGTCGGCCGTCGAATCCTCTTCAAGTCCGGAGTAGCAGGAACTCTCTGCCCCCCATCGTCGGTAGCCTCCTCTTCCGGAGCTTCCTCCATGCTCCGAATACAACAGCACAATGCTACGTGAAGAAGGAACGAGGAAAGACTGTCAGGGAAAATCCTAAGCGGTGGAGAGGAAGGGACGCCCTTCAGTCCTTTTTATAAGCGAAGGGAGGCTACTTGCCTTAAATGATTTCCCTGCTCTCGAAAACACGCCAGAAGGATTTCTCCCTACGAACGGTCACCTCAAACTTCTCATCTTCCGCCCCAGCGGGACACACGAAGCGGCCAGGCATTTAAAGCGTGAGAAAACGGAAAGGTACCTTATCACACGCTCACCCAACCATTATGCGAGATTCACGCAAAAAATATTGGATCTTTCCAGCCACTGCAGATACGCTGAACAGAACACGGCAATGGCGATATGGAACAGATAAGTCTTCATCACAATTCTACTACCTTATTTATCTCTACATAAAAAAGGGAGTCTTTTTCTTCAAAAAGGGAAAAGGTATGCAAAAAGAAGAAGCGAAACAGATACATCAGGACTCTGGCCCACCTTGAAGACCAGAAGTAGAGGGCTCGAGCGATTTGCCCCCGGCAGCCTCGGCGACGGTCGACCCTGGCACTGACCCCACCGGCGTGGGAACTGCCTCGGTTACGTGCCCTCCCGAGGCATCCGGAGTTGGCAACCCCTCGGGTGATGATCCCTCGGGATCCTCTTCATCCTGCGCCGAAACAGAGGAACTAGAGGAAGACGAGTCCGAGTCATAACATTGACTGGACGGGAAGTCAACCACTCCGGATGCCTGCTCCTCGGCGTAAGAAATGGCCCGGTTGTAGCCCTGCTGGAAACCCTTGCGGACGCCCTGGCGGAGTCCTAGCCCGTAGTAGGGGAGGGCAGCCTCCTTAAGGTCGAATCGGTAAGCCTCTGAGCTCTTGTATTGCTCGAGAGAATCCGCCCCGGCCGATCCCACCCTACCGGTGAGCTCGGCCTCCCTCTGCTCCGCCTCGGCTGCCTTCTGCTCGGCCTCAGCAGTCCGCCCTTCAGCCGCCGCCACCTGCTTCTCTGCCTCAGCTTGATCAGCCTCGGCCTCCCACCGAAGATGCTCGGCTTCCTCCGCGCGGTCTACTCGCTCAACACGCTCCGTCTCCCACCGGCCGTCCAGCTCAACGCGTGCTAAGCGCTCCTCTTCGAGAAGCCGGTGCTTCCTCTCGAGAGATTCAGGGGCCTTGGCTAGCTGCTCGGCTAGCGCCTGGGTCTCCACTTGGCTTGATCGTACCAGCTCCCTGATTGAGGAAAGCTCCCGCCGAAGCCCGTCACGCTCCTCAACGAGTCGAGTCAACCTCCTGTCTGACCCACCGAGGGTCCAGGCCAGGTTCGCTCGCTCCCACTCCGATCGAGCGTACGCTTCTGCCAGAACCGCCCCCATCTGGGCCAGGGCCAAGCCACCCTCCATAACCCCGGCGAGAGCCGTGGACGGGGAGTGCTTCCTACCTCCCCCCCTCACCTGCGCGAATATACCACGACACACCTGGTGCAGGGAGCCCGAGATACCCAGCCTCTCCAAGGCCGCCGGAATGGAGAACCCCCCATCGCCCGGCGCCCCACCGTATGGCCCGGATCGAGCCCCGGCCTCTGCCGCCCCTCGTGCCCCGGCCGGATTTTTCTGCGGCCTCTCAACATGGATCGGCTCGGCTCTAGCATCGCCACTTGGAGCGCCAGCTTCGGCCGCGATCACAGCATCCCCAACATCGGCCACGGCCCCCTCAGCTCCGGCCGAGGGGAGATCCGGGTCGGCCCCGCTACCGGTTGCAGGAGCACCCTTGGCCCCCTCGGACCTGGCCAATGGAGGAACCGAGCCCGCATCATCGCCGCCCGCAGGGGCAGCCCCGACCTCCTCGGCCCCCTCTAGCTCAGCTGGTGGGAGAGCCCGCCCGATAGGGTCGGCCCCACTATGCCCGGCGGAGGGGTGAGCCGTGGTAGGGTCGCCTTCGACTGCGGGTACGGCCCCGGCCTTCCTGGCCCGCTTTCTAGCCCTCGCAGCGGCCCGAACCATACCCTCCACAGGGTCCTTACGCTTGGGTCCCCGCGGTCCATAGGATTCACCCCGAGCCACTTTCTTGCCCTTATCTTTGGTTCGGGTGCGACCCACGGGAGTAGTCGGTTCGTCGGCAGCCGAGTCATCTCCAAGCTCGATCACCTCTGCGGACTCCTTCAGAGGCTCCCGCCTGGTGTCTGCACGAAGAAGAAGATGAATTCAGGAAAAGAAAGATGACCCCCACATCCGAAGGAAAGTCTAAGCTGTGGCACCTGAGCCCGACGGGTGTAGCCGCGTGAGAAGACACCCCTCGATATTCCCCGGTGTCACCAGTTCCTCGGTGGACTGATGGTGTTTCAGCAGGATGGCTGCGTACTTCTCCATGTGAGGGGGGAACTCATCCTGCCTAGGAGGGATGTTAGGGTAGAAATTGGGGATTACCAGGCACCTCCAGGTTTCCTCCACTTAACAAATCTTCACCCAGAAGAATTGGGTCTTCCACCCCTTATGCGAAGAATCTTTCGCCGCCAAAGAGATACAACTCCTATTCCGCCTCGCCTGGATGAAATAGAATCCCTTCCCAGCCGAAGGATGTGCTTTCAACTCAAAGAAATAGTAAAAGAGGTCCATGGAAGGAGGAACTCTACACTGACGGCAGAGAATACGGAAGGCAGAAAGAAGGAGATAAGAGTTGGCTACCAACTGAATGGGCGCCAACCGAAAAAATTCAAGAAGCTGAAGGATGAAAGGTTCGAAAGGAAGGCAGAATCCACCCTTCCACGACAGAAGAAACATATAGATGTGGCCTGTACGAGAGTCTAGGCTCGTCTCATATGGAGTAGCAGCGGCAAAACTATACTTGTGGGGCAGGCGATACTGGTGCTCTAGCCTCCTCACATCCGCCTCCCCCAGTTCGCTGCAGTTGGGGACCGGCGCCCTCGCCACCGACTCGTCCACCCCTCCCCGACCTCTGGGCGCTGGCCCGCCATGGAGTCAGAAGAAGACTCTGAGGGAAGGTGACCTCGAGACCCTGAAGATTCCGGGGGAGGAGGAAGCTGTCGGACGGCCTCCGCGGTTATCACCGCCAACTCCTCAAATGCCGCCGCAAGCCTCTGCTCCTCCATCGTGTCCTCATGGTGCATCGAAGAGCCCCAAAAACAAGAACGAAGGAGAGCCAAAACCCTAAAAGACGGAGGGAGTCTGGAATGACAACAAGAGCCCAACGCCTATAAACCCACATGGAAGGCGGCGCGTCGTTCCGACCTCCGAGGAAAGGGGGCCCCTTCAGTTCAAATCCGTCAGGATCATCATTAACACGGGCACATGTGACCACGACACGTGGCTTCCTAACACCGCCAGATCTCCACCCACCTGAGCCACGCCGGTCCGAAACCCCAAACAGCTACTCGTCTGAGCTTACTAAAGCTCGGAAGTAGGAGGGGGACAAGTGGAGAGGGGGATTTCTGTAGCCCAATTAAGAGCAGCCAAACTAGGCCCATCAGGACCGAACGAGGCTCAGCTCATCCAAGTGATAGCCCTCTAGGGCCCACTTCGGCAAAAAAGCCCAATAAAGATCACTCGGGATCCCATCCTTCCTCGGCGGCCCTTAGGCTCGGAAGGCCCGAACGTCGGGACGGAGGAAGACCCACGCCCGAGCCATCCCTCCAGTGGGATAAGGGCGAGTGCTCCGCGCCCAGTCCGATCTGACTGCATCCAAGCTACGCCTATCGCCCGGACAGGGCTGGCACTTCTCATGCTTGGATTGACTAACAAGTGTTTATCCATGCAGCCGTTGAAAGTCTTTTATGAGCAGGAGTTCAGGGGGATAAGGGAGCCACGATCCCCCAAGGTCATGAAGAGCCCACGACGAGGACGTAACGATCCCATGATGAGGACATAATGATCCCATGATGAGGACGTAACTCCCGCCTGAAACTCCTCAACTTATGGGACTCATCCGGGGAGCTCGCTATATAAACCAGGGACTCCCTCCGGCGGCAGGTAAGGCAGATACAGGCCTGACACTCCCTGAGTAGGAACCACTTCACCATCTTGGTGTTGGGAGGTCTCGCGTGTTGTGACTCCTCTGTGTTGATGATGTTGATAATAGTTTTATTTCATTGGCAACAGCTTGTTTTGATTGATTGGCAACTATTTATGTTTTGATGAAACTATCTCTGTCAGATTGTCTATGTTCTATGCAGTAAGAGTCTATACATCGTCATGCATACACACACAGGTCTACACATTGCACACACACAAGTCTACACACTCAAAGTCCATACATTGCATTGTTGTGTTTGTGCATCGTTTAGAACATAAGTCTATACATTCACATGGCCTGTCTGCACGCTAAAGTCTATACAGAGCTTGTGCCTGTCTGACTAGCAAGTCTGTACATCATATGCGAAGTCTATTCAATGCATGCACATTCATTCAAATTCTAGACATCGGTGAAGTCTGTACATTCACCAGCTTAACTTTCCAAGTCCAGACATCGGTGAAGTCTATACATTCACCAGCTTAACTTTCCAAGTCTAGACATTGATGAAGTCTGTACAGCATGTGTGTTCCACGATATCAAGTCTATACACTCCTTGATCTTTACCTACGTTGCACCTGCAAGTCTATACATTGCAGCTGAGTTGAAGTCTGTACAGCCCTTGCTTTGCCGAAGTCTATACATCGTGTCCTGGCTAAGTCTATACATCGTGAACTCTCTCTCAAGTCTATACAGACCTTGCTTTGCTCAAGTCTGTACATCGTCCAGTGCATTGCATGCATCGTTCATAAAGTCTGTACATCGAGCAAGTCTGTACATCGGACTAGTCTGCATCGGCTAAGTCTATACATCATTCGTCTTACTTAGCATCTCAATATTGACACCCATTTTATGACCGATAAGTCGGGTCATCTCCTTGTTCATTCTATATGATGCTCCGAGTTGTTCACTCTTCATTGAGCTTTCTTGATCAGTTGGAGGCTTATTTCTTGGGTCTTCTCCTCTTGGTTGAATTTGGGTTCCTCGGCGCTTTCATTGGATGAAGCTTAGCAAGCTCTCATTTCATTTCGATCTTCATTGTCTCTAACGGTCCATAGCAGGGGCGTTACATCCTTCTGACGCATAGGACCATGGCCATTACATCTTGAAGAATCCTGAGACTTAAGGCCTTTGTTCCAAAGCTTATCCTTTTGCTTATCCGTTGGCTCTAACGGTCTGTCGTGCAGCCGTTACGTCCCTCTAACGCGTCAACCCATGGCCGTTACATTTATTCAAGAGTCCAACTATTTTGAACTTCTCCCCGTTGATCTTATCTTCTTAGGGATAAGGTTAGTGTGACGGTCTCTCCATGGGGCGTTACATTCATGTAACGGTCTGTCGTGCAACCGTTACATCCAACAGAGAGTCCTGACTGGTCTGGTCTTTTCTCTGCTACTTCGTGGTCGAGATAAGAGTTTGATCTTTTGATTTCTCTTTCAAATCTGATCCTCAGAACCTTCTGTTTATTTCTATGGACTCTTGGTGATATTATCTTCAAGAGTTTGCTAGGTGTTATCCTCTTTTCTTGTTGGATTATCCTCTGCTCGACCAGAGATTTTGAGGGTCTATAAATAGCATCCTTAACTTCATGGCCAAAGGGAGAAATCTGGAGTTTGCATCGAAGTGCTGCCGCTTTCTGGAGCCATCTTCATCCAAGAGGAGTCTTCTTCCACGTCCATCTGCCTCACAGTCCAGGGAGTACTCCGGTTTTGGGTTTCAAAGTTCATAATTTGCATATTTGTGTTCTCCTCTTCTTCCTCTCATCACAGCATTGCCCCACTTCTTTCTCTCACGTTCTCCATTGTTTTCATCATCTAAACATCCTTCCTACGTTTTGAAACGCCCAGAGGGGTTAAAAAACCAAAACTTCCCCGATATTCCCCTTTCCTTTTGCATGATCTTAAGTTCTTTAAGAATTGATACTATGCTTGTTTAAAGTGCTAATTTGGGATTATTTTCTTGTGTTTCACGTTCTTTGGCAGGTTCACAGAGTTCATTAGACGAGGCCCAAGCTTTCTGGCCGGTTGGAAGGTTTGGAGTTCAAAGAACTCACAGGTTGTTGCTACAGGTTCTCTGACGGTCTTGTGCAGGCGCGTCAGGCTTCTCTAACGGTTCATCGAGCGACCGTCACACTTCTGTGACGCACAGGGTCTGGACCGTTACATTCAGCAGATCTACAGATTTTACTGGTTTTCTCTTTCGTGGGCGGGTGTATCATCCTCATATTTTTAAGGTATTGACCAGGTCTTTGGCTTGCTTTATTACCTTGGTGGCAATCACGTTCTTTCCTTTGTATTGGGCATTGATTTCTCTCTCATATCTCTTATTTCCTTTGCTTGTTCCACTCACGTGGTGTGTTTCTATTTACTCCTTGCTCCACGCTCCGGCGTGTGTTTTTCTTTGCCTTCTTTATTATAGTTCGATTGAGATAGCATTGCCCCTGCTAGAGCTTGTTCTGATTGCCTAGGTTCATGGTTCACATGTCCTTGGGTTGATTGAGATCATTGATTTTTGCTTATCATCTTTATTACCACAAACCATAAATAAGAGAAGGAAGCAAAACAAATCAACATATAATTTTTTGGCGATCACGGTGGGACAACTTGTGCCAATCGTGTTTTGAACTCTATTTTATACCTGCCATCATTTCCTTGTGTGGTTTTCCCCAGATTTCCCTTCTATTTCCCTGCTGTTTTTGGTTCCCTGGCTCCTCTGACGGTCTATAGTCTCTGCGTTACATTGCTTATGACGGTCTGGTCTTCGACCGTTGCATACTTCTGACGCGGGTCTCCTAGACCGTTATATACTCCAGATAGGTACGCATCCCGAGGTGTATTTTCTTTCCGCAGTTTCTACTGTGATCTTTTGCTTGGGTGTTATCTGACCTCCTCCTCAATTAGTTCATTTATTTATACCATTGTTTGCATGCTTGTTTGCTAGATTCTAGGTTAGAATTTGCATGCACTCCGGTGCACATAGGTTCATGCATATTATCATACATTAGATTGCATTTTCCTACCTTGGTGTGCGGACCTCTCGTCTCCATATTCCTTGGGGCCGACTAGAAAATCACACCAGGGACCTCCATAAGTCCCCGCGAGCCGTGGATTCCCACATGGACGCCGGGCTGGTTGTACCTTTCCCACCCTGTGTCTAGGATCGAATAAGTGAAGGAGTGATCACATTTTGAGTTAAACCAAGCCTTACACCCTCTCCTATCAGGAACCTATTGTTGAGAGCACATCCTAATCAATCTACTAAAGTTCCAAAGGAGAAATCATAAAAATCTTGTCACATCATCTTAAACAACTTGGTTGATTTTAAGTGTCTTCATCTCTTGTCACTTACATCTTTGTTAGAAATCATCTAAGTTTGGTTGCTCATTGTGTGATTGTTTGTGTTGTTTGCATCTTGTCAAGGTTGTCCATTGCATGTGGAGTTATTTTCGTCCGTTGGAAGCACCTGCTAGGGTCAATTCCTTCTCCAAGTTCTACTCAAACCCGCTTTTCGAATCCACCATGGCTTCTTTCAATCCTCCCCGTTCCCAAGAGGATTCCCTTCCTCAAAGACTTCTTGAAAACCCTGCTAGGGTTACCTCATTCCCTTCTGGAGAGGGGACATCCCCTCTTCCATCCCCTACCCCCATGGAAGGTGGTCAAGCCACCTCTTCTTTCTCTTCTCCTTCTGCGGGCTCCATTCTCCAAATGATGGCCCAATTGGATCCAGCCCAACTCCAAGCTGTCTATCAGGCCATGCAAGGATCCAATATCTCCTCTCCCACGATTATGCAGGGTCAATCCAATCCCTCCATCGACCAACCTAGAGTTGGTGGGCCTTCCATCCAGCCCACTCCGATTGATCTTACTCCGGTCCAACCCCGGACCATCACCTTTGCTGGCATGGAGACGGGCCAATCTTCTACTTCGGCCCAGCAATCTTTTGACAAGGGGAAGTCTGCCATCCCTTCTTTCATTCAGTTGGATCATCATATGTCTAGCCCAATGGTTCCACAAGTCCTTATGGGCCCTTCAGATTTCTCGCACCCTCAGCCAGGGGTTATCCAAGCCCACTCTAATCTGGGTCAATCTCCGGCCCAATATCCTTCTTATGGGCCCCCTTCCTTGGCCGTTTATCCTTTTGCTCCTTCTTGTGGGCTCCCACCTCCTGCTACAGTCCACCCTTCCGCTCCTCAATTGTTGTGTAGTGGACAACGGATCTAGAGGGGAGGGGTGAATAGATCTGCCCCTCTTTTCGTAGTGCAACCCTCTACATAGCTAGATAAGATAAATTTCAGCAGAATATAACTAGCTAAATGAAGGACACGACGATTTGCTTAGCAAGATGATTACTATTATATCAATTAGAACTTAAGCATGCATCTAGAATGAAACAATCACACAAACAAACCACAACACACAATATTTTAAGGTGGTTCGGACTGAATCCCCAGTCCTGCGTCCACCCCTCACCAAATTCGGTGAGGCTCCACTAGTGCCACGCACTGAACCGCAAATCGAAAAGACCACCAATTGCCTTCCTACTAACCGCCGGTAGGGACGTCAACACCGCAGATCGGACAACTTCCGATTGCCTTCCTACTAACCACCGGTAGGGACGATCTTCAGTTCCAAATATTTGAATGAAATGAAGAAGAACAAGATATGAAAACACTCAAATAAGATATGAAATATGTTCAAAGAGAAAAGATCTTGTCTGAGATTGCTGGAGCTTGAATCTGATGCTTCACTTGGCTTGGAGTTGATCTCCTCTTGAAGTAGCTTGAATCACTTGGAGATATGATGAAGAACTTCTTCCCGGAGTACTGTTCACAGCTACAGTACTCGTCTTCCTTGAACACACCCTTGCAGCCTCTTTTGATCTCCCTTATTAGCCTTTCTTGCTTCTTCTCTTCCTTGGAGGTTGCTGGATTGAGATATGAACTTGAATCACCTTGAGTTGATGGAGAGAGTGTTGGATGAGCTTTGATCTTCCTTTTGATCTTCTTGAGTTGATGAAGAAGAATATTGGATGCAGTTTAGATCACCCTTGATAGCCTTGATTGCTTCTTCTTCCTTGGAGGTTGAGATGGCTTCAGATCTGGACTTGAATGTCTTGGAATGGATGAAGAACTCTTCCCAAAACATTGTTCACGGAGGTGCTACAGTGCCTCGAAAATGGCCTCCCTTGATCTCCCTTGAAGCCTTGAAGTGTTAGGGTTTCTAACCCCTCAAGTGTTGGTTTTATAGACCTTGAATGGTCCATAGACACCCTCCAGACCAGATCCATAAATCATGGAAGATTAGGTAAAGTTTGATTAAACAAATCCATGGAAAGGGGCTGGCCACGAGGTGGAATTCGAAGTCAAACAAGGCTGCATCGGGGCTGACGGTCGACCTGCAGCTTCTGGCAGTCGACCTCCACTGAGAAACATTATAGACGGATGGCCATTGGAATTTCCGGTCGACCGCTACGGGCTGGCGGTCGACCGCCAGCTGAAACACATGTAGACTGGCGATCCCTGGCTGGGGCGGTCGACCGCCCCTGTGCTGGCGGTCGACCGCCAGCTGGGCAGAACCCGGGCTTGCCCGGGTCGGTCCGTTAAGTCTTGAACTCCGTCGTTCAACTCTATTAGCAGCCCGTGCATGTTTGTGGCATCGCCCTTGACAGTCTTGAAGATTTTATTATTGAGTATTCAATCAAATTTTTGTTCCGGGGGCTCTGCCCCCGGAAACCCCCGCAAGGGGCGCTGCCCCCTTGACCCCCGATCGATCCGCATGCGAGGGCGCAACATTGAGCTTTCACTTGTCCATTCATTTGCATATCTGTCATGAACATAACAGCACATATGTCAGTCATATAAGAGTGAAAAATAACAATGACTAATAGTGTTTAGCCATTATCAAAACCAAGAATACCACAGAATGCATATGACCATAGAATGATGTCGAATGACCCAAGTGACCACAGAATGACTCAAATGACTTCAGGAGCACAACATTCTCCCCCTTTTTGATGATGGCAACACTGTGAGTCATTATGTGATATGAATGTCTAAAATGGCACAAGTTATAACAAATGCAATATATGCAGCTCAAGATTCATGATAGTAATAGCATGGGAATGCAATTATGAATGCAGATATGAATGCTATGCAATATGAATGCTAGCAGTTATGCAAGCCCCAAGCCCCATCACATACACATATGAGATGCAAAGGGAGCAATGGATTCTCTCCCCTTGGACTCTCCCCGTACACCATTCACACAAACCCCAAAGACAACGCGATAACGCATAGCTAACGCAACAAAGGACTCATACAAGGAATTCTCCCCCTTTGCCAACATCAAAAAGGAGTAATAAAGTGAAATATCTGTGAGACCAGAGCTGAAAAGAGTGAAGAGCAAGCCATTATATGCAAACCTGAAACAGACCGTGAGCAACATATATGGTTCAAATCTAACGAAATCCGAATTCATCAACAGAGTTCGAAAAGCAGCTACATCCAAGATGTAATAGAAATGAACCAAAGGTGCAAATCATGGCAATGTTTAACCGTCCCTTGTCTTATATATCCATATTCTTTAACTACAAGGGGAATAACACAAAAGCATGTATTGAGGCTAAACAAGCAAGATTGAAGCATGGAATTTTATGATTGCAGCAACTTCGATTGGCAGTACCTTTTGCATTTGAAGGCACATGACTCACTTTTTACGAGCAATCAAGTCTAGTAAATGCCTTCTAGCCGTAAGAATACACGTTGTTTAGACGCTAGTATCCCTAGGTATTTGGCAAGACTGACTGTCATGCTTCAGGAGGAACAGAGTTAACAAAATCACGTCATGACATATCCGATCTCATTTCTTTGATGAGAAGATATGTTTCTCAGCAATTATGCCATTACTCTGCCTAAAGTCCAAATGAATTAAGACAGAGATAACAGATGCACATCATGACATATCATTTGTCACTTGATTTTATGACGTGACATATTTCTCCGTGCAACAATATCAGTGCTCTGCCAAATTGATTTTCAAGAGTTCCAGCTTATCAAGATGTTTAGAAACAATACTAAGCTCTTGAATATCACCAAGATTGTCATGACGTTTGGATTTTCAGATATCAGGATAGTCATTCAAAGCGTAATATGTAATCTCTAGTTAAGGTCTATTAAAACTATAGATCATAGATGATTTCAAACAAGATATATCAGAACTACAAAGAAATCATTAAATCTGAACCATTTTTATTGAATGGACAAACATTAGTTCATATAATAGAAAGCTCTTACACCGTAGTGATGTCTGTCTCTTGAACTTATTCTCACACTGGAGGCCATTGAGGTTCAGATACAAAAAGGATGAATGACCCAAGAAAAACAACACGACTCCCCCTAAGAATATGCAACGAATGCGCGAAGGAGTGATGTTTGCAAGCAAGTGTAATGATAACTGTCAAGAGGAGAATGACCTGAAACATGCAGGGGTTGACATGACATGCATGACCCAACACCTGGTTGTACACTTATTAAATGCAACAGAATGAAGATGAAACATATGCATGGATGTTGCACAAGGACAACTCCCCCGTACTATATGGCCTATATGCAACATTGACACATGGTACTTGGCGGAGGTGAAACCTCACGCATATTGAGTGATTCTAGGCAAGCATAACCTGCCTTTCCATACATCAACATTTGATATACCATGGCCATGCGAGAATGATGCTACACAAACCATACAATGCATTATGAACATGAACTCAATTCATTATTATGCATCTACATGCAATGCGACACATATGCAAAATGACATATTGACATATCAACAATGCATGAAACACCAATCTGCAAAAAACACACACTAAATTGAACATGATCATCATTTCAAATTCTTATTGGCCTGAGGTCGGCAAAGACCAAGCTCCCTTCTGAGTGTTGAAAACCTGTCATTACACAAGGGTTTGGTGAAAATATCAGCAATTTGATTTAAAGTATCAATGAAATGTAGTTCAAAATTTTTCTTACCGATCTCATCTCTAATGAAGTGATGCCTAATCTCAATATGCTTAGTTCTAGAGTGCTGGACTGGATTTTTTGCAAGGTTGATAGCACTAGTGTTATCACACAGAATCAGGACACAACCAAGATCCACCAAGTAGTCTTGGAGTTGGTGTTTAATCCACAACACTTGGGTGCCACAGCTCCCCGCAGCAACATATTCTGCCTCCGCGGTTGAGAGGGCAACCGAGTGTTGTTTCTTGGAAGCCCAAGAAACTAAACACCCGCCTTGAAACTGGCAATAGCCACTAGTACTCTTACGATCCAGCTTGCATCCAGCGTAGTCCGCATCAGAATAAGATATAAGAGATAAATCACATGACGACGGATACCACAATCCCAAATCTTGAGTGCCGGTAAGATATCGAAGGATACGTTTGACGGCAGTTAAATGGGATTCTCTAGGACTAGCTTGAAATCTAGCACAAAGACATACACTAAACTGGATATCTGGTCGGGATGCAGTCAAATAAAGCAAAGAGCCAATCATACCTCTATAGATCGTTGCATCCACTAATTTACCATTTTCATCCGAATCCAGTGATGTTGTGGTGCTCATAGGAGTTGCAATGATTTTGCTGTTTGCCATGTCAAATCTTTTCAGCAGCTCCTTGATGTATTTGGATTGATTTATGAAGCACCCATCTTCTCCTTGGTTGACCTGTAAACCAAGAAAGAATTGAAGTTATCCCATTAGGCTCATCTCAAATTCGCTAGTCATGAGGTTAGCAAATTCCTCACACATTTCAGATTTTGTAGAACCAAACACAATGTCATCAACATAAATTTGAACAATCAAGATGTTCTTACCTTGCTTCTTGGTGAAAAGTGTTTGATCTACTTTACCTCGTGTGTACCTTTTTTCAATGAGGAACGAGCTTAGTCTCTCATACCAAGCTCTTGGTGCTTGTTTAAGTCCATAAAGCGCCCTGTCTAGCTTGTATACAAAATCTGCATTGTTAGAATTCTCAAAGCCAGGGGGCTACTCAACGTAGACTTCTTCTTTGATCAAGCCATTCAAGGAAGCACTTTTGACATCCATTTGATAAAGCTTTATTCTAAGGGAGCATGCAAAGGCAAGTAAAATTCTGATGGCTTCAAGTCTAGCAACTGGGGCATAAGATTCATCAAAGTCTACCCCAAACTCTTGATTATACCCTTGAGCCACCAATCTAGCCTTATTTCTTATTATCTTGCCATCCTCACTTAGTTTGTTCCTAAAGACCCATTTAGTGCCTATGATAGATTGTGATGAAGGTCTAGGAACAAGATGCCAAACTTTGTTTCTCTCAAACTGGTTTAGCTCTTCTTGCATGGAATTTATCCAGTTTTCATCTTTTAAAGCATCATCAATATTTTTGGGTTCATGCTGCGAGACAAGAGCAAGTTGATCTAATTCTTCCATAATTTTAAAATATGACCTAGTTCTAGGTGGGTCATTCAAGCTACCAATGACATTCCCCAAGGGATGATCCTTAAGAATTCCAATGTTTGTAGAATCGTTACCTTCTCCTGGAGCTTGATCCCTTGCATTGCTTGATTCAGCTAGGTCACTATCTTCTTTTATTTCTTCTTGTGGAGGATCACTCTTGTCCTTTATGCTTAGGAATTCCCCATCTTCATCATTTTTTCTGCAAGAGTTATCATTGTTAGAATGATGATATTCATCAAAGGGAACATGGGGTGATTCTTCCACAGTTTGATTTTTGATATTGTAAATTCTATAAGCCCTAGATCTATCAAATATCCAAGGAATATACCTTCATCGCTCTTGGGCTCGAATTTATCTAAGTCTCTTTTGTCATTATTGTGAATGAAGCATTTCGATCCAAACACTTTCATATGTGAGAGAGAGGGCTTTTTACCTTTTAGCAACTCATAAGGAGTCTTTTTGGTGTGTGGCCTTACCATAGAGCGGTTGATAATGTAACATGCCGAGTTTACCGCTTCAGCCCAAAATCTCCTTGGAAGTTGCCGTTCTACAAGCATGGTTCTTGCCATCTCTACAAGTGTCCGATTTCTCCTTTCAACCACACCGTTTTGCTCCGGCGTTCTTGGTGAAGAAAATCGGTGTGAAATCCCTTCAGCCCTGCAAAGGTTATAGAAGTTAGCATTTTCAAATTCACCACCGTGATCAGATTGAATCTTAGAAATTTTAAACTCACTGTCATGCTTTATCTTCATGTAGAGTGCCTTTGCATATTTGCATATCTGTGATCCCACAGTGATCCCCGCGACCTGACCGCGCAGGTCGATCCGCGTGCGAGGGCGCAACATTAAGCTTTCACTTGTCCATTCATTTGCATATCTGTCATGAACAAAACAGCACATATGTCAGTCATATAAGAGTGAAAAACAACAATGACTAATAGTGTTTAGCCATTATCAAAACCAAGAATACCACAGAATGCATATGACCATAGAATGATGTCAAATGACCCAAGTGACCACAGAATGACACAAATGACTTCAGGGACACAACATCAATTTCAACCATCATCTCTCACTACCCCTGCTCCCTCCAGAGAGCAGGAATTACTTGATAAATGGGCCACCATGCAACAACAACTCGATTTCCTCCAGAAGCGGGTTGGCCCACAATCCTTGGCAGATGTTCCAGTTCTTAGCTTTCAGAACATTCGGTTCCCTCCACAATCAGAGCTCCCCAATTACAGGAAATATGATGGGAACATCAATCCCTTCATTCATGTGAGGGACTTCTTATACGAGTCAGCTCAATTTCAGTACGATGATCGCCTCATGGCGTATCTGTTTCGCCGATCGTTAGATGGTGTTGCACTGGAATGGTTTTATTCTTTGCCGTTGGAGGACGCCGAGAGCTTCAAGACAGTGAAGGATAAGTTTATTCAGAGGTTCCAAGATAGAGTTGGCCCGGAATATTCATTCACAGATCTGGTGGGCGAAAAGATGAAACCGGATGAGAAGTTTGCTACCTACGCAGATCGATAGAGGCAAATGGCCGCTAGGGTGCCCGGCCACATTCCGGAGGAAGAAAAGGTCAAATTGTTAATTTCAAATGCTACTCCGACCTTCCGCAATATTCTAGCCATGAACAACATAGCCAACATGCATCAACTTTACAGCCGAGCGCGCTTTATTCAGACGCAGTTCAAGGATTCCCCCATACACTCATTATTTGAAAACCAAAAGCCCAAGTATCACAAGAAACCTCAATGGGCTGTCACCGAGGGGATCCAAACGAACGAGCAAGTTCAAGCCGTTGCTTTCCCTTTTCAAGCCGCACCCTTCCGCTTCCCTCAAAATCCCCGCACTCCACAGAATCCCGCTCCCCAAAACTTCCAAGTCACTCCACAAAACCCTCCTCCCACCTTCACCACTCCACAAAATACCTTCGCCGCACCACAACAACCACTACCACCTCCACAATACCACAATGTCCCTCCACCCAACGGCTACAACAACAACAATAACAAGCGCCCGACTCCCAAGAGGGCACAATATCCACCCTTGCCAGAAACCCTCACAGATATCTTCTCGGCTCTCATGTCAGTTAATGCTATACAACTTCCTCCGGAACGGCCCAACTGGAACCCGGCCGTTGATCAAACGAAGTATTGCATGTTCCACAGGCAGCCAGGCCACACAATCAAAGGATGCTTTCAGTTCAGGGATCTGGTATATGACCTTCATGAAGGACAGAGAATTGATTGGGCCGAGATGCACAGGGCCATTGTTGAAATCAAAGAGAAGAGAAGGCAGCCACCGAGGCAGCAAGTGCAGTAGCAACAAGCACCACAGCCACAGCAGCAGCCGCCACAGCAGCCGGTTCAGGATCTGGGAATCCACCAGGACCCGATGCCGAACCACCCTCCCGCTCCACAGCTTCAGCCACCGGCACCAACCCAGGAACGTAGTCCAACCCCCGGCTCCTAATGTCGGGTGGTCTTTTGATGACGACGGCACTACGCCGCAGATAATGGCCCTCCACCATGATCACCGCAACCCCATCACTTTTTCCATCATCTTACCTACACACCCAATACCTTCCCCGCTTGTTCTCCCATTAACATCCGCTCCAGTGAACCCACCGCCACCCGCAATTCCATCACCCTCGCAACTGGTTACCCCCACTACCCTCATTACTCCGTCACCCAGCCATTCACCCGTCACTGCACCTCCGCTAGCCTTTCCTCCGCCCATACCAACATCCATCATCACCTCTCCGTCTTCCACCAATCCCTCATCCATCATCCGTTCACCACTTATAACCTCCACCAACATCACATCCCACCAAATCCTTCCTCCTACACCACCTATTCCGCTCATCCACCCCACCGGGCCAATTTTATCGTCCCCTGATGCCATGCCGGCACAAAACCTCACCCTACGGAGCGGGCGGTTGTTCCATCGAAACTATCCTACTACTTCCAATCCCCAGTCTTCTCAGCCGACGGCCGAGCAGGAAGAGGCCGAACCTCTGCCGAGTACCCAATACGACCTACTACATCATCTGGATACGGTGCCCGCCAAGATATCGGTCCTGGAGCTTATCAAAAGGTCCACCCTTCACCAAGATGCTCTCAGAAATTTCTTACAGAAGGTGATGGTTAGTGAAGACATGGCAGTTGATAGCTTACCTACGGCACTAGCAACAATTTCCAAAGGGCCAGCAATCACATTCTCAGAAACTGAGCTAGCACCTCCAGAAGCTCGGCAAATGCCGCTCTGCATTACAATCATTCTGAATAAAGTCAGTATTGAAGCAGCACTGGTTGACACAAGGGCATCAATTAACGTGTGCCCACTCGGTACCCTTCGAGCTTGCAACATATCTGAAGAACTACTGTGACCTACCCCCACCACCATAGCAGCGTATGATAATTCAAGAAGAGCATGTCACGGGGTAGTCACTATTCAAGTAGAGCTTGGGCCTCTTACCATGCCCGTGGAATTTTATGTGCTGGACATTGACCCTATGTTCAAGGCTATCTTGGGTCGTCCATGGATTGACACACTCAGTGCTGTACCCTCCACTGCGCATCAATGCATCAAAGTTCCTTTTCAAGGGAGGGTCGTCAAAGTTAAAAGTTTATCCACGGTCCAATCAGTGAAGGCTATTTCAGACAAAATTCTTCCCACACTATGGCCAAGCAGCCGGCCTGTTATCTCAGTGCTGGATCTAGACTTTCCCTGGGCTTATGCACCCCGCAAACCCGTCACTGTAGCAGTTAATATCAAGGTGAAGCCCCAGATCTGAGACTCCAAGGGCTGGAACATTATATTAAAACTGGGTTATCAACCGAGGAAAGGCCTCGGTGCTCAATTGCAAGGAAGAACAAAGCCCATACCCAAGGGAAGAAAAATGGGCAGGAGAGGTCTCGGCTACAGAGAGACCGCATTGTCTATGATGGGTGATTCTGGGCCGCTCACCTGGGACTATCGTCAACATTTTGTTAGAGGGCCTCTCCAGCCCGGTACATTAGCTTCGCAGCCAGCTCCACCAAGGAAGGATACAGTCTTTCCGATTGCTAGTCCGCCCCCAGTGCTAAGAGGGCCAGTTGATGATGTGATTGACTATGGTCAAGCCCTTTAGGGGCTATTCCATGAAGAAGACTGCCAGAAGCGTCAAGAGGGTCGGCTCGTCCAATGGAGGCCGAAGAAGCAGCCAGTTGATGATCCGCGGGAGAAGGGGAGCTCGCCGATTGTCTTTTCTTGGTCTCCCTCTCGCTTTCAATCTCTCCTCCAGCAAGGGGGATTCTTACCCCATATTCCTCCTATCATGGTAAATCCATCCTTCATTGATCCAACTGAAATTCTATTCATTCCTTGTGCTTGCGGGCATTGCCCGCCCATTGATCTATCCACTCTATTCACTCCTCCTCCCCCTAACGCCCAACTCCACGAGATGTGGTTTTCTTCCTCCGATCCATTCTTTGATTGCATCTTCCCAGAGCTATTCCCCATGCAACTTCCGCCTCCTCCATCCTGTTGTGTAGTCTCTACTGATCTAAAAAAAAAATGTCAAATTTGAAATGGAGATTTCAGTGGAAGATTATGCTTCCTTGTCTCCATCCTCCTCCCAGGGGCACGAGTCCCCTGCTCCTCCCCTTCCACTAGGTTTTCTTTCTCCTAAGTTAGGATTAGGGTCCATCGAGTCTAGGGAAGTAGAATCAGTTAGGTCTAGAGAAGTAGGGTCTTGTTCTAGGTCATCCAAACCTTCCTCCTCTGAGCCGCGCCCGCTTGACCGTCCTCCCAAATCCGTTCCTGATAGGTTCCTGCGAGATCTAGCTCAGCGTTGTCATGCTCTTTTGAAGTGTCCAGAATTTGTTGCTACGGCAATTATGATTAAGGATGAAGAGGAAATAGAAGTGGTGTGGAGCGATGACGGATTAGGTGTCTATGAAATCCTGGATGAAAAAGATCCAATCGATGAGGACAGCAACGTAGATGACACTGCCGATCAGTACGCGCAAGGACTAAAGAGATTCGACGAACCATCGTCGGCAGTGGATGAACCTACAAAGGAAATAAATTTAGGAACTGAAGAAGACCCAAGGCCCATCATTATTGCCGCTAATCTCCCTTCACAAGTGGAAGAAGATTTGATTAAGGTTCTAAGGGAGTATAGCGATTCTTTCGCCTGGTCTTATAAGGATATGCTAGGTCTTGACCCCTCTTTAGTGGAACATCGACTTGTGCTTAAACCAGGGGCAACACCTGTGAAACAACGGTCAAGAAGATTTCACCCCCACATGGCCTTAAGGATTAAGAAAGAAGTCGACAAGTTATACAAGGCCAGATTCATTAGAGTTGTTCTATATCCTCAGTGGGTGGCAAACATAGTCCCTGTTATCAAGAAGGATGGAAAGGTGCGTATCTGCATCAATTTCAGGGATCTCAATAAAGCATGTCCCAAAGATGATTTCCCGCTGCCTCACATAGACGTCCTGGTCGATAACACCGCCGGGTACGAAGCTTTATCGTTCATGGATGGTTACTCAAGCTATAATCAAATCCGCCTCGCTCTGGAAGATCAAGAGAAAACCTCCTTCACCACGCCCTGGGGTACGTACTGTTATGTGGTTATGCCGTTCGGTCTGAAGAACGCGGGTGCCACCTATCAAAGGGCGATGATGGCCATCTTCCACAACAAGATGCATATCTATATGGAAGCCTACGTGGATGACATTCTGGTGAAGTCAAAAACTAAAGAAGAACACCCCTCTATCTTGGCTAAGGTGCTGCAAAGAGCCAGGGAGTACAAGCTTAAGATGAATCCGAAGAAGTGTGTATTCGGAGTCTCCTCAGGGAAGCTGCTAGGTTTTATAGTGAGCAAACGGGGGATCCATATTGATCCTAACAAAGCACAGGCCGTCATGGACATGCCTCTGCCGAAGAACATCACGGAACTTTGAGGACAGATTGGTCGATTGCAATTCATTAGAAGATTCATATCCCAACATTCTCAAAGGTGCCGTCCGTTTTATGAATTGCTTAAGGCGGGGGTCAAGTTCGAATGGAATCAAGACTGTCAGAAGGCCTACGAGGACTTAAAGGAATATCTATCCAATCCCCCGATTTTGTAACCTCCTGTCCCTGGGAAACCCCTGATCCTATACATCTCGATCATTGAGGACTCCCTAGGGGCGGTCTTAGCACAAGTAGACGATGAAGGGAAAGAGCGGGCTGCTTATTACCTCTCTCGGTTGTTTAACCCAGCTGAGTCCAGATACACCGCTATGGAGAAAACTTGTACCGCCTTAGTGTGGGTAGCTCAGAAGCTTAAACATTATTTCCTTGCCCACCCAGTTAGGTTGATCTCTAGAATGGACCCTATTCGCTATCTCTTAGAAAAGCCTATCCTTTCTAGTAGGTTAGCTCGCTGGCAGAGCTTCCTCTCCCAATTCGATATTACATTTATCGTTCAGAAGGCGGTCAAAGGGTACGCCATTGCTGAGCATCTTACCCATCTTCCTATTCCTCACACCGACTCTATTCAGGATGATTTCCCCGATGAGCATCTCTCTGCTATCTCTCATCATCCCTTTTGGTCCATGCACTTTGATGGTGCACTCAATTCTCAAGGCCGAGGGATCGGCGCTGTTCTGCTCACTCCAGAGGGGGTGACGATTCCTTTTGCTTATCAACTTCGATTTCCTACTACCAACAATATCACCGAGTATGAGGCTCTCCTGGTTGGATTGAAGCACACCTATCTCCTAGGCGCGCGGTATTTGAATATCATAGGAGATTCTCAGCTCGTCCTATGGCAAGTTCTGTCCACTTACCGCACTCGTGACCCCAAGCTCAAGCCTTATCAAGATTTGGTCACGCTCCTGGCTTGGCAATTCTGTAAGCTAATCTATATCCATACTCCTAGGTCTCAGAACATTCTAGCTGATGCTCTAGCATCTCTTGCTTCCTCTCTATCTTTCCCTCTCAGTCGGAGCACTGAGACTATCGTCGTTCAAAGATTGGACGCACCCTCTCTTCAGGATCCTTGGTTCATCAACCTTAGGAAAGCTATAGAGGCGAGGGCTGAGAAGGAAGATCTTAAGGAAGTATCTCTGATAGAGCTAGAAGAGATCCTGGAGGAAGACGAATGGCCTTGGTATCACGAGATTGAGTTGTTTTGCAAAGAAGGATCGTTCCCAGAAGGGGCAAACGCCGAGCAGCGTAAGTCAATAAGAAGAGCCACCTCAAGGTATACCATTATTGCAGGAGAATTATATAGGCGCGCTACCAATGGAATGCTCATGAGATGCTTAGATGATGATGAAGCTTGGAAGGTGGCTGAAGTAGCCCATTCTAGTGAATGTGGAGGTCATGTCAATGGCCAGGCTTTAGCAAAGAAGATCCTTAGGCAGGGCTACTATTGGCCCACTCTAGAGGAAGATTGCTCCCTCTACGTCCGGAGGTGTCTTAAGTGCCAACTCCATGCTGATAAAATCCATGCTCCAGCCTCATCTCTCCATCCTCTTTCCGCTCCTTGGCCATTCTTTATGTGGGCTTTCAACGTTGTTGGCCCGCTTGGTGATCCCAATTCTCAGATCAAGCAGAAATCCTTCATCCTTACCGCCACTGAGTACTTCACCAAATGGGCCGAAGCCGAGGCGTACGCAGAGATCAAAGCTTCAACGGTGTGCCGCTTCATCATGAAGAATATCATCTCACGATTCGGAGTGCCAAGCAGCATCATCACCGACAACGGACCTCAGTTCGTCTCTCAAGAGCTTAAGGACCTCTATAAGAAATTCAATATTACATTGCATCATTCATCCCCATATTATCCTCAAGGCAACGGTCAAGCCGAGGACTAATAAAACCTTTCTTAAAATTATAAAGAAAACATGCAAATCTCATAAGTTTTCCGATTGGCCAGAAAGATTAGTGGAAGCTCTGTGGGCTTACCGCACCTCCGTCCGTACTCCCACGGGACAAACTCCCTATGCTCTTACCTATGGGATGGAGGCGGTGCTCCCATATGAGATCTTGATCTCTTCCCTTAGAGTGCAGCTCAATAAGTAACTTAATCTCGATGAACGTCGAGAGGCGTTGCTCGTCCAGTTGGAACTCTTGGATGAGAAGAGGATGAACGCGGCCGATCACGTATCCGTTTATCAAAAGAGAGTTTCACGTTATTTTCAAAAGAAGGTAATTGAACGTAAATTTTTAAAAGGTGATATGGTCATGAAACGTAAATTCATTCGGTCTGTAGGTCCTAGGTCTAAATTACAACCTAACTAGGAAGGGCCGTTTGTTGTAAAAGAGGCTTATCCAGGGAATGCTTATCGCTTAGTAAACGCAGAAGGTGAGGAGCTCTCTCACGCATGGAATGGGTTGTATCTTAAGCGTTTCTTTCCTTAGAGTCTAAACACGTGCTACCCTGGCAGCAAGAGGTTCCTTCCTTTCACTAAAAAGGGGTCCCGAGTAAGGCAATCACACACTACACGACATCCCTGGTTAGGTTTCCCGCTTTAAAGACACAGTTTCTCCTCGGCCATGCTTTGGGGGAAGGTCGAAGTCCCTGTCCGTTTCTTCCTTCGGCTGAATCCAGGGGCAAGAGGTGAGTAAGGAGGTGATGACCGATCCAGGCACCCTAACAAGAGGAGGTCTCAAATAGGGGCAGTCCATTATGACCTTACGCCACGAAAAAAAAAAGAAAAGGAAAGAAAAGAAAGCAAAGGAGTAATCTCCATGACAAAATCGAAAGCATTATCTTAAAAGTCTATTAATTATGATTCCAAAGCTCCAGAAAGGCAAGAAAGGAAAACTAGGCATGGCAAGAGTGGCAGTACAGTTCCCCGCGGGACGAATGAGCCCGGTCGTACGCATGCTTAGAGTGGACTAAGGTTCGATGACAGACACAAAGCCCCAGCACAACAGATCAAATCTTTTACGGGTTGCACGGAAAGGAAACCAAGTCCTAAAAAGACTTCTATATCTGGCCTAAGCTTACCCCCGAGTTCTATTTTCCCCTTTTAGGACCAAGATTGGTACCCAGAGTATGGCCTTAGAAGAGAGACCGTCATGAAAACTTGGGCCTTGGCCAGGGATTGTCACCTTATTGCACGCCAACCTCGGGACTCTCAATACAATATGGAGGGCTCGCATTGCTAGGGGAAAGCACTGGTTTTCAAAATCCAAAAACATCAAATATTTTCAAAATCCAAAAACATCATATATTTCAAAATCCAAAAACAACATATATTTCCAAAATCCAAAAACATCATATATTTTCAAAATCCAAAAACATCATATATTTCAAAAACAAAAAAAAAATCACATATTTCAAAACTCAAAAACATCAAATATTTTCAAATGTCACAAAAAATTCAGATATTTTCCAAAAACTCCAAAAAAACACCATCATATGCATTGCATCCATCGCATTATTTCTATTATGTTTTCCACCTATTTAATAAGGCTCTACCCCTTGACCAAATATCAAGAAACGGTCATTATCTAACTTGCTTCAAGACAAGGGGTTGAGTCTAAGAACAGATCTAACTTGTTCCATGTTTAAGTGTGTGCGGAGCGCATGTTCAAGTTCAGGGCTGAGGTCTCACAACTATGCAGGTTCAGGACTGTGACGCGCCAGGTTCAGACCGTCACACTCATCTAACGGTCTGTTCTAGACCGTTACATTCCTTCAAAGCAGTGGCTTTGGTTCTCTCAACAGCTCTCTCTCTAACGGTCTGGGTCACGACCGTTACCGCCTTCTAACAGTCAGTCGTTGGACCGTTACGTCCTCCAGAGAACTTGGCTCTCAGGTCTTTCACCCTGATGGCCTATCTCCCCACCATTACATCCTTCTAACGGCCCTACTCAGGACCGTTACATTCTCCAGAGGCTATATTCTTCAGATCATTTTTAGCCAAGTCAAGCCACAATTCATGTCCATTCAGTTAAGGCAATCCTATCTTATTCAAATGAACTTAATGCAACATAAGATTCATAAAATTTCAAACTCTGATTGTCAAATACAGCATTCAAACAACATCTTTCATAATCAAATTACATTCAGCTTCTTGTCCGCAAGAGGCCGGATCTTCCTCAACTCTTTCACATAGCTACGGCATTTTTCATCGTTCTCTTCCACTTCTGCTTGCCACGAACGCACCTTGCTGATCTCCCACATGGTCAGCGCGTTCCGAACTGCTCTCTCATCTTCCTCGGTCCCCATCTTCCTAGGTAGAAGGGGAGGGTAGTGTGATAGTGCAGGAGCTTCAATCTGAGGTAGTCCGATCTGAAGATGGCACTGGTGCGGGTTGTAGATCGCCATGGTAGTATTTCCCACTAGCTGGAGGTCCAGGCCTTGACGCCGCGGTATTCTAAGAAGAGTGCTCTGAAGGATCCTTGGTCGCATGATGAATTTCCCCGTTGGCAAGGTGTTGAAGAAGAGGCGCCATTCATCCCGTGTTTTCTTGTCTGCCGTCTTGCATTCAACCTGAGAAGGGAATCCAGAAGTGCCTCCAATGAAGAATAAAGGGTGGCTCCCGAAGATCCGGCTAGAAGAAGTAATATCCTCCTTGGGATGGAATTTGATTCTCACTCCCATCCAACACTCGAGGAGAATCATGGAGCCGAATAGAGGTCCTCCTAGGCAAGCCAAACTTAGTCCTTCATAGAGATATGAGAGGATCGCTTGAGAGATGGACATTCCCCGCCACAACCCACTGATTATGTTGAGATTTTGGGTATCTAAGAGGTGGTCGGTAGTGGTGAAAAGGAAGACTCCGCATAAGCAAACCACCGCCGCCTTGGCTATTGCTTCGTGTCTCTCCCACTTGTTTTTGCAATGAGACACTATCCACTGTGCCAAGGGTATCAAGTGTATGTGGTGTGGGCTAATCATGGTCCTTACGTCCTTTGGATTGTGGATGAAATCACTCAAAATCAAGGACGGGTCGATTGGCTCCACCGTGTGGCAAACTAGATCTCCATCCCCCGCCTTAGTCTTAGGAAGGGCTAGGTAGGTTTCTACCTCCTCTAATAGGACTGTTGCTTCGAAAGAAGGGAAGATGAAGGTATGTGTTTGTGGATGCCATAATTCTATAAGGGCTGAAAGGCTAGGCCAATCTAATGATACTTTCTAGAAATTCTTGCCTAAAACTAAAAGATGTTGAAGGTGCCATGCTTTAAGAATTGATGTAACCTCTAAAGGGAGTGCCTTTACCATGGGAGCCACCCACTTCAAATTGGAATAGCATCTTGGACCGGGAAGAGACTTGAAGAAAGAAGAAAATCATGAGAAGAAGATGAGGTGCAAGAATTTCTGAACTTGGTTAGGGAAGGGAGCTTACCACTCTTTGAACATTAGAACTCAGATGTTTGGGAATCGAGGTTAGCCTTTATAGCTCTCCATATTCTTTTCTCGCGGCCTTGGGTCCGGTGTAGATTTTCTCCTCCATGGCCATCACCTCGAAGCTTCTCTTCATCATGTTTTCTGCCCTTAGGAGAAGTTTTTTAGCCCTTGTAGCAGAGAATTCAGCAAGTTACGATTTTGGCTAAGTTTCCAAGTTTTAAAGACTTGCTTTTGGCTTTAAAGTGATAAGATTTGGATTAGAAGGCTTTATCCTAAGTCTGGGAGGAGTCTAGAGCGGATTGAAGGGTTCTTATTTCGGATTTGGCCTCTTACGGCACAATCCGTCTCGGAGTACGCTTCGTTCTATAACGGTCTATCGTAGGGCCGTCATTTGCCTCTGACGCGCCAGCTCTGGACCGTCACATTTCATATGGATTTAATTTAGCCCAATCTTGTTCTGTCAAGCCTGACGGTCTAACATCAAACCGTTACTTGTTGTGACGCATGGACTCTAAGCCGTTACATTCTCTGCCATCCAGTTTTGGCTTCTTCTTGTTCAATCATTCCTAACGGTCTTGCTCATGACCGTTACCTATCTCTAACGCCCCGCTCCTGAACTGTCGCATTTTCTGCTAGTTGCCCTGATATCCCACTGCTCTGCCATCTTTAACGGTCTGGAATTTGGCCGTTACTTATCTCTGACGCATCGGCTATAGACCGTCACGCTTCCTACGGCTCAGTTCTGCAAAATTGGCATCTGTCCTCTCTGACGGCCTCCATCTGAGGCGTTACATGATCCTTACGGTCTGGACCTAGACCGTCACTTTTTCTGCTACTGAGATTGAGCTATTCCTTTCTGCCTATAATTAGACCTGGCGGTCTTATACACTTTTCCTTCCGTTCATCCTATCCAGTCGTTCATCCATGCATTACATCTCATCCATGCCCATTTCATCTACACAAATTCGTCCATTCTTTCACATGACCACATGCATCTCCCACATTTCCAATCACACATTCTCACATGCATTTCTTGCATTTCCCATTCACACATTCATTTCTGCATACACACATCCATTCACTCACATAAAAAGAAGAACAAACAAAAGACCAAAAAGAAATTTTCATTACATTTTTCATATAAAGTCATGTACAAGTAATAAACAGAAAATCAAAAAAAAACAAAGCTCATTCGGCCGGTTTTTCTGCCGGGCCGTCGTCATGTCCACCCTCCGGCTTCCTCGTCGGTGGCGCTATGGAGGCACTCTCCTCTTGTTGACCCCTCTCCGCCCTCTCATTCCTCCTTTGGCCAGAGGAACTGACGAGGTAGTCTGCCACTGATCCAGCACGAGCAGCACTCCTCGGCGCTCCACTCTGAGAGATGCTCCACTCCGATCCTCGGCCCATCATCCGTATGGTCCTCTCCAAGGTCCGGACCTCGACCTTCAGGTCGTGGGCCTCGAGTCGCGTAGCCCGTGCCTCAGATCGGTATCTCTTGAAGTCTGCCGTCTGTGTGGCTATCCTCTCAAGCTCTCCTCTCAATCGGGCCACCTCTGTTCGTAAGACCTCTGCCTCAGCCCGATTCCTCTCCGCCTCAGTCCGAGCCAGTTTCGCCTCGGCTGCTGCTATGGCTAGCTCTCTCGCCTGTAGTTTGCATTTCATATGATTAGTCACATAAGCATTTAATAAGCATAAGCATTTAAGTCAAAGCATTAAGCATCTTACCCGCTCCGCGAGGGTGGCCTCCGCCTCCTCGGCCCGAGCAACCGCTCGAGCAAACTCGGCGTCACGCTCAGCCCTGCCTCCCGCAGGTTGTGATGATGATGACAGAGCATTTGGTCCCGCTCTTTGGGCTCCCTCAGCCCGCTGCATTTAGAAATCATGGTCAGTTGCATTGGTCAGGATCATAAATATAATTATTTAGGTCCATGGTTTTGGGAATTTTACCAGAAGCTCCAAGGCGGTCCGGTACTTGTCCCGCTGCTGGACGGTGGCGTGGAGTAGCCCCTCGAGCTCGGCTATCCTTCCCTCGGGGTCTAGCTGTATTTAGAAAGCATATGAGTCAGTGCATATAGAATAAGATTTCCATATAAAAGCATTTAGATTTAAGGGTTTAGAAGTTGCATACCGGTTGTCGGGTACCTCGGTACACCCGGTCCCCGTACAGTCGAGCAAAGGCTTTCAAGTACGCCTCGTCGCTCTCGTCCCGCTCCTTCACCGCTCTGCCCCGATGATTCCAATCGTGGACATACTTCGCCTTTCGGGCGCACCAATCCACGTCGCCGCTAATGCCCTTTGCTGACTTGCCCGGGCGTTCGTCACCACGGCGTGGAAAGGTCACCTTAGGCTGGTGTAGTCCCCGAGTCCGCAGGATCAGCCGGTAGTGGAGTGGCTCGATGACATGGATGCAGTGCAACCATATGTCTCATCCCCGGTACGAGAGGGCTGCCTCCACCCATGGCTGTCCCTCGTAGCTCTCGCCTCGGTATGGGGTCCATCTCACCTAGAAAGCATATGGTCCATGTCAGCATATTCATCAGCATATAGAAATATTCGGAACATTCATAGAAGCATTTAGGAAGCATTTTTGAGTTCGGGCTTACCGCCGTGTGCGGGAAGGAATCCAAGTCATCCTGGATCACCCGGGTCAATATAATAATGGACCCCGGGTCCCTCGCAACCACCCATCGTCTGGCGATCGGGATCCGCCCGGGGTGGAGTAGTGTGCCTCTCCCGATGCCCGGGAGGTACATGTAGCTCCAGATCTGCATTTAGAAGTCTAATATCAGTCGGTTGCATAATCATTTGCATAGGCATAATCATGAGCATAATAGAAAAGCATTTAAGTTTACATGTAGAAAAGGCGAGAAGCCGCCCAGCATCGTCTGTCGGTCCGTGGTGCTGAGGGACTCGAACAGGAAGGCCAAGACTACCGCTTCCCATGCGTATTTCCCGACTCTGCCCAAATCTCTGATCATCGGCAGTAGCCTGCAGCTGATGACTTCTGCTCGAGTCGCGAACAGGAGCTTCCCGAACAAAAGCATCCGGAATCATCTCAGGACGAGATCTCCTTCCGGTCCCGCCTCTACCGCCACATGTGGGCGCACCTGCTCTATCACCCAGTCAATGTGCTCCTCCGGTAGCTCGCCCACGGCTATGGCTGCTCCTCTCAGCCCTAAGTTCTCTTGCAGTCGTGATCTCGAGAGCTGAGATGATGTCTATCTCGGTCTGATCAGATCTAGCCCCAGCAGCTCCTGGGCCATCTCTCGGTAATCCCTGTAAGTCCACCCCGTCACTGCGGCTCCATGGACTCTCAGCCCGGCAATCCTCGCCATGTCTTCCAGTATGGGTATCATATGACCCCACGGGAAGATGAACGCCCTGCTGATCGGATCCTATCTCTCGTGCAATGCGTACAGCAGCGGTGTGTCCATCCTGGTCACCTCAATGCTGAGCACCTCGGTGAACCCCATCGATGCCAATCTCTCTCTCTGGTAATCAGGCAGTGCTTGGTACACCGCCCGGATCTGGAGCCACTAGATTCTCGTCCGTCTCTTTCCCTGCATTCATTTAGAGCATAAGTTAGTCAATTGCATCATAAAATCATTGCATAGCATTCATAAAATGAAAAAAAAATAAAAATTGAATAATTAAAAACCTAAAAATAGTTCTGGGTCACTGGTGACTGTGACGGCCCTGGGGTGGGGCGTCACAGGGCTCTAACGCACCACGGGTGATGCGTTAGGCTTGTGACGGTCTCTGGAAGGACCGTCACATTCCCTGCTAGAGGGCATTCTCCCCTATGCATTCCATTGGCTTCTCACCTTGGCCAAAAGGCCTACAAATGATCCTAATGGGTTCGTAGACCCATCTTCTACCCCCCATCCACGCATGCAACCACATAAAAAACCATAAAAATTAAAAATTGAAAGATTAGGGTGGGCGGCCTACCTCTCGGTCTTGGCCCGTCTTCCTCTTCTTCTCTTGTTCCTTGGGCTCTCCCTCATCCATGGGGATTTCCCCTTGGTCCTCCTTAGCTGTGAGAACCTCTCCTTCCTCTGTTGTTGGCCCCCTCGCCCTAGTTTCTTCTTCCACGGGCCTTGGCACCTCCTCTCATTCTATTCGGCGGTGGAAGTGTCGGATGGCCTTCCTCTTCGTCCCCTTTTCCCTCTTCTTCGGTGGTAGTTGAGGCTCATCGCCGGCCATTTCATGGGTGGTCGCCGGTGCCCTTGGTGGCTCTCAGTTAGGGTTTTTGGGGGCGTTTGGTTGAATGAGTGTTGAATGAGGTTTGAGACCGTTCGGTTTTGTTTTTTTTTTGAACGCTCAAGAAATGTGACGGTCTATCGCCAGACCGTTACATCCTCTGACGCGTAGTGTTTAGACCGTCAGGTCATTTTTGAATTTTCATTGAAGAATGTGAACCGCCATTCTCTAACGGTCCTCGCCTAGACCGTTACTTGGTGTGACGCTCTCTCAGTAGGCCGTTACAGCTTGCAAGTTTCTTGATGAATAAAATGGTCTATTTTGATGCCTGAATGATTACATTTTCTTCCATGGTGCACATTATTGATGCTTCTCATGCGTATGGGTGGTTATGCCTTGTTTCATGCCCATATTTATTATCATTGGCTAACCTCTTTTCTCATGGATGAAGTCATAAAAAACATCATGCCGTTCGTCAGGCAGGTAAGTCAGGTATTGAATCTCGATCTCTTGTCCCTCTAATGCATTATTATATGTTATCTACAATATATTACCTCGAGAACCGGCTGGTCATTCATGTGTTCTGGGATTTGATGTTCCCCTTAAACAAAAATGATGATGATCTAAGTACACGTGTTTAATCGTTGGATAGGCCGTTAGGTTGGAAAAATTTGGGGACGATAGTTCTGTCTTGCACGCCATGGTTGTAGATAGTGTCCTGACCTTGATTTCTCCAGTCTAGCAATATTATTCTTGAGTATCTTATTATTCTATCTTTCTTTGCATTCGTTTTAATGATTTCTTTTTGTTTTGGCCCAGCATGCATCATACGCATTCTTTGAGCATTCATGGGTCTCATCTGTTCAAGGCGTCTCAATGTTGGTGAATAGCTGTGTTCTTGATCTCAAATGAGGAGAGTCATTCCATTCTGAATTGGAAGGTCTTTCTTCAAGTAGCTGTGTTCTTGATCTCAAATGAGGAGAGTCATTCCATTCTGAATTGGAAGGTCTTTCTTCAAGCTGCTCGCTTGATCTGGTTAGCTGAAGATTCTTGTCTGGAGTTTAGTCAGTCCTTTCCTTTCCGTTGCCTCTAGCAACTAGCCGTGTTTTCCTTTCCTTAGTTGTTAATTCCTCCAGACATGCGTCCTTTAGTTGCCTTTCCTTGTGATCAGTTCAAAGTTTTCCAAAAAATTCCTAATCGCTTGTTGGTAGAACGGGTGTCGTTTGCCTTAACGCCCACTTTTCAGTCCACTCCGCTTAATTTCCGCTTCATCTCCATGTCCCATTTCGCTTTCGCTTCACCTCCGCTCGCTCCCCTGCAAAGAGGACGTTAAGGAGGGGCATCTGTTGACACCCGTTTTATGACCGATAAGTCGGGTCATCTCCTTGTTCATTCTATATGATGCTCCGAGTTGTTCACTCTTCATTGAGCTTTCTTGATCAGTTGGAGGCTTATTTCTTGGGTCTTCTCCTCTTGGTTGAATTTGGGTTCCTCGGCGCTTTCATTGGATGAAGCTTAGCAAGCTCTCATTTCATTTTGATCTTCATTGTCTCTAACGGTCCATAGCAGGGGCGTTACATCCTTCTGACGCATAGGACCATGGCCGTTACATCTTGAAGAATCCTGAGACTTAAGGCCTTTGTTCCAAAGCTTATCCTTTTGCTTATCTGTTGGCTCTAACGGTCTGTCGTGCAGCCGTTACATCCCTCTAATGCGTCAACCCATGGCCGTTACATTTATTCAAGAGTCCAACTATTTTGAACTTCTCCCCGTTGATCTTATCTTCTTAGGGATAAGGTTAGTGTGATGGTCTCTCCATGGGGCGTTACATTCATGTGACGGTCTGTCGTGCAACCGTTACATCCAACAGAGAGTCCTGACTGGTCTGATCTTTTCTCTGCTACTCCGTGGTCGAGATAAGAGTTTGATCTTGTGATTTCTCTTTCAAATCTAATCCTCAGAACCTTCTGTTTGTTTCTATGGACTCTTGGTGATATTATCTTCAAGAGTTTGCTAAGAGTTATCCTCTTTTCTTGCTGGATTATCCTCTGCTCGACCAGAGATTTTGAGGGTCTATAAATAGCATCCTTAACTTCATGGCCAAAGGGAGAAATCTGGAGTTTGCGTCGAAGTGCTGCCGCTTTCTGGAGCCATCTTCATCCAAGAGGAGTCTTCTTCCACGTCCATCTGCCTCACAGTCCAGGGAGTACTCCGGTTTTGGGTTTCAAAGTTCATAATTTGCATATTTGTGTTCTCCTCTTCTTCCTCTCATCACAGCATTTCCCCACTCCTTTCTCTCACGTTCTCCATTGTTTTCATCATCTAAACATCCTTCCTACGTTTTAAAATGCCTAGAGGGGTTAAAAAATCAAAACTTCCCTGGTATTCCCCTTTCCTTTTGCATGATCTTAAGTTCTTTAAGAATTGATACTATGCTTGTTTAAAGGGCTAATTTGGGATTATTTTCTTGTGTTTCACGTTCTTTGGCAGGTTCATAGAGTTCATTAGACGAGGCCCAAGCTTTCTGGCCGGCTGGAAGGTTTGGAGTTCAAAGAACTCACATGTTGTTGTTGCGGGTTCTCTGACAGTCTTGTGCAGGCGCGTCAGGCTTCTCTAACGGTTCATCGAGCGACCGTCACACTTCTGTGACGCACAGGGTCTGGATTGTTACATTCAGCAAATCTGCAGATTTTATTGGTTTTTCTCTCCCGTGGGCGGGTGTATCATCCTCCTATTTCTAAGGTATTGACCAGGTCTTTCGCTTGTTTTATTACCTTGGTGGCGATCACGTTCTTTCCTTAGTATTGGGCATTGATTTCTCTCTCATATCTCTTATTTCCTTTGCTTGTTCCACCCACATGGTGTGTTTTTATTTACTCCTTGCTCCACGCTCCGGCATGTGTTTTTCTTTGCCTTCTTTAGTATAGTTCGATTGAGATAGCATTGCCCCTGCTAGAGCTTGTTCTGATTGCCTAGGTTCATGGTTCACATGTCCTTGGGTTGATTGAGATCATTGATTTTTGCTTATCATCTTTATTACCACAAACCACAAACAAGAGAAGGAAGCAAAACAAATCAACACTCATGCAGAACACTAAGTCTACGCATTGGGAACGCAGAGTCTGCACAACACTTTGCCAGCAAGTATGCACATTGCTATAGCATGCATGCAAAGTCTAGACAGCCATGGGCAAGTCTATACATCACATTGCATGCGCGCAGGTCTAAGTATGTACACTGGCTGCAGCATGCTCCCATAAAGTCTATACATTGCATCTTAGCATGCTTGCACATCACAAACAAAGTCTGTACATTCATATGTGCATTGTGCATTGCTCTTGGCAGAGTCTGTACATCATTATGCTGCCTTGTGCCGTAGCAAGTCTATACATTCTCTATGCTCAAGATTTGACGCTCACCAGAAGTGGCGTCACTTCTGAAACAAACGCCTAAGTGTAAGGCGTCTTTTTGTTGAGCATCACTTCATCAACTGTATACATTGTCTGCTTGCATAACGTTGAGTCTGTACATCACTTGAACACTCATTGCACTCTAACTCTATGCATTGCTTCATGTATTCCACTCATAACTCTATATACTGCTTCACTCATTGCACGAAGTCTGCACATTGTGTTGCTTTGCTCATACTTTATTTTGCTAAGTCTACACATTGATGCACGTTTACTTCTGCATATTTCAAGTATGTACATGGCTTAAGCTCTGCATATTTGAAGTCTATACATGGCATAAGCTCTGCATATATGGAGTCTATACATGGCATAAGTCCTGCATATAGGAAGTCTGTACATGGCATAGTCTTGCATATCTGAAGTCTATACAGGCTACAGCACTGCATTTACTAAGTCTGTACAATGCCATGGGTCTGCATACGTAGAGTCTGAACACTGCATAGCTTCGCATTCACAATGTCTGTACATTGCTTCAGCAGTGCCTTCATACAGTCTGTACATCGCTTAAACCTTAAATTGACAATTCTATTTCGACTGTCTGACAGGGATTCTTTGCAGAGACTGATGACTGGGCACGTGATCCGAGTATAAGGGGAGTGACCAGATTATGACACGTGTACTGAAAGCCTGCTGGATGCTGCCACGTGGTCCAAGCCATTGGGCGGGAGATGTGGAGAGTACACGCCCTTCCTGCTGCTAGTATATATATGGAGTTTCTTCCTTCAGAAGAAGCTGATCAAATAGAAGCAGCCAGAGCTAAGAGAAAAGAACAGGGAGCGAGCGTCTGCACGATCCACAGAGAAGAAGAAAAAGAGAGAAGAAGAGAAAGAGAGAAGAAGAGAAAGAGAGAAGAGAAGATTGAGAGAGTTGAGTTGAGAGAGTCTTTTCGAAGTCTTGTAAATCAGTCTCTTGGTTCAGATACCAGAGCTGATACTGCTCAATTGAGCTACATTCGTTTTGGTTTTCCATTTCGTTTGTTTCTGTCTTTACTATTTTTGAAACTCTTTTGTTATCAAGCTGTGAGCCAGCAATTGCAGTGGAGGTTTCCACTGGACAGGTGAAGCTGTAATCCTCAGCAGGCGAGACCAGGTCTCGGACGGCTAAGCTGTATCACCCAGCGGTTGTAGAGGATTTGTTCCTCTGGTCGGAAAGCTGTAAAGCCCAGCGAAGTTGTGTATCAGCGGTCTGTTGGCAAGCTGTGAAGCCCAGCTGTTCAAGCTGTGAGTCAGCAAGATCCACATTCCAGTTGGAGTGTGGGGTGGACGTAGATCTCTGGATTGAGATCAAACCACCTTAAAGATCGGTGTCTACTGTGTGATTGCCTATGGTTTGTGTGATTTCATAGTGTTCCTTCTGTCGTTCAACAGTTGCTTGTTTTAATTCCGCATTAGAGTTCAACTGTGTTTTAAAATTAGACATTAGATATATTCACCCCCCTCTAGATCCACTCTCAGTGGTAATAGACTCCGTCCATCTAACATAACACTTGGTATCAGAGCCTAACTCTTCTACAGGGACTTACAGCCTGAAGAGGAAGGTACAGATGGATGCTCGAGGGATGATCGCTGAAGGACACTCAACCACCAAGCCCCCTTTCTTCGATGGATCTAACTATGCATACTGGAAGAACCGTATGCAAGTATTTTTGAGGGCGAAGGATTATGAGATCTGGAAGGTAGTCAGCAAGGGACCTTATGAGCTGTCCCCTAATGAGGAAGTCTGGACCAAGGAGGAGATCAGAAGGTCTACTCTAAACTGGAGCGCCATAAACGCTATTCAATGCTCTCTGCACCCCATGGAATTTTCTCGAGTATCAGCTTGCAGCTCAGCTAAGGAGATGTGGGATGCACTGGAAGTTATTCATGAAGGGACTTCTCAGGTTAGAGAGACGAAGGCTAATTTCCTTGTATCAGAATATGAAGCCTTCAAGATGAAGCCAAATGTGACCATCAAGGAGATGTACTCTCGATTAACTATCATCACAAATGGTCTTAGAGGTCTCGGGAGGGCTCAGACAGAATACGATGTAGTGAGGAAGATATTGCGTTCCCTGACTCATGCTTGGCATACTAAAGCTACAGTAATGGAGGAGTCAAGGGATTTGCGAAATACAAGGGCAGATGAGCTAATTGGCTCGCTGATGGCATATGAGATTAATCTACCAAAGATAGAGGAAGCTGAAAAGAAGAAGAAGCCAATCGCTCTGAAAGCTGGTGCCAGCAAATCCAGCAGATCTAGCTCTAGTGGATCATCCTCCGGGGAGAGCCTGAATGAACAAGATATAACTCGTACTGAGATGGCAATGATGACCAGAGAGTTCAGGCGGTTCCTCAGGAAAGAAGGAGGACGATTCAGCCAAAAGAAGTATAGTGGTGGCCGAAGGGATAAAAGGTATAAACATAACCCTGCAAAGAAAATTGAAACTATACTTGTTATCAATGCAGGAAGACAGGCCATCTGAAAGCTGACTGTCCAGAGAATCAGAAATACAAGGACAAGTCAAAGAAGAGGAACACGAAAGGGAAAGCTATGGTGAGTACCTGGAGTGATGAAGATGAAGGCTCCTTGAGCAATACCTCTGACAGTGAAGCCGAATCTGAAAAGCCCATTTGCCTTATGGCAACAAGCTCTGAAGACAGAGAGGAGGATTCAGATGAGGTAACTTCTCGATTCGATAATTTTACTATTGTTGATTGGGTAGATGCCTATCATGAAATAGCTGATAAAGCAGATGACATTAGAAGGGAAAACAAGCATCTAAGAAGAAAGATTAACTCCATGCAAAATGATACAACTCTAACTGATAAAATTGCATGTCTTGAATCTGAGAATAATAAACTCAAACTCACATGTTCTGAATTAGAAGAAATCAAGAATGAGTCAAAAGCTTTTAAAGAAGATAATGAAAGGTTAGAAAAAGAAGCTGATGAATGGAAGTTGAAAATTTAGAAATATGAAAGTGAGATAAAAATTGTGAATGAAAAATATCAAGCTGTCCTAAGTGTGAATACAGAACTGAAAAAATCCATTGAAGACATTCAAAAGGATAATGAGGACAAGCTTAAAACTATTGAGAAAATGACCCAAGGTTCAGATAACCTAAATGCTTTGTTAGGGTCAAAAGTCAACTTCAGAAAAGAGGGCCTTGGATTTAATTCTAGTGCAACAAAAAGCTTTGGAATGAAAACTATTTCATTTGTCGCACAAAAAGAGAAAGGACCTCTAATCAACATGAAGTCAAACATTTCAGTGAACAAAGCTGTAAATCTGAAAAAGCCCAGTGCTGAGGAGAAGGGCAAAAAAAAGTTGAGTGAGCCTAGTAGAGCTAGCACATCCAAGCAAAATCCCAAAGCTCAGTCTCAGGTTAGGCGTCAACCTACACAGTCTTATAAACCACATGTTAAGGTCACCAAGTCTCCACCATCACCACCACCTCTGAAGAAGACCCAATACACACCTATGAATAGGTCAGCAGGGTCCAAGGTGCAGGGGAGGCAGAATGCTTTTAGAGCTCAACCCAAACATTTCTACCAACCTAGAGCCCAGTCCCACTTCTTTGCACAGTCAACCTATCCAAATAGGTCAGGATGGACTAGGACTCAAGGAAGGTTTACAGGTTATGGACATCAGGCTACACAATCCTATAAACCTTACACTAGAAATTGGGTTAATGGGTATGGCTTTTGGACACCTAGGAACCAACATTTCCACAGCCAGCCCAATGATTACTATGGCCAAAATTTCGTGAATACACCATGGCCAAGGCACTAGCACAGAAATAATCAATCTGTAAATAATCATGCTAGTGTCAACAAGAAAAAGTATAACAAAAAGAAATCTGGAAAATCCACTGAACAGAACTGTTTCAAACAAATGTTGATTCCTAAAAGTCTGCTTTCTTGTTTTATTTACTTTTCATCTTCTCTGGAGCCCAATCAGTCTTGGGTTCCAAACTTCTCTACTTAATTATGTGTGCAGGTATGCCTGGCAGCCAATAACAATTTGTGGTACTTGGATAGTGGCTGCTCCAGGCATATAACAGGAGATAAGGCCAAGTTCTGCATGCTGACAGAGAAACAAGGAGGCCTTGTCACCTTTGGTAGCAACACAAAGGGTAAGATTGTTGGGACAGGTAAGGTAGGTAAGTGTACTACCTATTGCATTGAAGATGTCATGTTGGTTGAAAGTTTAGCATATAATTTACTTAGCATCAGCCAACTATGTGATAAAGGATGCAAAGTTCTTTTTGACTCTCAATGCTGCAAAGTTTTTGAACCTGATTCCGAAACTGTTAAATTTTCTGGTAAAAGGATAAATAACACTTACATGATAGACTTAGATGATATACAACATTCTAACCTATGCCTTACTGCTAGCAGAGAGGACTTAGCATTTTTATGGCATCGTAGGTTAGGCCATGCTAGTTACACTGTATTGCATAAACTGAATAAGCATAGCATGGTTAGAGGACTTCCTGAAGTTTCCTTTAAGAAAGAAAATAAAATCTGTGATGCATGCACTCAGTCAAAGTTAACTTTTTTTTATATAAAGCCAAGTCATCAAGCAGAATGAAGGGAGAGTGCACCCCCATTCCAGGAGAAGGGAATGTTCTCACTCCACCAAATCACCACTTGATGCTTTATTTTATTGATTTTTCTAATATGAACAAAAACAAAAGAGGCCAAGCCTCTAAAAATACAAGGGAATATGAAATGTAAAGATATCTGTACAGTCCTCTATAGATCTGCGCTTTCAGTGTCTGTACATTGTGAAGCACGCCCAATCGCTGTTAGAGTCTCTTTGAGAAGTCTGCTGCTGAATTCTATGCCTTCAATATCTAGACTTTGTGAAGTCTGTGTGAGAATTGCTGCTGATGTATGTACCTTCAATGTCTAGACTTTGTAAAGTCTGTTCGTTGTGAAGAAATTAAAACCCATTCGCTGTTAAAGTCTCTTTGAGAAGTCTGTACATTGTGTGAATTGCTGCTGAAGTCTATACCTTCAATGTCTAGACTTTGTGAAGTCTGTACGTTGTGAAGTCCAACCACTGCATGCCCATTCACTTCTGAAGTCTGTACATTGTGAAGCAACCCCCTTCGCTATTGAAGTCTGACCATTGTAAAGTCTGTACGTTGTGAAGTATGAACATTGTGCATCCATGCATTGCATTCCCTGTTGCTGCTGAAGTCTATACATTATGGACTCTGTACATCGTGATTTAAGAAGTCTGTACATTTTGAAAATAGCTGCTGAAGCCTGTACAATCAATGTCTAGGCTATGGGAAGTCTATCCACTGCATGCCCATCGTGAAGTCTGTACATTGTAATTTGAGAAGTCTGTACATTTTGAGAATAGCTATGAGAAGTCTATCCACTGCATGCCCATCGTGAAGTCTGTACATTGTAATTTGTGAAGTCTGAACATTATGCATCCATGCGTTGTATTCCCTGTTGCTGCTGAAGTCTATACATTATGGACTCTGTACATCGTGATTTAAGAAGTCTGTACATTTTGAAAATAGCTGCTGAAGTCTGTACGTTCAATGTTTAGGCTTTGTGAAGTTTATCCACTGCATGCCCATTCGCTTCTAAAGTCTGTACATTGAGAAACTCCCTTTCACTGCTGAGGTTATAAAGTCTGTACACTGTGAATCCATGCACTGCACGCCCTATTGCTGTTGAAGTTAATACATTGTGAAGTAGTCTGTACATCGTGACGTATTTACATTGTAGTTTGAGAAGTCTATACATTTTGAAAATAGCTGCTGAAGCCTGTTCATTCAATGTCTAGGCTATGTGAAGTCTATCCACTGCATGCCCATCGTGAAGTCTTTACATTGTAATTTGAGAAGTCTGTACGCTTTTAAAGTCTGTACATTGAGAAACTCCCTTTCACTGCTGAGGTTATAAAGTCTGTACATTGTGAATCCATGCACTGCATGCCCTGTTCCTACTAAAGTCTATACACTGTGAATCCATGCACTGCACGCCCTATTGCTGTTGAAGTTAATACATTGTGAAGTCAGAGCATTCAATGTCTGGACTTTGTTCATTTTACCCCCGCCAGCTAGGAAGGCCAGTAGCATCTACAGTGGCAAAACCACACACTCTACGAGGGAGGTCATGGCAACTCCTATAGTCCTTGTTAATCCGGGTAGAACACGCTTGGGATGCCAAAGCATCAGCAACAGAGTTCCCCTCTCTATATATATGCTGAAGAGACCAGTTATTATTAATGATGGTATGCCTAATCTCATCCCACCATTTTCGTATCCTCCAAGGTGGTTTGTTGTTCGACTGTAACAAAGTAACTAAAACTTTGTAGTCAGAATATATCACAGCAATTGGAAGACCACATTTAACTAGGACTCTCAGCCCATCAAGTAAGGCTCTCGCCTCTGCCACCATATTGGTAGCCACTCCATAGTAATAAGAGAATCCAAAGACAAATTCACCATGATTTCCTCTGATGCAACCACCTCCACCTGCCTGCCCAGGGTTCCCTTTAGCAGCCCCATCAACATTCAAAGCATAACCATGACTAAGACATGACCATTTAATTAACATTGGGGGTTTCACATTCAGCCTGAAGGTGAATTTATACTGATCTAGGATGAGTCTCTCACTATCTGAGGGAGCCTTACTGAAGATCACTTGTTGCAAGGAAAACTCAGTCTGCCTACAAATATGCTGCTGTATAACTTTGATTGAGTGCCTTTTGTCTTCAAATTTGATACTGCAACGGGATTTCCAAGTCTCCCAAAGAATGAGCAGCATGACAAGGGTGGCAGTAAAACCAAATGGAGACTTGCAGTCAGCTGAACATAGTATATCCCAACAAAAACCCGTAATAGAGCTGTTAGATCTACATCTAGAGTCAAAAAGCAGCTTGAAAGAATTCCACAATGGCCTGGCTATTTGACTCTCCAAAAGTAAGTGATTCAAAGTCTCCTCTTGGTTATTGTCCTTGCAGCAAACACATTTAGAAGGTAAGCATATTCCCACCTTTACAATAATACTGTCCACTGGCACTGCTCGGTTTAAAGTCCGCCAACAGAACATAGAGGCCCTAGGAGGGAAATGCTCTCCCCATATCCTCTTTAATGGAGGTCTTTTAATCCTTTGAGATTTCACTGAGTTATATGCAGTTTTATTGGTAAATACACCTTCATTATTGGCATCCCAAACACAAATATCTGGCATCTGTTGTAACTGCAAATTACCCATATATTGAGCCACATTAGGAGGAATATAAGACCATACCTGGTGATTAGGATTAGCCATGGCTTCATCAAGCGTAACATTAATGGGGCAGTTGTTGGGTGCCAAAATAACACCACACCAATTATCCTTCAAAACATTAATAGTTTTACCATTATTCCGGGTTTTGGATAAAACCAGGTTTCTAGCTTGCCTGAATATGTCCCTCCGGACACCACTTGAAAAGGGGTTCTGAATAGAACTCAAGTGCTCCTTAATATATCTTGAATTGGCATACTGTGACCATAGAGAGGAACCATGGAGAATTGTCCAAATTTGCTTAGCGACCATCGAAATTTGAGTGACGCAGACTTTTGATTCCAAGGCCACCTTCCTCAAAAGGATTGGTGATGCTGGACCATGCCACCCAATGATGCCTAGTTCCATCTTTACCAGCCCAGAAAAAGTTAGCACATAACTTGTTGATCATGCTAATAATAGTAGCTAGAATATTGGAAGCACTGGCAGTATAAATTGGGATGGATTGTAATACAGAAATGATAAGGCATCTCCGGCCAGCCTGAGAAAGGAATTTGGACTGCCAACTATTCATTCTATTGCAAATTTTCTCCAGCAAATATTTGTAGTACGATATTCTCTTCCTGCCTTCAAAAAGAGGAATGCCAAGATACGATTGGATACCATTTTTATGCTGAAAACCCGTGCAGTCAACAATCCTACTAATGACAGCATGAGAAACTTTTTGAGAGACCATAAAACTGCTTTTAGCTTTGTTCACCTTCTATCCTGATGACATCTCATAGTCATTAATGAAATCCAACAGCCTTCTAAGGTTCCTTGTCTTGCCATTGCTGAATATTAATGTATCATCAACATAAAGCAAATGGGATACATGTGGACAACCACGGGGTACATGAAATGGTTGAATTTCACCATCAAGAAATAGCCTAGTAATACCCCTACTGAGAGCCTCTTCTGCAATAATGAACAGGGCCGGAGCCAGAGGGTCTCCCTGTCTAACCCCTCTGGTTGATTTAAAATAACCTGTTGGTGAACCATTAACTAAGACAGAGAACCAACAGTTACAAAGCATCATAGAGATAAGAGAGAAAAATCTGTTCGAGAAACCAAATTTCCTCATTACTGCAAGCAGAAAATCCCATTCCAATCTGTCATAAGCCTTGGCCATGTCGAGTTTGAGGATAATATTATGACCCCTTACCTTTCTCCCTAGCTCCTTCATCAGCTCTGAAGCTAAAGAGATTGTGTCCACAATATGTCTCCCTTGAACAAAGGCCCCTTGATTTTCAGATATGATATTAGGTAGAATTTTCACTATCCTGTTGCTGATGATTCTAGAAATAATTTTATAAGTGAAGTTACAAAGGCTAATAGGCCGCATCTCAGCAAAAGAAGTAGGTGATGCCACTTTAGGAATCATAGCGATACATGAAGAAGTGGTACCTTTTGGTAGAGGCATACCTCTAAAAAAACCTTGCACATCACTAATCACATCAGCTGATATAAATTCCCAACATGAAATAAAGAACATACCAGTATAACCATCAGGACCTGGGGCACTGTCAGACCCTAGGCAGTGAATAGCTTTTTTAATTTCTTCTTCATCAGGTACAATGGTTAAAGCCTCATTTTCCTCAGCAGTGACCAGAGAGGGGATATGATCTAATACATCGGGCTTTATAACATGCTCCGATGAGGTAAATTGTTGCTGGAAAAATTCAAAAGCCTTGATCTTGATCACATCTTCATCCTCACACCATTCCCCATTGTCTAGCTTGATTCTGTGGATGGCCATCCTAGCTCTTCTTTGGGTGACATACATATGATAGAACTTACTGTTACGATCTCCCATCTTCATCCAGTTAATTCTAGCCTTTTGCCCCCAGAAAATTTCTTCAAGATGCAAGCATCTCCTTAATTCAGCTTGGGCAACATGCAACGTAACTCTGTTGCCTTCATTAGGATTACCATCAAATATAGACTCAGCCAATAAGCATTTCTCCTCAGCTCTGCATTTTCTGTCAAAAATATTGCCAAACCTGTCTTTGTTCCATTGTTTAATGACAGGTTTGAGAGCCTTGAGTTTGTTTTGAAGATTGTAAAATGCATTATGATGAATAGTAGGAATAGAATTCCAAGTAGTCTGCACCATGGGGATAAAATTATCATCCTCTAACCACATATGTTGAAAGACAAATCTACTAGGCCCACCTTTGAATTGAGGACAGTAAAGCATCAACGGTGAGTGATCAGATGGTTCTCTCAGCAAATGTTTAACAGCAACCACAGGAAATTTATCAACCCAGCAGTCATTGAAGAGAATCCTATCCAGCCTGGCTTTGATATTCCTAGTCCCAGCTTGATTATTAGACCAGGTGAATGGATTGCCAGAATACCCAGCATCCATAAGAACGACCACAGCTACAAATCCTTGGAAATCAATCATTGAATTAACAAAACCCATTGTACCTCCTTTCTTTTCATCAGGGGATAAAATGGCATTAAAATCCCTTCCCACAAACCAAGGCTGGTTAACCGACCTTTCGAACAGCTCAAAATCTGAAAAAAAAGCTCTCTCCTAACTGCCACAGTACAGGAAGCATAAACAAATGAAGCCATGTACTCAGCACCTTCATCAATCTTAACTTGGACAGTAATGAATTGAGGGTTACACTGGATTACCAAGACATTAATAGAATTCTGCCAAAATAACCAGATTTTAGAATTATCCTCTTGATTCACACAAGCATGATCAAACATCAGTTTTGATTTTATCTGCTCCAGCCTATCCACAGTGGGCTTAGGTTCAATAATACATACCATCTGTATGTTGTTGCACCTTAAATGTTGTTTAAGACTTCTCAAAGATTTTGCATTCCCGAGACCTCTGATATTCCAAATCATTGTGGGGCTAATCATTGAGATAAAGAAAGAGGCTGTTGTCCACCTGCTAAATTCTTAGCTTTGGCTCTTGTCATAGATTGTTTTATGTTGATACCTGCTATTTTCATTCCAGCACCATGATCAATCAAGGACTCCTGTTCATTATCCAAAGTATGACTCATAGTTGATGATGATAATATTGTGTTTTGATGTTTGTTGGATAGTGTGTTTTGATGATTGTTGGATATTGTGTTTTGTTGATGACAATACTGTGTTTTGATGTTGACAAACACTATGAGTCTCATATGTTTGATGTCATATGTGTTTACTTCATACAGTACTTGTTACAAGCATTAACTGTGAGCATTAACTGTGAGCATGGCATAGACTGTTCACTCGTCTGTCTGCATGAGACACCAAGTCCACACATTGCATCGTGTGCTTCTCATTTAAAGTCTATATATCCGCATGCTAGCAAGTCTTCAAAGTCCATACATTGCATCCGCATGCTAGAAAGTCTTCAAAGTCCATACATTGCATGCTTCACTCTAAGTCTATACAGCCAATGTCTCACATATGCAAAGTATGTATAACGCTGCATCACGAAGTAAAGTCTGTACAACGTTTTGGCTAGAATGCAGCATCTTATGTTAAGTCTGTACAACATGCATCAGTGCATTAACAAGTCTATACATCGTGCATGCAACGTCTCTCAAGTCTATATAAGGTTTGGCTAAAATGCATCGCCTCTCAAGTCTGTACAAGGTCTACCTAGAATGCATTCACTAAAGTCTATACATTCATCTCTAAGGCAAAGTCTATACATCGCATGCATTGCACACTGCAAGTCTATACAGCCCAAGTCTGTACATCGACCGTCTCATTCAGCGTCTCACTCTTGCAAGTCTGTACATTGCTTATCTTTACCTACGTTCAGACACCAAGTCTATACATTGCTCACAGCACACACTAAGTCTGCACATCGTCCCCTTGCTTCAAGTCTGTACATTGGCCAAGTCTACACATCGCCGTGTTCACTTGTTTCAAGTCTGCACATTGGTTCAGGCTTTCCAAGTTTGTACATTGGCCCTCAAGCTTTCCAAGTCTGTACATTGGCCTTCAAGCTTTCCAAGTCTGCACATTGGTTCAGGCTTTCCAAGTCTGTACATTGGCCCTCAAGCTTTCCAAGTCTGTACATTGGCCGTCAAGCTTTCCAAGTCTGTACATTGGCCCTCAAGCTTTCCAAGTATGTACATTGGCCTTCAAACTTTCCAAGTCTGTACATTGGCCTTCAAGCTTTCCAAGTCTGTACATTGGCCAAGTGTCTTGTGCTTTGAAGCTTTATCAAGTCTATACATTCGTTTATCAAAGTCTACACATTGCATCGTGTTTCAAAGTCTATACATCGCTATGCATTCCTTGATTTCAAATTCTGTACATTCTGGTTGCTTCATAGCAAGTATGCACATCCCGCTTGCACTAAGTCTGTACATGGTCCTGGTGCTCGCAAGTCTGTACATTGATTTGGCGCTCGCAAAGTCTGTACACCAGCTTGGCGCTCACAGAGTCTTGCTGCATCTATGTGCTAGCCCATGCATTGTCAAGTCTATACAGCGTCTCTTAGCGTCTTGTGCATTCAGCATAGAAAGTTTGTACATTCGTTGACAAACTCATGCATAAACAGTAAGACAAAGTCTGTACATTCGGTGACAGCTTGTCTAAGCATCTCATGCATTCAATGTGCATACTTTCATTCTATTTGTGCATCTCCTTCAGAAGTCTGTACAATCCTTTAAGCATTCAAGTCTATACACTATTGTGTCTGCATTGCATACACTTCAAGTCTACACACTTCAATTGATGCATCAAGTCTGTACAAGCTCAGCTCATTCATCAAAGTGACTCGATGTATATACTTTCTCATATTCTTTCCTGTCAGATAAATTAACTTGCACTGATAGTTAATCTGTTCTAACAGGACTGTTGATTCGAGGAGGTTAATGATGCACGTGATCCAAGAATAGGAGATGGCACTGATCGTGCCACGTGGACTGAACCTTCTAGGCGGGAATCGTCGAGAGCACACGCCCTAGCTGCTTGCTGCTGCTATAAAAGGAAGGCTTCTTCCTCAGAAGAAGGTTGATCGTGAAAAAAGAGAAGCAGATAGAGAAAGAGAGTGATCGAGATAGAAGGAAAGAGCTGCAGTAGTAGGAAAAGAAGAAGAGAAAATAAGAGACAGAGAGAGCCTGCGAAAGAGAAGAAAAAGAAGAGTGAGAAGAAGAGAGAGCTAGAGTAAAAGAAGCTTCAACTGAAGATCAGTTTCTGCTGGGCCGTGGATCAAATCCAGGCCAGCCAGCTCCTGCGAGAGCCACATTTTGATTTTATAGTTCTAGCTTTTAGTTGTTGTATTTTCTTTTCAAACTGAACATTGTTCTTCCGATTCTCTGGTTGGAGATCGGGTTCCTCCTGTGGACTCAGGAGAAGGGAGACTGTGTCTCTGGTCTACAAGTGACTGAGTGTCGCTTGTGAGTTCCCTCTGGTTTCAGAGGAAGGGAGTCTTTGACTCCGATTGTAGGTAGTGGTTGCTACCTGTGTGTTCCCTCCTGGTCTGGAGGAAGAGAGACCTAGTCTCTGGTCGCAAGTGGCTGGGAGTCACTTGTGGTTCCCTCTGGCTTTCAGAGGAAGGGAGAGTTGGGTCTCCGGTTGCTAGTGACTGTGTGTCACTAGTGGGTTCCCTCCGGTTGGGAGGAAGAGGGGAGGCTGTTCCCCTGGTCAAGCTGTGTGGCAGCAACTTGTTTGCGGACTGAGTCTGCTTTCTAGCTGATTGCTAGTGGAAGCCTCACTCCGGTTGGGAGTGAGGGGTGGACGTAGGTCTGTGGACTGAACCACCTAAAAAATCCCTTGTGCAGTGGTTTGTTTGATTGCTTGCTTCCGCTAGATGCATGCTAGGACCGTGATCTGATTGATTATTCATGTCCTAGAGTTTAATTGGGTTTGCATCCTTTATGTTTGAGCAATTGTCCACTGATCTTGTGCTTATCATTTCATACGAATTTTAAATTGGTCAAAACTCTTTAGAACATCCATTCACCCCCCCTCTGGATCTGTGTTTATCAAATATTATCCAATCATTCATATCATAATTATCGAATTCATAAGATACCTCATCTTCATCTTTTTCTTCGTTTTCTTCTTGCTGTCCATCAACGTCCACCATCATACATGTGTTGTGATTCCTGGTAAGCTTTAATTTCTCTAGAATCTCCTTGGCGGACCTGCAAGAAGAAACACATGAGATTAGAGTTCTATCAAGTGATGCTTTCATTAAGTCTAATGCTCTAGAGTTGATAGAATCCTTCAATCTATCCCTATCAGTCCATTTAGATATATCTTTTGATAATTTGTGTGGACCGTGGACAATGACTTTCCAAAGTTCATGATCTGTCGATCTAACATACTGATGTAAGTTCTTCAGCCATAGATCAAGATCATTACCTTTGAAGATTGGCGGATGAGCCATTACAACAGATAGAAAGCAACGACACACAAGACAATCGACAAGAATGCACAGCAAACAGATGAGCAAAGCTAGGCACTAAGACAGTGAAGCAAAACACCGAGCACCAGAAACCCACTCTGAAATGCACCACAGAAGATGCAGGATCTGCTGCGGATTGTTAGATCCTATGCACAACAACCTAGCTCTGATACCAATTGTTGAGACATGTGCGATAGATTCAGAGGGGGGGTGAATGAATCTCCCCTTAAAAATATAGCCTAATAAAAAAATAATGCTCAGATATGCGGACTAAAAGAACAGTTGCAGATATATTCTGAAAATACTTAGAAGGATCTCGCAAAGCAACACAAAGAATAAGCTCTCACTCGATCTTAAGCAAACATCTAATGTGCGAAGCAATAAGATGAACACATAAGAAAATCAAACCACAAGGGACACCAGGATTTTTAGGTGGTTCGGTCCACAGACCTACGTCCACCCCTCACTCCAAACCGGAGTGAGGCTTCCACTAGCAACGCTAGAACAGCAGACTCAGTCTGCAATAAATGCTGCCACACAGCTTGACCAGGGGAACAACCTCCCCTCTTCCTCCCAACCGGAGGGAACCACTAGTGACACCCAGTCACTAGCAAACCAGAGACTGAAGTCTCTCTTCCTCCAGACCAGGAGGGAACACCTGGACTTGCAACCCACAAGACCAGAACCGGAGACAAATCTCCCTTCCTCCAAACCAGGAGGGAACCCACAAGTGACTCCCAGTCACCTGTAAACCAGAGGTCTCGGACCTCTCTTCCTCCACAAAGGAGGGAACCACTGATGACACAAGGTCACCAGCAAACCGGAGAAACAAATCTCCCTTCTCCTGAAACCACAGGAGGAACCCGATCCCCAACAGGGCAATCGGAAGAACAAGGTAAAGGAAAACAATAAAAGATAAAAATCACAGCGACAGAAAGCTGGAGAAATGAAAAGCACAAAGTAGCTCTCGCAGGAGCAAACTGGATTGGATCTGATCCAAATTCCAGTGAAGACAATGAAGCTCTCTTCTTCTTCATGACCTCTCTATCTCTTAATCTTTTTCTTCTTCTCAACTCATGCTCTCTCTTTTTCTCTTTTTCTTCTGCTACTTCTCTGCCCTTTCTGCTTCAGCTCTTCTTCTTTCGATCACTCTCTTTCTTCTGTCTTTCACCCACTTCTTGATCAGTCTTCTCCAGATGGAGGAGGCTTCATATTTATAGCAGCAATAATTAGGGCGTTGTCCTCGGATCACGTGCCCTTCATAGGCTTCATGAACAGTACCTGTCACACAGTCATAAGAAAATAATCAGAAGGATGTATAGACTTGCTGGGTAACTGAAGGCCACCGTGTACAGACTTAGTGTGAAGGATAGAATGTATAGACTTAGAAATAAGGAGTGTACAGACTTTAGCTTGAAGAACGTTCAGCCTTTGAGTGCTGAAGAGTGTACAGACTCGTTTGATCGTGCATGCTACAATGTGTTGACTTGTGTTTGTGCAGAAGATAATGTATAGACTTATGAATTGATGCAGACACAAGCTGTATAGACTTTGAGAGCATGCAGACAGTGTGCAAACTTGCTGTAATGACCGATGCCCAACTGCATGGTGTATGGACTTAGAGTGCATGAGACAGCAGTGTCTAGACTTCAAGGCAAAGGCTGGAGTGTGACGGATGTATAGACTTTAGAAGACGATGCATTGTAGGCTAACGTTGTACAGACTTTGATAGCGTGAGACACTGAACGAGACGGTCGGATGTACAGACTTGAACGTGTGTGTGCTAGACAGATGAATGCAGATGTACAGACTTTATGTGATGCCATCCGAAGCATGTATAGACTTGAACCCAGAGACGCTGCATGAGACGATGGATGAGACGATGCATTGTATAGACTTATGTTATGCAATGTTCACACTGTACAGACTTTAAGAGACGATGCACTGCACAAGCCAACCGATGTACAGACTTGAAGAAATGCATGCTACAGTGCAATGTATAGACTTAGTGCAATGCAAAGGCTGTATGGACTTAGCGTGCAATGCAAAGGCTGTATAGACTTAGCATGCTTCAAAGCAACTATGTGCAAACCTGGCGATGTATAGACTTGCACAGTTCTAGCCAAGGGATGTATAGACTTTAAGTGATAGCCCAATGTACAGACTTGCTGAACTGAACGTAGGAAAAGATAAGGAGTGTATAGACTTGCTCAGTTCAGAATGTAGGTGAAGATGCAATGTATAGACTTTAAGTCCAATGCAAAAGGATGTACAGACTTTGAGACTTAATGCAAGGTGGCGAATGTACAAACTTGCCAATGTATAGAATTGATCTAAGCAAGATACAGGGCCGATGTATAGACTTGAGCTAAGCAAGCTACAGGGCCGATGTATGGACTTGAGCTAAGCAATGCATGAACAATGTGGCGATGTACATACTTGGCCAATGCTGTGAACAATGTATAGACTTTGAGTGACCTTATGCAAAGGCAATGTACAGACTTGAACGCATGATGTGCCATGCGATGTATAGACTTCCCAACAGCAAGGCTTTGCTATGAATGTGCAGACATGATGAAATGAGGCATGTACAGACTTGAACTCTTGCAATTGAAGGCTGTACAGACTTGGTCGTGTATGTGAGACAAGGCAGACACTGTACAGACTTGGTTATGCATGGTGAGACAAGGCAGACGCTGTACAGACTTGGTCGAGATGATGCATAAGATGCTGCTAGACGCTGTACACACTTGAAGTAATGCATGCAGGAGACGATGTACAGACTTGGTCTTGCGACCAGGGGCTGTACAGACATGATGTGCAGACTATGTGTGTGTGCAGATAAGACACTGTATGGACTTGAGAGCGACCAGAACAATGTACAGACTTTGACATGATGCATAAGATGCATGAAATGCATTGGCTGTACAGACTTGATCGATTAACAACAGATGAGTGTATAGACTTTAGCTATCAAGCTTCAGGCAGGCTGTCTAAGGATGTATGAGTCTAAGTCTAGACTGTGCAGAGGGAGTGATACACTGGCTGTGCAGACAACACTCATTGTACAGACTTAACCTGACTGTGCAGACAACACCCGTTGTACAGACTTAACCTGAGTAGATATGAAATGCATGAGTCTAAGTCTAGATATTCAGAGAAACAAGGTTATGAAATGTAGACATTCATTGACTTATGGCAGTTATGAAATGCACCAATGCACACAGCCTATTCAGACATTCATTGACTTATGGCAGTTATGAAATACATCAATGCACACAGCCTATTCGATGTAATGATACTCAAATAAGATGTTCATTGAAACATTCACATATGCTACAAATAAGATGTTTATTGAAACATTCACATATGCAACACAAACAGATTCATCTGCAGACACAACAGATGATGACTTATAGTGTTTGCTATCATCAAAATCACAGGGACATAACAATCTCCCCCTTTTTGATGATGGCAACACTATGAGTCATACTGACTTGATCAAATATTTCTCCCCCTTTGACTTCAGCAAAAAAACATTAGTTGAAGAGGGAAGAATAAGGCTGCATAAGATGAGTGAATTAAGAGCTCCCCCTTTGACTAAGCTCCCCCTTAATGGCAATTAGCTCCCCCTGAATAGAATAATGATCAGAAACATTTTGAAGGTTGAAACCAATTGAGATGAAGGGAGAATATCAACAAAAGCACAGGGACACTCAAGAATGCTGACTAGATCTCCCCCTTTATGAAAGACACTCAGCATGACAGGAAAGCTCCCCCTAATTAGATGGAGTGAAAGAGGTGATGAGCATCTATCAGCAAAACACATGGATACTCAAGGATTACCACAGTCTGTAATCACAGTGAATAAATGAGGAAGAAGATTTTCGTTAACACACCAAATTCATAAATCTTGATGACCGAATTTCAGACTCTTCAATTATAATAGATTATGAATGAGTTGAAACTTACTTTCATGATTTAAGAGTGATGTATTCAAAGTTTATCAAGAAAATTCAATACTCATATCTGAAACACCTTTTAATAGTAGTGAACCAAAGACTCATCTGAAATTCATGTTTAACCTCCTTTCATCTTACTCATTTAAATTCAATGTCACCTATGGAAGTTACACAAGATAATATTGAGATTAAACAAGAAAAAAAATGTGTCTGAATTTGCCTTTAGTTTTTCAGAATTTTCTATTTATCAGCACTTATTTTTCCTGAGCAAGTTTGGTTCAGTCAACACCTTTTTACGTGAGACACAACACGTCTTAGGTGAAGTGACCCAGTTACTCAGTGTGACAACCATATTGCCTCTCAAGGAGAACATAGTTAGCAATGAGGAGTGTCTTTTTACATGAGGAGACACCTTGATCAGAGGCCAGAATCCCCAGTTACTCAACACAACCATGCCATTGCTCTGTCAGATTTTCAATCATTTTTATAAGAGAGGTAATTATGGCACTTCATGACATGAGGTTACTCTATTTCTTTGATGGATACCTCAGTTTCTCTGTGACCAAAATCATTACTCTTATTTTAAAATTTTTAAGTGTTTTCTGAATTTTCAAACAAAGCTCAGTACACAAAATTGTTTAAGAACAATACTTTCTACATGTATCTTAACCAAAGATAGCCATGTCCTTTAAAATTTCAGATTTCAGAAAGTTTTGCATGAAGTTATATGAGATAATTGGTTAAGATTTATTAAGCAAATGATTCAGATACTTTCATGTCTTTTAGATCAAAGCTTAATGAATACATTAGTCTTAAATCAATTTGATATATCAGACATTCTTAAGCCAATATAATAGAAGATTCTTCTTTTCAGAATATGTCTGATTTTTGATTAGGGTGCAGTGACTAAAATCTTTCCTCATTCATAATGAATCAACATCGACATTGCAGCACATCAGTGGAGTCAACAAAACATTTTTATTGAGAGAATAGCAGAAATTAATCATGATAAGACAAGGGGTGAACATTAGAACAGTGCTGTTTAGAAATCAATAGCTGAGTCTGGAGTACAGACAGAATAGCTACACAAGTGGAAACAACAGTGAATTCAAGTGAACCACACAATTGCCAAGAGAATGAATCAGATTGCTAGACAGTAGGAGTTCAAGAGATGAAGAAGTGATCAAACAAGTATGCTCTCACTGTCTAGATGCAATGGAATATCCTTTTAGGTTTTTCAAATTTTATGTTATGCAATGCACTGCTCTATATGAAGTCTTGACCCTTGGTACTTGGCGGAGCACTTGGTCTAAAAGACCACTTCACACATAGTAAGAGCCTTCAGACAGATTTCCCTGCCTTTTGGTAGCTTACCATTTAATATACCATAGTGGTCATGCAAATCAATGTAATACAACATACACAAAGTTTGACATATCATGCATCATGACATTTATATGCAATGCATTCAGAGATAAACTACAATCATTTCCATGAGCATTTCAGATTTTTCAATTAGATTCAGTTAGACAATGCACAAAAGAATTATCATGATATGCAGTGCATTCAGATCACACAAATTCAGAATACAGAGTTTTCAGAATTTACCTGAATGGGGCTTTATCATCTTGGGTGCCTTGGTTTATTTACCCCTCTTTTTATTCCTCAATCCAAGGCACACCTGCAAATTTTGATCATTTTGATCCTGCTGGGACCCAAGTAGCTTTGGGTCCTGCCTTAGCCCTGACAAGTGTTCTAACCTGTTTCTTAGCTAGATCAACATCAAATTTCATCAGAAAGCAATCATCCATAGAATGTCCAAATTTTCCACAATATCTACATGTACCAACAGAATTTTTGACTTTATTATGATGCACATTAGCAAAAACATTTGGCCTATGTGCATGAGCATAAGATTGTCTGTTGCTTACATGAACATTTTGTATCTTATTCTTAATCAGCCAACATTCAGAAGATTTGTGACCTTGCTTCCCACAGTTATAGCATGAAAGTCTTGCAAATGATTTTGCAGGGAATTTGACTACATGGGGGTTAACAAACTTCTTCTGAACATGCCAACAGTCCTTGACTGTATGGCCATTTTTCCCAAACTCGAAGCATCTGATATGCTTACTTTTAAAACCATTCCCTGCCCACCAACATTCAGAAGTTCGGTGGCCAATTTTTCCACATTCAAAGCATGAAAGATTCTTTTCTTCAAAAATAGTTTTATTCCTACCAAAAACATTTTTATTTACAGGAAATTTGACAAATTCAAAATTAAGTTTATTTCCCTGTTTATGCCAACAGTGGGCTGCAATGTGGCCCAGCTTGCCACAACAATAACATTGAATTTTATTTTTCTGAAAACCATGATTCTTAACATGGTCTTTCCAAGCATGAGTTTTGTCAAATTTCAGATCATCCTCCTTCATCACAAAGCACTCAGTTATCTCATGACCAAATTTCCCACAATAATAACATGACCCCCTTTTAGTATGAGTTTGTGGGAGATCATGTGACTTGTGTGCAGCAATTTTTGTAATAACAGGAGTGTCTTTGTCCTTTTTCTGTAGATTGTCATTCTTTTTCAATTTTTGAGTTTGTTCTACAGTTTTGGGACTAACAGTGGATTTTTGGTTTTTCTGAGCACTGAATTTGAAGATAGGTGCACTAGATGTACTAGTTGGCTCAGAGCTGCACACAAATGAAGTGTGAAGCTTACTATCAATGCCCTTTTTATTTGCTGGGTTAAAACCCAAACCCTCACGTTGGAAATTAATTTTACAACCAAGGAGCTTGTCTAAATTATCCTTTCCACTCACAAATCTTTCAAGAGATTTGTTCATGCTAGTGATTTCAGATTCAAGTTTTGAAACATTAAGGTCTAGGCCTACACTTTCAGTTTCATAAGAAATGACCTGATTATGCAATGCATCATTCAGATTTTTCAATGTTTCATTTTCCTGTTCGAGTTTAGCAAGATTTTCAGATTGATTCTCATCAACAACACATTTTCCTTTTTCTAGAGTAAGCAGTCTCTCTGACATAGTAGTGTTTAACTGCTTCAACTCTTCATTCCCTTTTTGTATCAGTTTCAATTTTTCATTTTCAGATTTCAAATTTTTGATTTATTCAGCAGAATTTTCGTTATTAGCAATGGAACTTAGTTGTTCTATTTGAACTTCTTCTCTCTGTTCATTTTTCAAACTTTCATTGAGCAATTCATTATTCTCATTTCTTAAAGAGGCAACTATATCCTTATACCATTCAAGATCAAATTGAAGACTCTCATTAACTTCTTTCAGACATGAGCAATCCTTGCAAACAAATTCACATGTAATTTCAGCATTGACTTTTGAGCTCTGTTTCCTAAGACATTCATTCTCAGATCTTAAGACATTCAATTCAGAGCTAACACACTCTAAATCTTTTATCAGTTTTTCATTCTGAACTACATTATCGTTATGAGCCTGATCATCATCAATCAAGCTAAGTCTTTCTTTTAGTTCAGCAATTTCACAAGCAAGCTCTTGATTTTCCTTTTCATGTAAACCAATTTGTTTCATAAGCATTCCCTTTTCAGATTTCAAATGATCTAGATCTGAAGTAACAGAGTCAAACTCTTTTAGTTGTCTTCTGAATATCTCATTTTCTGTCTTCAGAATTACCATATCCTCACCTCCAGAATTAGCATTCACATGATCATTCAACTTCCGTTTTAGAGATTTATTTCGTTTTCTCAACTTTTCGTAAGCATCAAGCAAATCATTGTATGCTACAATCCAATCATTCATATCATAATTATCGAATTCATAAGATACCTCATCTTCATCTTTTTCTTCATTTTCTTCTTGCTGTCCATCAACGTCCACCATCATACAGGTGTTGTGATTCCTGGTAAGCTTCAATTTATCTAGAATCTCCTTGGCGGACCTGCAAGAAGAAACACATGAGATTAGAGCTCTGTCAAGTGATGCTTTCATTAAGTCTAATGCTCTAGACTTGACAGAATCCTTCAATCTATCCCTATCAGTCCATTTAGATATATCTTTTGATAATTTGTGTGGACCGTGGACAATGACTTTCCAAAGTTCATGATCAGTCAATCTAACATACTGATGTAAGTTCTTCAGCCATAGATCAAGATCATTACCTTTGAAGATTGGCGGATGAGCCATTACAACAGATAGAAAGCAACGGCACACAAGACAATCGACAAGAATGCACAGCAAACAGATGAGCAAAGCTAGGCACTAAGACAGTGAAGCAAAACACCGAGCACCAGAAACCCACTCTGAAATGCACCACAGAAGATGCAGGATCTACTGTGGATTGTTAGATCCTATGCACAGCAACCTGGCTCTGATACCAATTGTTGAGACATGTACGATAGATTTAGAGGGGGGGTGAATGAATCTCCCCTTAAAAATATAGCCTAATAAAAAACTAATACTCAGATATGCGGACTAAAAGAACAGTTGCAGATATATTCTGAAAATACTTAGAAGGATCTCGCAAAGCAACACAAAGAATAAGCTCTCACTCGATCCTAAGCAAACATCTAATGTGCGAAGCAATAAGATGAACACATAAGAAAATCAAACCACAAGGGACACTAGGATTTTTAGGTGGTTCGGTCCACAGACCTATGTCCACCCCTCACTCCAAACCGGAGTGAGGCCTCCACTAGCAACGCTAGAACAGTAGACTCAGTCTGCAACAAATGCTGCCACACAGCTTGACCAGGGGAACAACCTCCTCTCTTCCTCCCAACCGGAGGGAACCACTAGTGACACCCAGTCACTAGAAAACCAGAGATCGAAGTCTCTCTTCCTCCAGACCAGGAGGGCACACCTGGACTTGCAACCCACAAGACCAGAACCGGAGACAAATCTCCCTTCCTCCAAACCAGGAGGGAACCCACAAGTGACTCCCAGTCACCTGCAAACCAGAGATCTCGGACCTCTCTTCCTCCACAAAGGAGGGAACCACTGATGACACAAGGTCACCAGCAAACCGGAGAAACAAATCTCCCTTCTCCTGAAACCACAGGAGAAACCCGATCCCCAGCAGGGAAATCGGAAGAACAAGGTAAAGGAAAACAATAAAAGATAAAAATCACAGCGACAGAAAGCTGGAGAAATGAAAAGCACAAAGTAGCTCTCGCATGAGCAAACTGGATTGGATCTGATCCAAATTCTAGTGAAGATAATGAAGCTCTCTTCTTCTTCACGACCTCTCTATCTCTCAATCTTTTTCTTCTTCTCAACTCATGCTCTCTCTTTTTCTCTTTTTCTTCTGCTACTTCTCTGCCCTTTCTACTTCAGCTCTTCTTCTTTCGATCACTCTCTTTCTTCTGTCTTTCATCCACTTCTTGATTAGTCTTCTCCAGATGGAGGAGGCTTCGTATTTATGGCAGAAGCAATTAGGGCGTTGTCCTCGGATCACGTGCCAGGTGCCAACCTCGGATCACGTGCCCTTCATAGGCTTCACGAACAGTACATGTCACATAGTTATAAGAAAATAATCAGAAGGATGTACAGACTTGCTGGGTAACTGAAGACCACCGTGTGCAGACTTAGTGTGAAGGATAGAATGTATAGACTTGAGCTAAGCAAGCTACAGGGCCGATGTATAGACTTGAGCTAAGCAATGCATGAACAATGTGGTGATGTACAGACTTGGCCAATGCTATGAACAATGTATAGACTTTGAGTGACCTTATGCAAAGGCAATGTACAGACTTGAACGCATGTTGTGCCATGCGATGTATAGACTTCCCAGTAGCAAGGCTTTGCTATGAATGCGCAGACTTGATGAAATGAGGCATGTACAAACTTGAACTCTTGCAATTGAAGGCTGTACAGACTTGGTCATGTATGCGAGACAAGGCAGACGTTGTACAGACTTGGTTATGCATGGCGAGACAAGGGAGACGCTGTACAGACTTGGTTATGCATGGCGAGACAAGGCAGACGCTGTACAGACTTGGTCAAGACGATGCATAAGACGCTGCCAAACGCTGTACACACTAGAAGTAATGCATGCAGGAGATGATGTATAGACTTGGTCTTGCGACCAGGGGCTGTACAGACATGATGTGCAGACTATGTGTGTGTATGCAGACAAGACACTGTATGGACTTGAGAGCGACCAGAACAATGTACAGACTTTGACATGATGCATAAGACGCATGAAATGCATTGGCTGTACAGACTTGATCGATTAACAGTAGATGAGTGTATAGACTTCAGCTATCAAGTTTCAGGCAGGCTGTCTAAGGATGTATGAGTCTAAGTCTACACTGTGCAGAGAGAGTGATACACTGGCTGTGCAGACAACACCTGTTGTACAGACTTAACCTGACTGTGCAGACAACACCCGTTGTACAGACTTAACCTGAGTAGATATGAAATGCATGAGTCTAAGTCTAGACATTCAGAGAAACAAGGTTATAAAATGCAGACATTCATTGACTTATGGCAGTTATGAAATGCACCAATGCACACAGCCTGTTCAGACATTTATTGACTTATGGCAGTTATGAAATGCACCAATGCACACAGCCTGTTCGATGTAATGATACTCAAATAAGATGTTCATTGAAACATTCACATATGCAACAAATAAGATGTTCATTGAAACATTCGCATATGCAACACAAACAAATTCATCAACATTCACATATGCAACACAAACAGATTCATCTGCAGACACAACAGATGATGACTTATAGTGTTTGCTATCATCAAAATCACAGGGACACAATAATCTCCCCCTTTTTGATGATGGCAACACTATGAGTCATACTGACTTGACTTTCAGGAGTTCTGTCTTAAGAAAAACCAGAAAATTGAAAATATTTTAACTGATCATGGAGGTGAGTTTGAAAACTCACAGTTTGATGAATTCTGCAGGTCAAATGGAATTCATCACAAGTACTCCTCACCAAGGACACCCGAGCAAAATGGAGTTGTAGAGAGGAGGAACATAACCTTGGTGGAGATGGGTCGTACACTCTTGGTTGAAGGTGGTCTACCAAGGAAGTTCTGGGCTGAAGCAGTAAATACTACATGTTATGTAATTAACAGAGCCATGGTAAGACCTTCTACCCAGAAAACACCCTATGAGATCATAAAGGGTAAGAAACCTTCTATTGCTCATTTCAAGGTTTTTGGTTGTAAATGTTTTATTCATATAAATGATAAAAGAGACCTTGATAAATTTGAACCTAAAGGTGAACCAGGAATTTTTCTTGGTTACTCTGAAAACACCCGAGCATATAGAGTGTATAATCTATATTCCAAAACTGTTGAAGAATCTCCACATATTGTTTTTGATGAATCTTTGGTAAAGTCTAATATTGGTCAATGCAGGAATGAAGACAATGGTGATATTCTGAAAGAAGGGAATCCTGCAGACAAATCCGAAGATGAGGAAGGAAATGAAGAGCTTAATGAAGAAGAGCCTACAGTTCAGGGGGAGGTAAATGAAAATCATGATAATGAAATTGTCAACATTAGATATCTAAAAGATCATCCTGTAGATAATGTGATTGGCAATTTGCATGACCCTCCTAGGACTAGAGGCCACTTAAGAATTAAAAATGAATTGAATGCATATGCCTTTGTATCAAATGTAGAACCCAAGTCCATTGACTGTGCTCTTAAGGATGTGCATTGGATTAATGCCATGCATGAAGAGCTCAATCAATTTGATAGGAATAAGGTGTGGCACTTGGTTCCACCTCCTGATCATGAAACAGTCATAGGGACTAAATGAGTATTCAGAAATAAAACTGATGAATCAGGGAATGTCATTAAAAATAAGGCCAGACTTGTAGCTCAGGGGTATAACCAGGAATTTGGAATTGACTTTGAAGAGTCTTTTGCCCCTGTATCCAGGTTAGAAGCTATCAGAATCTTATTGGCTTATGCATGTTCCCTAGGAATAAATCTTCAACAGATGGATGTAAAATTTGCTTTTCTGAATGGGGAAATCAGTGAGGATGTCTATGTGAGGCAGCCTCCTGGCTTTGAATGTTTAGACTTCCCCAATCATGTTTATAAACTTCGTAAAGCTCTTTATGGTCTTAAGCAAGCTCCTAGAGCTTGGTATGACAGGTTGTACAGATAAGAACTTCACAAGAGGTGTAGTTGATCAAACCTTGTTCACTAAGGTAAGTCATTCAGATATTCTTATTATTCAAATTTATGTGGATGACATTCTTTTTGGGTCAACTAACCCCAAACTGTGTGAGGAGTTTTCTCAGATTATGACTAATGAGTTTGAAATGAGCTCAATGGGCGAGCTCAAATTATTTCTTGGACTGCAAGTGACACAGTCAAAAGATGGAACTTTCATCTCTCAGTCCAAGTACATAAGGGATTTATTGAAGAAGTACAAGATGAATAACCTCAAGGAAATAGCTGCTCCAATGGGTACCTCAACCAGTTTAGATGAAGATCCTCAAGGTAAACCAGTGGACCAAAGGCTATATAGAGGTATGATCGGATCCCTTCTATATCTTACAGCATCTAGGCCTGATATTCAATTTGCAGTGTGTTTATGCTCTAGATTTCAGGCTAGTCCTAAAGAATCACATCTTAAATATGTGAAAAGGATTTTTAGGTATTTACTAGGCACCCAAGAGCTAGGTCTTTGGTATCCTGCCAAGTGTGAGTTAGAACTTCTAGCCTACACTGATGCAGATTATGCTAGGTGTTGAGTAGATAGAAAAAGTACTAGTGGCTACTATCAATTCCTTGGTGGCTGTCTAGTATCTTGGGCATCCAAGAAGCAACACACAGTTACTTTGTCCACAGTTGAAGCTGAATATGTTGCAGGTGGTAACTGTGCAGCCCAAGTACTTTGGATCAAGCACCAACTGGTTGATTATCAAATAAAACTGGAATGTATTCCAATCTTGTGTGATAATGTCACGCCCCGAGCGCGGAAGATACCCGGAGGTGCGCGGCGTGTCTATATCAATCATGTCAATCAGAGTGGTCGTGTATTCGACACAAAGATAGAGATGCGCAAAATAGCAAGATAACCCAATCCTTTATTCTTTTATAATAGACTATTACAAATCCAATACTCTGTTTAATAAAAAGAAAAGTACATAGTTGACTCAAGAAACTATAGAAAAGACTAGATGACACTTGAGCAGCTCTATCACTTTCACTATTGACCATTCCCATCCGATTGACTTCCATTATCGTCGGACTTACCTGAAAAGTACAAAGGGGGCAAATGGAATGAGCGAACGCTCAGTAGGAAATTATATCTCAAGTACTAGCAAGGGGTTTAAGTAATTACATTTTCATGAATGCAATAAGGCTGTGCATGCTCGCATAAAATGACAAGATAGAGAGAATGTAATATGAAAGAAATAAGATGGAATAATCATGAACTTTCAACAAGATAACAAGTTTATTCAAGATATTCCAGCAAGTACGTTTAACAAGTCATGTCAAGAACTTTGGCTATCATGTATCAAGCAAGTAAATTACCCTTTTTCGGGCCACGCATTTCATGTCAAGTCAAGTACGATTTCAAGTACAAGATGTGTGCGGAATGTCCAATCAAGCAAGTCAAGTACTCGGTATAATGCTAGATACCTTATCATTTTAACTCCCATGGGCACAAGTACTTTCGGGTGCTCCTCCCAGGACCAGATCGGGCTCTATAAGCGCAGGCATTTATCATGTGTTTTGACATCCACTCTTGTTCATAGCCAACATAGAATTTCAATAATCAAGCTTGTAGACACGTACGACAACTTTGATAGAATAGAGTCCAAAATATGACAAAGGACATAGATTGGCGATAATAACGGTATAATCATGATTATCGATGAAACTAGGTGGAGTTAGGTTCCCTTAACTTAGGTACCATGACAAATCGATATGGACATTCTATATATAGAATTGAGGTCCATATGAATAGTATATTAAAGGTAAGATACCCTCATTCTTATCATAGAATTGAGGTTTACAAGAATGACATGATATGGCATGATATCATCATCCCATTAAGAATTTCTTATGATACACTCTTTGTATAATCGTAAGGGCCGGTATACCATGTTTCTTTAGAGTGACATGGCATCAATGGTGTAATGGGTTTTTAGGGTACAACCAGCTCAGTCGGCCTTGAGGGAATCCAAGGCTACGAGGAGTCTTACGGAGGTCTCTATGACTAACTCGCTAGTCCAAAGGAACGGAATGTCCAATGGAGAGCTTGTATGTCAATGAGAGTTGAGTGTGATCGATGAAACAACGTGAAAAGTGGGACTATACTCACGGAGTGGAGAATAGTGCCGATATATAAATATTATATAATATGAAACCATCGGTTATAGAATCAGGATAAAAAATCAGTTTACAGAAAATAACGACTTAGGTCAAGTCGTTTCTCAAGTAAGTAACGCCTAAGAGAAGGGCGTTTACACATGTTCCGTTTTGCAGAATTTTCAATAATTCAGTAATTTATCTAAAACGCGCCCTGGACGGGGTCATTTCTTAAAGAGTTGACGACTACAGTAGCAGGCATCTCATTATATATATTTTTGACAGAATTTCAATAATTTTTCACGATTTGTCTAAAACACGCCCTGGCAAGGGGCGTTACTGTTTAATTCTATATTACAGAATATATGTATTTCAGGATTTTGACCGATAAACGCCCTAGGAAGGGGCGTGTATTTTCAATTTACGCCCTATGGCAGGGCGTTAACATGTGGAAAACGACTTTGTCAAGGTCGTTACTTAAAGTTTCTGCAGGAAATTTGAAGGACAGTAATAATTTCAGGATAACAGAGGAACGAAGATAATATCAGGACAGTAACGTTAGCAGGTTGAAGACAGAGGATCATGCATCATGATTTCATAGATAATCAGTTCTTAAGGTGGGTGATTAACGGTTTAAAGAAATTAACGCCTGAGTACAGGGCGTCAAATATGAAATTGACGACCTGGGCATGGTCGTGTCTTGTAAATTAGCGCCCTTGACAGGGGCGTCTCTTTCAAAATATTTCAGAAACGAAAATAAAACTGTATGCATGCCATGCTTATACATATATCTTGCGTTATTTTATTTGGGCTACAGTGACTTGAGAAAATCCTACCTTTAATGGAACGTGAAGGATGAGATAGAAGATGAGCTCTGTTGCAACAAAAAATCCGCAACAGCAGCAGCAGCAGCCGGAAGAAGAACAAATGTTCTTCAAAGATCTTCACGCTACAGAACCTGTAGAGGAAGAGAAAAAGAAGGAAGATGAAGATGTTAATAATCTTCATAGTTATAATCGACGTTTAAGGAAAAGATAGAAGAATATTACCTATTCTTCGACGGCAGTAGCAGAGTTTCCTGAACAAGAAGAAAACTAATTATTCTTCATATAATCTGAAGCAAGAAAAACAAAAGGGAATAATAAGAAGAACAGTTTATTCTTCACGTACCGTGCAGCAGTAGTTCGTCCAAATAGATTTAGGGTTGGCCGAACAGGTTTATTTATAAGACTTTGGAAGTCCTTATTAGAGCTAGTGATTGTGTGAGGGTAGTATATCCCTAATAGAGTCCTTACTCTATTAGACACTTACTAGATTAGGTTAATCTTTCCCTGGATAAGCTCTGGGTTCGAACGGTTCACGAACGGAATTAACGCCTTTGGTCAGGGCGTCGATTCTTTAATTAACGACCTTGTTCAGGTCGTTTCTTAGGAAGCGCCTTATATAAGGGCGTTCCTTATTTTTAAAACACGCCCAAGATAGGGGCGTTTCTTGGCCTTGCCCTTTTTTGGCGTTGGGTTTTGACGCCGTCAGGTGAGGGCGTCCTTTCTTTAGTCACGCCGTACATAGAGGCGTTTCTTTTCAAATTAACGCCTTTCTAAGAGGCGTTATTTGTAAAATGTTTTATTTCGTCCAGTTAACCCTATTCTTATTATCTGTATTACTTCTGTAATATATATCTTTTAATTCATTTCAAATATTCATTTATCAGGGTTGCTACACCCTCCCCCACTTAAAAAGAATTTGGTCCCCAAATTCCATTGCATATTATGTATATACGCGGAGAGTGTAGAGTATATACCTCTTAGAATAACTCGGGAAATCGTTTCTTCATAGATTCCTCGGTCTCCCATGTCGCTTCGTGTTCCGTATTCTTATTCCATTGCACTTTAAGCATGGGAATAACCTTATTCCTTAGAGCTCGTATTTCACAATCTAAGATTTTCATAGGCTTCTGTTCATATGTGAGATCTTTCTGGATCACCAGATCTCCATGCTCAATAATATGCGATGGATCGCGTACATACTTCTTCAACATGGATATGTGAAATACATTATGTACCTCGGACAATTGAGGAGGCAACGCGATGCGATAAGCAACCTCGCCAACTCTTTCGAGTACCTCAAATGGTCCGATGAATCTTGGCGTAAGTTTGCCCTTAACACCAAATCTTCGTATGCCACGTCCAGGTGATATCTTGAGAAATACATGATCTCCGATTTGGAATTCAAGATCCCTCCTTCTTGTATCTGCATAAGCCTTTTGCCTGGTCTGAGCAACTTGCAATTTTTCTCTGATTACTTGTATCTTCTCAGTTGTATCCCTTACCATGTCTGGACCTAACAGTTGTTTCTCTCCAACTTCGTTCCAGCATAAGGGTGATCGGCAACTCCTTCCATATAAAGCTTCGAAAGGTGCCATTTGGATACTAGCTTGGTAGCTATTATTATATGCAAATTCAACTAGAGGCAAGTGGCCATGCCAGTTTCCTCCAAAGTCAATGATGCATGCTCTAAGCATATCCTCAACAACTTGATTAGTTCTCTCGGTCTGACCATCCGTTTGAGGGTGAAAAGCTGTACTAAAATTTAGTCTTATCCCCAACGAATGTTGTAATCCTTTCCAAAAATGAGAAGTGAAACGGGGATCTCTATCAGACACGATTGAGGCAGGGATTCCATGTATCCTGACTATTTCCTTGATGTATAGTGCAGCTAGTACATCAATTGACCATCGGCTTTTTATTGGCAAGAAATGTGCCGATTTAGTTAATCTGTCAATGATAACCCAGATTCCATCATGTCCTCCTTTAGATTTAGACAAACCCATGATGAAATCCATACCAATATCCTCCCACTTGCATTTAGGAATATCTAGAGGATGTAGTTTTCCAGCAGGCTTTTGGTGTTCCGCCTTGACCTGTTGGCATGTGAGACAGCGTGATACATAGTCCGCAATTTCTTTTTTCATGTTGGGCCACCAAAAGTTCCTCTTTACATCTTGGTACATTTTGGTTGATCCTGGATGAATAGTGTACCTTGATCGGTGAGCTTCATCTAAGATCTTCTTCTTTAATCCTGGACAGTCGGGTATACAAGTTCTACTTTTGAATAATAATCTTTCATCAGAAGTTTGTTGAAAATCAGATTGACCTTCTAATCTGCCTTTGATTTCCACTAATATAGGATCATCATCCTGAAGCGCTTATATCTCAGATAATAAGTCTGACTGTATGCTTACATGAGATAATGTGACAAATTTGGCTTCCTTGTCCAAGCTTATATTGAGCTCGGAGAATTGTTCTAGCAATTTCCATTCTTGTATCATGCAATTGGCTATCATTGCTCTCGGCTTTCGACTAAGGGCATCAGCCACATAATTACCCTTTTCGGGATGATATTGTATATTGAAGTCGAAGTCCTTGAGATATTCTAGCCAGCGTCTTTGTCTCATGTTTAGCTCCTTTTGTGAAAATAGATATTTGAGACTTTTGTGATCGGAGTATACAGTAAACTGCACTTCATATAAGTAGTGTCTCCATATCTTTAGGGCAAATACCACCGCGGCCAGTTCTAAATCATGGACGGGGTAATTCTCCTCATGCTTCTTCAGTTGACGTGAAGAGTATGCTATGACCTTTTCTTGTTGCATTAGGACACATCCGAGGCCAATGCCAGAAGCATCTGTGTAGACCTCAAATTTCTCTCCTTCTATTGGTAGAGCTAACACTGGAGCTGTAGTGAGATGATCCTTGAGAGTTTGGAAACTTCTTTCACATTCCTCACTCCATTCATATCGGATCTCCTTACGAGTTAATCTTGTAAGTGGTACGGCGATTTTAGAGAAATCTTTGATGAATCGCCGATAATAGCCTGCAAGACCTAAGAAACTTCTGATCTCACTTGCATTAGTTAGTTTTTCCCAGTTTCTTACAGCTTCTACCTTTGATGGATCAACAGATAGACCATCCTTGGATATCACATGTCCGAGGAAAGTCACTTCTTCAAGCCAGAATTCACATTTGCTGAGCTTTGCATATAATTGATTTTCCCTCAATACTTGCAATGCGATCCTTAAATGCTCTTCATGTTCTTCCTTAGTCTTGGAATATATCAATATATCATCAATGAAGATTACTATGAATTGATCCAAGTAAGGCCTGAATATGCTATTCATTAACTGCATGAAGGCAGCAGGGGCATTGGTTAGTCCAAAAGGCATAACAACAAATTCATAGTGGCCATACCTGCTTCTGAACGCAGTCTTATGAATGTCCTCATCCTTGATTCTTAACTGATGATATCCCGACCTGAGATCAATCTTGGAAAAATATTTGGATCCGGAAATTTGATCAAATAACTCATCGATTCTCGGCAGTGGATACTTATTTTTGATAGTAAGATGATTCAACTGTCGATAGTCGATGCACAATCTCATGGATCCATCCTTCTTCTTTACAAATAAGACTGGTGCTCCCCACGGGGAAGTACTTGGTCTAATAAACCCTTTTCGAATCAGTTCCATCAACTGCTTCTTCAACTTTTTGAGTTCAGTAGGGGACATTCTATAGGGTGTCTTTGAAACAGGACTAGCACCAGGGACTAAGTCAATGGTGAAGGCAACTTCTCTTTGAGGGGGTAATCCCGGCAAATCTTCCAAAAATATGTCTGGAAATTCTTGCACTACCTGCATGTCTTCTATCTTGGTTTCCTTAGCTTCTTTAACAGTGACAAATGCAAGGAAGGATACGCATCCTTTCCTGACGAGCTTGCTTGCTCGAAGAGCCGAAATAAGAGGGGATTTGCTCCGACTCTTGGGGCGAGTAAAGACTAATTCTGGAAAATCTTTGAAAGCAATTTGGCTATTGCGGCAATCAACCGTTGCCTGGTATTTGGATAACCAGTCAGCTCCCAGTATAACATCATACTCCTTTAGATCGAGGCATATGAGATCTATAGGTAAATTCCTACCTTGAACCATTAGCTCACAGTTTTGGTAGTGATGAGTAATATCATTTTCACTTCCAAGAGGAGTAGTTAGAACTATTTTTATCCATTCTGGTTCTAATGGTAACGGGTCGGCAAACTTCTTAGAAATAAAGGAATGCGATGCACCCGTATCAAATAAGACATAAGCACTTTTGGAACAAATTTTCAATGTACCTTCTACCAGTCCACCTTCTTCTTGTTCGGTCTCCTTTATTGCATGAAGTCGAGCGTTCTTTGTCACCGGGCGTTTACCATCACCGGCTTGGTCATTCATTAATGGACAATCGGGAATCCGATGTTCGCGACTCCCACAACGGAGACAAGCTCCTAATTTCCTCCAGCATTCTTCGGTCTTGTGACCAGCCTTGTCACAATGCTTGCATGTTGTATTAGAAGGGGTAGTTGTGATAGAGAAAGGCTTGGTCTTTTTGAACTTGAAATCTTGAGAGGATGAACCTCCATTATTGGGCCTCTTCTTAAAGTTGGGTTTGAAAGAACCCGAACCTGTGACTTGCTCCTTCTTGTCTTTTCCACGGATCCTATCAGATAGTTCCGTGGCATCTTCAAGTAGTTGAGCTCGGCGCACTATTTCAGAATAAACTTGGATGTCCATAGGCGTCAGTTGAGTAATATAGTGGGGCCTAAGCCCATTAAGAAATCTTCGGGCTTTCATCTTCTCCGTGCTAATAAGATGCTTAGCATATCTAGACAACCTGGAGAACTGAGCTTCATAATCTGCTAATGATAAGGATCGTTGCTTTAATGCAGCGAATTCTGCAGCCTTCTTTTCTTGGACTCGGTCCGAGAAATATTTAGCATTGAAGTATTCCACAAATTCTTCCCATGTTACTTGAGTAGGATCGATGGTTGCTTCAATAGACTCCCACCAGCATCTAGCATCTTTCTCTAACTGGAATGTAGCTAATAGAACTTTGTCCTGATCCGTGCATTGCATGACACGGAATATGCGTTCGGTTTCCCGAACCCAATGCTCGGCATCGTCCGGATCGGTCGATCCCATAAACTTCGGGGGATTCATGTTCTTAAAGGCTTGGTGTAAGCTTCCAGCTCGTGGAGCACCACCTTGTGCTACCTGTTGTAGCACTTGAGTCATCCCTTGGAGGGTACGCTGCATGTTGCGCCATTGAGCACGTTCGGCAGCCATTATCCTACAATTACAATAGCTATGTTAGTATTATATTACTGTGATCTTATTAAAAGACTTATTGACTCTTAACCCTTGGTTCTACCCAATCTCACTTGGTTAAAAGGTTTATACTTATCCTTGGACTTGGGTTTTTCCTAGGAATTGAATACCTTAGGCTCTGATACCACAAAGACTGTCACGCCCCGAGCGCGGAAGATACCCAGAGGTGCGCGACGTGTCTATATCAATCATGTCAATCAGAGTGGTCGTGTATTCGACACAAAGACAGAGATGCGCAAAATATCAAGATAACCCAATCCTTTATTCCTTTATAATAGACTATTACAAATCCAATACTCTGTTTAATAAAAAGAAAAGTACATAGTTGACTCAAGAAACTATAGAAAAGACTAGATGACACTTGAGCAGCTCTATCACTTTCACTCTTGACCATTCCCATCCGATTGACTTCCATCGTCGTCGGACTTACCTGAAAAGTACAAAGGGGGCAAACGGAATGAGCGAACGCTCAGTGGAAAATTATATCTCAAGTACTAGCAAGGGGTTTAAGTAATTACACTTTCATGAATGCAATAAGGCTGTGCATGCTCGCATAAAACGACAAGATAGAGAGAATGTAATATGAAGGAAATAAGATGGACTAATCATGAACTTTCAACAAGATAACAAGTTTATTCAAGATATTCCAGCAAGTACGTTTAACAAGTCATGTCAAGAACTTTGGCTATCATGTATGAAGCAAGTAAATTACCCTTTTTCGGGCCACGCATTTCATGTCAAGTCAAGTACGATTTCAAGTACAAGATGTGTGCGGAATGTCCAATCAAGCAAGTCAAGTACTCGGTATAATGCCAGATACCTTATCATTTTAACTCTCATGGGCACAAGTACTTTCGGGTGCTCCTCCCAGGACCAGATCGGGCCCTATAAGCGCAGGCATTTATCATGTGTTTTGACATCCACTCTTGTTTATAGCCAACATAGAATTTCAATAATCAAGCTTGTAGACACGTACGACAACTTTGATAGAATATAGTCCAAAACATGACAAAGGATATAGATTGGCGATAATAACGGTATAATCACGATTATCGATGAAACTAGGTGGAATTAGGTTCCCTTAACTTAGGTACCATGACAAATCGATATGGACATTCTATATATAGAATTGAGGTCCATATGAACAGTATATCAAAGGTAAGATACCCTCATTCTTATCATAGAATTGAGGTTTACAAGAATGACATGATATGGCATGATATCATCATCCCATTAAGAATTTCTTATGATACACTCTTTGTATAATCATAAGGGCCGGTATACCATGTTTCTTTAGAGTGACATGGCATCAATGGTGTAATGGGTTTTTAGGGTACAACCAGCTCAGTCGGCCTTGAGGGAATCCAAGGCTACGAGGAGTCTTACGGAGGTCTCTATGACTAACTCGCTAGTCCAAAGGAACGGAATGTCCAATGGAGAGCTTGTATGTCAATGAGAGTTGAGTGTGATCGATGAAACAACGTGAAAAGTGGGACTATACTCACGGAGTGGAGAATAGTGCCGATATATAAATATTATATAATATGAAACCATCGGTTATAGAATCAGGATAAAAAATCAGTTTACAGAAAATAACGACTTAGGTCAAATCGTTTCTCAAGTAAGTAACGCCTAAGAGAAGGGCGTTTACACATGTTCCGTTTTGCAGAATTTTCAATAATTCAGTAATTTATCTAAAACGCGCCCTGGACGGGGTCGTTTCTTAAAGAGTTGACGACTACAGTAGCAGGCGTCTCATTATATATATTTTTGACAGAATTTCAATAATTTTTCACGATTTGTCTAAAACACGCCCTGGCAAGGGGCGTTACTGTTTAATTCTATATTACAGAATATTTGTATTTCAGGATTTTGACCGATAAACGCCCTAGGAAGGGGCGTGTATTTTCAATTTACGCCCTATGGCAGGGCGTTAACATGTGGAAAACGACTTTGTCAAGGTCGTTACTTAAAGTTTCTGCAGGAAATTTGAAGGACAGTAATAATTTCAGGATAACAGAGGAACGAAGATAATATCAGAACAGTAACGTTAGCAGGTTGAAGACAGAGGATCATGCATCATGATTTCATAGATAATCAGTTCTTAAGGTGGGTGATTAACGGTTTAAAGAAATTAACGCCTGAGTACAGGGCGTCAAATATGAAATTGACGACCTGGGCATGGTCGTGTCTTGTAAATTAGCGCCCTTGACAGGGGCGTCTCTTTCAAAATATTTCAGAAACGAAAATAAAACTGTATGCATGCCATGCTTATACATATATCTTGCGTTATTTTATTTGGGCTACAGTGACTTGAGAAAATCCTACCTTTAATGGAACGTGAAGGATGAGATAGAAGATGAGCTCTGTTGCAACGAAAAATCCGCAGCAGCAGCAGCAGCCGGAAGAAGAACAAATGTTCTTCAAAGATCTTCACGCTACAGAACCTGTAGAGGAAGAGAAAAAGAAGGAAGATGAAGATGTTAATAATCTTCATAGTTATAATCGACGTTTAAGGAAAAGATAGAAGAATATTACCTATTCTTCGACGGCAGTAGCAGAGTTTCCTGAACAAGAAGAAAACTAATTATTCTTCATATAATCTGAAGCAAGAAAAACAAAAGGGAATAATAAGAAGAACAGTTTGTTCTTCACGTACCGTGCAGCAGTAGTTCGTCCAAATAGATTTAGGGTTGGCCGAACAGGTTTATTTATAAGACTTTGGAAGTCCTTATTAGAGCTAGTGATTGTGTGAGGGTAGTATATCCCTAATAGAGTCCTTACTCTATTAGACACTTACTAGATTAGGTTAATCTTTCCCTGGATAAGCTCTGGGTTCGAACGGTTCACGAACGGAATTAACGCCTTTGGTCAGGGCATCGATTCTTTAATTAACGACCTTGTTCAGGTCGTTTCTTAAGAAGCGCCTTATATAAGAGCGTTCCTTATTTTTAAAACACGCCCAAGACATGGGCGTTTCTTGGCCTTGCCCTTTTTTGGCGTTGGGTTTTGACGCCGTCAGGTGAGGGCGTCCTTTCTTTAGTCACGTCGTACATAGAGGCGTTTCTTTTCAAATTAACGCCTTTCTAAGAGGCGTTATTTGTAAAATATTTTATTTCGTCCAATTAACCCTATTCTTATTATCTGTATTACTTCTGTAATATATATGTTTTAATTCATTTCAAATATTCATTTATCAGGGTTGCTACAGATAATACTAGTGCTATATGCCTTGCTAAAAATCATGTTCATCATTCTAGGACTAAGCATATAGAGATAAAACACCATTTTCTTAGAGATGTTGTAAATAAAAAGGAAATTGAAATGAACTTCATTGAAATTGAAAAATAAATTGCTGATATTTTTACTAAGCCTCTTGGGAATGAAAGGTTTAAATTTCTTTGAAGAGAACTTGACTTGTGTAAATTTCAGCATAATGAATAAACTCTCTGATGGCTTGAATAAACCTTCTGAATGTTGAATGTTGCAACAGACTCATGATCATGCATGACATTCATATTTTTTTTTTGCATCACACTCATGATCATCATTGCATATCATTTAGTCATAACTGTGTCTAAGCTCTCTCTCATCTAAAACCACATGCATATAGACAGGGGGAGTATTGTTAGAAATTCAGAGTGGTCGTCAACTTTATTGAAATCCAAATTCTTTGACCCTGAATGAGTTGAGTCTGACAATATGGCAATCTGTTAGTCTGTTCTGATTCCTAAGCAATAGAAAACAGACTTCTTCATTTATAAGAACTTTAATTGCTTGAAGACTGACTTAATGGTTTAAATTTTATAAACTTTAAAGTTTAAAGATTGCAATCAGTAAATAAGAAAGCTGAAAATTGATAAAGCTCTCAACCCTTATCTTATTTCATGTCAGACAAAGCCAATTATATCTGAAATCTAAAAACTAATCTAAAATCATGTTAGAGAAGGCTAAGTATGTGTATTGTCCTTAAACAAGTCATTCTGAAACAAATAAAGGACAGCTAAGAAAGATATTGAAAAACATTGAAAATTAATTGAAAAATAACATTGGCAGAGCAATGACTGGTAAAATACTGAGAAACTAAGTGATCCATCAAAGAAATGGACAATACTTAAGTCATGAGGTGTATCAGTTATCTCTGTATAAAATGATCAAAATAGTAGGGTGGTTTCACTGAGTACCTGGGGGTAACTGGTATCTGCTAAACGTGTACCCTCACACAAAAAGGTGTAAATCAGTTTTATTGAGTTTGATCATAGGAAGAATGGTCCATCATGTTGAGTATCTAGGGGTATTGGCGTCTGATAAATGTATACCCTTACGCAAAAAGACAAATGGTACCTGAATGCCCTTAATGAAATAATATTGAAAATGCTGTTCCTTCAAAAGAAATTTTAGGGATGTCAATTTGTTTAATTTCAATACATGACCTGGTATCTCTTAACCATCTTTTTACTGAGTTTATGAAAGTAAGATATTTTGAAACTGAATCTCTCATGCAAATCTGATTCTGGTTTATTGCTTTATCATGCACAGAAAACTTATCCATTGATTGTAGTGCATGAACTCTAAATTTTATAGTCTTTAAACTAGAACTATATCTGAAAGTAGTTTCTAAATTCATATGATTGAAGACTTTGTGCTTTAGAATGCTTATTCATGAACTACTTGTTCAGAATGCCAGTCAGATGATTTCTCTTGTTCCTTCCCTTGTACTTTCTTTCACTCCTCTTTGTTGATGGCAAAGGGGGAGAATTTATTGTGTGTTTGGTGAATTCCAGGGGGAGTGTATGCATCATATTATGGCATAGGGGGAGATCTTGTTGGCAGGGAGCTATTTTCATTTTTCAGCATGCATCCATAGCATCTGCATGACAAATTTGACTAATAATTCATGTCTTTCATCAAAATTACATCTGTATGACAGGATGTTGCTATTCCATATGATAGGGTGTTGCCATCATCAAAAAGAGGGAGATTGATGTGACTCCTCTGTGTTGATGATGTTGACAATAGCTTTATTTCATTGGCAACAACTTGTTTTGATTGATTGGTAACTGTTTATGTTTTGATGAAACTATCTCTGTCAGATTGTCTATGTGTTCTATGCAGTAAGAGTCTATACATCGTCATGCACACACACACAAGTCTACACATTGCACACACAGAAGTCTACACACTCAAAGTCCATACATTGCATTGTTGTGTTTGTGCATCGTTTAGAACATAAGTCTATACATTCACATGGCCTGTCTGCACGCTAAAGTCTATACAGAGCTTGTGCCTGTCTGACTAGCAAGTCTGTACATCATATGCGAAGTCTATTCAATGCATGCACATTCATTCAAAGTCTAGACATCGGTGAAGTCTGTACATTCACCAGCTTAACTTTCCAAGTCCAGACATCGGTGAAGTCTGTACATTCACCAGCTTAACTTTTCAAGTCTAGACATCGATGAAGTCTATACAGCCTGTGTGTTCCACGATATCAAGTCTATACACTCCTTGATCTTTACCTACGTTGCACCTGCAAGTCTATACATTGCAGCTGAGTTGAAGTCTGTACAGCCCTTGCTTTGCCAAAGTCTATACATCGTGTCTTGGCTAAGTCTATACATCGTGAACTCTCTCTCAAGTCTATACAGACCTTGTTTTGCTCAAGTCTGTACATCGTCCAGTGCATTGCATGCATCGTTCATGAAGTCTGTACATCGAGCAAGTATGTACATCGGACTAGTCTGCATCGGCTAAGTCTATACATCGTTCGTCTTACTTAGCGTCTCATACAGAACACTAAGTCTACACATTGGGCACGCAGAGTCTGCACAACGCTTTGCCAGCAAGTCTGCACATTGCTATAGTACGCATGCAGAGTCTAGACAGCCATGGGCAAGTCTATACATCGCATTGCATGTGCGCAGGTCTAAGTATGTACACTGGCTGCAGCATGCTCGCATAAAGTCTATACATTACATCTTAGCATGCTTGCACAGCACAAACAAAGTCTGTACATTCATATGTGCATTGTGCATTGCTCTTGGCAAAGTCTGTACATCGTTATGCTGCCTTGTGCCGTAGCAAGTCTATACATTCTCTATGCTCGAGATTTGACGCTCACAAGAAGTGGCGTCACTTCTGAAACAAACGCCTAAGTGTAAGGCGTCTTTTTGTTGAGCATCGCTTCATCAACTCTATACATTGTCTGCTTGCATAACGTTGAGTCTGTACATCACTTGAACACTCATTACACTCTAACTCTATACATTGCTTCATGTATTCCACTCATAACTCTATATACTGCTTCACTCATTACACGAAGTCTGCACATTGTGTTACTTTGTTCATACTTTGTTTTGCTAAGTCTACACATTGATGCACGTTTACTTCTGCATATTTGAAGTATGTACATGGCTTAAGCTCTGCATATTTGAAGTCTATACATGGCATAAGCTCTGCATATATGGAGTCTATACATGGCATAAGTCATGCATATAGGAAGTCTGTACATGGCATAGTCTTGCATATCTGAAGTCTATACAGGCTACATCACTGCATTTACTAAGTCTGTACAACGCCATGGGTCTGCATACGTAGAGTCTGAACACTGCATAGCTTCGCATTCACAATGTCTGTACATTGCTTCAGTAGTGCCTTCATACAGTCTGTACATCGCTTAAACCTTAAACTGACAATTCTATTTCGACTGTCTGACAGGGATTCTTTGTAGAGACTGATGATTGGGCACGTGATCCGAGGATAAGGGGAGTGACCAGATTATGACACGTGTACTGAAAGCCTGCTGGATGCTGCCACGTGGTCCAAGCCATTGGGCGGGAGATGTGGAGAGCACACACCCTTCCTGCTGCTAGTATATATATGGAGTTTCTTCCTTCAGAAGAAGCTGATCGAATAGAAGCAGCCAGAGCTAAGAGAAAAGAACAGAGAGTGAGCGTCTGCACGATCCACAGAGAAGAAGAAAAAGAGAGAAGAAGATTCAGAGAGAAGAAGAGAAAGAGAGAAGAGAAGATTGAGAGAGTTGAGTTGAGAGAGTCTTTTCGAAGTCTTGTAAATCAGTCTCTTGGTTCAGATACCAGAGCTGATACTACTCAATTGAGCTACATTCGTTTTGATTTTTTATTTTGTTTGTTTCTGTCTTTACTATTTTCGAAACTCTTTTGTTATCAAGCTGTGAGCCAGCAATAGCAGTGGAGGTTTCCACTGGACAAGTGAAGCTGTAATCCTCAGCAGGCGAGACCAGGTCTCGGACAGCTAAGCTATATCGCCCAGCGGTTGCAGAGGATTTGTTCCTCTGGTCGGCAAGCTGTAAAGCCCAGCGAAGCTGTGTATCAGCGGTCTGTTGGCAAGCTGTGAAGCCCAACTGTTCAAGCTGTGAGTCAGCAGGATCCACATTCCAGTTGGAGTGTGGGGTGGACGTAGATCTCTGGATTGAGATCGAACCACCTTAAAGATCAGTGTCTACTGTGTGATTGCCTGTGGTTTGTGTGATTTCATAGTGTTCCTTCTGTCGTTCAACAGTTGCTTGTTTTAATTCCACATTAGAGTTCAACTGTATTTTAAAATTAGACATTAGATCTATTCACCCCCCTCTAGATCCACTCTCAGTGGTAATAGACTGCGTCCATCTAACATAACATCGCGCATTTCTTTCTACCTCCCTCAATACCTTCCACCAACGCTCTACTGACTTAGGCATCGGAGGGTTTTCCCCAGGGAACCATCCCTGGGCCTCCTGATTCGTTTCCCTTTCTCTGCATTTCACTATCCGGTGATCATCCTCCCAGCTCAGGACCAGCGCGAGAACACGCCCCTTCAGAAAGTTTGAAATCTGAAAATGAGAATTTAAGAAACGAACTTGCTAGAGATGAAAATTCATGTAATTAATGTGCATTCTTAAAGGAACTAATTGAAGACCTTGATTCGGATGACGATATGCAAAAGAATTTAATTAGATCCTTGAAATAAGAAAATGAGTCATTGGTTAAACAGAAAAAGGAAACTGATGAATATCAAGATAAATTGATTGAAGAGAATAGTAAATTGAAGGAACATAATAAAAAATTGATGGTCCTTAATACAGTTCTTTCTGAAAGATGGCTGGCTTACGAAAAAGGAAAATCGGTTTTGGAGGAAAAGGAAATAAACAATGAAATAAAGCTACGACAAGAAAATGAATCTTTAAAAAATCTCAACGACTGTCTGCATCAACAAGTTATCTCCTATGAACATGATGTTGCCACTTTGCAAGCTGAAATTGAAGATCTAAAAAATTCCCTTTCAAGTTAAGTGTAAATATAACTTGAATAAACTGCTTGGGTCAAATGTGAATTTCTAGAAAGAAGGTCTGGGATTTAATCCGGTTAATAAGAAGATTGATATGAAAAAGAACTTCACTATTTTTGTAAAAAGTTCAGAACAAGAAAAGCCATCCAGCTCATCTGTCTTCCAATTCACGGCCCAGAAAATAGAAAATCCAACAAAAAATCTGAAAAGATTCAAAAATAGAAAAAGATGGTTATTTCAAATAAGTCCAAATCTGCTTTTTACTCTTTCATGCAAGTTGTTAATGATAGTCACACACACTCACATGCACATGCTAATAACAAAATTGTCACAACAGTGCATGCTCACAATAAAAGAAATGTTTCATGTCACTACTGTGGTAGAAAAGGACATGTTATGGATGACTGCATAGTTTTGAAAAATGATGAGTTAGATGCATGTAAGCATACCAACACAGTTCGAAATAAGTCTGTGAAAATGTCTGATAGAAATATCTCCAATGCATATTACTACTGTGGCAAAAAGGTTCATTACATGCATAACTGTTATTTAAAGAAACAGGAAGATCAAAACTACAGAAATGATTATGCAAAGAAGCATGTGAAGAAATTTCAAAATCAGAGTGTTAATTGCTTTAACTGTGGAAGATTTGGGCATGTTAAATCTGAATGCTGGTTTTTAAAGGATAGAAAAATCTATCCTGCTCACACGAACCATGTTGCATATAGGAGAGTTCAGAATCCTGTATTCATGCATAAACCTCTCATATGCAATAAGTGTGGCAGATTAGGTCACATTGATTTTAATTGTTCCTGGAATAACTGGAGAGCATCAATGTGGGGTGCTACTCATCCACTTGGACCCAAGAATCCTTGGGGTCCAAGATTGTTCAAATAACACTTTGGTTGCAGGTGTGCTCCTGAAGATAAAATAAAAATGGGACTCAATAAATTCAGGGCACTAAGGTCAGTCAAATTCCACCTTTCAGGTTTGTTAGTTTTGTCTGAATAACAATATCTGTGGTATGTTGCATGATTGATTGGAACAAATCTGATGATTGATGATATTCTCTTAAGAGTAATACATATTGAGAATGAAATCCATGCATACTCCCTGCGATATTTTTTTTAGTTCTTCATGCTAATAAGTAGGATGCATACAATGTTGATACATATCTGTGTGCTTTAAGAGAATTAGATAGTGGTTGTTTGACATCTCGACACATGTTGAGGGGGAGCTGTGCCATTCAGAGATAGAATACACGTTTTGGTCAGTGTTTCATTGCTGCTTGGGCAGTTAGTTTTTTGTGTCTGATGATTTACAAGGGTCTGCTCTTGTGGTATTGACTTTGGAGTCAGCTTGAATCTGGTCTAATATGAGAGGTCAGTTGATTGTGATTTGGGTTTTGGATACACTGAATCTCCAGAAGGCTAAATGTTTGATGGTTTACAGAGATTGGTGGTTATATGATGATGGTCATTCAGGCTGTGTTTTTGGATTTGTGCTATCTTGCCGTTAGTCTTAACCCTGCTCATGAACGGTCTTCATCTACATCACCTTGCTCCTTGTCTCCTTCCCTTATTCACAATTGTTGTCAAAGAAACTCATAGTATGTGCAAGTCAGGGGGAGTAATATCTGAATACTATCACCTTTACTCATTTTCAATAATTAACTACTAAGACCACCCTGAACTAAGAACAAAATTGCTGATCTAATCTAACATGTGATTTTTGGTGTGTGAATATTAAATCTTATCTGAAAAGCTCTCACAATTAACCCTGGAAGATACCTCAATGGTCTTAAAATAGTCCAAATTGGAAATTGCTCAGTAGGGCATCAATAATCTGAAAGTCCTTAGTAATAAACTAATCTGATAGAAAATCCAAGGTTTATATGGTCCTTATGTTATGTCTAAAGAAAAAATTCTGACAAAAGACCTGGGAATACGCCATTAAATAAAAATTGAGTGTGGCAGAGCAATGGCATATTATTTGAGAAATCGATCATCTGTTTCAAAGAAATTCAGAGGCCAAGTCATGATAATGAATGATATCTCTGTTCAAAAATTATTGTGAAACATAAAGGTAAACTGCACCGAGTAACCAGGGACTCTGGTGTTTGATCAACATGTTTCCTTGAGTAAAAAGGGGCAGTTATACTGAAATGTTCAATAAAAATTTCTCTTGGCAAAAGTTCAATTAAAACATGGTTGACATTTTGGTTTCTTCAGAAAATTTAGACTGGCTTAATGTCAATAAAAAAATTTGGATCTTTCAATCAATTATTGGCCAATAAAAGGGAGCCAGTAAGATTAATGATCATCTTCACTGGGTTATTTCCTTGATTAAGCTATTTCATTACCATTGGTTATCAGGGATAACTTGTGGATAATAAAATTCTAAGATATAATCTCATACGCCGGAAACCGCATTTCTACGTAGAAAGAAATTTTATTTTAAGTAAGGGGTAGTTTGGGTATTAATTGTTGAAAATTGGTAAAGCTGGCAGTGTCTCTAGTATATACGTAACCCTACTTGCCTTACCCATCATACCCTCTCCTTTGAAGTCGAAACGGTCTCCCGCTCCCTCATCTTCTTCTCTCGGGTTCCTCTAGCAAGTCTGCCTCTCCAGCCTTCCCTCTTCTCATCACGTCCATTCTCTCTCTCCATCTCATTTTTCTCTTCTTATTGCTTCCACTATGTCCTCTCCGTCTGCCACGAGTGAGGGGAAGAAGAAAGTCACGAAAGAGCAGCATCTCATGTCTCATCAAGTCATGGAGACCGATGCAACCAAATGCTACAAGCGAAGATCAAAGGAGTTACATGCAGAAGAAGTACCTTCTGAATCGTCTCAGAAGGAGTCTGTCAAGGGGAAGAAAAAGGAGTTAGAAGTACACTCGCTAGAAGACCGTGGGTCAGCCAAGGTTGATGTGCTGCTACCAAAAGTCAAGAAGCTGAAGTCAGCAACGGGTAGAAGTAAGAGGAAGGTAGTCGAAGGAGAAGATATCTCAGCTGAAGCATCTAGACATGCAAAAATAGCACTGGAAGCTGGTAAGATGGTTTTCCCTCGGTACATAGATTTTCATGATCAGAAAATGATTGAAAAGTTTCCTGAGCTGATTGAAATTTTTAGAGTTCAGAAATTGATAAAATTTTTGGGTAAGTACAGAGTATATTATCCGAGACTCGTAGCTGAGTTCTATCAGAATCTGAAGAATGATGTGAGTCAGGCAAAACTATTTTCTATAGTCAAGGGGTCTAGGATTGAAGTCTCTAAGCATTCTCTACATAAAGTGTTTAGAATATCAGAAGAAGGAGAAACTGAAAGGAAGTTTGCATATGATCTTCATGATGCATACTCACTCATCACAGATGAGCCTAGAAATCCGCAAGACAAGAATCAGTTGAAATTGGGTCAGTTCAACGCAAACAGTTTCTCTCCTCTCAAGAGACTGCTACATCACAATCTTACTGCTATGATCACTCCACAAGTTGGAGGGAGAGGAAGACTGACCAACACTCAGAGATTTGTTTTATACTGTCTGCTGAAAAGAATCAGAGTTTGTTTGCCTGAAACAATAATTCAGATTATGAGAACTTGCAAAGTGTCCAGAAGACATTTGCCTTATGCAGCTCATTTAATTGCCATATTTAAGAAGGCAAATATATCTTTAGAAAATGAGCCTTCAAAAGAAATTCCAAAGTTTAATGTGTATAACATGGATTTTAGTGATAAGTACTTTAAGCTGAAAGATACTGACTCAGAGAGCTCTTCTCGTGAAATTCAAAGAAAGGACAAATCAGAAAAGCATACTCCCTTAAAGAAAAAGAGGAAAGTTCAAGTGGAAACAGTGTCAGAATAGCCTCCTCAGACTCCTCAAGAAGAAACTCTTCCTTTGATAGTTGAAAAAGACCAAGAATCTGTTGATAAACCTGTTGAGAAAAATCTCAAGGATCTGTAGCTTGAACAAGAAATCCATGAATTGGACTTAACTGATGCTCAAATTGTACAACAGCTGGATCAAAATATCAGTGAGCTATTTGATAGGTTTGGAGTACAATCTGAGCAGGAACAGTAAATTGTTCAGCAAGAACAAGAGGAAGATCAAACAAGTGAAGCCGCAGAACAAGAGGGTGATTCACAAGGTGTGGAAGAGGAAAGAGAAGAAGAAATTGAAGCTGATGAAGAACTGCTATCTAAGATGGTTACACAGATTTTGACAGAAGAGACTGATAAAATTTATGATGAAATTGCTGAGTCAGTTGTCAATGAACAGGAGGGTGAACAACCAAGAGAAGAAGAAGCTCCACAAGAAGCTTCACATGAGGAAGCTCAGACATCAGCTCAAGGAGTAGCTGAGGAAGACTTACAAGAATTTGTTTTGGGTCCTAGCCCTCATTACAGGAGGTATCCAATTATATCATTTGCTCAAGCTCCTGAATATGGTCCACATTTCGGGGGGATAGTTAGTCTTGGTATGCCGCCTACTCCACCTCCTGAACAGTAGCATGCATACTATACTGAACTTTCGGAGTCTAGTGCATCCACATTTAGATCACCTAGACCTAGTACTGAGCCTGATATTGCCCATATGCTGTCAAATCTGACTGAGATAGTGCTGAATCAGAATGAATTGATGAATAAACAGTTTCTGCTCAATACCATTCAACTTGACAGAGTAGATTCCCGCATGCAACATTTGGAAAGAGTTGTCAAGACCCAAGGGATTGAGTTTTTGACTGCCAAACACAAAACTGATACAGCAGTCCGAGAGATCTTGGAATCTCTTATGGGAATCAGTACTAGAGTTGGTGACATGGTAAGCAAAATTCAAGATTCACAACTCTCTACTTTCACCAAGCTTGCTCAAATTCTGAGCCACACTTTTGATCTGAAGATTGAATTTGAGTTGATAAAGAATACATTGAACAATATTGCAGCCTATCAGCTTGGAGTCCTCAACAAATTTTGAGATGTTCAGTCTGAATTGGAGACCCTCTCAAAGACCATTAAACAAACTCTTTCAAAGCAGGATTCTACCACGTCTCTAGTGGACAAACTTGGGGATACAGTGCATCAAAAATTAAATGAGATGTTAGACTCCTTGAGAAATCTTCAACCCAGATGTTCTATCCCTGGTTCTAGTAGTGCACCTCCTCCTAGAGACAGGGGGAGTTATAGAGGTCAATGATTCCCAAGGTTTCCCCATTTTTTTGATAATGACAAAGGGGGAGAGGATATTGGCTGTATGAACATCCCACTAATGGACAGATTTTGGATAGGATATTGGCTGTATGAACGTTCCACTGATGGACAGTTTATGGTTCTACACTGATGATTTTTTTTTGTCACTATTTTCAACATATATGAAAGCTTACAGTACAATTTGATAGTTTTCAGGTTTCTGGTGTAAAGCTTTCACTGATTGACAGTTTTAATGCTGAATGAGATAGTTCTGTTGAATGAGATAGTTCACTCAGACACTAGTCTGTATTCGCTTATTGTACACAGAAATGTAACTTCTACATAGTGCATATTTGCGTTGGATGCATGTTTTATGTTGAATGTTATCTTTGCCATACATGTCAACAAATAAATTCTCTGTAGGTTTCAGTCGTACATGAATTATAGTTGTCATCATCAAAAAGGGAGAGATTGTTGGAACCCTGGTTTTAATGATGACAATCTATGAGTCATGTGAAGACTGGATTGCATAAATTTGTCTGCACTTGATCATTTCATATAAAATGTATGTCTGTGCATAGTTGAGTCATTCAGTATACAAGGTCTGTGTACCTTGTGTTTATGGCATATAGTCCATGCATAGGTTGAAGAAGTCAGTGCATATCTTGCCTTTGCATCTCACCTCTCGGGGTCAATGTAATTTTTAAGTTCGTGCAATTCTTATCTAGCACGCACTGTTTAGTTTCGTTATTTAGTGTCTGTGCATTATTCTTCGCCATCTCGGTGCATCCTCTGTTCTAGACATTTTATAAGTCAGTGCATTCAATAGTCGGTGCAATCCTTGGCCTAAGGCATTTCTAAGTCGGTGTACATAGAATATCAGTGCAAGCCTTTGCTTGGTCTACATTCTAACATCGGTGCATTTCATTACTAAAGTTAGTGCGCGTTCTCATTTGTACATATCGAAAGGTCTATGCATCGTGGGGTTTGGCACACATGTGCACTCTTGCAGGGTACACCCACACGTAGTCTGTGCACTTCTTTGCACTATAACCATAGTGAGTCGGTGCATACTTCATTATGTACACTGATGGTCTGTGTGAGTGACTTGCCCAACATATGTATCAAGTCAATGCATATGGTCTTATTCATATACGAGCCCGTGCATGCATAACTCTACTTATAATATGTTTGACATAATGACTACTGTTCTCCTGACAGAGATTTTCTCTCCAGAGAACTGAGGCCAAGTGATCGTAACTTTTAAAAGTGGCACGTGATCCAAGATTGGAGGAGGTGCCAGGATCGAGACACGTGGAAAGCACTGAGCTAGGATGCTGCCACATGGCCCAAGGCATGTTGGGGGGATCGTGGAAAGCACACGCCCTTCATCTGATGCCCATAAAAAGGGAAAGAGTGGAGAAGAAGTAACAGGAGGGAACACAATACAGAAGAAGAATCAGAGAGAAAAAGGGGCGTTTGATAAGTGTATATTTTTACATATTAATTCATGTTATACACATTTGTTATGAGCTTTAATACTAATAAATATGCACGTATCACACTTACTTTTAATTTAGAGTCAAATATTTAATTTTATGGAATTAAATAATTTTAATAACGATATTTACTTATTTATGCAGGCACTCGGTACGAGGGAAGCGATAAGAAATAAATATAAAAAAGGAAAAATAAATAATAATAATAATAAAAAGCCCATGGACTTGTTCAAAAAGAAAAGGAAAAAAAGAAACAAATAATAAATTTATTTGATATTTTTAAGGGCTTTTATAAGATATATATATATATATATATATATATATATATATATATATAGTGTGTGTGTGTGTGTGTGTGTGTGTGTGTGTGTGTGTGTGTGTGTGTGTGTGTGTGTGTGTGTGTGTGTTTGTGTGTGTCGGCAGCAGTAGGTGCGCCCGCGCCTTCGCGGCGGGCACGGGCGACGAGGAGGGCGGCAGGCGCGCAGTCAACGCAGCTGCGCGCGTCAACAGCAGGCGGAGGGGGGGCGCACCGTGGCGCACCCGCGGCGGAAGGCACGCGTGCGGCGTACGGGCCTCACGCGGGCGGCGCACCCGCGGCGGAAGGCACGCAGCGCACGGTGGCGCACGCGGCCAGGAGGAGAGAGAAAGAGAGAGAAAAGAAGAGAAAGAAGGCTAGAAAAAAATCAGAAAAAATGTAAAAGTGTGCAACAATGTTGGCACACAATTCTGAGTCAAAAAATGATAGCAATGGGTTGTGTTTTTCAACAAAAGGGGCAAGAAATGTCAAGATGTTCACATAGGGAATGGGGTGGTGTTAACCCTATAAAAGGGGCTTCTATTGTGATGAAGCGAGAGGAGTTGCTAAGAGTTGTAAGGGGTTGCTTTGAGTTTTTGAAGTTCATTCTTGTTGGCCTTAGTTGACCTACATAGGAGAGTTAGAGGGTGTTGTTTTGAGAGCTTTTGATGTAAACTTTGTAAGTTGATGTTGTTATAATGAATATTTTGTTTAATCATTTTGTCCTTTCTTAGTCCCATTACTTGTTGTTCTGATCTTCATTTCATTTTCCTGTCTTTACGAAAGTTGTTCATCTTTAAGTGTTCTCCAATTTCTTTTTCTATCATTTTCCTTGATTTCTTCTAGTTTGAAAGTTATTTCCTGTTTTTCTAAGTTCTGTTCTATGTGATTACTGTTCATCCGAGGTGATACCTTCTAGTATTCTTCTGTTTTGAAGCCTTTTCGATCCTTTTTTTACTCGGAGTTCTTCATGAAAGTTGTTCTTCTTTTATAGATCTAAATTTTGTTCTTCTATCACGTCTTCTAATTCTTCTTCGTTTGTGAGTTATAATTAATTGTTCACTGTTCTATCTTTAACATTTTACTCTTCATCCGCACCGATAGATCTTGATTTTTCACGTTTTTCACTGTCTTCCTCTCGTTTTCTATCTATGTGGTCTTCATCAAACTTATTCCTCTTTTCATTCTATACAACTTGCATTTCTTCCACTTCTTCTAATTCCCTATAGATTTTAAGTTATTCTCTTTCTTCCAATTCCCTATTTTCAATATAATTTTGTTGTGTTTTCAACTTGTCTTTGTTCCTATTTCTATCCATCTCCATCTCTTCACAATTTCTTCACACAACCCAAGGCGGTTAGTCATCTTCCAGTCATCTCACGGCGTCGACTTCCAAGGCGGAGTGATCCTCATCCAAGGCTCGGCGAGGAAACGGCGGCGTTCTTCATCCATTGGCTAAAATTTCCTTCACTTTTCTCTTCTTATTAAAAGTTGCAATTTAATTTCCTTTAGTGTTAATCGCACTCAAAAGATAAAAATTGATTTTTAAAACATAAGGATATTTTCTAACTTGATCTATAAAGATTTTTTCTCCTCGTGGGATCGATCCGTATTTACCACTGTACTCGTATTTCCAAAATCATTTAAGTGAGTGAGTGCGATTTTATCAATTTTAAAATTTGTTTGGTGCCGAGCACATTAATTTTTGGCGCCGTTGCCGGGGAGATGAATTTTTGAATGTTGGGATATTCTTGTGTCTGATGTGTATACTTGTATAATAAATTTTATATTTTTATTTTGCAGGAAAAAGAAAACAAATCAGAAAATCAAAGAAAGAGGAAAATCATACCTAAAATTCCAAGAAAATGAAGCGTCGCTGAAAGTCTGGTACTGTAGTAGTCAAGCCTCGTTAAATGGCAGAAACGTAGGAACATGTTCTATTTTTTTAATTTCTGAAAAATCTTTAAAAAAAATCTGAAAAATTCTTGAAAAATCTATAATAATCAAAAAATCAGAAAACATAAAAACATCATTTTAAGTTTCATGTTGTACTAAATTTGCATATCTTTATTATTCTATTATTTATAGTTTCTTACATTTATCTCTTATTAAAAAAATCAAAAAAATCAAAACAAAAGAAATTTTTGTGCTGGTTAGATAGGTTCATTAACTAAAAAAAAAATAACACTTGTACCAAAATAAAAGACTTCATCCAAGAATAGAAACCACACCCATCATGTTCTAGGTCATGCATCATTTAGCATAGAATTTTTCTTTGTTTAATTCCTGTCATTGCATTTTGAAGATTGCGAGGGATAAGGTACGTTCTACTTCTCCTATTCTAGCATGCATATTGCATAAGAACCCCTTGTTTGAAATTATGGTGTGTATTTTATTTCAAAATATTCTAAGGGCACTACCTTTAAATAACATAAGGTGGGGAATTCATCACCCTTCCTTAGCCTACAAACCACATTTCCCTTGCATATCTGTATGACCTACGCCATAAATAAAAGTCAATAGACGTTGACCCTAGGATCACACTGTGGTTCTTGTGTTATTTGGGTTTACCCTCTTATGAAAACCGATGCCTAAGGCAAGACGGTCGGACGGCAAACACCTTAAGCGGGCTAGTGCTTTGACATAATTAGGTCCCTACGAAAGTAGGGGGAGCCTCCCACTACCCCACCCCTTACCTGGCCGGTGAAAATATTGAGGGTGAACTTAAGTTTCACTTTAATCATTTTGTGAAATCCCATTTGTAGGTTTAGGGCACATCTAGGTTATTAGGGTAATTTGTGTGATAACTTGTTTATCTTTGCATAAAAGAACAACAAAATCAAAATGAAAAAAATAATAAAAAGAACAGAAGCATCCTCTTCTCTCTTTTTCATCTTAGTGTGTCAAAATAAAAAAAAAATCAGCATAAAAAACAATTTTTTTTTCCTTTGGTCCTAGTTTATGCAAGGAAGGAGATCTCTACACCCATCTTTGCTAGGACCCATAGGAGAGATTGAGAGGTTAGTGCATTCTAGAACTCACCATCAACCTAACCTCATGGCGGATCACAACCAAAATCAGCAAATTCAACGAGCTACTCCTAAGCAAATGAAGGAATATTTTCTTCCAAATCAATACCAACCTTCATTTTATACCCAAGCACCTCAAAATCAAGTAGCCCAATATGAAATCAAGTCCAGCACCATTCAAATGTTGCAATCTTTCTATGGCAATACCAATGAGGATCTCTATAGACATCTGGATGAGTTCCTCCAGATTTGTTCAACTGTGAAAATCTCAAATTTTTCTGATGATGCTCTCAGGTTGACCCTTTTCCCATTCTCTCTCAAAGATAAAGCCAAATATTGGTTAGGAGCCTTGGGAAAACCCATAGACACATGGACAGAAGTGCAAAAGGAATTCTTAATTCTACCCCATAGGGCGAACCAATACCATGACGAGAGCGATAACTGGATTTTCAAAAAATCCTGGGGAACAAATCCATGAGGCATGGGATAGGTTGAAAGATCTATTAAGAAAATGTCCACATCATGGTTTGTCAAGATGGCAAATAGTTCAAGCATTCTATGAGGGATTGACTGATAGTTACAGGCAAATGGTGGATGCTTCATGTGGGGGGGCTTTTATGAGTAAGAGCAAAGATGAGGCATATGATTTATTTGAAATGCTCAGTGAAAATTCAATTAGTCATGCCTCGCTCTCATCCTATGAGAGAACGATTGGGCCGGCTAAGAAGGGTGGGCTTTATGAAGTGAAGAGCCAAGTTGAGTGTGGGAACAGGATGGATATCAATGCCTTGACTCAGAAATTGAACTAAATAGAATTGTTGGCACAGAAGATAGAGAATGTTGATCTCATAGCTCAAAAGCTAGATCATTTTCTATCTAGGCAGGAACCTTCTTCTTCAGGTCCTCGACCTCAACCATTCTCAGCTCCCAGTCATGAAGAGATCTGTGCTCTTTGCTCTAGCCCCGATCATGTGGTAACTGATTGTCCCACTGCAGCCCAGCTTCCCCCATTCATCCAAGAACAAATCTTCGCTGCTCAGGGTGTCTCTAAGCCTCCTTATGATCTTTATTCCAACACCTACAATCTAGGCTGGAGAAATCACCTAACTTTTTCTTGGAAATCTCAGCAAGGTTCATCTACCCAACCTAACCCCTCTTTCCAAAAACAACCTTTTCAAGCTCAATCTCACCAACATTTCTCTCAATCCACTACACCTTTCCAGCAATATTCTCAACCTCCTTCTCAGGCCCCGTACTATCAACATTCTACTCAACATTTTCAGAGCCAGCACCATCAATATCCTTCAAATCATTTTCAAGCTCAAGTTCCCTTCCAACCTCCTCCGCAACCTCCACAGCCCAATTTTAATGAAAAATTTGACCAACTCCAACAGCTCATTCTTTCTCAGCAACAATCTATTGCTAAGTTGGAAGGTCAGATCGGGTAATTAGTAGCAGGAAATGTTAGGAGAGAGGTAGGTCAGCTTCCTAGCTAACCGGTGGCTAATCCTACGAACCAACCTCCAGGCTTCCCCCAAAGAGCTCCTATTCTCCCTCAACCAAACCAACCTCAGCCTCCTCCTCCTATGGGCCCTCAATTTGAGAATGCCAAGGCTATATCTACCCTCAAGAGTGGGAAAATTTTAGATGACCCTTATCAGGCTAGGGGAGTTGGCGATAGTTCGGGCCAAGAGACCCAAGAGGAGAATGATGAGGAAGAGGAGCCCATGATTGTTAATGAAATAGAGGAGCCGACAGATGGAGAGAAGAGGTTGGCTAAAGGAAAGGTGAAACTTGATGAAGGACCCCAAGACTATGTGCCTAAGATCCCTTTTCCCGATGCCCTAAAGTCGAAAGCTCACAAGAAACCACCGGTACAACAAGAAGAATTAGTGGAATTGTTCAAACAAGTGAATATCAATATTCCACTTTTTGATGCAATCAAGTATGTGCCGGCATATGCAAAGTTTTTGAAAGAGCTTTGCACTCCAAGGAGGGAGCTAAGGGCGGCAACTCAAAAGGTCCGCTTGTCTGAGGATGTGAGTGCTGTCGTAATGAATCATTTGCCCAAAAAATTGAAGGACCCCGGAGCCCCATTAATCTCATATGACATAGGTGGAGTCACTTTTGATCGAGTCTTGCTAGATTTAGGTGCTAGCGTAAATCTTTTGCCCACCTTTATCTATGAGCAATTTGATCTGGGTGAGTTAAAACCCACTTCTATCATCCTTCAATTGGCGGATAGATCAGTGAAAACACTAAGAGGTCTGTTGGATGATGTGATTGTAAAAGTGCATGATTGTTATTTCCCGGTGGATTTCCTCATTTTGGATATGGCCGCGTCCCCTGATCTAAAGCACACACCTATTATTTTGGGACGTCCATTTTTAGCTACGGCTAAGGCCAATATAAATTGTGCCACGGGAATGATGGATATATCATTTGGAGGAGAGAAGGTTGCATTGAATGATTTTAAGGCTTCTCAATACCTGGACCATGAAGAAGAATGCAACATCTTTGATATTTTTGAAGAGATGATTGATGAAAGTCTGGATGCAATCAAGGACACCCTAGAAGAGGGTAGCATGCTTCAAGATTCTTCTCTCTCTTTCACACCCTGGTCTAGGGTAGAGTCACTACCTCCATTACAATCTGAACCTGTGCTTCCATCTCTGAAACATCCACCTACTCTTGAATTGAGACCTCTGCTGGATTCTCTTTTTTTTTTTTTTAACAAAACACTGGCCAATCCGGAATAGGAGCTGGTCGAGTGCACCCCCCCTCAAAGAGGGGAAATGTGCTCACTCCCCCAGGCTACACCAGGGCCCTGATTTTATTATTTTAACACTGAAAGTACATAAGCTAAGGGGCATACCCCAGCAAAACATGAGGGCAGCAGAGAAGCCCTTACATTCCAACAACGAGCTAATCTAAAATTAGAAAATATCAGAACCTAAAAGCAGGCAAACCTGCCCTATCCACCCTAATGGCTCCTCTAGCAGCTCTTGGGATATCCCTTTCCCGAACAAAAACAGAATTACATGAAGCATTGCAAGCCATTGATGCCAGCGAGTCAGCTACTTGGTTCCCTTCCCTAAATATATGTTGAATTTGACAGCCACTTTCCACCAGAAGGATATTTATCTGCCTCCACCATGGGATTACCATCCAACTAGGAGTTTCTCCTTTTTTACCAGCCTCCACTAGAGCTGCACAGTCCGAATAGACTTGAGATAGGCTAAAGCCACATTGATTAGCAATAGCTAGTCCATTATGAAGTGCTCTTGTTTCAGCTAATAGACTAAAGCCCATGCCATAGGAGAAAGCAAAAGCAATCAAAAGCCTTCCTGATGCATCTCTTATACAGCCTCCTCCCCCACATTTACCTGGATTTCCTTTTGATGCGCCATCTATATGTAGGGTATAGCCCTGAATAGCCAGTTTACATTTTACAGCTATTGGCTGTTTGACAACAACTTGCGGGTGCAGACCAAATGCTGCCAAAGTATTAAGATGAAAAGTGGACAAAGGCTTGTGAAAGTTTAACCTGTCCAATGTCAACGAGATAGCAGCAGTAATTCTTCTTTTGATAACTGCTGGATTCTCTTAAGTACACTTATCTGGGTCCTAACCAAACTTTGCCTGTCATCATAGCCTGCAACCTCACTTCTGCTCTGGAATCTCAACTCTTAAATGTACTTAAGAAGCATAGGGGGGCAATAGGATGGTCGGTGACAGATCTTAAGGGCATCAGTCCGGATGTCTGTATGCACCATATCTACTTAAAGGATAATGCCAAGCCGAGCAGGGAGATGCAGCGCCGGCTGAACCCGAACATGAAAGAGGTAGTCAAGCAAGAGGTGGTGAAGTGGTTGGATGCTAGGATTACATATTCCATCTCTGATAGTAAGTGGGTCAGCCCCACACAAGTTGTTCCAAAGAAATCTGGGCTGACCGTGACTAAAAATGAGAATGGTGAGGAGGTGGCAATGAGACTACAAACGGGATGGAGAATTTGTATTGATTACAGAAAATTGAACTCCATGACAAAGAAGGATCATTTCCCTCTCCCATTTTTGGATCAAATTTTGGAGAAATTGGTTGGGCAAAAGTATTTTTGCTTTTTGGATGGATATTCCGGGTACAATCAAGTTGCAGTCTACCCGGAAGATCAAGAGAAAACTACATTCACGTGTCCTTATGGCACGTTTGCTTTCAGGAGAATGCCGTTTGGACTTTGCAATGCCCCTGCCACCTTTCAGCGGTGCATGATGTCAATCTTTTCTGAAATGGTAGGAGAATTTTTAGAAATTTTCATGGATGATTTCTTAGTTTTCGGTGACTCATTTGCTGGTTGTTTGAAGAATTTGCAAAAAGTGTTGGCACGATGTATTGAATCTAATCTGGTGCTTAGTTGGGAGAAAAGTCATTTTATGGTACAAGAAGGCATTGTGTTAAGTCATGTTATTTCAGAAAGGGGGATAGAAGTCGACAAGGCTAAGGTTGATCTAATTTCCAATCTTTCGCCCCCTTCGTCTGTCAGGCAAATTCGCTCTTTTCTTGGCCATGCGGGTTTTTACAGAAGATTCATTCAGAACTTTTCTTCCATTACTCGCCCGCTCACTAAGCTGCTAGCCAAGGACACTCCATTCCACCTAGATGAGTCTTGTCTTGAGGCTTTTCATTCTCTGAAGGCAGCTCTGACCCAAGCTCTGATTCTTCAATCACCAGATTGGTCACTGCCATTCGAAATCATGTGTGATGCCTCGGACTACGCCATAGGAGCTGTCTTAGGGCAGCGAATTGATAAGAAACCTGTTGTGATCTATTATGCGAGTCGCAGTCTCGCAGATGCTCAATTGAATTATACCATCACAGAGAAGGAACTTCTGATTGTTGTTTTTACCCTAGAGAAATTCTGATCATATCTTTTAGGGGCCAAAGTTATTGTGTATTCTGATCACGCTGCTTTGAAATACCTGCTCACCAAGAAGGATGCTAAACCCCGTCTGATTCGATGGATTCTATTACTGCAAGAATTTGATCTAGAAATCAAAGACAAGAAGGGGTTAGAGAATGTGGTGGCTGATCATTTGTCCCAAATAGTGATACCCGAGAGTGCTCCCATGTCTGATTCTTTTCCAGATGAACAACTGTTATCTATCTCTTACATCTCAACCCCCTGGTACGCTCACATTGTCAACTTTTTGACAGTAGGACAAATCTCGGGTGGGTGGACTAAGCAGGAGAAGGATCACTTCTTTGCTAAGGTCAAGCACTATTTTTGGGAGGACCCGGAACTGTTTCATATGGGTCCTGATCAGATCATCAAAAGATGTGTCCCCGAGGAAGAACAACAATCTGTACTAAATTTTTGTCACACTCTCGCTTGCGGAGGACACTTCTCAGGAAAGAAGACTGCGGCTAAGGTGTTACAAAGTGGATTTTATTGGCCCACTTTATTTAAGGATGCTTATGAATTTTTAAAAACATGTCTGAGGTGTCAAGCTGTGGGCAATATTTCAAAGAGAGATATGATGCCGCTTAATCCCATTCTGGTTGTTGAAATCTTTGATATCTGGGGAATAGACTTCATGGGACCGTTTCCACCATCCTTTGGAAATGAATACATTTTGGTGGCGGTCGATTATGTTTCAAAATGGATTGAAGCTGTAGCCACAAGGACCAATGATCACAAGGTAGTGATGAAATTTGTTCGCAAGAACATTTTTTCTAGATTTGGATGTCCTAGGGCTTTGATTAGTGATGGGGGTTCGCATTTCACTCACTCCCAATTTTGAGCTTTACTCAAGAAATATGGAATCACTCATAAAATTGCCACCCCATATCATCCCCAAACCAGTGGTCAGGTGGAGGTATTCAATAGGGAGATTAATAACATTCTGCATAAGACAATTAGGCCGGATAGAAAAGACTGGCCTGAGAGATTGGATGATGTACTATGGGCCTATAGAACTGCGTTCAAAACTCCTATTAGAATGTCACCCTATCGTCTTATCTTTGGTAAAGCCTGCCACTTACCTGTCGAGCTTGAACATAGAGCCTATTAGGCCATTAAGCAAGTCAACTTTGACTTAACTCAAGCAGGAACCCAATGAGTCCTACAACTCAATGAACTGGAGGAGCTAAGATACGAAGCATATGAAAATTCCAGGATTTATAAAGCTAAAACCAAGGCCTTCCATGCTCAGCATATTCACAGGAAAATTTTTCAGGAAAATCAAAAGGTTTGGCTTTTTAACTCACGGCTACGCTTGTTCCCCGGTAAATTGAAATCAAGATGGGATGGACCGTTCATAGTTGTTAAGGCATTTGACCATGGAACCGTCAAAATTTTGAATCCCCAAAATGGTCATATCTTTACTGTTAACGGTTAAAGATTGAAACCTTACTTGGAAAATGAGCTGTTATCACCAAAAGAATCCATATCATTATGTGATCAGGAATGAATTCCTTTTGAGCTTTCATGCGTCTGGCTGAAGACAGTAAACTTAGCGCTTTTGGGAGGCCACCCACGATTTTTATGATTTGATATCTAGTTTTAGTGTGTTTCTTTTTCAGTTGTCAGGCCAAGACAAAACGAAGCCCTCATCATTCTGCCCTGACCATCAGGTTGTATCCTTCCATCCCAACCATATTATCTATTTACTTGTTCTCTGATCTATCCAATGCTTATGCTATTGAGGACAATGCCATTTAAGTTGGGGGGGAGCATTTTCAAAATTTTTTTGCTATCTTGTATTATCACGCTAAAGAAAAGTTTTCCCCATTTGGAGTTTCCTGATTCATGCTTCTATTGAAAGCGATTCTAGAATAGAAAAGACTAGGGAAAAGGATGATGGACAATTTCTTTAATCAAGCCATGAAAATTGATTTAAGAATCTCTTTAAAGTTCATGTGCACTTTAGAAAAATGAAAATCACTTTACATGCTAATGAAACAAGAAGGACATGCCTTCTACTATTTTAGACATACTGTCTGATATTCTGCACTTCTTGAAGAAGAGATCTTTTATAAGCTTTCTGCCATGTTATCCATTGAAAAATCTTTTTTGAGAAAAATACCATGAAAAATGCTCCGATTCTGAGTAACCGGGCCTACTTCACCTAAGACGTGTTGAGGTTCGCGTCAAAGGGAAAAGGGAATCTTGATCTGTGTAACCGGGCCTATTTCACCTAAGACGTGTTGAGGTTCGCGTAAAACATTGAAGGGTAGTGCAACATCATGTGTGTATAGAAAAAAAAAAGAAGAGAAAAAAAATATAGATCCCAAAAGGGACAAACGTAATAAGGCAGACAAAAAGCTATTATACTTAATGCTCTGATTAAGAAGTGCAGAGTTGAAAGACACTTACTTGCAATAGCAAATGGGGGACGCAATTATCTTCGCTGTAGACTTAGCATTTCACATGCACAAGTGCTATTGAACTTTAAGATGACTTCTTGATCATGTACCTTAATTTTCAAATCTACGGCTCGTGTGTGTTAATGCTTCCAGATTCCCAATCTTTAGTTGACTCTATGAAAGATGATCTAGAAATGAGGCATGAACTTTGTAAACTCTTGTTGGTCCTAAAATTTTTAATTATTTGCATTACTAAGGGACTAGCAATGAGTAAGTTGGGGGGTGTGATAAGTGTGTATTTTTACATATTAATTCATGTTATACACATTTGTTATGAGCTTTAATACTAATAAATATGCACGTATCACACTTACTTTTAATTTAGAGTCAAATATTTAATTTTATGGAATTAAATAATTTTAATAATGATATTTACTTATTTATGCAGGCACTCGGTACGAGAGAAGCAACAAGAAATAAATATATAAAAAAAGGAAAATAAAAAAATAATAATAAAAAGCCCATGGACTTGTTCAAAAAGAAAAGGAAAAAAAGAAACAAATAATAAATTTATTTGATAATTTTAAGGGCTTTTATAAGATATATATACATAATATATATATATATATTATATATATATATAGTGTGTGTGTGTGTGTGTGTGTGTGTGTGTGTGTGTGTATGTGTGTGTGAGTGTGTGTGTGTCGGCAGCAGCAGGCGCGCCCGTGCCTTCGCGGCGGGCACGGGCGACGAGGAGGGCGGCAGGCGCGCAGTCAATGCGCCTGCGCACGTCAACAACAGGTAGAGGGGGGGCGCACCGCAGTGCACCCGCAGCGGAAGGCACGTGGGCGGCGAACGGGCCTCAGGCGGGCGACGCACCCGCGGCGGAAGGCACGCGGCCAGGAGGAGAGAGAAAGAGAGAGAAAGAGAGAGAAAGGAAGAGAAAGAAGGCTAGAAAAAAATAGAAAAAAATCAGAAAAAAATATAAAAGTGTGCAACACATATTGGCACATAATTCTGAGTCAAAAAATGACAGCAATGGGTTGTGTTTTTCAACAAAAGGGGTAAGAAATGTCAAGATGTTTACATAGGGAATGAGGTGGTGTTAACCCTATAAAAGGGGCTTCTATTGTGATGAAGCGAGAGGAGTTGCTAAGAGTTGTAAGGGGTTGCTTTGAGTTTTTGAAGTTCATTCTTGTTGACCTTAGTTGAGCGACATAGGAGAGTTAGAGGGTGTTGTTTTGAGAGCTTTTGATGTAAACTTTGTAAGTTGATGTTGTTATAATGAATGTTTTGTTTAAGTATTTAGTCCTTTCTTAGTCCCATTACTTGTTGTTCTGATCTCCATTTCATTTTCCTGTCTTCACAAAAGTTGTTCATCTTTAAGTGTTCTCCAATTTCTCTTTCTATCATTTCCCTTAATTCCTTCTAGTTTGAAAGTTATTTCCCATTTTTCTAAGTTCTATTCTATGTGATTACTGTTCATTCGAGGTGATACCTTCTAGTATTCTTCTGTTTTGAAGCCTTTCCAATCCTTTTTTCACTCTGAGTTCTTCATAAAAGTTATTCTTCTTGTATAGATCTAGATTTTTTTCTTTTATCACATCTTCTAATTCTTCTCCGTTGGTGCGTTATAATTAATTTTTCACTGTTCTATCTTTAACGTTTTACTGTTCATCCGCACCGATAGATCTTGATTTTTCACATTTTTCACTCTCTTCCTCTCGTTTTCTATCTCTATGGTCTTCATCAAACTTCTTCCTCTTTTCATTCTCTACAACTTTCATTTCTTTCACTTCTTCTAATGCCCTCCAGATTTTGAGTTATTCTCTTTCTTCCAATTCCCTATTTTCAATATAATTTTGTTATGTTTTCAACTTATCTTTGTTCCTATTTCTATCCATCTCCATCTCTTCACAATTTCTTCACACAACCCAAGGCAGTTAGTCATCTTCCAATCATCAGCGTCGACTTCCAAGGCGGAGTGATCTTCATCCAAGGCTCGGCGAGGAAACGGCGGCGTTCTTCATCCATTGGCTAAAATTTCCTTCACTTTTCTCTTCTTATTCAAAGTTGCAATTTAATTTCCTTTAGTGTTAATCGCACTCAAAAGACAAAAATTGGTTTTCAAAACATAAGGATATTTTCTAACTTGATCTATAAAGATTTTTTCTCCTCGTGGGATCGACCCGTATTTACCACTGTACTCGTATTTCCAAAATCATTTAAGTGAGTGAGTGCGGTTTTATCAATTTTGAAATTTGTGTGGCACGGCATTTTTAAACGACGGGTGCCGAGCGCATCAGCGTTCGAGCGCCTGAAAAAAAAGGAGACTGAAAGGGGATAGAAAGAGAGAGATAGTTTTGAAGGGAACAAAGTGCAGCACATTGAAGATCAGGTTTTATATAGTGTTCTCTGGATCAGATCCGAGACACTTGGCTCCTGCGCGAGCATTTTTCATTTTGGATTTATTGACAGTCCTATGTTTGTTGTGTTTTGTTCTTTTCGTTTCTTCTTCCTTGATACTTGTTCAAGCTGTTCATCAACGGTTGCAGAGGAGGTCTCCTCTGGTCGGCTAAGCTGTAAAGCCCAGCGGGTCAAGCTGTTTGTCAGCGTTGCGGAGGATTGGTTCCTCTGGACAGCAAGCTGTGTTGCTCAGCGGTTGTAGGCAAGCTGTGAGGCCCAGCGATCTTTCAAGCTGTAAGTCAGCAGGAAGCCATACTCTGGTTGGAGTATGTGGTGGATGTAGGTCAGCTGACCGAACCACCTAAAATATCTTGTGCCGTGTGGTTGAATGTTTTCTCGTGTGAGATTGATTATTCATAATTGCCTAGATAGCTTCCATTGGTATGTTTTCAAATAGTTGAATAGGCATGCATCTCTAGTGTTTGTAGATTTATCCACAAATAAGCAATCATTAGTTTACATTTTTATATTGGGCAAAATGTTTTAAGAAGATCCATTCACCCCCCTCTGGATCTACGTTTCTTCCTACTTTCGCACTCATCACTAAGACCTGACCTGAAAGACATACCTAGACACACAACGAGATGCAATGTAACAAGGGTGACACAATGAAAGGAATATGAAAATAGATGGGATGAGCAAGATGATGACAAAATAACACACAGAATGTGGAAATTATGCTAAGAATGCAAGACAAACATGAACACACAACAATAATGTTCAAGGGTGTCTCACCAAAGGCAAACAAGTTGATATGCTCGTTGACTTATTAAAGAGTTTCAACGGACCATTTAATTAGTTAATTAAGCATAAATTCCCTCATAAAATATGTATCATGTAACGACCCAAGATCTAGATACTGAGTCAAACCCAATATCACTTGGATCCTATACTGCCACCCACGAGCCGGGGGCTCGGAAGGGTTAAGGGAATGGTGTGGTTATGCATTGAAATTCTAAACAAAGCAAGAAATAATCTAAAAAATTTAATAATTAACTGACAAAATAAAATTAACATTTTATAGCAGTTAAACATTACTACAGAGTCCAGTCCATAAGCACAGTCTAAAAGAAAAGAAACGTATATTGCATCGGGACACACCCCGGCATTGGCGAGTTGGCTGCTAAAAGACCTCCAACTGAGACGCTCCACCTCGAGGAGAACTACTGCACCTGAAAAAGTAGGGAGTGAGCCTCATCTCATAGGCTCGGTAGGGGTCCCGCGGATCCCTACCACAACGAAAGTGGTAAACAAGGCAGTAGTAGAAATAACGACAGTAAAGGAAAGCAATAAAAATAACGACAACAAGAGTAACAGTAGTGGCAAATCGACTAAAATAACCTCGGCAACAACAACGGTGGTGGCTAATAAGCAGTAAACGGCAGACGCACTAAGTCTCTACACTACTCCTACCGTCACGAGGGAACCACGATCCCGAGTCGGAACAGCCGAGCAAAGGAAGGTTGCGGTGACATTGCCGAAAGAACCTACGACAACCTTAGTGTAGGAAAGTCCTGACGGACGGAAGCCACTATGGGAACCACACTGCCGAAGCATTCTTATCCTAGCTACTGGGAGATTCCTTGCCATGCTGTCGGGAAACCTCAGCCTTGCAGGCGAGAAACCTCGCTAAGTCACCCGGTCGGAATACACTACCCCTACGTCGGAGAACACGGCTCACGGTCAGAAATCAAACCCACGGGTGACTGAAGTACTCCGTCACTAGCTACGGCTGGATGCATCCTCTGATTCCTTGCACCACGCCGACACTCCGTAACATCGCCACCTCTCCCAGAGAGTGAGGAAAAGGGACAGGGTCGGATGCGTCCCAGACGCCTTACACCGCTCACTATGCTCACACCTAACGGCCTCTCTCAAAGAGTGAGGCGGAGTCGCAACAACACAAGGACTAGCTGGGGTCATGCCCATCAGCGTGGGTCCACTGCCCCCAACCACGTGTGCACACACAGACCACCCCCTCAAGGTCGGGTCCTATAACTAGTTTTCCCCTCAGTTGAACTCAATCTGCCAAGGCGAGGGGCCCTACAGTAACCAGTCTAAAAATCGTCACATCAGGTATAGCTCTCGACCACACGGTTGGAACGTGTCGGCACTCAGTAAGCAATTGTTCTCGGCCTAGCCAGTACATGCACGACACTCAGTAAGCTGAGCCTAGTGGAGTACTACTCAGAAGATGGTCCAACTCACGCACACCTGGAACCACGAGACGGCACAGCTCGGTACAGGTAAGATCCCTAGGGTTGGTAATCAGAACCAACGGACACCAGCCTACTAACTCACGTGGGTACGGACCTCGATCAACGGCAACCTTAACGGGGAAGAACACTTCCCACTGACACAATTTCCATAGGGATGGCTCATAAAGGACATTCACAAAAGTCCTGGATCACGAAGAATCACGCAGACACCTCATCCATGAATCCGTATCGCACACGGACACCTCGAGGCATGAAAACACATAGCACGGCACCTCGGGGGCTAAACAAGCAGGGCGGCCAAACCCTTGGCCACCCAGAGGCCTGGGCGGCCACACCAGTGGCTGCCTAGCACCTGGGCTCCCTGTGGCCCAGGTGGCCACTCCTTTGGCCTCCTAGAGGGCTGGACGGCCACCTCTGTGGCCGCCCAGACCAGGGCCAAATGGGGAGGGCGGCCAGGGTCCTGGCCGCCTAACACCCTGGGTGGCCAGACCCTTGACCGCCCAGTGACATGGGCGGCCAGAGTCAAGGCCGCCCAGCTCAGGGAGGAGACAGCCACCTATGTGTCCGTCTCCTGCTTATTTTCAGAATCGGACTGAGCTCCACTGAGAGCTCGATTCCACGCCCCATTCACCTCGCAGGTGTAGACACGCCAAAATCGATGCTATGTTGAGTAAATCTCATGTCATCATGTGACGCCCCAAAGTGGACTTCAATATTGGCTTAATATGAAGTTTTTCTAATTTCTCCATATTAATTGTAATTTCTTGGTATTTTTCTTTAATAATTGAAATTAACGCCTGAATGGAGGGCGTCATTTAATTGATGACCTAATGAGGGGCGTTTTCCTTAAATAAACGACTGTTCAAACGGTCGTTGTTTCCTGGATTTAACGAATCCTAATAAAAATAAAACTCAAGGTAATTGACGTCCTACTGAGGGGCGTTGATTATTTAACGCCCGTTCAAACATGCGTCATTTAACAATTTTAAATAAGGAAAGTCCTTTATTTCTATAATTAAATTCAGGAATTAACGACTGTGTGAATGTCGTCATTTCAATTGACGCCCCTTGTTAGGTCATCATTTTCACTTCCGTCTCCCTTTTGCCTGCTTCTTTCCAGTAGTGATCCTTTCCCCATTTTACACTTTGTGTTCAATTGGGAAGAGGGTTCCTTATTGGAGGATTAATTACCTTATTTTAATCGTATTAATGCAAGGATTTTTTTGGCCTATAAATACCTTCATGTGCTTCTCGCGCGAGAGAACAAGAGGAATAGCAGAGGGTTAACGGAGAAAGCTAAGAACGCTGTTAGAGCCTTTTACAGAGAGGGGAGAGTTTTATTTTTTTACAGGTACTTCACGGTGCTAATCTTCTTCCAATGCTCCTTCCTCTGTTTTCTCTCCCATGAGCGGCGTCTTCATCCTGCGTTCCCTCATCCTGCTGTTGCAGCCGCTGCGGCTCTTGTTGTTTTCCCTTTACTGCTGCAAACACAGCAGAAGGATTCCCTCCCTTAGCATTTTTATTGTCAGTATTAGTATTTCACGTATCCCTTTCTTCTAGCTATCTTGCTAGAGAAAGTCACGATCTTTGCGCATACTATAATCTTGCCTTGCATATCATAGCATTCACGTATTCCCAACCTTGTTACTCCTCTTAGGGGTTTAAAACCAAAACACACAAGGTGTGTTCATGCCCAATTTACTTGATTTCATATCTTTAGAGCATTGATACTACACACTTGGCTAATCCATATCTTTGTTTATTTTGTGTGTTTGCAAGGGTAATCAAGCTATAAACCCCCTTCATTGGCCGGCCGATAGAAGGAGGAAGGAAGAATTCCCAATCTCACCCGCTTAATACAAGGTACATGCGATCATCCTTCTTCTTTTGAGGTAACCCCTCTGGCGATCACCCTCCTTAGAGCATCTCATGCTCATCCTCTTTTCCTTCATACCCCACATATTTTAGCATGTCTATGTGACACGTTCACAAATTGGCGATCACGGTGGGACCCTTTTTATTTTTATTTTGATTCCCCCTCCCTTTGGCATCCTTGCGTGCCCCTCCTTTGGCGCCCTTGCGTGCCCCTCCCTTCGGCACCCTCGCGTGCCCCTCCATTGGCGCCCTCGCGCGCCCCTCCTTCGTGCTCCATGTAGCACACTCCCCTTGTGCACCACGTGCACACCTCTCACTGGATTAGCCAATTTGTGTAGTATCCATATCATTTTTCTTAGAAAAGAAATTGATTTCTGTCTATCATCAGGGTTAATGGTTCTTTGGAACTGAATAACGCCCTTCATACTGCTGTCATTTCCACATACATCGACCGTTCGAACAGGCGCTGTTTCCATTTTTATTGTGAGCATTTTCATCATTTTATAATTAAGGCCCCTCACAGAGGCGTCATTTCCCAATATAACGCCTCACACCAAGGCGTCAGTTTCTTTGACTATTATTGATTTTCGTAATTGCTTGATTATTGATTACTGCATTTTTACGCCCCTTTCAGAGGCATATTTCACTGGTACATCGCCTTACTAAAAGATGTTATTTGGATTATCATTGTTTTAATTCATCATTTTAAGTTTGATTACTGCTATCTGACGCCCCTGTGCACAGGCGTCATTTCTACAGACAGTGCCTCACTTTAAGGCGCTAATTTATTTTGGTTGCTATCTGTTTGCACTATTCACAGTGATTAGTGAATGACACTCAGTTACTGCTTGTCGATATAGCGACCTTATCCGGGTCGTCATTTTTTGTTCTGTGCCCACAGAACCCCTGTTTACTGATGTTCATTCACTTGATTGATTCTGATATCATCTGCTTGATATTGCCTGCATTAGGCTACATTTAGGGCATTCAGCTTGGGAGACCTCCTCTCCCCACACTTTTAGGAGTCACACCCCCACTTGGTGAAGGAAGGACCCTCCTTTGAGCATTCCGTCTCATTGGACCGGAAATTCCTAAACCAAGCCTCCGTAAGTCCCCGCACCCGTGGATTCCCTCACGGACGCTGGGCAGGTTGTACCATTGAAGCACCCGGAGTATAGTTGACCCATACGTTGGTGAGGAGAAAGAACCTAGGTACCCGGAGATTATACCCAAACTTTTAACCAGGACCCACATTCAAAGGAGAGAGCTTATTATAAAACTCACCTTAATCTTCAAAGAAAACCCTAAAACTTTGGGCTCATTACAACTTGAGTGTTTATTTTGATTGATAAGGTGATATCTCTTGGGTATACTTGCTTGTTGGAAACCTATTTCTTCCTCCTTAAGCATGAAACTCCGTTCAGGTAAAATCATCAATATGGCCAACTATGGGTATACTTATGATGGTTATGAGGAGGGTCACTCTGACCCATTTTATGATGTTCCCTCTCAGGATCCTGTCTACTACGAGGGAAACTACATCCCTTCTCCCACTCAGGTCCACATGATAGACACCACTTCTCTGGTGGTTGATCCTTCTTCCCAAGCTCAACCTACCACTTAAAATACTTCAGGGGACGCTTCCCCTTCTTTCAACTTCAACGATGTTCTCAAAGTTCTTGCTCAAATGGATGACTCCCTGCGCCAGGCGGCCCAAGCCGCTTTAAAGGGAAAGTCTGTCCCGTCATCTTCTAACCCTTCCTAGGCCATGGGTGGCCACTCTGTTAGTTCTCCCAACGACCAGGCGGTCGCACCTAGGGTGCCCTCGCGCCCACCAACTCCTGTTATGACTACGTTGGCCCAACCAGCAAGTCACTCTATTGCTAGGCCTCAACAACCTCCTGTTCCTCAATTCTTGAGAAGGCCTATGACGAACCAATACTCTTTTCGTCCGGCCCCAGCCGAGCCCGATAACCACACTACACTCCTCCAAAGGATGGCTAGTATGGAGGAGCAGCTCAAAAAGGTCACTGCACCCAAGGCCGCTCCCGAAGTTATGCTTCCCACTCTGCCAGTTTTTCATCTACCCCCATCTGAAATGCCAAATTTCCGGCGGTACAATGGAACGGGTAACCCGTACATCCACTTGAAAGACTTCTTATATGAGGCATCATTCTGGCAGGATAACAAGACTTCTCTGGCTTATCTCTTTAGGCGGTCTTTAGATGGCCCGGCATTAGAATGGTTTTACTCCGTGGAGCCGGCCGATGCCGGTGACTTTGATGCTGTTCAACGGAAGTTTCTGTAGAAGTACAAGGACCGTGTGGGTCCCTCTTTGTCTGTTACTGATCTGGTTGCCGAAAAGATGAAGCCCGAGGAGGACTTCATTTTATTTGCAGATAGGTGGAGAGCTATGCCCGAAAAATTGAAGGACACACTGTCGGAAACGGAGCAAGTGAAGATGATTATATCAAACTCCACTCCGTAGTTCCGTCATATTTTAGCCATGAACAAGTTGAGCACTATGGAAGAGCTCTATGAAAGAGCTAGATATATTCAAACTCAGATGAAAGATTCGCCCATTATGGGCATGTTTGAGCCAAGACCAAAGGTAATGAAGAAGAACGTTAATGTCAGCAATACTGGTGCGACTACTGAAGGCACTGTTACTAATGAGCAGGTGAGCACGTTTGGCAATTCCACACCCTTCCGCCACCCTCCAAACCAAGGGCCGCCACCACAGTAGCCCACCTTCCAAAACCAGGTCCACCAGCCAAATAATAACCCTCCTCAGACCTTACGGCCTCTTCCACCTCCTCAATAACAACCCCACTTTACTCCACAGAATCAGCCCGCACAGTACCACTAAATGCCCCCGCCAGCCAATTATGCACAGCAACAACTGCAACAACCAAGAAGACCATTGAGCCATTGAGTCCCCGAAGAGCACAATACCCTCCCTTACCCAAAAGTCTATCAGATATTTTCAATGCCCTCATGGCCGCCAACGCGCTCACCTTGCCTAAAGAAAGAACGATATGGCCGCAACATGTAGACACCTCCCGGTATTGCGTCTTCCATCGGCAGCCAGGGCACAACATCGACCATTGTTTTCACTTCAAGGATTACATATATGATATGAATGATCAATGTGATATTGATTGGGATGATATGAGGAGGTTTATTGCTACTTTAAAGGCTTGAAGGCCTCCTCGGCAACCACCGGCTCAGTAGCCCCCGCAACAATGTCAGCAGTAGCAAGGTCCTCAGCAACAGCAGGCTCCTGCACCCCAACCAAATATGGGGATTGTCAATAATCTGCTACCGGAGCACCCGGTTCAAAATCAACAAGTAAACCTTGTCACCTCAATCCATGAAGTGGAGAGAGGGCAGGGTTGGCATAAGGAAAGCGCCTCTGTTGGGGCCATTAATCAAAACTCCAGTCAACCACAACCACCACAATTGCTAAGAAGGCTTCAACCTGTACCCCCTTCCTAACTGCCACGTCCCCTTATCTGTTCGAGCACTCCAAGGCCACTTAACCCAAACCCTACTCCTTCACGGCCTCCTCTTTTATGCCAACCCACGAATTCTCCTTCACCCCAAAACCCTCCACCAAATAGACCTCTCCTTATCCGCCTCTCGCCGGCAACCGTCACCCCTCCTGTTTCGCCACAATCTACTGTTGAGTAGTGGATGGCGGATCTAGAGGGGAGGGGTGAATAGATCTGCCCCTCTTTTTACAATGCAACCCTCTTTATAGTTAGTTAAAAAGAATCGCAGCAGAATATAACTAGCTAAACGAAGGACACAATGATTTGCTTAGCAAGATGAACAAGCAATGTAGAAATTAAACCTAAGCATACATCTAACACAAAGCAATCGCACAATCAAACCACAACACACGAGATTTTAAGGTGGTTCGGACTGAATCCCCAGTCCTACGTCCACCCCTCACCAAATCCGGTGAGGCTCCACTCGTGCAACGCACTGAACCGCAAATCGGAAAGACCTCCGATTGCCTTCCTACTAACCACCGGTAGGGACGTCAACACCGTAGATCGGAGAACTTCCGATTGCCTTCCTACTAACCACCGGTAGGGACGTCAACACCGCAGATTGGACAGTTTCCGATTGCCTTCCTACTGACCACCGGTAGGGACGATCTTCAGTTTTAAATGTTTGAATGAAATGGAAAGAGAACAAGTATGAAAACACTCAAACAAGATATAGAATATGCTCAAAGTAAAAAGATATTGTCTGAGTTTACTGGAGCTTGAATCTGATGCTTCAATGGTATCTTCTTCCTTGTGAAAAGATCTTGCTTGGATCACCTTGAGTTCATGAAGAAGATGAAGGATGCAGATTTGATCTCCCTTGAGAATGGGCTTCTTTGGATCACCTTGAGATGATGAAGAGGATGATGGCTACAGCTTTATCTTCACTTGGCTTGGGGTTGATCTCCTCTTGAAGTAGCTTGAATCACTTGAGGATTTGATGAAGAACTTCTTCTCAGAGTACTGTTCACAGCTACAGTACTCAAAGTCCTCTCCCTTGAACACACCCTTGCAGCCTCCTTTGATCTTCCCTCTTAGCCTTACTTGCTTCTACTCTTCCTTGGAGGTTGCTGGATTGAGATATGAGTTTGAATCACCTTGAGTTGATGGAGAGAGTGTTGGATGTAGCTGTGATCTTTCTTTTGATCCTCTTGAGTTGATGAAGAGGTTTAAGGATGCAACTTTGATCACCTTTGAGAATCTTGATTGCTTCTAGCTTCCTTGGAGGTTACTTACTTTAGATCTATGCTTGAATCACCTTGGAATAGATGAAGAACTTCTGCACGGAGTACTGTTCACGGCTACAGTACCTCTTCTTCCAACCTCCTTCTCTAGCCTCTCTTGATCTCTCTTTGATTCCTCTTGAAGTATTAGGGTTTCTAACCCTCTTGTATGTGTTTTATAGACTTTGAATGGTCCATAGACACCCCCAGACCAGATCCACGTTTTGTGGGTGATTAGGTGACTTTAGGATTAAACAAATACAAGGTGAATGGCTCTTCTTGAAGTGGAGAACAAAGTCAACTTTTGTTGGCTCGGGGCTGGCGGTCGACCTGTGGCTTCTGGTGGTCGACCGCTACTGAGAATCGCTGTAGACAGATGTTCCCTGGGATTTTCAGTCGACCGCTACTGGCTGGCGGTCGACCGCCACTGAGAAGACTGCAGACGGTGAGCTGCTGGCTGGGGTGGTCGACCGCCCCTGTGCTGGCGGTCGACTGCCAGCTGGGCAGAACCCGGGTTTTCCAGGGTCTGTCCGTTAACTGCTTTAGCTCCGCCACTTGAGTCCTTTAGCAGCCCGTTCTCATCTGTGGCATCAACCTTGACTGTCTTGAAGATTTCTGTTGATTATATTACTCCTATAATCAAAATTTTGTTCCGGGGGCTCCGCCCCCGGAAACCCCCGCAAGGTGCGCTGCCCCCTTCACCCCCGCGACCTGACCGGGCAGGTCGATCCCCGCGACCTGACCATGTAGGTCGATCCGTGTGCGAGGGCGCAACATTGAGCTTTCACATTTGCCATCTCCACTCCATTCCTTGGATTATCTTGTAGCATGCTATCAAGAAGTTGCACCGACCTTGAACCATCCATAAGGCAAGATATGCGCTAACCATATGAGGAATATGCAATGACCTTATGTGTGATGCCATTCAGCTTGATTTCTGTGCTTGAAACATGTTAGATTTCCGTGCCTCCAATATTGTCATATGCCTTGTTATCTGTGAATCCAGTTGCCTAGATTTATGTGCCATTCTTGATCTTTTACACTGTGAGTATAATGACCACCAATATGTATTGTCATATGCTTTGATATCTGTCTGCTGGAAGTATGATGACCTGAAATGTATGAATATTAACATTATCAAATGCAACTATAGTTCATTAATGACTACAGAGGCAGACATCATCAAAACCATAAAATTAATCATGTTGCACACATGTTCAACATCTACCCCGTCCACCACCATCATGCTTCCAAGGCCCCTCCTGGTCACCTGACCCCCGTCGCCATTTTTCGATAATCCCCAGCCGGCGAGGCCTCTTATAAGAACCCCTCCTCCTGCCAATCCTGCACCAGCACCCAACACGCCCTACACCATTCCCTCTACCTCATCTACCCCTTCACCCACTCTAGGCCCGATAGAGGCTCCGAAAACAATGGTGCTCCGTAGTGGACGGATGTTCCATCAAGTGTTTTCCCAGCGGGAGTAAGAGCCAGTACAAGAACAAGGAGAACAGGAACAAGAGTCTGCACCGGGCACGGAGTATGACTTATTAAAGCATTTGGACAGAACACCGGCCCGAATTTCTATTCTGGAATTGATCAAAATATCTACTACACACCAGCTAGCCCTGAAGCAATATTTATAGAAAGTAATGGTAAATGAAGATATCCCAGTTGAACAGGTCACTACAGTTTTAAATCCAGCCAGCAATCAACCGGCCATCACTTTTTATGAACATGAATTGGTTCCGTAGCCGGCCAGAAAATATGCACTGTGCATTACTATTGACATTAACAAGGTGGCAGTGAAACAATGTTTGGTGGATACTGGGGCATCCATTAATGTTTTGCCACCAAGTACCTTGAAAATGTGTGGCATTCCGGAGAGTCAAATCTGGCCATCTACAATCACCGTCACAGCTTATGACAACACCAAGAAGCCGCCTCTAGGGATGATCACTTTAAAAGTGGGTTTGGGACCAGTCTCAGTCACAACGGATTTCCATATTCTGGACATGGACCCGACATTCAATGGCATCTTGGGTCGCCCTTACATTCAAGAGCTTGATGTTGTGCCCTCCACGAACCATCAATGCATAAAATTTCTGCATAAAGGGCGCATTATTAAAGTTACTAGTATGCCCATTTTGCCGGCAGAAGATATACATTCCGCAACATCGGTGCCTTCTATGTTGCCTTCCAATAGGCCTTTGCTCTCAGTTTTGGATGTTGCCAATCTGCGGCAAGACTTGGTAAGGCCGTCTCCCTCAACCCCTCCTACCACCCAAATATCACCACAGCCACCCAAAGGCAAGAAGAAAAATGGTTTGATGAACACACCAGGATGGAACATTCTGATGAAAATGGGGTATAGGACTGGTAAAGGCCTGGGTGTTAATCTTCAGGGGAGAGTCAAGCCCGTCAGGCATCAAAAGATGATTCCCCGGGGTGGCCTAGGGTATAAAAGGCCAAGCAAAGACAAAGATGAGCCATGGGTCGTTATGACTTCCACTCTCAAGATAGATCGGCAGCCTCTTACATGGACCCTACAAACACACTTTATGAAAGGAGGCACTCATAATGATGAGTAAACCACGCTAGTCACTTCCATGATGGATTGTCAAGATGTACATGCACGGCAGTTTACTCGCCACATAGCCCCCTTGGTTACATATAAAGCCCTGGAGTCCTTACGGCCAGATAAAAGAAGAAAGATGGATGACCCCAAATGTGACTGGTATAGATGGTTCGACATGAACGATATCACTATTGCTCTGAGCTGACTGTTTATGCCAACTGATCCAGAATGGCCGCCACTGATTCATGAATTAACTGAAAAGCCAACAGTGATCACGGACAAGAGGCAGCGTCTAAGCAATTACACAGATACCGGGCAGTCTGATGTGCCGTTCGAGGAAGGCTACAACGTAGATAGGCTGTGGGCCGGCCTCTTCTCTATTAAATCCATTCATCCAACGATTGTTGTCCGTTTGTTTAATCAAATATTTTGCTCGGATGTCCCTAGACCACCCGCGGTCTTGATAACCTTTTCTCCAAATTCACTTCAAGTTTCTCCTCTGATTCCTCCCTTGCTCCTCGAGCAATTCTCTAAACTCTCCATCACACCCCCGCGTGGGTCATCATTTACTCAATCTTTTGTCAATCTCAACACCGCCTCCTATTCCTCCATCTCATTGCCTTCTTCTTGAAAATGAAAATGAAAATGAAAAAAAAATGCCAAAATTCAAACTTTCCAATCTTTCATCTCCATTGAGGAGACCTCCTATCTTCTTCCTGAGTGTGTCCCGACCCAGGGGCCGCTCTTCCAGGATTCATTAGGGGACCTTCTCTACCACTCCGGTGAGGGGTCTTCATCTGTATCCCCTTCTGTACCCACCTTTTCCTCACCTCCTTCATCTTTATCGAATTCTAGTGATCAGGCTAGTTGCTCTTATTCTTCTAGTTTTAAGACTCATGGGGTAGCTTCGCATAAGAGATCCAAGGGTAAGCAGATTCCCCATAGATTCTTATTATAATTAGCTAGAAGGTGTCGGGCATGCTTAGCTCTTCCTGAATTTCTGGAGAATCCGATTATCTTGCCAGAAACAGAATATGAAGATACTTGTGTTTTTAATGAGGGTTTTGGTGTTTATGAGATCATGAATGATGAAGACCCTATTGAAGAGGGGGATGAAGGTTACGAAGAATATGAGGATGAGGCTGATGCTTTTGCCAGTGGCATGAGAAGATTCGATGAGCCATCAGCCTCAGTAGAAGAGCCTACCAAAGAAATAAATCTGGGTACTGAGGAAGACCCTAGGATTGTCCTCGTTAGCAAGAATTTACCGCCCTCCGAAGAGGAGGCGCTTATTTTGGTTCTTCAAGAATATAAGGACACGTTCGCGTGGAGTTATGAAGATATGCCTGGACTAGACCCTGCACTCGTTGAACATCGACTTACGCTTAAGCCAAGGTCCATTCCGGTCAAACAGCGGTTGAGATGTTTTCACCCAAATATGGCATTAAAAATGAAAGAAGAGGTCGATAAGCTCCATAAGGCTAGATTCGTTAGAGTTGTCCTCTATCCCAATTGGGTGACTAACATCGTCCCAGTCATGAAGAAAGATGGAAAGGTGCGGATTTGCATAGACTTTCGGGACCTCAACCACGCGTGTCTTAAAGATGACTTCCCCCTCCCTCATATTGATGTTTTGATTGACAATACGGCATCATATGAGACTCTCTCCTTTATGGATGGCTTTTCAGGTTACAATCAGATTCGCTTGGCGGAAGAAGATCAAGAGAAAACATCGTTCACCACACCATGGAGAACTTATTGCTATGTGGTCATGCCCTTTGGACTTAAGAATGCTGGAGCCACCTATCAAAGGGCTATGATGGTAATTTTTCATGATATGATCCACATTTATATAGAGGTGTACGTTGACGACCTGGTAGTGAAATCAAGAACAAGGATTGAGCATCCCGGGGTTCTAACCAAAGTCTTGCAAAGAGCGCGGGAGTATCAGCTAAAAATGAACCCCAAGAAGTGCGTGTTTGGTGTTTCATCAGCGAAGTTGCTTGGGTTCATCGTAAGTAAGAGGGGTATCGAGATTGATCCCAACAAGGCGATGGCCATAAGGGAAATGCCTCCTCCCAGGAAGTTTAAAGAAGTTTGAGGATTGATCGGGAGGTTGCAATTTATTCGCCAATTTATTTCCCAACATTCACAAAGATGTAGGCAGTTCTACGAGCTTACTAAGCCGGGAGTCAAGTTTAATTGGGATGACAAATGTCAGGTAGTTTTTGACGGATTGAAGGATTATCTCTCAAATCCTCCTGTCTTGAGGCCGCCAGTTCCAGGCAAACCGCTTGTTCTCTACATTTCCATCCTGGATGACTCTGTAGGCACTGTCCTAGCCCAAGTTGACGAAGGAGGAAAGGAAAGGGCAGCTTACTACTTGTCAAAGCTTCTTAACCCCTGTGAGCAGAGGTACTCAGCTATAGAGAAGACTTGTGCTGCTTTAGTCTAGGTAGTTCAGAAACTTAAACATTATTTCTTAGCTCACGAAGTTCATCTCATTGCCCGTATGAATCCAATCAAGTTTCTTCTTGAAAAATCCGTTCTCACCGACCGATTAGCACGATGGCAAAGCTTCCTTTCTCAATTCGATATTGTCTACATTCAGCAAAAAGTGATTAAAGGCTATGACATAGCAGAACATCTTGCTCCTCACCCTCTCCCCAGATTTGACCCTGTTTGCTCAGAGTTTCCAGATGAGAAACTAATGTCCGTCAATCAGTCCGATTCGATGTTGACGTTACATTTTGATGAAGCTTTGAATTCAAAAGGAAAAGGGATTGGCATTGTTCTTCTATCACCGGAGGGTATCACTATTCCGCTCACCTCTCAGCTTGCATTTCCAGTTACAAATAACATAGCTCAGTATGAGGCTCTTCTGGCCGGACTGGAGGCTGCTCATCAATTTGGTGTTACCCAATTGAGGATTGTAGGTGATAGTCAGCTTATTCTTCGCCAAGTGCTCATCAAGTGTCGTACGCTCAATCCTAAACTCAAACCCTATCCGGAATTGACTTCTGCTTATACCAAGCTTTTCACCAAATTAATCTTCGTTCACGTTCCTCGTGATCAGAATATTTTAGCTGATGCTCTCGCTTCTCTTGCTTCCTCTTTGGTTTTCCTTCCCGAAAGGGACTTCCATTCAATTATTGTTCACAAGCAGCTCACTCCCGCTATTCAGGATCCAACTTTCCTTAGTGTTAAGGAGGAGGTGCTTAGGAAGGTTAAGCAAGGTGGAATCATTGAGAATAAGGAGATCATGCTGTTGGATTTAGAGGAAGAATTGGACGATGAAGAGAAGCCGTGGTATTACGAGATTGCTAAGTATTGCCAGGATCAATCATATTCTGAGGAGGCCACGGCTGAAGAAAAGAAAGCCATTCGAAGAGTTGCTCAGCGATACACCCTGATTGGAGGTGTGCTCTATAGAAGAGGTCTCACCGGAGTTTTATTAAGGTGCCTAGATGATGATGAATCTTAGAAAGTCGTGGAAGAGGCGCATTCAGGAGTGTGTGGTGGTCATGTCAATAGCCAGATGCTTGCTAAGAAGATCCTTAGGCTAGGTTTCTATTGGCCCACTCTAGAAGAGGATTGCTCTATCTATGTCTGGAGGTGTGTCAAGTGCCAACTGCACACCGACAAAATTTACTCTCCTGCTTCCTCACTCCATCCTATGTCCTCCCCATGGCCTTTCTCTATGTAGGCTTTCGATATCATTGGACCTCTTGGTGATCCGAACCTCCTCACAAAACCAAAGTCATTTATACTCACGGCCACGGAGTACTTCACCAAGTGGGCGGAAGCGGAAGCTTACGTGGAGATAAAAGCGTCAACCGTCTGTAAATTTATAATGAAGAACATCATCGCAAGGTTCGACATCCCAAGTACCATCGTCACCGATAATGGGCCACAATTCATCTCTCAGGAGCTTCAGGACCTCTGCAACAGGTATAACATTACATTACATCATTCATTTCCTTATTATCAGTAGGGCAATGGCCAAGCAGAGGCAACTAACAAAACTTTGATCAAGATTATTAAGAAAACATGTGAAGCTAATAAATTTGCGGATTGGCTAGAAAAACCAGTTGAAGCTCTTTGGACCTATCGCCCTTACTTATGGAATGGAGGCGGTAGTCCCTTACGAGATTCTTATCCCTTCTCTACGAGTATAATTAGACAAGGAGCTCCCTATTGATGAGTGTCGTGAATCTCTCCTTGCTCAATTGTGTTGACACCCATTTTTTACCGATAAGTTGAGTCGTTCCTCTTACTCCCAGTTGTTGATGTCTCGAGTTGTCCATCACTCATTGGGGCTATTTTCAGACATGTTTTGGGCCAGTTTCATGGGTAGCCTCCCTCCCTGGTTAGGTCCGAGTTGATTCTGGGCTTAACGGGCCTTGGTTTTGGTTGATTGGGCTTTTCTATGAGTGTCAACACCCATGTACATGTACGGTTCATACATGGCCACCCAATCCATGTGTGGTTTCCTGTGGACCGTCCACCTATTTTGGAATATCTTGGTTGATTTTCTGAATTTCCACCGACAAGGGCTTATGCGGTTGAATCTTAGCCGTTCAACATGATGAACGGTCGGGCATGAACCGTTCCTCTTCCAGAGTCCTAAAGCCTAAATATCTCTCAGATAATTATCTGTTTTATTCATTTATCACCGACAGGCGTTAAACGGATGATACTTGGCCGTTCATTATTATGGACGGTAAATATTGGACCGTTTATCTATGAGAGTCCAATGGCGACCATTTCGGTTGGTTAATGGATAATTAGTGGATGATTATCCCATTTTTGGAATTATCACTGCCAGAGTTGGACGGTTCTTGACGGACCGCCCAACTGGTTGAGCGGTCTATTGTGAGACCGTTTAACCCTGCGAACTCTGAAGAATTCAAGATTTTCTCTCTCTATCCGTGGTTAAACCCCTCAACTTTGTCCTCGATTTTCTCCGTGGATTCTCAACCAAATCGGATGAGATTTGATCCTAACGAAAGCTGATGATATTATCTTCACTTTATCTTTTGATATCTCGGATTAATATCCACTGGAAACCCTAATTTCGGGGCTAGCTTTCTAGGCTCCATAAATAGACCTTAAAGACTACCTTTGAAAAGGGGGGGGAGATTTTGGTCGACGGCGAAGCCCTGCCGAATCCTGGAGTGACCTACGACCAAGGAGGGAGGCCTTCTACGTCCATACAGGCCTCCGGTCCAGAGAGTAACCTTCATTTTTGAGTCTTTTTTCTATCTTTGATAGTCCATCATTCCCTTTTGGTGATGTGACACAACTTCGGACCTAATGCAAGCAAGCACATTCACATTCAAAATGGGCCTAGTTGGGCCACCGCTCTATCGTCACTCACCCAAGCCCAGGGTGACTTGGCAATGCCAAGGGGAGGATGTGGGGTTGGGCCCTTGCTGGTAGAGGGCCAGCAAGGCCAAGAATTGATTCCCAATGGGTGGGGATGCCCAAGTCAAGGGGGCCGACAAAGTGCCAACGGCACCGGTTACAATATTCCCACGGTGATCACTCAAGTTTATGGGGCTTGAGGATCGGGCTCTCACTCGCATAACCAGCGGAATTAAGAACTAATATTGAAAAACAAGCACTAATTGGAGTGAAGGTTTGAGCACTTACTCGACCGGTTTGAAGAAACCGGTCCCGGTCGGAGACGAGGGCGAGCGGGGAGGCGAGTGGATCCCCACACGCCGCGGCGGTGTCGCTTGACCTGCCCCAAATAAATTACACCACTACACCTCTCGCAGGAGGGGGAACTTGGGGTGGGGGTTAATGATATTATATCAATACTACCTCCACGCAGGGAGGGGCCTTCAGCCGGCCAAGCGGGGTGGGGAAACCAAAGCAAAGAACGAGGAACAAGGGTGGACGCCGAATCTGCCTGCTGTCAGCGAACCAGGACAGAGGGTCGGTGTTGCTATTGTAGATCTTGCTCAAGAATTGTACTGATGGCGAGACTGGTGGAAAAATCTTCGTAACAGGAAGGGGAATGCCTCAGAATTTTTGTAATTTCTTCTGGTGTCGCTGCTGGACGGGGCAGGGGCTTGAACATGGCCTCTGTTTCTTGGACTAACAGGGGAAGATCACCAATAGTAGGATGCAGAGGCTGTCCTGACCGCTCCCGAACTTCAAATTTGATGCCGTCAGTGCCGTTAGAACCGTGAATGAGTCCTCTTTGCAGCAAAAGAAATGGAGATGTCATAAGAGAATGGAGACGATCTGTGGAGCCAGAAGAGTGAGGAGGTGTCGATGCAGACTGGGGAAGGCAGAGCCGCGCGACCGTGGAAGAAAATTGGTAACTTTTGTTCCCAGATGCTGAATGGGCTTCCGCTTCTTGATTCTGAAAGTAGACAGGCCGATGAAGAACTTTGAAGAAGGACTTGAAGACCGATTCCTTCGGACCTGGTCGTGGCAGAGCTTCTAAGACGGCTCAGGTCCTCAGCTGAGGTAGAACCGCGTAGCTGTGGGAGAATGGAGGTCCCGGACAGCACCGAGCTCCGATGAGGACAAAACCACTTTTGTGACGAAGAGGACTGGCAGTCGCTTCCGTGGATGCCTCTTATGACTTCAGAATCGCAGGTAGTTGACCGTGATGGCTTCTGCAAGCTACTGGTACCTCTGCAACATTTGGACAGCAGCCTGCAGGCCTTGTAGAAGCCACAAAAATGACCTAAAGAAGAAGATGGAGGAAGTGTATGTGTGAAAGGGGTGAAGGGGGTGGAAGATGAAGTGTGTGGGAGGGATGGGGATGCTAATGGTGATAGGATAGAGATGGGAGAGGGCAGGGGGCGCAGGGTCTCAGCTGGAGGCAAGGGAAGGTGGTGTAAGGGAATGAGAATGGAGGGAGGTGGGAGGGGCGAACCTAACTAGAAGGGAGGGGAGGGGGGCGGCCAAAACATGGAGGGAGTGGTGGATTTCAAATTTGAAATGGCCTTGGAAGTTGTGGGGTTGTGTGGGGAAGGGGTTGATTGTGTTGGAATGGGGAAAGTGGTGTTGGAATGGTGAGGGATCTCCTTGGGACTAGGGGGGTGGAGTAATGAAGGCCATGGGGAAGTGGAGGGCTTTAATGATGGTAGGTGGGGGTTGAGGTGGTTGGGAAGGGAGGAGAGAGAAGAAAATTCGAAATTGGGTGTTGAGGAGAGAGAAAGTGGAGTGAAAAAGAGGGATTAAGAGAGGGAAGGGTGGGGAATCGCTCCCCTAGGGTTTCTCACCCAAAAAATGTTGGAATCACTCCACTAAACTAAGCTTTGGACTCTCAAATGGCATTTTTTTCATTGATTCATTCATTACCTCCAAATGAAGGAAATGGGGCCCTATATATAGGAAACCCACATTTTACAATAAGTCCCTTACAAAAGATTCAATAACAAATAACCGAAGGGGTAGGGGGGGCTCATGGGCCAAGCCCGAAGAATTGGGCCCAATAGCACATTACGCAATCTAATGACACTCAAACTTAGGAAAATAAATGCAAGACCTAGGAACATGACTCAAATAAAAGGGAAAATACATCAAATGACTCAAATAAAATTACATAGGACTCAAAATTAAATGACTAAACCATGCCGGATGCAACCGGGGCGAGGAGACGAGCTGTGAACGTGGGCATGGGAGGTGATGTCCCCATCATTTGGGTTGCATGCATCATTCTCCCTCATTTTTTTGCTTCACTTGCACTATCATTCACACATCCTCCCACATTTTTTGACGCCCTCAGGGGTTTCAAACTCCCCAGGTATCCCCCACTTCATTTAGTTATGATCATTCATCTCCGTTTTAGCATATACTACACTCTATAGTTCTAACTTGGGTTTTCTTTTTTGTGTTTACACTCTGTTTCACAGGTCAGCAACTCACTGACACGAGACCCATCCTTTCTGGCCAGCCAGAGAGGGTGGAGGTTGGACCCTTCTGCAACTTCTGACGTGGTGGTCTTGTACGGTCCCTACCTAGCCATTCACAGAGACGTGCGGTTCCCTCTGGACCATCCTTCTTCGTCTTGCGGTCGGGTCAGAGCCGTTCATCTTCCAGAAGTTCCTTATCCCGCGTCCTCTGCAGCACTGAAGAGCGGTCTATTGTTCGGCCGTCCAACATCACAGGCGATTCTTCACGAACCGTTCATGCCCTACAGTGCTGATTTTAAGGTGAGTGTCTCCCTCTTTTTCCAAGGTACTACGTGTTCATCACGTACGACACCTTGATGGTGATCACGGTTATTTGCATTCTTCTTTTCTCCTTCTACCGTTTCCATTTACTTTACACATCGATTTAGTAGAAGGAGAGAGACATTCATCTTTTAAGCCAAACGAGGAGTCCAAAACAAAACAAACATATCAATAGCCCATTTTTTGGCGGTCACGATGGGACACCTAGTGCCCATCGTGTTAGTGATTTGCTGACCCCTTCTTTCGTTGTGTTAGTCTTCTTCTTGAGGTGATTGCAGGTTGGGTTGCATTTTCTGCCTTCTGGAACGTGAACGGTTCTCCCAGAGCCGTTCATCCCCTGTGCGGCTACACGTCCACTGTCCCTCTCTGCGAATAGTGCCAGTTCTCCTGCAAGCGTCTTGTCATAGACGGCCTCCTATCGACCGTCCACACTTCCGAACGGCCTATCCCTGGCTGTCCATCTTTCTGGCACAGGTACACTTCTGGTTGGTCTGGTTGCAGGTATACGATTTCTGGAGATCCGTTCCAGAGCTTACGCGACTATTCACAGACCGCTCTTCCTGGTACGTTTCTTATCTCTGTCGTCCTTCATTTCCAGCATTTTCTGATTTTTGCAGTTATTCTGTCATTACTCCCTGTTACTCTCTGGGTTGTACGCTTCTATACAGACCGTCTGTCCCTTTGTGCGGTCTCCCACAGACCGTCCTTCTGATGCCACAGTGCACCCGAGGTTGCTTTGATTGCCATATCTATATTGTCTTTGTTCTCCTTGGTGCCATTCATTGATCTTTCCCTGGTTATATGTTGTTGTTGCCTATTTACTTTCATCCTCGCATGTTTATTTTTGTCATTGGTTGCTAGTTTCTAGGCTGGACTTTGCATGCACTCCGGTGCACATAGGATTCATGCATTTCATTCACATCTAGTTATGTTCCTACTGAGGTAGGGTTTCCTCTCATCTCCATATTCCTTGGAGCAGACTAGGGGACCTTGCCGAGGACCTCCATAAGCCCCCGTGAGCTGTGGATTCCCACACGGACGCCGGGCAGGTTGTACCATACCACCCCCTAGTCTAGGGTCCGCATTCGTACGAGAGAGAGAGTCCTTTAGAGTCTGCAAGTTCTCCATTCTCACCCTATTTAGGTACCTTGTGGTTGAGTGAACTCACATTTTAATTAATCCACTAAGGTCCTAAAAGAGAACTTATAAGAAATCTTCGCGCATCATGTGGAATTTGTTTGGGTAATTGGTTGATTCTTTTCTCATCTCTCTCCTCCATTGTATGTTGCACAGTGTCATCATTTGCATCTTTTTGTCAGATTAGGCTCATTAAGTCTAGTTCATCTTTGCATGTCTCCCTTTAGTTGCATTTATCTTAGGCTCAATTCCCTTCTTGTATTCATTTGAAATTCACTGTATAAAGTCTCCACTTTCCCCATGGAGCATTTCTCCCCTGTACCTTATTCCTACACCTCTCCATCTTCTTACCCCCGTGTGGATTCCTCTTCCCATGCGGGCCCATCCCCTTATTCCTCTATTGGACCCTATTCTTTAAACGGGCCTTCTTATCCCGCCCGTGCTACTGCTAGTCCAATCAATCCTCATTCCCACGGACATACATTCCTCCATTCCTAGAATGGGCTTTCCTTCTTCTCAGGCTGGATCCCTTTATCCGGCCCATCATCATTTTCCTGGTTCAAATTCATCATCTCTTGCTTAGGCTGGCTCGTATCCTTCTCGGACTCTTCCTACCGAGGAGATGTTCACTCGGGCCCAACGCCAGCTTGATGAATTGTAACGCCGAATCAATCCTCAAACTTCTTTGGATATCCCACTTGCCTTTCAAGGTCTTCAACTCCCACCACGTTCACATATTCCAGCTTATCGTCGCTACGGTGGAATTGGTGACCCCTATGTCCATTTGAAGGATTTCCTCTATGAGTCGGCCCAGTTCCAGCATGATCAACGCTTGATGGCCTATTTGTTTGGGCTATCTTTAGAGGGCTCGGCTAAGGATTGGTTTTTCACATTACCACAAGAGCAGATGGTGAATTTTCAAGCCATCCAAGCAAGATTTATTCAGTAATATCGAGATCAGGTGGGGCCCAGACATTCTATGGTTGATCTGGCCCACGAGAAGATGGAGCCCGGCGAGGAATTCTCCACGTTTGTCGACCGCTGGCGTCGCCTAGTCGCGCAAGTCCTGGGGCATATTCCGGAGGGCGAGCAGATCAAGATGGTTATTTCTAATGCAACGCCCGAGCTCAGATGCATCTTAGCCCTGAATGATATTACATCCTAGCAACAGCTTTACAATCGAGCCCGCTTCGTTAGCCAACAACTCCTAGTTTCCTTTGGCCATGAGTCTCCTCCACCTTCGCCTTCCACATACCCCTTATCTTCCCCATCCACCATGGGTCAACCCTCCACTACATATCCCTCCACTAGTCGACCGTCCACTCCCACACACCCCTATACCTCCATGTGCTCCACCGCATACCAACCCTCCACGAGTCAGCCCTCCGCTATTTCATCTCACCACACCCCTCCACCTCCGGTCAAGGAAACACTACACCCAGAGCAGGTAGATGCTGTCCATTACATTCCTACTCCCTCCACGCCTCCACATCATTCTAACCCTCTGCCTTCGCCTACGCAATCCCCCTTGCCTACGTAACTCCCGATACCATCCCCATTACCTTTTTATACCCCTCGGCATCCACCTTTCCCGAAGCAGGCTTCTCACTCTTCGTTGTCGAAATCTCTTACAGATGTTTTCAGGGCTTTGATGGCCACCCATGCGTTGCAGCTCCCTCTGGTTATGCCTTGCTGACCCGCGGTCGAGAATTTGCTCCAGTTCTGTGAGTTCCATCGTCAACAGGGGCATGTGGTCGAGAATTGCTCCGAGTTCCGGGAACTCGTTCACAACTTGGAAGATAAGAAGATGATTGATTGGGCTGTCATGCGCCAAGTTATTTCAGATCTCAGCAGTAAGCAGCAATAGCAGCAAGCTGTGCCGCCTAGACAACCGTCTCCACATCAAGACCAGGGGCACCCTTGTGTTTCTTCAGTTGATAAGGTACCTGCTCCGTTACTCCCTTCTTCCTCTATCCCATCTCCTCCACCACCATTACCTACTTCAGCCTCTGCTCGGGCAACCTCTTTTTCACCCTCCGTTTCCACCACCACTTCTATCCCCAACTCCTCTCGACGTGTTGTAAAGATACGCCGAAGAGTGCCACCACCCGCCACTTCCTCCACTACGCCACTACCTTCCTCTCCTCCTTCTTCCCCACCCCTACCTTCACCTCCGTCCTCTTCACCTTCACCATCTCCATCAACCCCATCACCCCCTTTGCCACTACCTTCGCCACCCCCATCTTCGCCGCCTCCATTGGCCACGTCTCCATCATCACCTTCTCCATTATCCCCATTACTTTCACCACCGTCTTCATCACATCCCCTCGTAATAATCATTGTTCCGTCACCTTCACCGATGCCACTTTTTTTGCCATCATCCTCTGAGCTCGAGCAGGCCGACCCTAAACCCATACCTCCACTTTTGCCTTTACCTCCACCCATGCCTATCATCGTCAGTATTTCTCCATCACTTGCACTAACGCCACCCGCGCCCTTCAAACCTCCTCCTTCTAACCTCCCTCTGTCACTTCCCACTTCGTGGAGCAGGTACACGCTACCTTTGGTGCCCCTCGGGTCTAGTCCCCAGGGAGATAAAGAACCAAGCCAGGTTTCAATTGTGCATTTCAAGATCCAGGATGTTATCTCCCGCATGCCGATCTGAGTCCTAGCCCTTGGCTGTTTTGGGAACAAGGAGCCTGCATTTGTTATGAAGACGGTTTCTGAGAAGAGTTCCTCAGCACTGGTGCCAGTTTCTTCAAAAGTGAGGCCAGTGGCAATCTCTTTGCTCGCTGGAGAAGTCACGATTGATGTTGTTATCACCTCTCGCCTGATTGCTATTCAGTGCACTGGCCCAGAAGAGTTTTTCGCCCAGATAGTGCTAACCCACACGGCCGCCAAAGGTTTAATGAATTCAGCATTCAAGGGGCAATTGGCCGTGTCTTCTACATTTTCCAAGGACATTCTACACGTCTTATGTAATCTTCCTCGATTTATTGGTGAGTCGGCCACGTCAACGCTGCGCATCACTCTCCCTCAGTTCCGTCCTACGCTTCTAGCAAGGGAGTTGGGCTTCATGCCCGATTGCCGAGTGGAGTTACCGAATCTCATGCTTCTAGTGTTGAATGATAAAACTCCATTGCTTACTGATGCTCATCCCAAGGAGTTAACTATTCTGGAATGTCCTTCTGAGGTTAGCACCGCACAGCTAGGGGCAACCGCCCCGATGAAGTTGCATGTTCATACTCAGGCCAGGCTGTCTGCCAGGTGGGCCCGTTATTTGATAAAGTATTGCAAGATAAGAAGCCCAAAGGTCCGAGTCCGCGCCAGGCAGAGTTGTTTCGAGAAGATTTCGGCTAAGAAGAGGCGGTGACATAAGTTCAAGGGCCGTCAATTGTGCATTTGAGAGTCCACTTTTTCTTCTCCTTCTTCTATCCATTCGTCTTTTCTGTTGCTCAGTTCTTATCCATGGGTTGTGTACCTTCCGCCACCTGACCATATTTCTACCATCTTTTCCTATCCTCACCATTCTAGGCATCGGCCTATGTCCCCTTCTTCCCCTGATCTAGGGGCATCTTCTAGCTTTCCTCCCCGGATACATCCGGATTTCACTTCTTATCCTTTTCCCTCGACCCTGTTGGGGATTCCTTGTGCTCGTTCCCCGACCTTGTCGAGTGGTTTTTCTGATCCTTCCCCGACTTTGTCGGGTGGTTTCCATTTCTTTTCTCCGACCTTGTCGGGTGTTCATGCATTTTCTTCCCCGCCTCTAGCGAGTGATCGCTATTCCTTTCCTCCGACCATGTCGGATGATCTTTCTCTTTCTCCCTTACCCTCGCAGGAATCTTTTCGTCATCTTTCTATTCTTTTTCTCTCACCCTTTTGGGGTCACCACCCTTTTTCTTGCTGTTTTCGAGGCTTTAGCCCGCCTTGATCTCAATTAATCCATGTTTATTCTGTATCGGGTTCCTGGTTATCAGGGCCTCAGTGCCTTAACGAGGGAGTTCTAGCCCTTGTCTCTCTTCCTTTTTATCCCTTCTTCGTCTAGTATGATGTCTGCCACTCCTCTGTGTCGAGGAATCCAATCATTTGCTCTCCTTTCATCCTTTATCCTGGCAAGCAAGGAATGCCAAGCTACTCACTCTCCTCAAAGCTCGATGATCGAAATCACCTCAGGATGCTGGTTTCCACGCCATGGACTTACAAAGGTATCTTTATTTTGTGCGAGAACGTGCTTTAGTTTCCATTATTTCTATTGTTTCTGCACATGATTCTTTAACATGATTGAGTGGCTTTAGGAGTCTTTGTTTAATTAGATCTTAACTTTGTGTCAAATAAAAAAAAAATTCATTTCTGCAGCATCCCTTAGGCTAGTGATAGCTCCGCGCTGGGAGTTTAGTTTCTTTCCCCGATTATTGAAGGTGACCTTTGAGTATGGATTTTTTCACACACTTCACGGCGAGGCATAGTCGATCTTTCTGAGGCACACCGTTGCTGCTTTGGCCATACTTTGGGTATGCACAAAGGTCTTTTCTTTTCTCTGCTCGGCCAAGTGCAGGGGAAAGAGATGGATGGATAAGATGACTAACCTAGGCGCTCCCTAATACGGGAGAGGTCTCAAATAGGGGTAGTCTTGACCCTCAAAAGTGAGCTTTCATGCTATATCTGGCCTATATGGGCTACCATAATGAGAAAATGAATCAATATGCAAAATTATGAATCAAAGGCATGGCAAGAGTGGCAGTACAGTTCCCCGCAGGACGTCATGAGCCTGGTCGCATGCATGCCTGATAAATATAGGTCTCAAAATCAAAGACACAAAGCCCCGGCGCAACAGACCTACTCTTTGAGGGGTAGTGCCCTAGAAGGAAGTCGAACCCTGATATCTCCCATCCTGCACGAAGCTTGTCTCCAATTTTTTTTCTGCTTCTTCCTCTTAGGCTGGGTTGTATCCCGGGTATGACCTTAGTAGGGGCACCGTTCTTTAGAGACAGTTGGTTGTGGTGAGCTACCATCACATGCACGCCCTGCTTAAGAGAAGCCTTTAATGAGAGGGGTAGGAACGACGATCCCTAGCCAGTAGTTTAAGCCCGTCTTGGGTGTTGCAGATTGCTATTTCAAAAAAATCCAAAAAAATGAGATATTATCACAAATTCAAAAAAAGAATGAGGTATTTTCAAAAAAAATTTAAAAAAATGAGATATTATCAAAAATTTAAAAAAAGTGAGATATATCAAAATCTAAAAAAATGAGATATTATCGAAAATCAAAAGAAAAAATTAGATATGTCAAAATCCAAAAAAATCAGATATTCTCAAAACTCCAAAAAATCAAATATGTCAAAATCTAAAAAAAATCAAAAAATTACAAAAAAATAAAAATATGTCTTTTATTTTTATGAATTTTTTTATCTTAAGGACAGATACGTAATCTGTTTGCTAAGTGTGCATGTTGCAAGTACTCAGGCATTCCTTGCTATATCTTTGTGTTCTGCTTCCTGTCCACGTCTTTGATCTGTTCTTTCCTTCTTCAATCCGCTCTCTCGATCTGTTCTGAAGCTTATGTCATTCCCAGCTTTTGTTTGCAATGATCATATCTTTATGAGAGGACTTTGCCTCACGATTATGAACCTGACGGTTCTGCTTCATTATGATCTTGGGTTTTGATTGAAGGGCGTATTTGTTTATGTCTCTTTGTCCCACCGTATCTTTGTCTCATGTCCATGTCCCACCGTGTTGTCCCACACATGTTGTTTTGTTCCTCACCACATGTTGTTAGTTGTCTTGCATATGTTGTTGATCGTCTTTCCATGTTCCATGTGTTGTCCCAACCATGCGATCCGTCATGTTCTTGTCTCAACCGTGTGTTGTCCCGCCGATTGTTGTCTTGTCACACCATGTTCATGCATACGTATTGTCTGTTTATGCCTTTGCCTCTTTGCTTATTCGTCTTGTTGTGTTATTTCCATTCGTCATGTTATGTCATGATGATTGTCATTCTATTAATCGCTATGTTTATCTCATTTGTCTTATTCATGAAAATCCATTAAAATCAGAAAATGAAAATAAAAAAAACTTGCCGTTTCACCTGCACAGGTAAGTCAGGTATGGCCTTCTATCCTTATCACCCTTATTGCATTATTATATGGTACTATAATATATTGTCTCAAGAACCAGTTGGTTATCTACGTGTTCCAGGATCTGATGTTCCCCTTCAACAAAAATGATGATGATCCAGGTTCATGTGATTAATCTTCGGATAGGCCGTTAGGTTGGGATATCATGGGGAGGATGGTTCTATCCTGCACGCCGTGGTTGTGGATGGTATCGTGACCCTGATTTTTCCAGCTTAGTAATATTATTCTCGAGTATTTTATATTTTAATATTTCTTTGCATTTATTTTAATGATTTCTTTTATTTTAGGCCAGCATGCATCACACGCATCTTTTAAGCTTTCATGACCCATGGTGTGCCTGTAGAATATCCCATCAGTAATGGTTAACTGTATGTTCAGTGTTTGAGTAAGAGGAACTAATTCCACTCTGAGTTTGAAGGTTCTCTTTGGTCAATTCGCTTGGTTTGATTGATTAAAAGGTCCCTGTCTGGAGCTTTAGCCTGTTTCCTTTACTTTTGATGCCTGCTTTTGACCTCCTCATTAGACCACGGGATTGTGTCCCCCATGAGGTTGGTCTTGTCGATTTGTTTCATTTCATTTAGTTTAGTTCCTCCAGACTGGCATCACTTTTGGTTTTATCATTCCTTGCGTTTGGTTCAGAGTTTTCCGGAAGATTCCAGTCGCTTATTGGTAAAAACGGGTGTCGTTTTGCCTTAACGCCAGCTTTTTCGATCCACTCCGCTGCATTTCCGCTTCATCTCCATGTTCCATGTCACTTTCGCTTCACCTCCGCTCGCTCCCCTGCAAAGAGGACGTTAAGGAGGGGCATCTGTTGACACCCATTTTTTGTCGATAAGTTGAGTCGTTCCGCTTACTCCCAGTTGTTGATGTCTCGAGTTGTCCATCACTTATTGGGGCTATTTTCAGGCATGTTTTGGGCCAGTTTCATGGGTAGCCTCCCTCCCTGGTTAGGTCCGAGTTGATTTTGGACTTAACGGGCCTTGGTTTTGGTTGATTGGGCTTTTCTATGAGTGTCAACACCCATGTACATGTACGGTTCATACCTAGCCGCCCAATCCATGTGCGGTTTCCTGTGGACCGTCCACCTATTTTGGAATATCTTGGTTGATTTTTTGAATTTCCACCGACAAGGGCTTATGCGGTTGAATCTTAGCCGTTCAACATGATGAACGGTCTGGCATGAACCGTTCCTCTTCCAGAGTCCTAAAGCCTAAATATCTCTCAGATAATTATCCGTTTTATTCATTTATCACCGATAGGAGTTAAACGGATGATACTTGGCCGTTCATCATTATGGACGGTGAATATCAGACCATTTATCTATGAGAGTCCAATGGCGACCATTTCGATTGGTTAATGGATAATTAGTGGATGATTATCCTATTTTTGGAATTATCACCGCCAGAGTTGGACGGTTCTGGACGGACCGCCCAACTGGTTGAGCGGTCTATCGTGAGACCGTTTAACCCTGCGAACTTTGAAGAATTCAAGATTTTCTCTCTCTATCCGTGGTTAAACCCCTCAACTTTGTCCTCAATTTTCTCCGTGGATTCTCAACCAAATCGGATGAGATTTGATCCTAACGAAAGCTGATGATATTATCTTCACTTTATCTTTTGATATCTCAGATTAATATCCACTGAAAACCCTAATCTCGGGGTTGGCTTTCTAGGCTCTATAAATAGACCCTAAAGAGTACCTTTGAAAAGGGGGGGAGATTTTGGTCGACGGCGAAACCCTGCCGAATCCTGGAGCAACCTACGACCAAGGAGGGAGGCCTTCTACGTCCATACAGGCCTCCGGTCCAGGGAGTAACTTTCATTTTTGAGTCTTTTTTCTATCTTTGATAGTCCATCATTCCCTTTTGGGTTGCATGCATCATTCTCCCTCATTTTTTTTTCTTCACTTGCACTATCATTCACACATCCTCCGACATTTTTTGACGCCCTCAAGGGTTTAAAACTCCCCAGGTATCCCCAACTTCATTTAGTTTTGATCATTCATCTCCATTTTAGCATATACTACACTCTATAGTTCTAACTTGGGTTTTCTTTTTTATGTTTACACTCTGTTTCGCAGGTCAGCAACTCACTGACACGAGGCCCATCTTTTCTGGACGGCCAGAGAGGGTGGAGGTTGGACCCTTCTGCAACTTCTGGCGTGGTGGTCTTGTGCGGTCCCTACCTAGCCGTTCACAGAGACGTGCGGTTCCCTCTGGATCGTCCTTCTTCGTCTTGCGGTCAGGTCAGAGCCGTTCATCTTCCAGAAGTTCCTTATCCCGCGTCCTCTGCAGCACTGAAGAGCGGTCTATAGTTCGGCCGTCCAACATCACAGGCGGTTCTTCACGAACCGTTCATGCCCTACAGTGCTGATTTTAAGGTGAGTGTCTCCCTCTCTTTCCAAGGTATGGCGTGTTCATCACGTATGGCACCTTGGTGGCGATCACGGTTATTTGCATTCTTCTTTTCTCCTTCTACCGTTTCCATTTACTTTGCACATCGATTTAGTAGAAGGAGAGAGACATTCATCTTTTAAGCCAAACGAGGAGTCCAAAACAAAACAAACATATCAACAAGTTGGAACTCCTAGATGAGAAGCGTTTGGCCGCCGCCGAGCATGCGCGTATTTATCAAAACAGGTTTTCACGTTTTTACCAAAAGAAAGTAATTGAGAGAAAATTCAAAATCGGTGAAATGGTAATTAAAAGAATCTTCGTAAAACCCGGGGGGCCTCGTTCAAAACTTCAACCTAACTGGGAAGGGCCCTTCGTCATAAAAGATGTTTATCCTAGCAACACTAACAAATTAATTAATGCTGAAGGTGAAGAGTTGGCTCACCCCTGGAATGGTCTTTACTTGAAGAAATACTACCCCTAAAAAAAGAGAAAAAGAGAAAAAAAGAAAAGAAAAAATCAAGAAAAATTAGGAAGAGAAATCAGAAAAAAAATCAAAAAATTTACAGGCTAGTACGGTACATAGGCCGCGAGCCCAAAAAATCAAAATCCTTAATTCATTCTTCAGTCTTGATGGTTTAACTTTGGGGTCAACTCACGCACACACTACACACTTTACTTTTAAACTCGAGCGGCCCAGAATTCGAGGAAAGTCAGACCCAAACTAAGAGTGTACGAACCTTACCTATTCTCTCATCTTCGGCTCACAAGAGGGAGTACGAGTCAAGGAATACTAACCAAACCTGTCCGCCGCCCTAGTAGGTGGAAGTCAGGGCCCAAAAGGGAACAAAATACTTAAAGCCCAAGTACAATTAGGTTTCTATCTGTTTAAAAAAAAGAAGAAGAAAAGGAAAAAGAAAGTTACAAAACAAAGCATGTCAAGAGGGCAAAGTCCCTGCAGGGAAAACCCTGGTCGTAAGCATGTGTGAATAAGGGCAAAAAGAGCAACAAAATTTCCCTAAGCCGAAGACCGAACCCTAATGGGCATTAGGGTAGGGGAGAAACGTTTCCCCGTTCTCGAAAATCTCTTGTGAGCTTCCTCAACTTATTCTTCACTTCCCCCTCCATGGTAGGTTATAAGCTCAAAGGATGGCCAAGACCGACTAAGAAGGATGGGTCGCGAGAGAATATGGGTAAAAGCACAAGTATTTAAGCACGTTGACCCCTTGTCAAATCTTTTAAGAAAGATTAATGAATTCAAGACGGTGATTGTGTAAGGTTTAAGGCCCTTATGCTGTGCCCAGTCCCATCAAAAGAAAAAAAAATTATTTTTCTTAAAATAACGCCCTCTAGGCCGGCGTCATTTTCATGCGCCATGACTCCTCTAAGGTCGTCATTTCCAAAAATAAAATAAATAATAAAGAAAAATAAAAATGATCTTTTAATTCACGCCCTTTAAAGGGGCGTCATTTAACAAATTCACGGCTTTATCTATGTTGTCATTTTTCATGATAAAAATAAAAAAAATGATGATTTTCTAAATAAACGCCTCCCACATCGGCGTCAATTTCACAATCAGTGCCCGTTTGCGAGGGCGTCATTTTTAAACTATAATAAAAAAATGAAAAAAAATCAAGCCTGATGCTTCTCATCTCATATGCTTGATTACATCTTTGTGTAGACATCTTTTATTTTAAGTTGACATCTGCTTGCTTGCATGCTGCATTTCCTTATATATTTTTATTATCCACCTTTATTAATTAGCAGCTTGGCCCCTTGACCGGTCAACAAGGTCAAAGAAAAGACAACCCCTTGCTTATTGAGCAAGGGGCCAAGCCGAACAGATGGATTAATCTGTTTATTTAGGTGTGAACTACAGGCGCAGGGCAAGAACGAACAAGAATGAAAAGCAACAAAAGAAAGCGAAAGAAAAGGCAAGTACAAAAGTCCACAAGTGCTCAAGGTAACTCAAGTAACAAAAATTTCAATTTCATATATATATCAATGTATATTTAAGTACAAGTGTGAGGGTGGAGGGGTACAAGTAAGTCTCTCTCAACTCTCGCCTCCACCCTCCTCTCTGCTACTCTCTACCTCACCATCGTCGTCTCGACGAGGAGCTCGTGGAGGGGGCATGGACCCCTGGGAAGTAGTTGGAGCTCGAGCCTGCTCCTCTGCCTCTCTCCTCTGCCGAAGAGAGGAACCCGCTACAAAGGTAGAACTGGTGAACGCGTACCCCACAGCTCTCGCTCGGTCCTGGCCTCGCTGTAACTGCTCCTCGGTCGACCGTAGCCGCTCCTGAGTGACGGCTAGCTGGGTCCTCAAGTTTGCAAGCTCTTGCTCACGTGCTGCCTCCTGCTCACGGTCACGAGTCCGCTCTACCAGGCGCTCCTCTCGCTCCCGGGCAAGCTCCCTGCGCTCCATCTCAAGGGCGACTCTCAGCTATGCCACGTCCTGAGGTAGCTCCTCTCGCCGCCTCAAGGCCCTCTCGAGCTCCGTGACTCGCTACTCACGGATGGCCAGCTTCATCCCAGCTAGTGCATCCTGGGTAAGTGTCGCCTGTAACTCGGAGGTCTGCAACCAATTAAACGAATCATCAGTTACACATTTAATTCAATAATTCATGAAATAAGCAACTGAAATAAAATCTTTATTAACTCACCCGGGTAGCCATAGCTTACTATCCTGCCTCGATGTAGGTAAGCGAGGCTCGGAGCTCCTCAGTCTGTAAAATTTTTTTTTATCAACACATAATAACATATAATCAAATGCAAATCTGAGTTTGAGTTTAAGTTTACCCGTGTGGTGAGGTCGCGCTCTGCTGCCTCGGCACGTGCCACCGCTCCAGCCAGCTGCTCTGCTAGTGCAGTCGTCTCTGCACTAGGCCCCCTCGAGCTGGAGGCTCCTCTCGTCTCTCTCATCACCGCTCCCTGCTGGGCACGCTGCATTCATTGAGATTATCAGTGGCTAATCATCAGTAATTCAGGAAATCATTTGCATATAGATAATTTAAACACTCACCAGGGTCTGTAGGTCTGCCCGTGTGGTAGCCAGCTGGGCCTCTAAGCTGTGGAGATGGGCTTGGATGTCCATCGCCGCTATGTCCCGTGCATCCTGCATTCATCACACACATCAGTCACATAATAGATATATAACATTTGCAATTAGTTAAAAAGAAAGTGCATTCATTCGTAGCCCTAAGACCCTCATCTGGGGTCGGCCGGCGTAAACCTCCCAGTAGCGTCGGAGGTACTCAGAGCTCTCTGCCGCCTGTGAGGTAACTCGGGTCCCACCATGCTGCCAGTCGGCATACTGGTCAGGATACCGGACTCTCCAGTCGGTCGCCTTCGTGCGACCACGTGTCTTCTTGCCTATCCCCCGGGGCTCTCCTACCTCGACCCACTCCTGGTGTAGGCCGAGGGTCCTCATCACCAGCCTAAGCTGTAACGGCTCAATCTCGTTCAGGCAATGAACCCAAAGCTCATGCCCAAAGCTAGGTCGGCCCGCTACGACCCAGGGCTGGCCCTCATCGGTCATCCCCTCGTAGGGTCTCCACACCACCTGCATTCACAAACATGCATCATCATATTCCACCATCATCATATCATCACTTCATAAAGCAAAAAAAAATTGCATCATATTTAGCATGCATACCAGTGAGGTAGGGTAGTCGCGGAACTCCCTCCGTAAAACTCGCAACTCGTAGGCGAGCGGCGCTCCTGTCACGATAGGCAGCCAGCGTCGTGCCAGTGGGAAGGATCCCTCATCTCCAGGTCGAGGGTCGACACGCCCCATCGACATGTATAAGTGGCTCCATATCTGCATCCATGCATTGCATTAGTAAAGCACTCATATGCATTAAAGAAAGAAGAAAGAAAAAGAAAAGAGAAGAAAAAGGAAAGGGAAAAAAATGCATACCTGAAGGAAAGGTGAGAAGTTGCTGATAGTCATCTCTCGACCTGTCCCTATGGACAAGTCAGCCATCAAGTGCGCCAGCAACGCTGCTCCCCAAGCATATATGCTAACGCCCTCCAGGTCCTCAAGGATCCCTAAGAATCGGCAGTTGATGATGTCACCCTTCGTGCCGAGTAATAACCTCCCGAGCATCAGGAATAGAAACCTCCTCAAATCTCGATCTGCTCTCTCTCTCTCTGCTGGGTCCTGGCAATAGGTGGCCCTAGCCCCATCAATCAGCCTCTGTGAGAACTACTCTAGAGACTCCCTCGACCTCTGCCTAGAATCACCCAACCCCATAGCAATGGTGAGGTCGGTACGGTAGATGATCCTACACTCACTTGGTGTCTCGTAGACTCTCTCCAACCCTAGCAGTCTCTGTGTCAGCTCACTATAGTCAGGTAGGGTGATCCCGCTCACTGCCTCACCGTCCACCCTCAATCTGGTGATCCTAGCAACATCCTCTAGGCTGGGAACCATGTGACCCCATGGCATCAAGAATGCCCGACTAGTCCTATCCCATCTCTCCCTAAGCACCTGGATCAGGGCTAGGTCAGGTCTCATAGGCTCTATGCTAAGGAAGGGTCCGAACCCCATGGCATCTACCCTATCCCTCTAAAAATATGGAAGCCCATAGTAAGCTGCTCGAACCTGGACCCAGGAAATCCGAGTCCTCATCAATCCCTGCAAATAACGAAAGAACATTTTCACTTAAGTTTTATATAAGTTTCTTACGTATTCATCAGCTGTTTCAACTTGTTCTCTGATTAAATTGATGACCTACCCTAGGTCGTGACTTATTCAATTGACGCCCCTGAGGGAGGCGTTATTTCAAAATGCATTTCTGGTGATTTTACGCGTAATTTCAATTGACGACCAACCCTGGTTCATTTTTTGTTTAAGTGACGCCCCTGTGGGGGGCGCTGTTTTGGAGGTAATTTTCTGTCCTAGGAAAAATAATTCTGATTTTTTTAATTGACGACCACCCCTTGGTCGTTGTTTAGTGAATTAACGCCCCGGTGGGGGGGGTTATTTTCTGGGGTGTTTAAAAATATAACAGCATGCGAAATAAAAATACAGCAGAGACATATATATCAAAAATAAAGAGAAATGGCATGGAAATTAATATCAAATGATAAATAAACATGATATTTTAAATAACGACATGCTGCAGGGTGTGGTTTCATGAATAATCATTTTTCAGAAAATTAAAAACAATTTTAATTGACGACCCAAGGACGGTCGTTGTTTCAATTGACGGCACCCACTGGGGCGTCATTTGACTGTGTGTCACTGGTTCAACACACCTCCCTTCACCGAGGGCTATGGAAAATTGAAAAAAAATAAAAAATTATTGAAATGGAGGGTTAGGGCACCTACCTTGCTTCGTTCGGGTGTTAGAAGTCCTCCCCGGAGTGGCTGCCGGGGTTGTTGTGGCCGCCGTGGTTGGCGATGTCAAGTTGCCACCGCCACCACCGGTTGTTCATCTTCATCTCCTCCTTCTTCTTCTTCTTCTTCCTCACCATCGTCATCTTCCTCGTCATCTTCTTCATCCTCGCCATCGTCTTCATCTTCTTCTTCTCCATCGTTCCTGTCATCTCCTCTTTCTTCTTCGTTGGCCGCTTCTTCTTCTTCACCGTGCTCCGCCGCCAGGGCACCCTCGGCCGCCGTGGGAGGAGCCTCCTCCTCCACGGCGTGCTCGCCGAGGTCCACCACGTCGGGGGTGGTGACCCTCTGCCGCTTGTGTGCGCCACCTGCCATGGGTTCGTGCAGAGAGAGTAGAGATGGAGGGAGAGATAAAGATGGGGCTCGGTTAGGGTTTGGTTGCAGAGAAAGGGGGGAGAAGGAAAGAAAGTAGACGAAGGAAGGAGAAGAGAGGAGGGAAATAGGGTTTAACGTTCGAAAATAATTGACGCCTTGAGGTCTGTCGTCGCTATATTAATTAAAGGTCTGGGCTGAGGCGTGGTTTCACGATTTGACGACTCGAGGCTAGGCGTCATTTATGTTTGTGTGGGAACTCGTACCCGTCGTCAGGCGTATTAATGGGAGATTGATTGACGTGATCGATCGGCATGATTACTGTTTAGAATTGACGACATTGTGAGCAGGCGTCCGTTTATTAAGGCACGACATGAATGAAGGCGTTATTTCTATGAAATTGAGGAATTATTTTGAAAATATTTTAAGGAATTTAAAGTAATTAACGCCTTACCTTGGGGCGCGAATTAATAGACGCCTGTTTGAATAAGCGTCAATCATGGTTTATTTATTTCTTAAGAAAATTGATTAAAGGAAATGGATGACATGTGGTAAGCCGCTGGTTGAGGAATTGACGCCCCGCTTAGAGGCGCGTCTCATAACAGAGAACCCGATGCTTAGTTTTGTCAGACATAATCATTGAATTGGAAGACAAGATCATATAACAAGTTTTTTGGCTCAATTAAAGGAAAAATCCTTTTATTTTATTAAGAAAATCATTGTTACATTCAATAGGCCATCATGGGCCTTATTTTCCTAAGTGCTATTACATAAGATTTACATTTATTCTCTTCCTTTTCAACATGTGTCTTGGACCTATGGAGAAGTCCAACCTTTCATTGAGCCATGATTGTTTTGACTTCTTCTTGATCCCCACTTGAGCCTAATTCTCTCCTCTTAAGTGGTGGAAGATGAGAAGGTTCTTCAAAATGTGCCGAGGTAATCCAATTTGTGGGAGGCACCGGTGAGCATTGTAGAGGACGAAGTCACTCCCGCCGATCAATCGAAGCTCTATGCCGGAGGAAAGTCTTGAGCGAAGCTCTTGGGTCTTGAGAAACCCCGGTGTGCAAGTAAAGCCGCTCTTGGGCATGGTCTTGAAGAAGTTCCTCCATTCGCTTCTTTTCTTGAGCTTTGGCACCCGATTAGTCACCCTCTCGCATAGGCCTAGAGAATCCGTCATATACCGAAGAGGGATTTTAGAGAAGATTTTTGAGGCCGATTGTGTTTCTTGGCATGGGTCAAATTTTAGGTGGAGGTCCACCCAACAAGAAAGGAGTAGCATGGATCCATAGAGAGGCCGCCCCAAGGAAGCCGAAGTGAGACCATTATATAGGTTGGCTAGTACCGCCGGTCCTATTCTTTTATCTTCCCATATGCTAGCTATGGTGCTTAAGTGGCATTCTTCTAGGTGGTCTTCTATTGAAGGGAAGAGGAGAGTTCCTACCATGCATAATGTAAAGCCTTTCATCACTCTCTCCAATAAATCCCCATCTTCTTGGGCCTTGTCCATGTTCTTGTATACCCATGAAGCTAATTTCAAAAGATTGATTCCTTTGTGGGCTTTGATTTGGTTCACTAAGTTTGGGCTTTGTACAAGGCTAGTAAGCATATCATGGGCACTCATTGGTCTATTCATACTAGCCATCTTTGATTCTTCCCCTTGTTTCATCTTTCTTAATCCAAGGAGCATCTCTACTTCCTCTAGAAGAATGGTGGCTTCAAAAGTGGGAAAGAGGAAGGTACGAGTGTTTGGATGCCATAATTCTATTAGTGCTCCTATGGAGGCCCAATCTAGGTGGATATCCTCATAGTGGGTAGCATGAGTTACAAGGCCAAGTAGGTGCCATCTACTAAGAAAAGACCTCATATCTAAAGAGAGTTTAGAGAGGAGTAAGGGGAGCCACTTAATTCTTAAGAATCTCCTTGGACCCGGAATGTTTGGAAAGTCCTGAAAAGCATAAAAAGAAGAGAAGAAGAGAAGAAAGAATGCAATCAGAATTTTTGAAAAAGAGAAGAGGAAGAATGAAATAAAAGCTTTTAAATAAAATAAAAATTTACCTGGCCCTTAGCAATCCTCCCGCTAATGTGCCCAGCAACTTCAGATATCCTAGGAAAGCTCATCCTAGGCTTCTTTGAAGGGTTCTGTAACATCTTGTTCATCGTTTCTTTTGAAAACAAGTGGATGTTGTTCTTCTTTGTTGATCTTCAGTTGCAGCTCTTAGGCGTTTGATATGCAGTAGAAGTTGAGTTCCTTTTATAATGTTCGAATGCTTTGGCCGACCATTTGGAGCATCACGATTTGAGTATAATTCGAACGAGCCACTAGAGTTCTGTTTCCGAGCAGGAAACAGAGCACTGTTGTTTATGGTTAATTGACGGCGTTAACAATGGCGTCATTTCATTGAATAACGACATTTGTAGTGTCATCTTTTATTTAACGTCTCTATGCCAAGTGTCATTTTTATCCGATTCCAAGTTGAATAGTGATCATGATTAACGCCCCAATAACCGTCGTCATTTATGCTTTTGACGCCGCTGCATAGGGTCATCATTTCCTGGGTTTACGTCTTTTGAATTGCTTTACAGCATGATGATTGTTGATGAACTTAAGTGCTTTATTTCTTGATTAGATCATTTATGTCACGCACTTATGATCATAGTTTGAGCTTTATTGAGCTGATGATCTTTTACTGAGCTCATAATTTTTGAGCATAGAAAAGCGCAAGTTATGAAGGTCTTGAGATGATTGGATTTCTTACACTGGTAACATCATTCCATCCTTTGTATTTTTTCCTGAAAGCATTGTTACTATATGATATCTACGCTATTATAGCAAATCAAGGACCTTGTGGTTCTGATGAACCTGAAATTTGAGTTCCCCTCCATCAAAAACAAGGATAATTCCAGGGGAATCTTGATCACACGGATAGGCCGTTGAGTCATTTAAGGTTTGGGACGACGGTTCCACTTTTTGAGTTGATACGTGGATAAACGGGCTTCGGCTTAGTGTCAGCTTAGAGATCTGGATTCCTGACCAAATCTCGATAGTTTAGCAATATTATCCTTGATTATCTTTTATTTTTAGTTCGTTTTAATTTTTCTTTTAGCCCAGCATGCATCATGTAGGACTTTGAGCTTTAATGATGAAAATCCTCATATTACGCCAATAATGAGGGCCACCCGCTCTTAATGGAGTTGACATGAGATATTCCATTCCAAATCAAGTACTTTATTCTCCTTGAAGCCGCTCAGGCTGGTTCCTTAGAAAGCATTCATTCGCTGGTTCTTTATCTCAATTCACTTTATTTTCTGTAAATCCACCTTGGTTGTAGCATGTCCACATTGGCTGGTAATCGCTCTCCAATGGTGTCCTTCCTTCCGTGCCCTCGAACACATTTTGTTCTTTAGATTAGTCCCTTCATCCAGCTGATCATTGCTTTCTTGTAATCATCCGAAGTTGTTTCGTTTAGAATCCTGGAAAGATTTCCAACGCTTAGTGTCGGAGGCGTGTCACATCACACCTTGGCATCTACTTATCAGTTCGCTCCCTTCATTCCGCTCATTACACTTTCGCTTCATTTCGTTTCACTCCTTTACAAAGCAGACACCAAGGCGGGACAGCTGTAGACACGCCAAAATCGATGCTATGTTGAGTAAATCTCATGTCACCATGTGACGTCCCAAAGTGGACTTCAATATTGGCTTAATATGAAGTTTTTCTAATTTCTCCATATTAATTGTAATTTCTTGGCATTTTTCTTTAATAATTGAAATTAACGCCTGGATGGAGGGCGCCATTTAATTGACAACCTAATGAGGGACGTTTTCCTTAAATAAACGACTGTTCAAACGGTCGTTGTTTCCTGGATTTAACGGATCCTAATAAAAATAAAACTCAAGGTAATTGACGTCCTACTGAGGGGCGTTGATTATTTAACGCCCGTTCAAACAGGCGTCATTTAATAATTTTAAATAAGGAAAGTCCTTTATTTCTATAATTAAATTCAAGAATTAACGACTGTGTGAATGTCGTCATTTCAATTGACGCCCCTAGTTAGGTCGTCATTTTCACTTCCGTCTCCCTTTCGCCTGCTTCTTTCCAGTAGTGATCCTTTCCCCATTTTACACCTTGTGTTCGATTGGGAAGAGGGTTCCTTATTGGAGGATTCATTACCTTGTTTTAATCGTATTAATGCAAGGATTTTTTTGGCCTATAAATACCTTCATGTGCTTCTCGCGCGAGAGAACAAGAGGAATAGCAGAGGATTAATAGAGAAAGCTAAGAACACTGTTAGAGCCTTTTACAGAGAGGGGAGAGTTTTGTTTTTATGCAGGTACTTCACGGTGTTAATCTTCTTCCAAAGCTCCTTCCTCTGTTTTCTCTCCCACGAGCGGCGTCTTCATCCAGCGTTCCCTCATCCTGCTGTTGCAGCCGCTGCGGCTCTTGTTGTTTTTCCTTTACTGCTGCAAACACAGCAGAAGGATTCCCTCCCTTAGCATTTTTATTGTCAGTATTAGTATTTCACGTATCCCTTTCTTCTAGCTATCTTGCTAGAGAAAGTCACGATCTTTGCGCATACTATAATCTTGCCTTGCATATCATAGCATTCACGTATTCCCAACCTTGTTACTCCTCTTAGGGGTTTAAAACCAAAACACACAAGGTGTGTTCATGCCCAATTTGCTTGATTTCATATCTTTAGAGCATTGATACTACACACTTGGCTAATCCATATCTTTGTTTATTTTGTGTGTTTGCAAGGGTAATCAAGCTATAAACCCCCTTCATCGGCCGGCCGATAGAAGGAGGAAGGAAGAATTCCCAATCTCACCCGCTCAATACAAGGTACATGCGATCATCCTTCTTCTTTTGAGGTAACCCCTCTGGCGATCACCCTCCTTAGAGCATCTCATGCTCATCCTCTTTTCCTTCATATCCCACATATTTTAGCACGTCTATGTGACAGGTTCATAGTAGCGAAGGGGAAAACAAGAGGAAACCATCCCCGGGCATTCTTACCACTAGAAAACCAAATCAAAACCACAATCAGGGCCCAAATCAGCTAAAATCGTCACACATCCCAAACATGCTCATTTTTTCCAAAATAAGCAAAACACCCTCTCTCGGCCTTGCCAGAATACAGAATCGCAAGGGAAAACCCACGAGGGTGTTAGGGATCCGTCCCCCTACCTTTTTGAAGCTTTACCCTCAAAAAACCCCATGAAACGCCATTCCTACGAGTGGTCGCCTTCCCACGGCCGCGAACACCTCCGCCTCGCCGCACACCACGCCCCTCGGTTCATCCTCGCCGCACACCGCCGCCGTCGCACCGCCGCACGCCCCCTCGCCACCTTCGTCGGCTGTCGGAGTGAGAAGGGAGAGTGAGAGGGAGACGGGAGAGAGTGAGGGAGAGGAGAGACGCGAGTGAGAGGGGGGTGAGAGATGAGGGATCGGAGGGGGAGAGAGGGGGGGGTTAAAAAAAGGTTTTTATTTTTTTCAATTTATATATTTTTCCATTTATAAAATCCACATGAACCCCAAAAATGCCCGAAAAATCAATTCAGACTCTGAAAAATTCCTGGAAAAAGCCAGGCCGCTCCACGTGCCGGCCCGAACCCCAAATAACTCATGAAAACACCGAAAAAGGGGGTCCAAAATCCCAATATAAAAGTCCTAAATCCGCTCGGACACGATCCACGGCCCGCAGAAAAGGATCCGAAAAACATGGGGTGTTACAAATCTCCCCCCTTATAAAAATTTCATCTTCGAAATTTTGGACAAGCACAAGACTCATGGGGAAGGGCTCACCCCATGGTAAGACCGCACGGCCGCAACGCAACTGCCTCTGAGGGACACCACCAGACCAACACAACCAGTAGAGCCCTCTCGCTCTACCCCGCCAATTCACACCGATCCTCCGATCGATCAGGACCCACGTAGACTAGCGAGTCTGGTATCACTTCAGCTTCCCGAAACTCTCCAAGGCACCACAAACATTCAGCACACTCCACGAGCGGAGGAAACACACAAGTCGAGACCCGACTAAACTCCATGACTGGGAATTCCACGCCCAACCGTCCCCTCAGGACATCGGCTTCCTCAAACGTTGAACACCAAGTACTCCTCACAAGGAGCACAACTCGCACCTTAATGCCAGGCAACACTCACACAGCCATTACGGCTGACCATGATCCTTCCGCCGACTTCACACCATCAGCATCCATCACAATCAAGGTCAACACACCACAAGGATCGCTGGTTAACACCAGTCCCGAGGTCAACATCTCTTTGGTCACCGCCCACACGCACGAGACTCACAATAGTTGACTGACAAAAACTTCACAGACCATAACTCGCACCACACAACGGTCAACCCGCGAGGCAAGACATCGGCCACAGAAACTTATCTGCCAATCGCCGGCTTCACATCCACTGGAAGTCCTTTGACCACACCTCTCCTGCTCTCCAGCAGGGCTACTAACCAGTTCATCCGAACGCTGGCCACACTCCCTGCGGCCACATCATGGTCCTTCATGGCCCTCCGGTCAACACCAAGAACTTGAGAGGAGAAATGACAGCGAGGTCACCCGCGCCAACCTTGAACTCCTCAGACACACCAACCTGGGCCCACCACCTCTAACACATTCCCAAGGGAGGGGCTCCCATCACACATACACACTTCAAGGGATTCTTTCATTGAGGAGATAGCTGCTCCACCCCACAGCCGTCCAACCCGCACTTGGCAATTCGACAGTTCCCATGAACTGCCAACTGACAACAATTAACTCTGAGCGCCCACTTGAGCCCAATCATCGCTCAACTTAAACCACCGCTCACTTCGCACATGAGATCCCTAAAGAGGGGCTATCTCGCACTGCTCCTTAGCGGGGAAGAGGATGACCACGTACACTTGACGTGTGAACTGTAAGAAGGAAAACGAGTCAGAGGTGCCCAGGGATAGATCCCCGGGGAAGACCCTCCGATGCTTAAGTCAGTAAAGTAGTAGAGCTCTAATGCGAAGGTAAGAGCTAGGAGGAAGATGGGAGCGCGAGATCCCTCTCCACCAAAAGGTGAAGTGGTTCCTGCTCAAGCTTTTTGGCTCTTGCCAAGCTTACCTCTTTGTAGTAGGGCATTTCCAGTTTAAATAGTGGCCCGTTGTGCGACTGATCCCTGTAAGCAGAGGAGTCTCAGGGGGGGTTACATTTTTCATGTGGACTCCTTATAGCAGGCGAACTCTTGGTCTCCCATATCCCCTTGAGCTTCCTGCCATTAAGGGACTCGCAACGGCCGTACCAATAAGCTTCCATCAGTGAGCCCGAGTGATAGGCACTTGCCCAGGAGTGGTCTCCCGAGCAATGAGTGCATGGTCGGGACAGAGAATAGGAGGCTCCGAGGGAGCTTTCCCGATCGAATTGATGCTCGGACTTCCCAACCCGAAGGCTGCCTAGGAAGTACTTGTTTCGAGTGAGTTATTGGGCTTATATTGAGTGGGCCCGGGGGCTACCACTTTAAGGAGTTGGGCCTTGTTCGGTCTGGTTGGACCTCTTTTGGCCTCTCCGTACGGGTACGAGATTTCTCCTCTCCAATCCCCTTGCACCGCTCCTCCCGAGCCAGGGGGAACCTCTGACCCTCACACCACAATCTGGTCAACGGCACTTAGACAACTCGATTAGCTCCCTCGACTACTCGTGGCATCCCCGCAGGGTCAAACCCTTGACACCAACGTGGTCTATCCCTCGAATCCACTCCGAGGACCTCCACACCGATCAACATCGGTCAAATCATTACCCCGACTCTGGGAAACGTGCACCTGCACCTCAACCAGTCCAAATGGCAACAACCTGTCCTCAACACCAATCACGAATCATCTGCACACTGGGCCACGCGACACGATTCACGAAAAAGACTGGCGTACAATTATTCGCATCCAAAAAGTCCTGCCACCGTGCTACCCAGCTCTCAATACTAGCACGGCACAGCCACCATTAGGCGGCAATCAAGGCCACGTACATGGCCAATAATGCCTCAAACCCCAAGGCAACACTCTACAGTTGTCCATGAAACCTCCGGGACTAGCTCAGCAGTAAAACATTACTACCTTTAGCTACCAATACGATCCTGGGGCCTGTGGGTTATGGGCCCACCACACTTCTGCTGCACAACTCTGCACCAACACAATGCAGAAACAGGGGGGAAACTAGACAATCCGACACAATATGGCCCCCAACCAGAAACAACCAAATCCAGAAGTACGGGTGAAGAAGCTCACACCCCTCTATTCTGGAACGCAGCTTTCCTTCATGCCCAACAACACACCACAACACGGAAGGACTTCACACCAACACCTCGAAAGACCCAAAGCCGACCTCGCAACACAATAAATTGGCCCGGCAGGTAACTCTACCCAACCGGCTCAACGTCGACACAACGTGATGTGACACACCCTTGGACCAAAATGAACAAGCACAATTTGCAATTCAAACGGACCGATAATGGCGACCGCTCACCCGATGCTCTCCCAAGACCCGGGGTAGCTTGGAAATGCCAAGGAGAGGTTGTGAGTGCTGGGCCCTTGCTGGTATAGGGCCAGCAAGGCCTAGGTTAATTCCCAAGGGTAATGGCAGCCCAATTCAAGGGAGCCGACGAGGTGCCAAGGCACGGGTTACACTCCTCACCCCACGGTGATCTCTTGAAGCAAGGAGCTCAAGGATCGGGCTCTCACTGTCACGGCCAGCGGAGTTTATGAACTAATATTAGAAAGAACAAGCACTAAATGGAGCTAGGAGTGGAGCACTTACTCGACCGGTTTGAAGAAACCGGTCTCGCTCGGAGACGTGGGCGAGCGGGGAAGCGTGGGTTCCCCACATGCCGCGTCGGGGTAGCTTGACCTGCTCAAATTGTTACAACACTACACCCCATGCAAGGGGGGGGATCTAGGGGTGGGGGTCAACTGATATTACATCCAAAACTACCTCCACACAGGGAGGGGCCTTCAGCCGGCCAAGCAGGGAGGGGTGACACCGAACTAGCGATCAACAAGGAAGCCGACGTCGGTTCTGTCCGCTGTCTGTGCTTCAGGACTGACTGATGGTTATCACAATGCTGTGGCCACTCCAGAATTTTTCCGATGATGAGACCACTTGGAGATTCTTCGTAGCTGGATCGGGATGATGCTTGAATTTTTTTGATTTCTTTGGCCACCGCTGCTGGTCGAGGTAGGGGCTTGAACAGGGTGGTAGACCCTCAGTTCTCACAGCTTCAGGTTTCCAAAAGCAGGAAGAAGAGGATGCCACGACCACTCCCGAACTCAGAATCAGGTGCCGCCAGAGCCGTTGGAACTGTTGACGGGTCCTCTTCGAAGAAAAATTAGCGGGGAAGTCAAACGTTGTCAGAGAAGACCAGTGGGCTCTGAACTCTGATGAGAGGTCGGTGCAGACTGTCGAAAAGCAGAACCGTGCATCTGGGGGAGAAAATTGATAACTCCTAGTTTCGGATGCCAAACTGAGCTCTGATTTTCGGAGAAGAAAGAAGACTCGTAGTAGAAGTTTTTTGAAGAAGAAATCTTGATCAGATTCCAAGCAGGACCGTCGCAGTCGGGCTTCCACTCCAGATCTGGTCTCCTGCCAGGGAGGCTTTGCGCAGTCGGGGAAGAATGACTCCCCTGGGCGATCATGAACTCAGAACGGGATGGGACCACCGCCGTTGCGAAGAGGACTGGGAGACACTTCCAACGATGGCTCTTGATCCTTCAGAAACGTCCAGAGAAAACCATGGTCGCCTCTGCAAGCTGCTACTCTTCTGCAGATCTGCAACTGGGAACTGTAGGTTGAAGATGACGGGGGGGAATGGGGTATATGGGAGGGGAAATGAGGGTGGATGAGTGTGGGAAAATCCCGGGCTGTGAGGGGGTCTAGGAGGGGGTGTTCCAAGGTGGGGGAAGGGAAGAATGAGGTCTGGAAGGGGGTCTAACAGGTGGTAGGAGGAGGAGCTACGAATTTGGGAAGGTGGGTGAGAGGGAAAGGGTATTTGAAAATAGATTTAAGGGTGGGATTAAATTTTGGTCTTGGGGGATGGGAAGAGGTGTGTGGGGAAGATAAAAGGGGGCTTGGGGAGTGGGAATTCTCCCTTGGGAGATGAGAGGGTGCTTGGGGAAAGAGAGTGGGTGGTTGGTGGTTGGAGGGTGGAGTGGGGAGTGGTGGAATCTCCCTTGGGGTTGGGGTGGAGTTAAGGTGGGTTGGTGGGGAGTTGGGGATGAGTTATTGGAGGGGGGGAAGAGAGAGAAAGGTGGTTGGGAGGGGAGGAGAGAGAAAGGGGCGCAGGTTTTAGAGAGAGAAAGTGGAGGAGAGAGAAAATAACTTATTAGAGAGAGAGAGGTAGAGAGAGAGGGGGGGATAGGGGGAATCACTCCCAAGGGTTTCTCACCCAACTAATGGAATCTCTCCAATAGGAAATTTGAACTCTCAAATGTCAATTTTCATTCATTGATTCATTAATTCAAATGGAGGAAATGGGGTCCTATATATAGGCAACCCACATTTCTACAAAAGTCCCTGACTCTTACTACAATGACCAAAGACCAAGGGGGTAGGGGCGCCCCTGGGCGTAGCCCAAAGAATTGGGCCCAATAACCATTCTAAACAATCTAATGAGCCTAATGACACACAAACTTAGCAAAGACCTAGGGACATGAGTCAAATAAAAGGGAAAATACATCAAATGACTCAAATAAAAATTACATAGGACTCAAAATTAGATAACTAGACCATACCGGATGCAACCGGGGTGAGGAGACGAGCTGTGAACATGGGCATGGGAGGTGATATCCCCATCATACTCCCGGGGTGCGGAGAACTCGACTCCGTCGAGTAAGTGTCCTTTCCTCCTCGGAGGGTGTAGAAGTGGTGCTGCCCACAAGTCTTCCGAACGAGACCGATCCATCCACCTGCCGAGATAGTGCTCATAGACCTTGCTCCTGGTGGTAGTGACCTGTTCATCCAATATTCGTTCAATGCGCTCACGTTGGGCTCTCTTGGCTGGTGGTCTCTCCTCACAGGTGGGTGCTCTCTCAACGGAGGGAATAGGCTCAATATCATCACTGGGTACCACCGTGGGTCACTTATATGGCACTAGGTCGGTTACATTGAATGTGGGACTCACTCCATACTCCTCAGGGAGATCTAACTCATAGGCATTAGCGCCAATGCGCCTCAGGACCTGGAAGGGACCAGCCCCACGTAGCCTCAATTTGGAGATGACTCCCGGGGAGAGCCTCTCCTTTCTCACCATCACAAAGTCGCCCACGTGGAATTCTTGGTGACGTCGAAGGGAGTCAGCCGGCCTCTTATAGATCTCATTTTCCTTGCTTATGTGCTTGCAAAGGCTTTCATGCAATTTTGTGAATGTTGACATTCTAGTGGTGATGGGTGGTCCTGGGCAACCAAAAGTAGACCAATCATGCTTTGACGCCAAGAAGACTTTGATGGAATGAGGAGGACCGGGGCATCCATAGGTGATCCGGTCATGCATGGGGGTGACAAATGCTGGGGGACCCGGACATCCATGAATACTCCTATCATGCCTACGACTCGTGATGAGTGAAGGTGGACCACTACATCCAAATTTGGACCACTCATGCTTTCTACTTGACATGTGGGTGATATGAATGAATGGACCCAACATAGTGTTCATGCCAATGGATGTGGAAAGCCTAGACACATGCATACTTTTCCCAAAACTGACTTCCATGTGTATAGGTGTGGGACAACCTTTGAACTCCCATTGGAAAGGATCGAATGGATCTAAGAAGGTGGTCATCATGGGGTGGGGCACAGCCTTATTACCTAGGGATATGTGGCCCAAGGTCATGGCTCCCAAGGTGTAACCCGGGTCTAGGATGGGGTGGATTGGGTCAAACATGGTGGGTTGGGATAGGGAAAGGTGGGTGGTGGATAAGGTGGTTGGGTCCCGTGGGTTCTTTGACCCCCATTGGAAGGGATCAAAGGGATCATAAAAAGGGTTATCGAGGGGAAGGGGCCCTATGTCCTCAAGATCCTTAAGTGGTGGTGGGTCATCCTCCTCTAATGAGACAATTAGGCCGAAGTTCTTTGTGAGTGGGTCGGCCATGAGTGGAGGGCTCGACGTTCTACCCGAGATAAGCAACTCTAATTCGTGGATAGCATCGGGCTCATCGGGTATAGGGAGGAATAATAGGAGGTCACTAGTGTAGCAACCCATGGTGCACATTGAGGTGATGGACCCAATACATAGGTGTAGGAGGTCTAGGCTCCTAGGTTGTTGGGTCATGGGAGTCAACATGCCAGTCAACTCTAATTGCCATGCTAAGCCCTTGAGAAGATCCTCTAAGGCTTCCACTTGGTAGGATGTTTGGATTATGGTGTGATAAGATGAGAAGGGTATAATGGGCAGGTTTTGCTCTATGGGAGGACAAACATAGGACTTGATGGGTTGAATTGGTCTCTCCTTTAGCCATCTAGCTAGGGGCCCATCTATGATTATAGTGCCTTTTGTGAAGGTTTGTGGCTCTTGAAAATCCAGATTATTTGAAGTGGTGAAGGGTTGAGGCTCTTCCTCACCATTGGTGTGAACTCGGGCTTCCTTATGGGCGGGGAGAGGGTTTGGGCTAGCAACTATTCCTATGTGAGTGGGTGTGGCCTCCTTTCTCAAGGGAATGGGAAGGTCTTTTAGAGATGGGGTAATGATGGTTGGGGCATTGTGCACCCGGGGTGGTGAGTGAGGTCGAACTTGGGTTGGGAGTGGAAGTAGTGGTGGCTTAGGTTGGGGTAGGGTTGGGGTTGGAAGTGGAAGGTGGGTTGGTTCAGTTTGGGTTGATTGGGGGGGTGTACCCTTTTTAGGGGACGATGGAGGGATAGTGGTGGGGACCAAGGGGAATTGTGGAGAGGTGGATGCTTGTTTTATTTGGGTCTTAAGGGAGAGGACTTGGTTGCGAAGTGTAGTTATGATGGTTGAGAGGTGATTTGTTGGGGTTGGTGGGGGTGGAGACCGAAGGTCGGTCTCAAGTTGGTCGGGTGGGGATGGAGGAGTGGTAGTGCTCCTCGGGTTAGGGGTGCTTGAGTAGGAGGGGTGGGAATGTTTGGGGATGTAGATCTTTCTAAGTTCTACTTTCATATCATCCCATGAGGAAATGGGCTCTTGCCTCTTAACCCTTCTTAATCCCTCTATGTGTTCCCACTTACTCTTGGCTTGACCCCGAAACTGTCCCTTGGCCTTTCGGACTCTCGCGGATCCATATACCCAAGTCTTTTCAAAGTACTTTTCTATGGTAGCCTCCCACCTAAGATAGTCACTAAAACGTGATCCGCCAAAGGTAATATCCCTATCTAGGATGAAGTCCATGGGTGGTGAGTAGGCTAAGTAGGAGGTGGCCATGATGATAGGGGGGATCAATGCAAGGGTCGGATTGATGATGACTCCAATGCAAGCATGCCCTAGGACTTGACTTTTAGAGACAAGTCAATGACTTGCTCTGATACCAATTTGATGTGACACACCCCCTTGGACCAAAATGAACAAGCACAATTTGTAATTCAAACAGACCGATAATGGCGATCGCTCACCCGATGCTCATCCAAGGCCCGGGGTAGCTTGGAAATGCCAAGGAGAGGTTGTGAGGGCTGGGCCCTTGCTGGTAGAGGGCCAGCAAGGCCTAGGTTAATTCCCAAGGGTAATGGCAGCCCAATTCAAGGGAGCCGATGAGGTGCCACGGCACGGGCTACACTCCTCACCCCCACAGTGATCTCTTGAAGCAAGGAGCTCAAGGATCGGGCTCTCAGTCTCACGGCCAGCGGAGTTTATGAACTAATATTAGAAAGAACAAGCACTAAATGGAGCTAGGAGTGGAGCACTTACTCGACCGGTTTGAAGAAACCGGTCCCGCTCGGAGACGTGGGCGAGCGGGGAAGCGTGGGTTCCCCACACGCCGCGCCGGGGTAGCTTGACCTGCTCAAATTGTTACAACACTACATCCCATGCAAGGGGGGGGATCTAGGGGTGGCAGTCAACTGATATTACATCTAAAACTACCTCCACATAGGGAGGGGCCTTCAGCCGGTCAAGCGGGGAGGGGTGACACCAAACTAGCGATCAACAAGGAAGCCGACGTCGGTTCTCTCCACTGTTTGTGCTTCAGGACTGACTGATGGTTATCACGATGATGTGGCCACTCTGTAATTTTTTCGATGACGAGACCACTTGGAGATTCTTCGTAGCTGGATCGGGATGATGCTTGAATTTTTTTGATTTCATTGGGCACCGCTGCTGGTCGGGGTAGGGGCTTGAACAGGGTGGCAGACCCTCGGTTCTGACAGCTTCAGGTTTCCAAAAGCAGGAAGAAGAGGATGCCACGACCGCAAATTAGGTGCCGCCAGAGCCGTTGGAATCGTTGACGGGTCCTCTTCGAAGCAAAACTGGCGGGGAAGCCAAACGTTGTTAGAGAAGATCAGTGGGCTCTGAACTCTGATGAGAGGTCGGTGCAGACTGTGGGGAAGCAGAACCGCGCATCCGGGGGAGAAAATTGATAACTCCTAGTTCCGGATGCCAAACTGGGCTCTGCTTTTTGGAGAAGAAAGAAGACTCATAGTAGAAGCGTTTTCAAGAAGAACTTTCAATCAGATTCGAAGCAGAACCATCGTAGTCGGGCTTCCACTCCGGATCTGATCTCCTACCAGGGAGGCTTTGCGCAGTCGGGGAAGAATGACTCCCCTGGGCGATCACGAACTCAGAACGGGATGGGACCACCGCCGTTGCGAAGAAGACTGGGAGACGCTTCCAATGATGGCTCTTGATATTTCAGAAACGCCCGGAGGAAACCGTGGTCACCTCTGCAAGCTTCTACTCTTCTGCAGATCTACAACTGGGAACTGTAGGTTGAAGATGACGGGGGGGAATGGGGTATATGGGAGGGGAAATGGGGGTGGATGAGTGTGGGGAAAGCCCGGGCTGTGAGGGGGTCTAGGAGGGGGTGCTCCAAGGTGGGGGAAGGGAAGAATGAGGTCTGGAAGAGGGTCTAACAGGTGGTGGGAGGAGGAGCTACGAATTTGGGAAGGTGGGTGAGAGGGAAAGGGTATTTGAAAATAGATTTAAGGGTGGGATTAAATTTTGGTCTTGGGGGATGGGAAGAGGTGTGGGGGGAAGATAAAAGGGGGCTTGGGGAGTGGGAATTCTCCCTTGGGAGATGAGAGGGTGCTTGGGGAAAGGGAGTGAGTGGTTGGTGGTTGGAGGGTGGAGTGGGGAGTGGTGGAATCTCCCTTGGGGTTGGGGTGGAGTTAAGGTGGGTTGGTGGGGAGTTGGGGATGAGTTATTGGAGGGGGGGAAGAGAGAGAAAGGTGGTTGGGAGGGGAGGAGAGAGAAAGGGGCGCAGGTTTTAGAGAGAGAAAGTGGAGGAGAGAGAAAATAACTTATTAGAGAGAGAGAGGTAGAGAGAGAGGGGGGGATAGGGGGAATCACTCCCAAGGGTTTCTCACCCAACTAATGGAATCTCTCCAATAGGAAATTTGAACTCTCAAATGGCAATTTTCATTCATTGATTCATTAACTCAAATGGAGGAAATGGGGTCCTATATATAGGTAACCCACATTTCTACAAAAGTCCCTGACTCTTACTACAATGACCAAAGACCAAGGGGGTATGGGGGCCTCTGGGCCTAGCCCAAAGAATTGGGCCCAATAACCATTCTAAACAATCTAATGAGCCTAATGACACATAAACTTAGCAAAGACCTAGGGACATGACTCAAATAAAAGGGAAAATACATCAAATGACTCAAATAAAAATTACATAGGACTCAAAATTAGATAACTAGACCATGCCGGATGCAACCGGGGTGAGGAGACGAGCTGTGAACGTGGGCATGGGAGGTGATGTCCCAATCACAACGACACTCACTCACCACAACACCAGGGAAGAGGGCATACAACTCTTAACAGGCAGATCCACTGCCGACACGTAGGACACCCTCATGAACCCCGAGAAAATTAGGGATGAATGAAGACACTATAAAAATGAGAAAACTACAGAATTAACCAAAATACGCAGCAAGGAATTACTCAAAAATAAACAGCGCATACCTCTAGGAGGTGGAACGCCTCCACAACCACCAGGGCCGTGCATCACATGCCCTAGGAAACCGCACCTCGCTGCAACAAAATCGCTACCACAGTTGGGACAGCTCCTCTGGGCAATCACGTGCTTTGTGCCCTGCTTGACCACACCTGAACCACCTCCCAACTCTCAGACATGATCTGCCTGGATGCAAACCACCACAACCAGTGCACTAACTCGGCTGACCTTTAGCCATACCTTGCCGTAAAATTTAGACCGAAGACTGCGGCATACCGTCCTCAGATGCCTGTCTCTGACCCTTAAGCCACTGCCTGTACCTCCATCCCAGTCTCCGAGGATGCCTACCAGAAGGTGAAGACGTCACTGCAGGTAGCTCGCCCGAAGGCTGTTGAACCTCCAGCTGGTGATCCTCAACCTGTTGAACCTGACCCGGCAAAAATTACCTTGCCTGAGACTCCCGGGTCCTCAACATGCCCGCCTCCAAAGCCAATGCTACCTGGAAGGCCACGTCTAGACCTCAAAATTGAGCCACAATCAAAACATGTCGCAACTCAGCTCTCAAACCTCAAAGAAATTGATGGGTCCTCACGGCTTCATTTGCCATCACATGAGGAACATGACGGCCCAATTCCACAAAATGGGCCCGATACTGCAACACCGACATCTCATCCTGCTGCAAATTCAGGAACATGAACATTCTCTCTATCTGCAGGAACTTAGGATAATAAGTCCGCTCAAAAGCTTCAACGAACTCCTGCCAAGAAATCCATCGAAGTGGTTGAGACTAGAAGGTCATCTCCCACTCCGTGGTCCACCACGAGAAAGCCGGACCATGCAACCGATAACTTGCCAGTAGGACTCTCTCATCATCCGCACATTCCATCGACCGGAACACTCATTCCACTGCCTCAATCCACGATCTCACTGCATCAGGATTCGGCTGGCCCTCGAATGCCGGTGATTGAAATTGCAGAAACTCTCTCAAAACATGTCCTCGGCTACCACGCGACGCACCACCTTTGCCAGATTCCTGACCACGGCGTTGTTGACCCCACTAATGCGCGAAAGACTGGTACATGTCGGTGAAAAACTCATCTTGACTCTGCACACCCCGGGCCGCTACCTCTGGAGGAGGTGCCTCATGACCCAGTTCCTCACTTCTCGGCTCCTCCCGAGCCCTTGCCGACACCCCAGACAACGATCGAACAAGCCGGCCTCCTCGGCACCATTAGACCCTTAACACAAACATGAAAAACAAGGGGGGTAAATAGAACAAAACACCCTAAGCTAGCTGCCAACTATACTGGACTCTCTGGACTCTAAGTCGCTGCAATTGTTCCAAATTCTAATGCATTTCCACAACTACGCTCTAATACCACCTGTAGTGACCCAAGTTTCGGATACCGAGTCAAACCCGATATCACTTGGATCCTACGCTGCCACCCACGAGCCGGGGGCTCAAAAGGGTTAAAGGGATGGTGTGGTTATGCATTGAAATTCTAAACAAAGCAGGAAATAATCTACAAAAATTAATAATTAATTGACAAAAATAAAATTAACATTTTATAGCAATTAAACATTACTATAGAGTCCAGTCCACAAGTACAGTCTAAAATAAAAGAAACGTACACTACCTCGGGACATACCCCGGCACTGGTGAGCTGGATGCTAAAAGACTTCCAACCGAGATGCTCCACCTCGAGGAGAACTGTTGCACTTGAAAAAGCAGGGAGTGAGCCTCATCTCATAGGCTCAGTAGGGGTCCCACGGATCCCTCCCACAACGAAAGCGGTAAACAAGACAGCAGTAGAAATAACCACAGTAAAGGAAAGCAGTAAAAGTAATGACAACAAGAGCAACAATAGTGGCAAATCGACTAAAATAACCTTGGCAACAATAATAGTGGTGGCTAATAAGCAGTAAACGACAGATGCACATAGTCTCTACACTACTCCTACGATCACGAGGGAACCACGATCCCGAGTTGAAACTGTCAAGCTAAGGAAGGTCGCAGTGACACTGCCGATAGAACCAACGACACCCCTAGAGTAGGAAAGTCCTCAGGGACGAAAGCCACTACGGGAACCACACTGCCGAAGCATTCTTATCCTAGCTACAAGGAGATTCCTGACTACGCTGTCGAAAAATCTCAGCCTCGCAAGCGAGAAACCACGCTAAAGTCACCGATCGGGAATACACTACCCCTACGCCAGTGAACCACGGCTCACAGTCAGAAACCAAACCCACAGGTGACTGAAGTACTCCGTCACTCGCTACGGCTGGATGCATCCTCTGACGCCTTGCCCCACGGCAACACTCCCTAACCTGGCCACTTCTCCTAGAAAGTGAGGAAAAGGGATAGGGTCGGATGCGTCCCAGATGCCTTACACCACCCCCTATGCTCACGCCTAGCACCATCTCACGGAGAGTGAGGTGGAGTCGCAACAACAGAAGGACTAGCTGGGGTCACGCCCGTCGGCGTGGGTACACTACCCCCAACCACGTGTGCACACACAGACCACGCCCTCAAGGTAGGGTCCTCTAACTGGTTTTCCCTTAAGCTGGACTCAAGCTGCCAATGCGAGGGGCCCTACGGTAACCAGTATAAAAACCATCACATCGGGTACAGCTCTCAACCACACAGTCGGAACGTGTCGGCACTCAGTAAGCAATTGCTCTCGGCCTAGCCGGTACGTGCATGACACTCAGTGAGCTGAGCCTAGTGGAGTACTACTCAGAAGAAGGCCCAACTCACGCACACCTGAAACCATGAGATGGCACAGCTCGGTATAAGTAAAATCCCAAGGGCCGGTAACAAGAACCAACGGACGCCGGCCTACTAACTCACGTGGGTATGGACCTCGGTCAACAGCAACCTTAACGGGGAAGAACATTTCTCACTGACACAATTTCCACAGGGATGGCCCATAAAGGACATTCACAGAAGCCCTGGATCACGAAGAATCATGCAGAAACCTCTTCCATGAATCTGTATTGCACAAGGACACCTCGGGGCAAGAAAACACAAAGCACGTCACCTCGGGGGCTAAACAGGCAGGGCGGCCAAACCTTTGCCGCCCAGAGGCCTAGGCGGCAACACCAGTGGCCGCCCAACACCTGGGCTCCCTGTGGCCCGGGCAGCCACTCCTTTGGCCGCCCTGATGTGACACAACCTAGGACTCAACAAGCAAGCACAATTAAGCATTCAAAATTGACCGATAATAGCAACCGCTCACCCGATGCTCACTAAGACCCGGGGTAACTTGGCAATTCCAAGGGGAGGTTGTGTGGGCTAGGCCCTTGCTGGTAGAGGGCCAGTAAGGCCAAGATTTGATTCCCCAAGGGTATGGCTACCCAAATCAAGGGTCTGACGAAGTGCCAAAGGGCACGGGTTCCACTCTCTTCCCACGATGATCACTTATAGCAAATGAGCTTAAGGATCGGGCTCTCGTCACGGCCAGCGGAGTTTATGAACTAATATTGAAAGAACAAGCATGAATTAGAGTAAAGTTTTGGAGCACTCACTCGACCGGTTTGAAGAAACCGGTTCCGCTCGGAGACGAGGGCGAGCGGGGAAGCGTGGGTTCCCCACACGCCGCGCCGGGGTAGCTTGACCTGTTTAAGCTATTACAACACTACACCCCATGCAAGGGGGGGATCGTGGGGAAAGGAAGATGATAGTTACATCCAAACACTACCTCCACACAGGGAGGGGCCTTCAGCCGGCCAAGCGGGGAGGGGAATTTGAGAAGGGAACACCGAAGATGGGAGGTTGCCAATTCTGCCCAGTTCTGTGGGTGCTGACAAGAGACTGATGAATTGACTGCTGCAACTACTACCGAATTTTGTTGGGAACGAAACCACCTGGAAAATCTTCGTAGTAGGCTGGGGAAGTCGTCCAAATTTTTTTAATTTTTTCTATCGTCGATGCTGGTCTGGGTGGAGGCCAGAACAAGGGGGCAGATTCTCGGACTGACAGCTCCTGGTTTCCAACAGCAGGTTGCAGAGGTTGCCTCGACAGCTCCCGAACTCAGAATCGAGCACCGTTGGAGTCTTTGGAACCGTGGACGAGTCTTCTTCGCAGAAAAACTAACGGGGAAGCCAAACGATGCCGGAGAAGTCTAGGAAACTCTGAACAATGACGACAAGTCGGTGTAGACAGTGGGAAGCAGAACCGCATGGCTGAGGGAGAAAATTTATAACTCCTGCTACAGGATGCCGAACGGAGTTCCGCTTCTTGATTGTTCAGGTGCTCTGTCAGGAGAGCTTCGCGCAGTCGAGGGAGAACGGCTCTCCCGGGCAGCACGGTGCTCGGACGACAACGAAACCACTTCCGTTCAGAAGAAGATTGGCAGACGCTTCCGATGATAGATCTTGGACCTCTCGAGACGCCGGGGGGAAGACGGGGTCGCTGCTGCACTCCACTGGTTCTCTGCAGGCTCTCAGCCAAGGTGGAGGAAGGGTGATGGGGTGGCTGCTCTTGGTAGAGTGGAGTGGAGGAAAGGGGATGGGGGTGGCCTACTCAATGGGGAAATGAGTTGGGCGACTTTGGGCTATGGAGGGAAGGGGATATTCAAATTCAAATGGTCTTGGGAGGTGGAGGGTTGCATGGGGGAGAGGGAAGGGTGCTTGGGAAAGGGATGAGGTGGTTGGAGGGTGGCTTAGTGATTGGGGATGCTCCCTTGGGACTAGGGGGTGGAGTAATGGGATGTGTGGGGAAGGGGAGTGGCCTTTAATGGGGGTAGGTGGGAGAGTGGTGGTTGGGAAGGGAGGAGAGAGAAAATTTTTGAAATTGGGTGTGGAGGAGAGAGAAAGGGGAGTGAAAGAGAGAGATTAAGAGAGGGATGGGTGGGATTCTCTCCCTAAGGCTTCTCACCTCACTAATGGATTCACTCCACCATAAAAATAAAGATAGAACTCACAAAATGACATTTTTTTCATTCATTGATTCATTAAGTTGAAATGGGGGGAATGGGGTCCTATATATAGGAAACCCACATTTCTACAAAAGTCCCTGACAATTGACTTAATGACAAATAACCGAGGGGGTAGGGGGGAGCCCTTGGGCCAAGCCCAATGAATTGGGCCCAATAGCTAACTAGACAACCTAATTACACTCAAACTTAGGGAAATAAACACAAGACCTAGGAACATGACTCAAATAAAAGGGAAAATACATCAAATGACTCAAATAAAAATTACATAGGACTCAAAATTAAATAACTAAACCATGCCAGATGCAACCGGGGTGAGGAGACGAGCTGTGAATGTGGGCATGGGAGGTGATGTCCTCATCATACTCCCGGGGTGCGGAGAACTCGACTCTGTCGAGTAAGTGTCCTTCCCTCCTTGGAAGGTGTAGAAGTGGTACTGCCCTCAAGTCTTCCGAACGAGATCGATCCATCCACCTGCCGAGATAGCGCTCGTATACCTTGCTCCTGGTGGTAGTGACCTGTTCATCCAATATTCGTTCAATGCGCTCACGCTGGGCTCTCTTGGCTGGTGGACTCTCCTCACGGGTGGGTGCTCTCTCAACGGAGGGAATAGGCTCAATATCTTCACTACGTACCACCGTGGGTTCCTTGTATGGCACTAGGTCGGCGACATTGAATGTGGGACTTACCCCATATTCCTCGGGGAGATCTAACTCATAGGCATTTGCACCAATGAGTCTCAAGACCTGGAAGGGACCAGCCCCACGTGGCCTCAATTTGAAGATGGCTCCCGGGGAGAGCCTCTCCGTCCTTACCATCACAAAATCACCCTCATGGAATTCTTGGTGACGTCGATGAGAGTCGGCTCGCCTTTTATAAGTCACATTCTTCTTGCTAATGTGCTTGCGGATCTCTTTATGCAATGTTGTGAATGCAGACATTCTAGGGGTGATGGGTGGACCGGGGCAACCAAAAGTAGACCTATCGTGTAATGATGTAGTGTAGACTTTGGTTAGCCTAGGTGGGCCGGGGCACCCGTAGGTGGCCCTATCATGCAAATTGGTGATAAATATCGGGGGACCCGGACATCCGTAGATGCCTTTGACATGCTTAAGACCCATGATGAATGAAAAAGGACCATGACATCCGAATATGGACCACTCATACTTTCTACTTGACATGTGGGTGATATGAATGAATGGACCCAACATAGTGTTCATGCCAAGGGGTGTGGTAAGCCTAGACGCATGCATACTTTTCCCAAAGGTGACTTCCATGTGTATAGGTGTGGGATAACTTTTGAACTCCCATTGGAAAGGATCGAATGGATCTAAGAAGGTGGTCATCATGGGGTGGGGCACAACCTTATTTCCTAGGGATATGTGGCCCAAGGTCATGGCTCCCAAGGTGTAACCCGGGTCTAGGATGGGGTGGATTGGATCAAACATGGTGGGTTGGGATAGGGAAAGGTGGGTGGTGGATAAGGTGGTTGGGTCCCATGGGTTCTTTGACCCCCATTGGAAGGGATCAAAGGGATCATAAAAAGGATTATCGAGGGGGAGGGTTCCCTATGTCCTCAAGATCTTCAAGTAGTGGTGGGTCATCCTCCTTTAATGAGACAATGGGGCCAAAGTTCTTGGTGGGTAGGTCGGCCATGAAGGGAGGGTTTGGCTCTCTACCCAAGATAAGTAGCTCTAAATTGAGGAGAAGGCTGGGCTCATCGGGTGTAGGGAGGAATAGAAGGAGGTCGCTAGTGTAGCAACCAATGGTGCAAATCGAGGTGATAGACCCGATGCATAGGTGTAGGAGGCCAAGGCTCCTAGGTTGTTCGACCATAGGGGTCAACATGCTAGTGAACTCAATTTGCCATGCTAAGCCTCTAAGAAAATCTTCTAAGGTCTCAACTTGATAAGATGCTTGGATTGTGGTGTGATAAGAGGAGATGGGCACTATGGGATGGTTTTCCTTCATGGGTGGGAAATCGGGGGCCATGATCTCTCTTATTGGGCTCTTCTTTAGCCAACTATCAAGGGTTTCGCCTAAGATGAGATTGACTCCAACTAGAGATGGTGATGTAAGGTGAAGACCCTCGTGTGTTGTTTCTTCTTCAATTTGGACTTGGGTTTTCTCCAAGGTGGAGAGTGGGTTTGGAGTGTTCACCACTATGGGGTGGGGCATGGGTTCTTCTTCCAAGGAGGTGAGAGGGGCTTTTGAGGGTGTGGTGATGATTGGGGCATAGTGTATCCGGGGTGGTAGGTGGTGGGAAACGTGGGTTAGGATAGGTAAGGGTAGTAGTGGAGGCTTTGGACATGGGAGTTTTGGGGGAGGGAGTGGGAGATGAGTTGGTTGGGGTGGCTTGAGTTGGTCAGTCTTGGGGGGAGTGTCCCTTATAGGGAAAAATGGAGGGGTAGTGGTGGTCCTTATTGGGAAAACTGGGTCAGTTAGGGGTCTCTTCCCCTTAGGATCAGCCAGTTGTGGGGGGGTGGAAGTGGGGGGCAATTGGGTCTGGATAGTGAGGTTTGTGGAAGGAGGTTTTGGTTGGGGTGTGGGGATCCTCATGGGATTTGGCGGAGAGGTGGGTGCTTTGTTTATTTGGGTCTTAAGGGAGAGGACTTGGTCACGAAGTGTAGTTATGATGGTTGAGAGGTGATTTGTTGGGAGTGGTGGGGGTGGAGACCAAAGGTCGGTCTTAAGTTGGCCGGGTGGGGATGGAGGAGTGGTAGTGCTCCTCGGGTTAGGGGTGCTTGAGTAGGAGGGGTGGGAATGTTTGGGGATGTAGATCTTTCTAAGTTCTTTCTTCATCTCTTCCCATGAGGAGATGGGCTCTTGCCCCCTAACCCTTCTTAATCCCTCTATGTGTTCCCACTTACTTTTGGCTTGACCCCGAAACTGTCCCTTGGCCCTTCGGACTCTCGCGGATCCATATACCCAATTCTTGTCAAAGTACTTTTCTATGGTAGCCTCCCACCTAAGATAGTCACTAGAACGTGATCCGTCAAAGGTAATATCCCTATCTAGGATGAAGTCTATGGGTGGTGAGTAGGCTAAGTAGGTGGTCATGATGATCGGGGGGGATCAATGCAAGGGTCGGATTGATAATGACACCAATACAAGCATGCCCTAGGACTTGACTTGATAGAGACAAGTCAATGACTTGCTCTGATATCAATTGATGTGACAACCTAGGACTCAACAAGCAAGCACAATTAAGCATTCAAAATGGACCGATAATAGCAACCGCTCACCCGATGCTCACTAAGACCCGGAGTAACTTGGCAATGCCAAGGGGAGGTTGTGTGGGCTAGGCCCTTGCTAGTAGAGGGCCAGCAAGGCCAAGGTTTGATTCCCCAAGGGTATGGCTGCCCAAATCAAGGGTCTGACGAAGTGCCAAAGGGCACGGGTTCCACTCTCTTCCCACGATGATCACTTATAGCAAATGAGCTTAAGGATCGGGCTCTCGTCACGGCTAGCGGAGTTTATGAACTAATATTGAAAGAACAAGCATGAATTAGAGCAAAGTTTTGGAGCACTCACTCGACCGGTTTGAAGAAACCGGTCCCGCTCGGAGACGAGGGCGAGCGGGGAAGCGTGGGTTCCCCACACGCCGTGCCGGGGTAGCTTGACCTATTTAAGCTATTACAACACTACACCCCATGCAAGGGGGGGATCGTGGGGAAGGGAAGATGATAGTTACATCCAAACACTACCTCCACACAGGGAGGGACCTTCAGCCGGCCAAGCGGGGAGGGGAATTTGAGAAGGGAACACCGAAGATGGGAGGTTGCCGATTCTGCCCAGTTCTGTGGGTGCTGACAGGAGACTGATGAATTGACTGCTGCAACTGCTACCGAATTTTGTTGGGGACGAAACCACCTGGAAAATCTTCGTAGTAGGCAGGGGAAGTCGTCCAAATTTTATTAATTTCTTCTGTCGTCGATGCTGGTCTGGGTGGAGGCCAGAACAGGGAGGCAGATTCTCGGACTGACAGCTCCTGGTTTCCAACAGCAGGTTGCAGAGGTTGCCCCGACAGCTCCCGAACTCAGAATCGAGCACCGTTGGAGTCTTTGGAACCGTGGACGAGTTTTCTTCGCAGAAAAACTGACGGGGAAGCCAAACGATGCCGGAGAAGTCCAGGAAACTCTGAACAATGATGACAAGTCGGTGCAGACTGTGGGAAGCAGAACCGCGTGGCTAAGGGAGAAAATTTATAACTCCTGCTACAGGATGCCGAACGGAGTTTCGCTTCTTGATTGTTCAGGTGCTCTGTCAGGAGAGCTTTGCGCAGTCGAGGGAGAACGTCTCTCCCGGGCAGCACGGTGCTCGGACGACAACGAAACCACTTTCGTTGCGAAGAAGACAGGCAGACGCTTCCGACGATAGCTCTTGGACCACCAGGGACGCCAGGGGGAAGACGGGGTCGCTGCTGCACTCCACTGGTTCTCTGCAGGCTCTCAGCCAAGGTGGAGGAAGGGTGATGGGGTGGCTGCTCTTGGTAGAGTGGAGTGGAGGGAAGGGGATGGGGTGGCCTACTCAATGGGGAAATGAGTTGGGCGACTTTGGGCTATGGAGGGAAGGGGATATTCAAATTCAAATGGTCTTGGGAGGTGGAGGGTTGCATGGGGGAGAGGGAAGGGTGCTTGGGAAAGGGATGAGGTGGTTGGAGGGTGGCTTAGTGATTGGGGATGCTCCCTTGGGACTAGGGGGTGGAGTAATGGGATGTGTGGGGAAGGGGAGTGGCCTTTAATGGGGATAGGTGGGAGAGTGGTGGTTGGGAAGGGAGGAGAGAGAAAATTTTTGAAATTAGGTGTGGAGGAGAGAGAAAGGGGAGTGAAAGAGAGAGATTAAGAGAGGGATGGGTGGGATTCTCTCCCTAAGGCTTCTCACCTCACTAATGGATTCACTCCACCATAAAAATAAAGATAGAACTCACAAAATGGCATTTTTTTTCATTCATTGATTCATTAAGTTGAAATGGGGGGAATGAGGTCCTATATGTAGGAAACCCACATTTCTACAAAAGTCCCTAACAATTGACTTAATGACAAATAACCGAGGGGGTAGGGGGAGCCCTTGGGCCAAGCCCAATGAATTGGGCCCAATAGCTAACTAGACAACCTAATTACACTCAAACTTAGGGAAATAAATACAAGACCTAGGAACATGACTCAAATAAAAGGGAAAATACATCAAATGACTCAAATAAAAATTACATAGGACTCAAAATTAAATAACTAGACCATGCCAGATGCAACCGGGGTGAGGAGATGAGCTGTGAACGTGGGCATGGGAGGTGATGTCCTCATCACGCCCAGTGGGCTAGGCGGCCACCTCTGTGGCCACCCCGACCAGGGCCAAAAGGGGAGGGCGGCTAGGGTCCTGGCCGCCCAACACCCTGGGCGGCCAGACCGTTGGCCGCCCAGTGACCTGGGCGGCCACAGTCATGGCCGCCTAGCTCAGGGCGCAGACGACCACCTATGTGGCCGTCTCCTGCTGGTTTTTAGAATAGGACTGAGCTCCACCTGGAGCTCGATTCCACGCCCCATTAACCTTGTAGTGAAGGGGAAAACAAGGGGAAACGATCCCCGGGCATTCCTACCCCTGGAAAACCAAATCAAAACCACAATCGGGGCCCAAATTGGACAGAAACAGCCACTCGTCCCAAACATGCTCATTTTCCCCAAAATAAGCAAAACACCCTCTCTCGGCCTCGCCAGAACACAGAATCGCAACGGAAAAACCACGAGGGTGCCAGGGATCCGTCCCCTACCTTTTTGAAGCTTTACCGTCAAAAAACCCCAGGAAACGCCGTTCCTACACGCGGTCGCCTTCCCACGGCCGCGAACGCCTCCGCCTCGCCGCGCACCACGTCCTTCGATTCATCCTCGCCACACACCGTCGTCGTCGCATCGCCGCACGCCCCCTCGCCACATCCGTCAACTGCCGGAGTGAGAAGAGAGAGTGAGAGGGAGACGGGAGGGAGCGAGAGAGAGGGGGGTGAGAGATGAGGGATCGGAGGGGGAGAGAGGGTGGTTAAAAAAAGGTTTTATTTATTTTTAATATATATTTTTTCCATTTGTAAAATCTGCATGAACCCCAAAAATGCCCAAAAAATCAATTCGGACTCCGAAAAATTCCAAGAAAAAGATAGGCCACTCCACGCGCCTGCCCGAACCCCAAATAATTCATGAAAACACTGAAAAAGGTGCTCCGAAAACCCAATATAAAAGTCTAAAATCTGCTCGGACACGATCCACGGCCTGCGAAAAAGGATCCGAAAAACTCGGGGCGTTACAGACCTCCCCCCTTATAAAAATTTCATCCTCAAAATTTGGGACAAGCACAGGACTCGTGGGGAAGGGCTCACCCCACGGTAAGAGCGCATGGCCGCAACACAACCGCCTCTGAGGGACACCGCCAGACCAACACAACAAGTAGAGCCCTCGCGCTCTACCCCGCCAATTCACACTGATCCCCCGATCGATCGGGAGCCATGTAGACTGGCGAGTCTAGTATCACCTTAGCTTCCCGAAACTCTCCAGGGCAACACAAACATTCGGAACACACCACGAGTGGAAGAAACATACGAGTCGAGACCCGACTCCACTCCATGACTACGAATTCCACGCCCAACAGTCCCCTCAGGACACCGGCTTCCTCAAACGCTGAACACTGAGTACTCCACACAAGGAGCACAACTCGCACCTTAACGCCAGGCAACACTCACATAGCCATTACGGCTGACCATGATCCTTCCGCCGACTTCACACCATCAGCATCCATCACAATCAAAGTCAACACACCACAAGGATCGTTGGTTAACACCAGTCCCATGGTCAACATCTCTTTGGTTACCTCCCACACGCACGAGACTTACAACAGTCGACCGACAGAGACTTCACAGACCATAACTCGCACCACACAATGGTCAACCCGCGATGCAAGACATCGATCATAGAAACTCATCTGCCAGCCACCGGCTTCACATCCACTGGAAGTCCTTTGACCACACCTCTCCTGCTCTCCAACAGGGCCACTATTCAGTTCATCCGAACGCTGGCCACACACCTCGCAGCCGCATCATGGTCCTTCATGGCCCTACACCCAACACCAAGACCCTGAGAGGAGAAATGACAACGAGATCACCCGCGTGAACCTCGAACTCCTCAGACACACCAATCCTAGGCCCACCGCCTCTAACACATTCCCAACGGCGGGGCTCCCATCGCACATACACACTTCAAGGGATTCTTTCATCAAGGAGACAGTTGCTCCACCCCACAGCCGTCCAACCCACACTTGGCAATTTCGCAGTTCCCATGAACTGCCAACCGACAACAATTAACTCTCAGCGCCCACCTGAGCCCAATCATTGCTCATGTTAAACCACTGCTCGCTTCGCACACGAGATCCCCTTGCTCCACTCCTCCCGAGCCAGGGAAAACCTCTGACCCTAACACCACAATCTGGTCAATGGTTGTTAGACAACTCGATTAGCTCCCTCGACTACTCGCGGCATCCCCGCAGGGCCAAACCCTTGACACCAACATGCTCTATCCCTCGAATCCACTCCGAGGACCTCCACACCGATCAATGTCGGTCAAATCATTACCTTGACTCTGGGTAACGCGCATCCGCGCCTGAACTAGCCCAAATGGCCACAACATGTCCTCAACACCAATCACGAATCATCTACACACTAGGTCACGTTACATAATTCACGAAAAACACTGGCGCACAATTACTCACATCCGACAAGTCCTGCCACAGTGCTACCCTACTCTCAATACTAGCACGGCACAGCCGCCATCAGGCGGCAATCAAGGCCACGTACATGGCAAATAATGCCTCAAACCCCAAGGCAACACTCTACAGTTGTCCAAGAAACCTCTAGGACTAGCTCAGCTGTAAAATATTACTACCTTTAGCCACCAATCCGATCCTGGGGCCTGTGGGTTATGGACCCACCACGCTTCTGCTGCATAACTCTGTACCAACATAATGCAGAAACAGGGGAGAAACCAAACAATCCGACACAATATGGCCCCCAACCAGAAACAACCAAATCCAGAAGTACGAGTGAAGAAGCTCACACCCCTCTATTCTGGAACGCAGCTTTCCTTCATGCCTAACAATACACCACAACACACACGTAGATCTAACTTATGCCACTTGACCCGTGTGCCTTACCTTCTTGATGAAAATAGATTTCATGTTTTACATTCTCAAGGCACACTTGCAAAATAGATTTCTCATTTGCCATTCTTAGGTACCCAAATCCTTTTTGGTCTTTGTGGGTTAGCAGCAACATTTGCACATGGTTTCCACTTTTTGACAGTATTCAAATTATCATTTTTCATCAAAGGACAACCATGCATCAACTCACAATCATGCTTAGTATGCCCAGATTCACCACAATAGAAACAACGCACAGAAGCCATTTTCCCATGTGGTCTTTTAGCATGAACATAAGAATTCTCAAATCCATTTCTCCCAAATGAAATCTTTTTTGTATTTTTGAAATCATTCATTTTCTTACATGCTCTCAAATCATCATTCTTCATAATGAAACAATCATACATGGCATGTCCAGATTTACCACAGTAAAAACATGAGAGTTTCTTTCTAAGTGATTGTGTGTGTGTGGCAGAAGTATGTTTAACATGCATGGGTGTACTAACAGCATTTTTGGATTTTTGATGCAAATTGATTTTCTTTGTGGATCCATGTGTGTGTGCAACATGATTTTCCTTTTTTAGATTCTCATTTGATGTGCTGGCTATGTTGGAATTATGCACAAAGGATGTATAAACTTTATTTTCAAACTTCTTTTTGTTCACAGGATTATAGCCCAGCCCCTCTCTTTGAAAGTTTACTTTCATTCCTAGCAATTTTTCCAGGTTATTTTGACCATCCACAAATCTAGACAATGAAGCATTCAAGTCAGAGATTTCTTTTTCAAGTGATGAAATGGTGCGGACACCCGAGCAGTTGAGCGGCGTGACACGTCGAGCCACCGGTACCGCACACGGAGCACGACTCGAGCCACCTCAGCATCCATCTGGCTCGGAGACAGCCTGGAGACTCCCCCATGAGTCCCGACATTTATCATATTTAGTTAGACTTTATTTGTGTTTAATGTGTGTTTACTTCATTTTATTCGGTATGTAATTTTGATTGTAAGAGGGGTTTATTTGTAAAATGGGACCCCCGGGCCCCACGGGCCCCCCAGACCTCTTCCCATTGATCCACCTCAGCCTAGGGCCCTATGTGGGGTCAGTCAACATTTCAAATGGAGACATTTAAAGGTTGAATGGTAAATGCCACATGGGTAGACAATTGGACTTCAAAGTGCAAGGTAGGCTACCTACCATTCTACCATGTCCCCCCCTTGGTCAATAGGCTGCCCCCCCTTATATTTTATTTAATTTTTGTGTGTGTGTCACATTCAATCTAGGCCATCCATTCCCCCATCCCTAGATCCAAGGGTGGCTATTGGATTTGATATGTAACCTATAAGTACCTTGTATTTTCTCATTTAGGAGAATTAATGCATTTGAATTGGAAGAAAATCCCCTTGAACAACGCCTAGGCCACCCCTCTCTCCTCCTTGCAGCTGGGAAGGCTGTATTCTGGTGGTGTGACTCCACCCCTATCAGTTCCGGTCGCCGCCGCCGTTGCCACGTGCCGCCATCGCACCTCCACCATCACCGCCGGTGTTCTGTCCATCCAGGATAGAGGTGTCTTCTCTGAGTTCTTGCTCTCCACCCCGTTGTGTTTTTGAGCTGGGATTTTGCGAGGATGTTCCAGAGGTGTTCCTCACGATCCAAAAAAATTGGTTGGTCATGAATCTTCCATTTGATAATTTTTCATTTTCGTCCAACCTCTTTTCCCAGATCTGTCTGCTTGCTGTTTAGATTTCCACCTGCCCTGTGTTTCTAGTGTTCGGACCCATTTTTGATTTTTACAGGGGCTCCCCATTTTACTGGGAGTTCTGTCCATCAACCCCTCCCTCCACGATTTTTCTTGAATTTTGATCCGCCGTTCACCTATTTTTCCAAAATCACTTTCAGAGCTAGCTACAGTGTTATCCACCTGTTCCCATATCCAACCACCCTCCAGTAAACAAATCATATCAAATCACAGCCACCTCCAATCAGTCCACCAAAAATATCCCCGTTTTCCGTGTTCCAAATCCTACAACTTTCATGAAAAGCTCAGGAGCTGAATCGGCCATTAACCTCGTGGTCAACGGCCGTTCTCAGACAACTCACTTGCAGATCTAAGATTTCGGGTACTGTACAACAGGAACTTGTAAATTCATTAAAGTCTATATCCGACCGGATCCAGCTGTTACCTCTAATCCTAGATTGAAGGATTTGGATAGAGCTTTCCAACGATAGTTTGTGCGTCCCGATCCGACACCGGGATTGATCGCAGCAGCCGTTCTCGCCGGAGCGCGCGCCGGAAAACAGAACCTGAAATCCGTGGGTAGATAGTTCAAGAATTGGAGATCGGGGCCGATCGACCACCGATCGGCATTTTCGGCCGACCGCCGTCCGAGGAGGTGCGCCACCAGGGGTCTCCATCACAGTGGGCCCCACCCCAGCTGGTCGAGAGGACAGTGCCATCCGTGGGCCCCATGGACCCGTAGATCGCGCCGTCCGATTTGCACAAAAATGCGGGTTTCGGCACCGTCGGGCGACATCAAAATGTTGCCCGTCAACCCAATTCGCGTGATTCCCGGGCCCCGCATGTGACCTTTTACCTCCCTGCGTGGAGTGGGTCGAATTAGTGTATTGCTGTAATAATTGTTAACCGGGAGTCCGTGATTGGCCGGGGTCGTCTTCCCCACACCGGGTGCGTGGAGGTAATGGTCATAACTTCTCGGCGTTTCATTTGCTAGTTTAGTATATGGTCTTATGCCGCTGTCGAGAGCGTAGGATACTAGCCCGTGTGTCCATGTCACCGCTGTGAGCGTGAGAGTGACCCGTCCCGCGACTCGATCCGAGTCCGGAAGTTGAGTCTAACTACCTTGAACTCTGCCGGTTCCTTAACCGCGCACGATCCACGCTTTCCCTCGCATGGGGACGACGAGTGAGTTTGCACTTCTGTTAGTGTAGTGTAGCCTGTAGGAGCTCTTAGTGTCGAGTCGAGGTCGCTCTAGTAGTCGTGTCGTTGCTGGTTGAGTCGTGTCTATCCCATATAGTGTCGTCTCCTCAGTCCGTCCCGCATCAGTTTGGTATCAGAGCGAGTTGAGTCTAGGGTAGTCTTTGCATAAGTCTTTGCATGGTCTAAGTCGAGTCTAGGATCATCATTGTTTTCAAAACAAAAAAAAAAGTGTCTTAAAATTGCATTTCACCCAATAGCCCGGTATATTAAAAGGCGTTGCCCGAACATTAGGTTATGCCTATCGGGAAGGTAGCGTACTTGTGCGAGTGATCTTTGGATCGCTTATCTCCGCCACGTGCCGGATATTAGTTTCGGTCTAGGTGCATTTGTTGGTGTTTGCATTAGTTAGTGCATTCCAACCTTGCATTGTCTAGTGTCTGTCTCCACGTGTCGGCATGTCTAGCATGTAGTTCCGCCAAATTCACATGGAATCCCCATCACCCGGGCAATATAGCCGTTGGTCCACCCATGGGCTTGGCAACCACCCACTCCACTTCCGTAGGCCCGAAGCCTCAGATTTTTATGGCTCTAATGGCCCGGGCAACTACCTCAAGTGGGAGGCCGCCATGGACACATACTTTGATTGTTATACCATGTCCGAAGCCGGGCAATTCTATTTTTCCAAGGAGAGGCTTCTACACGAGGCCGTCGAAAAGTGGGACCACATTGAGCGCTTGAGAGAGGTTAGGAGGCAATGGCCCATCGAATCATGGTGGGACATGAAGAGAGAGCTTAGGAAGGTCTACGTGCCCCAACCGGTCACCTCCAACCGGCCCCACCCAATCACTTTCAACCAAGTGGGTCCTAGTCAGAGGCAAAGAGCCCCACACGTAGATGAGCCAAGACCCAATCCTAGGACGGTTGACTACGGGCGAATCCACCATGATATCCCTATTCCAACCCACTCCGTTGCCGAACTTATGCAAATGATTTTGGACCGGTTGGATGGGGTGGATAGGACACGTACTCCTAGTGATGTACTCCTACACGAGCCTAAGGAGGTAATAATCGGTAGCCCCAAGCCATTGCCATCTAAGGTGCAATCCCAAGGTCCTCTCTCCATCATAGTGGATCCTCTTTCCCCACCCACGAGAGCCCCTTTGCCTACACCCTTTGTCCATCAGGAGGATAATGATAATGACACACTTATCAAGGAGCGTAGTGGATCACGACAGCAGTGTTATCGCTGCCAGGGGTTCGGCCACTTTGCCGGACAGTGTCCCACTCGGACATCTCTAGCCCTAGGGGACAAAAGGGTTGGAGAAGCCTCACTCTCCGATCTTTATTCGGAGCCACCTCAGCCACAGCTACCCATGTTTCTAACGGGAAAGCTACTTATAGCCGAGCCACTCCTTAGCTGGCTTAAGAATGGCATGGTCCCATCTCCCCTCCCATCTATGGACCCTATCCTACCTCTGGTGCCAATCAATTCATTTCATACCACTTTCCGGTCTAGTCACTATGTGGATACATTGGATGACCTTCTTAAAGGGTTAGACTAGCAATGGACATTTACGCACTTGTTGGCTCCAGGCTTCGACCGACCCACAGGTCGTAGTTTCACTCATCCTGCTTTAGGGTCCATCACCTCCGTGTACACCGTGGGTCATGTTACCACGGAGGTTCTTCTACTCCTCCCTATGCCGGCTGAGCCCGACTTCATTCCTTTTATCCCGAGGGAGGAGCCATATCTTCTATACACTGTCTCATCTACCACGATGGATGGAGGTGACCATCACCTTCAGAAATTTCAAACATGGGACTATGTAATGGAAGAATCGAGGGGTCACACATTCTTTGACCCATTCGACCCCTTCGCTAGTGGGCCTCGTGATCCACCACTTCCCTTCTACCTTGTCAAGGAAGTCCCCTACCACTCTCTTCCCACTCAGGCCAATCAACATCCACATAGCAATAGGTCCGATGATTGGGGAACATGGCATACCTTACCTATATCTAGGGGTATTGACAAAGGTAGTTTTAGATCTCCCAATCCTCCCACATCCAAGCCTGATACAGCTACTTCCGGCCCTCCCAAATCCCATGGACAGCCGCATGCTAGGGACAAAGTAGGATGTCTAGGAGTCCCACTTTCCACCACCCACCAGTTGCATCTAGTGCATGCTTGGCACACATTCGGGTGTCCTGGTCCACCTTTTGCATATACATGAGTCGGATTAACTGTAGGGTTGTTTAGGGTTGTGTGTGCATCCGTGTGTTTTTTTCTTTTGCTAAGCATGTTAGGAGTTTGCATGATGACATTCGTCGTCACATTGAGTCCAGCAATGCGTGTTACAAAGAGCTAGCCGATGCTCACCAACACCGGGCGAATATGTCATGATCAGGGTAAGACCTGAACGGTTTCCCTCTGGAACCATTAAGAAGTTGCAAGCTCGTGGAGCCGGTCCATTTAGAGTGTTGAAACATGTTGGATCCAATGCGTATGTTGTGGACCTGCCCGAGGAATACGGTATAAGCTATACAGTTAATGTTTCGGATCTAGTTGCATATAGGGACCCAGCGGTGATCCCTAGTGAGCCTTTCGAGCCATCTCCTCCCATTGAGAGTGATCCTACACCTGAGTGTCCACCTCCAGCCCCTTTGTCACGGCAGCATGAGCATATAGATCATATACTGGATGAGCAGGTGACAGTTACCAGGAGTGGATCCTACCCGCGCTACCTAGTGCGATGGAGAGGACGGCCCGCTATCGACGACACGTGGATCACACATGGAGAGTTGCAGCGGATTGATCCGGATATTATGGAGCGATACAGGAGCGATGGAGACCCTTACTCGACAGGGTCGAGTTTCTCCCACCCGGGGAGAATTGGTGCGGACACCCGAGCAGTTGAGCGGCGTGACACGCCGCGCCACCGGTACCGCACACGGAGCACGACTCGAGCCACCTCAGCATCCATCTGGCTCGGAGACAGCCTGGAGACTCCCCCATGAGTCCCGGCATTTATCATATTTAGTTAGACTTTATTTGTGTTTAATGTGTGTTTGCTTCATTAATGCATTTGAATTGGAAGAAAATCCCCTTGAGCAAGGCCTAGGCCGCCCCTCTCTCCTCCTTGCAGCTGGGAAGGCTGTATTCTGGTGGTGTGACTCCACCCCTATCAGTTCCGGTCGCCGTCGCCGTCGCCGCCGCCACGTGCCGCCATCGCACCTCCATCATCACCGAATTCTTGCTGTCCACCCCATCGTGTTTTTGAGCTGACATTTTGAGAGGATGTTCCAGAGGTGTTCCTCACGATCCACAAAAATTGGTTGGTCATGAATCTTCTATTTGATAATTTTTCATTTTCGTCCAACCTCTTTTCCCAGATCTGCCTGCTTGCTGTTTACATTTTCACCCGCCCTGTGTTTCTAGTGTTCGGACCAATTTTTGATTTTTCCAGGGGCTCCCCATTTTACTGGGAGTTCTGTCCCTCAACCCCTCCCTCCAAGATTTTTCTTGAATTTTGATCCACCCTTCACCTATTTTTAAAAAATCACTTTCAAAGCTAGCTACAGTGTTGTCCACCTGTTCCCAGATCCGACCACCCTCCAGTAAATAAATCATATCAAATCACAGCCACCTCCAATCAGTCCACAAAAAATTACTCTGTTTTAATTGTTCAAAATCCTACAACTTTCATGAAAAGCTCAGGAGCTGAATCGGCCATTAACCTCGCGGTCAATGGCCGTTCTCAGACAACTCACCTACAGATCTGAGATTTCGGGTACTATACAACAGGAACTTGTAAATTCAGTAAAGTCTATATCCGACCCGATCCAGCAGTTACCTCTAATGCTAGATTGAAGGATTTGGAGAGAGCTTTCCAACGATAGTTCGTGCGTCCCGATCTTACGCCGGGATTGATCGCAGCGGTCGTTCTCGCAGGAGCACGCACTGGAAAACAGAACTTGAAATCCGTGGGCAGCTAGTTCAAGAATTGGAGATCGGGGCTGATCGACCACCGATCGACATTTCCGGCCGACCGCCGTCCGAGGAGGCGCGCCACCAGGGGTCTCCATCACAGTGGGCCCCACCCCAGCAGGTCGAGAGGACAGTGCCATCCGTGGGCCCCATGAACCCGTAGATCACGCCGTCCGATTTGCACAAAAACGCGGGTTTCGGCACCGCCAGGCGACATCAAAATGCTGCCCGTCAACCCAATTCGCGTGATTCTCGGGCCCCGCATGTGACCTTTTACCTCCCTGCGTGGAGTGGGTCGAATTAGTGTATTGCTGTAATAATTGTTAACCGGGAGTTCGTGATTGGTCGGGGTCGTCTTCCCCACGCCGGGTGCGTGGAGGTAATGGTCTTAACTTCTCGGCGTTTCATTTGCTAGTTTAGTATATGGTCTTATGCTGCTGTCGAGAGCGTAGGATACTAGCCCGTGTGTCCATGTCACCGCTGTGAGCATGAGAGTGACCCGTCCCGCGACTCGATCCGAGTCCGGAAGTTGAGTCGGACTATCTTGAACTCAGCCGGTTCCTTAACCGCGCACGATCCACACTTTCCCTCGCATGGGGATGACGAGTGAGTTTGCACTTCTGTTAGCGACGTGTATCCTGTAGGAGCTCTTAGTGTCGAGCCGATGTCGCTCTAGTAGTCGTGTCGTTGTTGGTTGAGTCGTGTCCATCCCATATAGTGTCGTCTCCTCAGTCCGTCCCGCATCATGAAATGTGCAATTCATAGGAAACAATCAGATTTTCACAAGAATTAATTTTTTCATTCAAATGTGTATTGATGGTTTTGTGGTTTTCCACTTCTTGTTCCAACACATGCACCTTTTCACATTCATCAACAAGCAAACTTTTTCCTTTTTCAAAAATAAGCAATCTTTCAGAAATGGCATTATTCAACTGTTTCAATCCTTCATTTTCTTTTCTCATGCATGAAATGACTTCTTCATGGTTTTTGATGTCAATCATAAGAGATTCATTTTCCGTTTTGAATTCCAAGCATTTATTACATGAAGAATTTTCTTTTTGAAATTTTTCAATATTTTTCACATTACTTTTAAGTAAGGAGTTCTGAATTAACAAAACACTAATCTCCTTTTCAAGTTTCGAGCATTTATCACAAGAAGCATTCTCAAGAAAAGTATGTTCAGATTTTTTTTCAATTTTTTGTTTTCAGACTTAACTTTCTTGTACTTTTCAGCAAGCTCATCGTATGCATTCAACAAATCTTCATAGCTAAATTCATCTTCATTATCCGAATCAGAATTTACCTTTGAGTTTGATCCACTTGTTGAGCTTGATCCACTTGGCTAATCACTCCTTTGTTCACTCATCCCTACCACAAGATATTGGTCTCCATCCTCTTCCAAGATTTTGGTTAGGTCATCCAAGATATCCTTCGCGGATCTGTAATGGGAGACAAAGGGGAAATAATTAGAATCAACTGTAGCAGTTAGCAACTTTAACACCAAATAATTTTTGTTGCATTCCCTAGTTCATGTTTGGTTTCAATGATATCAAAACGATTGTGTTTGTGTGTGTATGTGGTTTATTGAGCAACATGTGTTATATCTTGAGAATATTATATTTATGTGGGTTTGTAAGAACACAACTTCATGATTCATGTTTGGAACTCAAAGGAGTGCATCAATGAAAATCTTATTGAAAAAGGGAGTTTAACTCTATTCATGTTTGAAAGTTATAGGAATGATTTGTATTTAAGAATCTCATGCCTTGAATATTTTGATTTACAGGATCAAAATCCATGATTCATGTTTGGAACTCAAAGGAGTGCATCAATGAAGATCTTATTGAAAAAGGGAGTTGACTCACTCATTACTTTGCGTTGACTCTTCTATATTTCATATATATCATCAAACAGCTTTTCACAGTCTTGGTTGGGAATCTTCATGCATTTCTTACATGAGGTTTGATGGTCATACTGTTAGTGTTGGTGTGCTACAGGCCAATTTCGGGTCGGGTAGGCCCAATAGTTGTACGATCTTGTTCATTAATAATAAAGTGGTGTTTGAGCCTAAATATGCGATTGTGTTACTTTACGTTGTCCCTAGGATATGTGGTTGTAAAGTCAACTCGAGATGGGATCTCGATTATGAGACTAACTTTACATGAACACATACCTTAAACTGTTCCTGGTTGGAGGGTAATCACTTGGGGACTTTGATTACCTATTAAATCAGTACACATGATGTGTCAGTGACCAGTCTCATGGTCATTGGTGCGGGACACCAGCACATATGTGTAGGTGTATGTCCTTGGAGGATATACACTGAACTGATCCGCTATTGGATCTTCAGATGGTTGATTATACATAATGTCAACTAAAGGTCCAACGGTCACAGTAGCATCGTTGGTCCTTTGACCTGAGACATTGATCGGATCTTACACGAGGACTGGAATGGTTTAATTACTTGGCTAAGTGACTTTAACCATAAGTCATGAGTTACCGAGTCATTAACCACTCCAAGATACGTGTGAAGATCATCAATGGTCAAGATGGGATCGCTCACTGTCGGGTATATATCAGACAGTTAATGGGTCATGACATTTACGCTCCATTAAATCCCTGGCCAGAGTCGTGTGAGTTCGTTTAGAACGGACGTCATACACTTTAAGGAGGTCATAGTCAAATGGCACGATCATAGGGTTTGACAGAAACCATACCCTCGATCGTACCAGACTCATAGAAGGAGCGAGGGATTATATCGATGCGGTAACTGTGGGCTTACAGGTACCAGACAGGCTGGTTTAAACCCGGCGTCCTCTAGGATCACGCGGATTTGCTTGACCCAACGTGATCGTAGGTTCGGAATGAATTAAACTATTATTCAGCTCTTGTAGAAGCGAATAATACGTTTAATTTACTTCTAATTAGGAATTAGAAGTTAATGGGCCTTAAACTAGAGTGACTATGGGCCTAGAGGATCACACACAATGGATTCTTGGGTGACGGATAATTATTATACAAATGTATGTATTATTTCCTTTTAATTCCTTTTGGAAAGGAGTGTAAATGGAGTTTAATACATATGTATAATATGAGATAGGATATATATACAGTTTCGGTCTTTTGGAGCCCTTTTCTAATAAACCCAAACTCTATATATAGCCATCTACGTGAGTTCATTCGAACTCTTGGCTTCTCCTTCCAACCCCCCCTTAATGCTAATCAAGCATTAAGTATTAAGGAGAGGATTAGCCTCCCCCTTTCTCCCTCTTGCTCTCTCTCTCTCCAGAAGGTGTTAGAGCCGGGGAAAGTTGTGCCGGGGAGGTACCGTCGCTGCGCAAGGGTCCGTGTGGATCTGCTCTAGAGGCCGTACAGCTGTGCGGCTCGGTTTCTCTGCATCGGGCTTAGCGGACAGCGTCGTTCCGCGCAAGGTGAAACACGCAACCCGTAATTAGGGTCTTAGAAACACTGATTAGAGCACAGATTAAGCTTTCCATAACACCGAAATCGGGCAAATGAATTTTTTGTTATCCGCTGCGTCGTCCGTAGGTGCTGTGCGAAACCTTACAGTGGTATCAGAGCCAGGTTCGCGCTCTGGTCGGTGTTTTTATCGCCGTTAAGAACCGTGTTTTGAGGCATTCTTAAATCTTCAATTATTATTTGGAGATAGGAGTGCTGGGCATTTCTATTTTTCCTGGATGCTGGGCATCAGGAGAGCAAATTTTTAAAAAAAAAATTAAAAAAATAAAAAAAAATTTAGCCCCGGATTGGGCGCACTGCGCCCTGGGCGCACTGCGCCCTGGGCGCACTGCGCCCGCTGCGTGCGCCGCGTGGGCGGGGCACGCAGCACCCGCGGGTCAGCGCCCGCGGGCGCTGACCCGCGGGAGGGGCGGGCGCCGCGTGCGGGCGCGGGCGTGGGCGCGACTGCCCACGCCTCCCGCGTGGGCGGCCGCGCCCATGGCTGCCGCCGGGAAATTTTTTTTTATTTTAAAAAAAATTACTTTGTTTTTAATTTACTTTAATGCAGTATTGATAATATATATATTAGATATATATATATTAAAATGCTTAGTAAATTAAATAGAATTTTATTTCATAAGTTAAATAGTATTATCTCAATAGTAAATGTCGAATGGTAAATTTTATTTAACCGATTTGAATTTACCAAGGTGAGATAATTACTTTTTATCTTGAGATAAAATGGTAATAATTGAAGTTACTTCAGTAAAATTTAAGTTTTTGAATTTTTAATTATTAGATAATTAAAAAATTCAAATTTTAAATTTTATTGAAGTTAAATGTGAAAATTTTAATTATTTGAATTTTAATTATTAGATAATTATTAAATTCAAATTTTGAATTTTAGAAAATTACTAATCGAGGATAATTGGATTATTTAAATTTATTTTCAAACAAAAATTATTGGATAATTAGTTTGAATTTAAATTTAAATTATTGGCATGTTTAAATTTTAAATTTAAATTTGATTATTGGATAATTAAATTTAATTTTAAATTTAATTAATTATCTCAATTAGATGCCCCTGTAGAAAATGATGGTTCTTTACGTGCTCTATTTTAATTACCTTGTATTGGCCTGCTTGTGTGTTTAATTTTAGTTAATCGTGTTTTGATTTTTAAAATTATATAAAGCTAGCCTGTTTTTGTTTGTACATCCCATTTTAAATTCAAAAAGTAATGATTATTTTCAGAAAATAACCCTTGATTGATTTTATTTGAATGGGTTGGCAAGTGATCATGGAATTAGATTAATGTAATTAATTGGGGTCTGCGAACCTCCTTTCTCTCTCTGTTAAAATTCTAATGTACTTCTATCTTCCTCCATTGTTGTACTCGCCCTAAGGGCTGCTGGAATTTGAGTCACATGTAATTTAATTTTTTTCGGCCTGCGTGCCATGTAAAAGTTGTAATTAATGCGGCGTCGGAGTTTGAAAGTGTGGAGCACACCCGACGAGGACGATCCAGCTGCTTCGGAAGCGGGCCGGATGTCTTAGTTACATTAGGGTTAAAGTCCATGATCACTTGCGTTTATTTTTGCATTGGATGCATTTATTTTGTGAAAACTACTAGGTACGGTAAATATATTGGATATATTTATATTACCACCTAGGGTGAGATCAAGATAAAATTAAATTCCCTCGCGATTAAATTTTAGATCTGGTAAGCGTGGCTCTAGGAGTCATCGTGGCCCTCCATCATTATGGAGTGAATGAACGTCTTCATTTCATGGATTTGTTGTGCTTTCCACAAGGTCCATAAGTTTGGGGGCGGGATTAAACTTCAAGGGTCGGCCTCAATGGGGTGAGGAATTGAACTCGGCTTTGTTGTGCTTTCCACAAGGGTCGGGTCATGAACTCATTGCTATGTAATAATGATGGTTAGATCTAACCGAGAATATCCTTTGTTGTGCTTTCCACAAGGGGATGATTTCTCGGGAGCCGAATATCGGATATTGCATTAGATGCAAGTGCCTGTTGACTGCCCTTGAGATGGTGTATGGCTTGTTGTACTTTCCACAAGGTCGTACATCAGTCTCGTTGGGATTCCGACCCACTTGGTAGATCTCGCTGATCTCCCGTTCTATATACTGAGGGTTATATAGTTCGATCGATGAAAATAGTGGGACTAACTAAGATAAAAAACCACATCTAAGTTAGAATTTGAACATATGCTAAGTTATCTTTTATTTCTTATCCAGATTACAATGTCGTCGTCCAACCCCCTCCGCGGCATCTTAGATGCAAATCGCTTAACTGGACTGAACTACTCGGATTGGCTGCGTAACCTACGCATAGTCCTTACCGCCGAAAAGATTGCATACGTGTTCGACATGGTTCATTCTGAGCCGGCTCCTGATGCCGACGAGGGCGAGTTACTGGCTTATGCCAAGTGGTCTGAGGACTCCTCCCTTGTCCAATGTTACATGTTGGCCTCTATGGCTCCCGAGCTACAGAGGCAATTTGAAAAGACTGATTGTAGAAGTCTACTTCTCAATCTACGCCAGCTCTTCGGGGAGCAGGATAGGATTGAGAGGTATGACATCTCCAAAAGGCTTTTCAGGACACGGATGTCTGAGGGTTCTTCAGTACAGGCTCATGTACTGAAAATGATGGAGTGGATAGAGAGACTCAATACACTGGGGTTCAAGTTGGATCTTGAACTCTGCATTGATCGTATACTCCAGTCATTGCCCGATTCCTTTTCTTCCTTCATCATAAACTTTAACATGAATAGAATTGATGCAACTCTCCCGGAGCTACTCAACATGTTAAAGAGTGCTGAAGGAACTATGCAGAAAGATAAACCATCTTCATATGTAATGATTGTTGGCCGGGCCAACAAGAAAAGGAAGGCCTCTCAAATATCCACCACGAGTAACAAAGGGAAGGGAAAGAAAAAGGCCACGGGTAAGCAGCTCGCCAAGGTTGACAAAGGGAAGGGCAAGAAGAATGAAAAGGAAGACAAATATTTTCGATGCGGGGAAACTGGGCATTGGAAAAGGAATTGCAAGGTAATTCTAAATGAGGGTATTTTTGTCATAGACCTTAATTTGTCATATATGGAATCCACATCATGGGTATTGGATATTAGATGTGCATCTCATATCTGCAATTCTGTGCAGGTGCTGGCAAATAGAAGGCGATTGGGCAAAAAGGAGATTGAACTGAGGATGGGCAATGGAGCTTTAGTTTCTGCCAAATCTGTCGGGGCTGCACGTCTCAGTTTACCTTCAGGAGTCATTCTGGAGTTGAATGACTGTTATTATGTTCCTAATATTATTAAGAACATTATTTCAATCTCTGGTTTGTATAACATTGGATATACATTGACTTTTAATAGCATTGGGTGCTCTATAATGAATAATGGTTTGATTATAGCCAATGGTTCATTAGTCAATGGTCTTTATGTATTAGATACACGTTTTAATGTTATGCAAATTTCCAATGCGGATGAAGTGAATTCTGCATTTCTATGGCATTGCAGACTTGGTCATGTAGGTGAGAAAAGAGTCTCTCACTTACACTCAAATGGATATTTGAATTCGTTCGAATACAAGCCATTTGATACCTGTGAGTCGTGTCTTATGGGGAAAATGACCAAGGCTCCTTTTGGTGGACATGGTGAGAGGGCTGTTGACCTTCTCGAACTCATACACTCGGATGTGTGTGGACCCATGTCCATAGAAGTAAAAGGAGGTTATCTCTATTTCATTTCTTTTATTGACGACTTCTCTAGATATGGCTATGTATATTTAATGAGACATAAGTCACAAGCCTTTGAGAAGTTTAAGGAATACAAGAATGAAGTAGAGAAACAGACTGGCAAAAGTATTAAGGCTCTTCGATCGGATCGAGGAGGTGAATACTTAAGCCATGAATTCACTTCTTATCTTAAAGACCATGTAATAGTTTCTCAGTGGACTCCACCGTATACACCACAGCATAATGATGTATCCGAAAGGAGAAACAGGACCTTGTTAGACATGGTCCGATCCATGATGTCTATGTCAGGACTACCCTTGTCTCTTTGGGGCTATGCGTTAGAGACTGCAGTTTATTTATTGAATAAGATCTCAAGTAAATCAGTTCCTTCTATACCATATGAGATATGGAAGGGCAGGAAACCAAATTTTAATCACATTAAATATTGGGGGTGTCCTGCTCATGTAAAGAAGAACGAGAGTGATAAGCTTGAGTCGAGGACCGATAAGTGTAGGTTTGTGGGATATCCAAAGGAGACGTTTGGATATTATTTCTATCACCCTTCTGAGCAAAGGATCTTAATGGCCAAGAGAGCTGTATTTCTGGAAAGAGAATATCTACTCCAGAAAAATAGTGGGAGCCAGATAGAATTGGACGAGGTCCAAGAACTACAACCCATAGACACAAACTCATTAGATGAGATGGTATCGGATGATCCTATTCAAGGTGAAACACTGACACTACGGAGATCTGGTAGACTACCGAGAGAACCTGAGAGATATGTTGGACATGTCTCAGAGGGGTCCTCTAAGGTATGTATCGATGAGGATGATGATCCTCAGTCGTACCAGGAGGCGATCCGTAGTGTAGACTCCGAGAAATGGCAAGAGGCAATGGATTCAGAGATCCAATCCATGTACACCAACAAAGTTTGGAACTTAGTTGATGTACCTGAAGGGAAGGTCCCTATCGGCTGCAAATGGATTTTCAAAAGGAAAATCAGTGCAGATGGACAGGTTGACACATACAAGGCTATAATAGTGGCGAAAGGATATCGTCAAAGGCAAGGTATTGACTATGACGAGACGTTTTCACCGGTAGCCATGGTTAAGTCAATCAGAATCCTCCTTGCCATTGCTGCATACCTGGATTATGAGATCTGGCAAATGGATGTGAAGACAGCTTTTCTTAATGGAAACCTGTCAGAAGAGGTGTACATGGTATAGCCTGAAGGATTCACTTCCAAGCTACATCCTAATAAGGTATGTAAACTTCAAAGGTCCATTTATGGATTAAAGCAGGTATCTAGAAGCTGAAACTTAAGATTTGACGAGGCTGTCAAATCTTTCAACTTCATTCAGAATGAAGATGAACCCTGTGTTTACAAGAAGGTCAGTGGGAGCTCAGTGACCTTCTTGATCCTTTATGTTGATGACATCTTACTCATTGGGAATGATGTAGGGATATTGACATCAACTAAGCCTTGGTTGTCCAAGACTTTCTCCATGAAGGATTTGGGAGAAGCATCCTATATGCTGGGCATAAGGATCTATCGAGATAGATCTAAAAGGATGCTAGGATTATCCCAATCCATGTACATAGACACTATCCTCAAAAGGTTTGGGATGGAAAATTCCAAGAGAGGTCTCATTCCCATGAGACATGGAATTTGCCTAACCAAGGGGATGAGTCCTAAAACTTCTGAGGAGGTGTCACACATGAATAAGGTACCCTATGCTTCGGCGATAGGGTTAATCATGTATGCAATGCTATGTACACGGCCTGATGTTGCCAATGCATTGAGCATTGTCAGTAGATATCAGGCAAATCCAGGCGAAGAGCACTGGAAGGCAGTAAAGGGCATCCTTAAGTACCTGCGAAGGGCTAAGGATCTTTTTCTGCTTTATGGAGGAGAGGACTTATAGCTTAGAGCTTACACAGATTCTAGTTTCCAGTCAGATCCAGATAACCCTAAATCCATGTCTGAATTTGTATTCATGTTGAATGGAGGGGCAGTCAGTTGGAGAAGCCATCTGGATGAAGAAATTCATCTTGGAACTCGGCGTAGTTCCCGAGATATCAACTCCCATCCCATTATTTTATGATAATAATGGGGCCATCGCCCAGGCGAAGGAACCGAGATCTCACCAAAGGTCAAAGCATATTCTCAGGCGCTTTCACCTTATTCGGGAGATTGTTGATCGTGGAGATGTGATGGTAGAGCGTGTACCGTTAAAAGATAACATAGCAGATCCACTGACTAAGCCTTTGACACAGACTGTATTTGAGCGTCATCGGGATAAGATGGGCCTCAAAGTTGTGGACAATTAGCTGTAGTTCAAGTGGGAGATTGTTAGTGTTGGTGTGCTATAGGCCAATTTCGGGTCGGGTAGGCCCAATAGTTGTACGATCTTGTTCATTAATAATAAAGTGGTGTTTGAGCCTAAATATGCGATTGTGTTACTTTACGTTGTCCCTAGGATATGTGGTTGTAAAGTCAACTCGAGATGGGATCTCGATTATGAGACTGACTTTACATGAACACATACCTTAAACTGTTCCTGGTTGGAGGGTAATCACTTGGGGACTTTGATTACCTATTAAACCAGTACACATGATGTGTCAGTGACCAGTCTCATGGTCATTGGTGCGGGGCACCAGCACATATGTGTAGGTGTATGTCCTTGGAGTATATACACTGAACTGATCCGCTATTGGATCTTTAGATGGTTGATTATACCTAATGTCAACTGAAGATCCAACGGTCACAGTAGCATCGTTGGTCCTTTGACCTGAGACATTGATCGGATCTTACACGAGGACTGGAATGGTTTAATTACTTGGCTAAGTGACTTTAACCATAAGTCATGAGTTGCCGAGTCATTAACCACTCCAAGATGGGATCGCTCACTGTCGGGTATATATCAGACAGTTAATGGGTCATGACATTGACGCTCCATTAAATCCTTGGCCAGGGTCGTGTGAGTTCGTTTAGAACGGACGTCATACACTTTAAGGAGGTCATAGTCAAATGGCACGATCATGGAGTTTGACAGAAACCATACCCTCGATCATACCAGACTCATAGAAGGAGCGAGGGATTATATCGATGCAGTAACTATGGACTTACAGGTATCAGACAGGCTGGTTTAAACCCGGCATCCTCTATGATCACGCAGATTTGCTTGACCCAACGTGATCGTAGGTTCGGAATGAATTCAACTATTATTCGGCTCTTGTAGAAGCGAATAATACGTTTAATTTACTTCTAATTAGGAATTAGAAGTTAATGGGCCTTAAACTAGAGTGACTATGGGCCTAGAGGATCACACACAATGGATTCTTGGGTGACGGATAATTATTATACAAATGTATGTATTATTTCCTTTTAATTCCTTTTGGAAAGGAGTGTAAATTGAGTTTAATACATATGTATAATATGAGATAGGATATATATACAGTTTCGATCTTTTGGAGCCCTTTTCTAATAAACCCAAACTCTATATATAGCCATCTACGTGAGTTCATTCGAACTCTTCGCTTCTCCTTCCAACCCCCCCTTAATGCTAATCAAGCATTAAGCATTAAGGAGAGGATTAGCCTCCCCCCTTTCTCCCCCTTGCTCTCTCTCTCTCTCCAGAACGTGTTAGAGTCGGGGAAAGTTGTGCCGGGGAGGTACCGTCGCTGCGCAAGGGTCCGTGTGGATCTGCTCTAGAGGTCGTACAGCTGTGCGGCTCGATTTCTCTGCATCGGGCTTAGCGGACAGCGTCGTTCCGCGCAAGGTGAAACACACAACCCATAATTAGGGTCTTAAAAACACCGATTAGAGCACAGATTAAGCTTTCCATAACACCGGAATCGGGCAAATGAATTTTTTGTTATCCGCTGCGTCGCCCGTAGGTGCTGTGCGAAACCTTACACATACATGTTATTCAAATGCATGGGATATGTTGTTAACTTTTGGTTGAGACGTCTTGGAGGATCCCCTATTTATATCAATGCTTCTCGTGAGTTTTTAATCAACAAGAATGCCATTTGAATGAATGTGATTCTATGATATTATGTATGCTTTGCATTGGCATGATTGTTAACACTTGTGTATAGAAGCATCTTGATGTTGAAGATTTGGTTGATTCAAGAATGTGATTGAATGGTTGAGCTTCCATGTTATTATATTTGATTGAATGATAGATTCATACTTATCATTACAAAACTTTGTCATTTGGTCAAATGTATTTTTGCTAAGTGATTTGAGAAGCAAAACGCATGTTTGAATAGGTTCAATGATGTATTTCATTATGAACATGTTCATAGTGTTAATGCATAACTCATATATTTTGATTCTCAACTAACCTCTTGGTTTATCATGTTTTTCAGGATGCAAAATCATTGTTGATCTTCATGGGATTATGGTAACATTTAATCAATTGTTTCCCTTTGGTTTGATGGTGGTTTTAGTTATTTTTCAAACTCAAACTATCTTACAGTCTTCACCATTTTCAATCCAGCCATTGGATCTCCCCTCTAAAAATTTTATGTTGTAGCTCTGGGAGTCCTCTTTCCAACGCCTCCAGTCTCGCTTTGATCGGAGTTCGGAGGTAGGAGAATTAATTCCTGCCGCCGAAGCGCGCAGAGCTGTTTTTGTGTACCCTGCCGAAAGGGTCGACCCTTGGGGTCGACCCCCACTAAAAGGGTCGACCCATGGGGTCGACCCCTTTAAACCTGGCTCTTTTTTTGGCCCCGACAGCAACCTAGTTGCCAAGGGTTGACCCCAGGGGTCGACCCCCACTGAAAGGGTCGACCCCAAGGGTCGACCCCTGTAACAGAGGGCCTCTTTTTGTGTATTCCAGCAACCTGGTTGCTGAGGGTTGACCCCAAGGGTCGACCCCTTCCGGACGGGACTTACGAAAGTGTTTTAAACTTATTGTAAACCCTATTAAACCATTCTAAAATATACCCTAATGGTTCCTAATCATGTTAGGGTGTTTTAAACTCATTTTAGAAGGGGTATATGGGTCATTTGGTTTGTCTCCTATATATATCAATGTGTTGCTCTGAATTTCAGAAGTGATTAACCCTAATGCTCATTTGTTCTTTCGTATAGGTGAAAAAAAGGGGGAAAACGTGATGGAGCTCTTCCAAGGAGGATATCATCTACATCCGTGAAGATCTGGAGCTCGTGGAAGAAGAAGAAAAGGAGCGGATCAAAGAGAGGATCAAGAGGACGTAAGAATCATCGTCATCCGGCTACCATCCAACTCGTGGTTCAAGGAACATCATCAACCGGCCTTGGAAAATAAAGGGGGATCATTTCTATGTCTTCTATCAGTTCTTTGTGATATGTTCTATGATCTATATTTTGGGTTTGAGCATGCTTGAGTATTTGTGTTTATTTTCTGAACAATAGAGATACTCGTGTATGTGACCGTTTGTGTATACGGTCGTGTTTGATCGCCTTCGTGTGATCGTGTTTGTGTTATTGTGCTGCGGTTGTTGCAGCGTGTGTGTGTGTGTTGTGATCCGGTCGTCGGATCGTGTGTGTGTTGTGATCCGGTCGTCGGATCATGTATGTGTTTGTGATTCGGTCGTCGGATCGTGTGGGAGACTTCATCTCCGTCTGTGTGTGTGTTGGGACGTGTCCCCATGTATGTGTGTGGGGATTCATCCCCGTGTGTGTTTGGAGCGTCGTCTCCGTTTTGGGGATTTATCCCCGAGTGAAGCCTCACCGGGTTTGGTGAGGGGTGGACGTAGGGAGCCCGTCGTGGTCCTGAACCACCTTAAAAATCTCAGTGTCCTATGGTTTACATTGTGGTTTGCCTTATTATGTTTAACAGCTTAATGTGTTTATCTTAATCGTGTGTAAACGGTGAGATTGAGAGAATTTAATCATCTTGCTTGAGTGAAATCTTCAATCTCGTCAAGGTTGTTAATTCCGCTGTGCTCTTGTCTATGTTTTTAATCGGTCATAGTTTTTAGTAGTAGGATCTATTCACCCCCCCCTCTAGATCCGTGTTCCTGCACTACGGGATCCAACAATTGGTATCAGAGCGAGGCTCTGCTTACCTAGATCTCACGATCTACAGAGTGATCCCAGTGCTTGTTCAATCATGAGTTTTTCTGTCGAACAGTTTTCAATGAATTCTGCACATATTTGTAATGGTTCTGATTTTCCCTTGTGGTTAGGCAGATTATGTAGGACTGCAAACTCTGTTAATCCAAATCTTTGGAAGTTGATTCATAATGGTCCTCACATTTTACCTTCAAATGAGACCAAGTGGTCTAAACATGATAAATTGAAGAATCATGAAAATATTATTGTCTTGAGTTTATTACAAGCTGCCGTAGACACTGACTTGTTTCCATTTGCTTCTTCTTGTAGAATGGTAAAGGGGCTTATGGATCGGTTAATCAAAGCTCAAGAGATGGAAGGGCAAAAAGGTTTCATGGCCGACGATGTTGATCAATGCCATGATGAAAATGTTGATGAGGTAAATTCTGAAAATGAATAACTCTCTATTGAGGAATGGCAAATGGCATATGCCGAACTGTATAAAACATGCAAGAAACTCAAATCTGAAAATAAGAACTTGAAAAGGAAGATTAATGAGAATGTGCATGATAATCCTTCCTGTGAAAATTGTAAAACTTTGGACTCAAAGATTGAGAATCTGGAATATGAAAAAGAACTTCTAGAATCCAAAGTTGAATTATTTTCAGATGAGATGTCTTGTATGAATGAAGAGCTTGAGATGTTTAGAAAATCTAATACTGCTCTTGAAATTGATAATGATACCCATAATTTGCTTGATCAAAACAAACACTTGTTGTCTAAGATTTCATTGCTTGAAGAAATAGAAAAATATCTTAGAAACAAGTTAGCTTCTTTGTCTGATGATGATAAGTTGTTTGAGAAATTGCTTGATTCTGAAATTGATAACAAGAGCATTATGGATGAAAATGAAGATCTTAAAAAGAAAAATGGTGCTATGTTGATTCAGAATTCCTTGCTTGAGGGAAGATTGAAATGTCTTGATAAGCTTGAAAAAGAAACTTCTTTGTTGAAATCTGTGAATGAACAATTACTTGTTAAGATTTCAAAGTTTGTTGAAACTGAGAAAGTTCTTGAAAACTTATCTGAAAAACTTTATGCCATGAATGATGAAAACAAGAAAATCTTGAAAGAGAATAAAAAATTAGAATCTTTGAACTGCTTGCTTAATGAGAAAATCCTTGCATGTGAAAAAGAGACAAATGATTTGAAAAATGACTTGTCTAGATTTGTCAAAGGGAAGGAGAACTTAGACACATTGCTAGGTGTTAAAGTGAACTTTCAAAAAGAGGGTCTTGGCTACATCCCGGTCAACAAAAAATCTTTTGAATCAAAAATGAAAACCTCTTTTGTTCATGTCTCTGACATTCCTAGTACCTCCAAAGCTCCTCCTCCCATTTTTGAAAAGAAAAATTCTGAAAATAGTTTTGAGAAAAAAAAAATCTCAACACAAAACCCACCATGAAAAAGGGTTTCAAAAAGTTCAGAATGGGCGAAAAATGAAATTAAATGTTGAATGTTTCTATTGTGGCATGCATGGCCATGAAATGAATGATTGTGTTGTCTTGAAAGTGGATGATCAAAATGCCTGTAAAAATAAACCTTCCTTCAAAAGAAAGAAAAATGTCTCATGTTTCTATTGTTACAAACTTGGCCATATCATGGATAATTGCTTTGTGAAATAAAATGATGATTATCGTGCCATGAATGCTAAGTATAATTTTCAAAGAAAATTCAGAAATGAACCTGTCTTTCATACTCAAAGGTTTGCATTCAATAAGAGAAACTTGACCACAAACACTCATGCAAACAATGGAAACTCATTCCGTAGACCCACATCACCTTGCTGCTTTCATTGTGGGAAATACGGTCATGTTATGAAAGAGTGTTGGTTTTTGAAAACAGAAAATCTCCATGCTTCTAGAATGCATGCTAGGTCTAATTTTGTTAAATCTAGACCTTTTGAAAATAGAAGGTGGAATGGATTTGAAAATTCCTTTACTCCTAAAAGGAAGCCTTTTGGTAAAATTATTTTTCCTCAATGCCTTTATTGTGGAAACTATGGACATGTCATTGAGGATTGCAGGATCATAAAGAATGATGATATTGTGGCAACGAAAAAGAAGAAAGTGGTTGGTGGCAATGCTACTAACATCAAGGGACCCAAAAAGGCTTGGGTGCCCAAATCCGTTGAATGAATTGGCTTTGATGCAAGTGTGTCTTGAGGTAAATAAAGAATGAAAGGGGTTCCAATAAAAAGGAACAAGGCACACTCACTTGGTAAAATCCCAACTTTGCTCTTTCATTGTCAAATTTGATGGTTTTGATGACTTGGGATGATATTTTAGTGTGTTCTCATGTTATGCTCTAATTTCTTCACAAGCCACATATGTCTTCAATGGATGAATATTTGGTATATCAAATGGTGGTTAGAGAAGGTTGGACTACGTTCAACTGGATACTTCCACTAAGCGTGATGGTGGTCTTCGGACCCATGTTCTCCGCCTAGTACCAAAATCAGAAGTTGAATTATATGGCTTATAAGGAACCTTGTGTTGTGAATGAAATCAATTTGTCTTTGATTTGAATAGCTTTTAAATTGAATCTGAAAAACTCTCTTGTTTCATAAGGTAAAATTCTCTAAACTATGGACTTGCTTGATCAAATGCAACAATTGATATTGAATGTTGACCATGGCTCATTTTAAAGCTCATTGACCATATGTGATTGATTCGTCAAATTGATAAGTTGTTTGACATGTTCAGTAATCTACTCTTGATAATGGTTGTTCAAACACTTATCTTGCTCATTTGCTAAATTTTGTGTGAAATCTGGTGGAAACTCGGTTATTTGCATATTCACACATGCGGGGCGTATCATGTTCAAACTGAAGCTTATGTCTCATGAAATATTATCTTTGAATGATCATGGTTGAACATTTGGGTTCTAAGGGATATGGTTTTTCATGATGAAATCTGAAATAAAATACTCATGATTCAGTGCCAAAATTATTGAAAATCCATCTCATGCATTCACCTGATTCATGCTTTTCTTATATGCTCAAGTCATTACAAAAAAACTGAAAACTTGCATAAAAAGAATACATTGGCATCTTTGCATATCATTCATATACTATGCATATAAAATGATAAAAAGATGCATATTGCATCTTCATGCATAGAGAGCATATGCATAAATTTCATGATAATCGCATATCTTGACTCATGAATGCTTGCATGAATACTTCCATAAATCCTTGCATGCGTGTATGTATTTATCTTATAAAACCATTCTTGGAAAATTTATAAGACCTCACCTCCTTGTTAAATAACTTTACAGTGATTTTATTCATATGTGATACATGTCATATATTAAGGGGGAGGATTTATTTTCGACCGTGCATACATTTAGGGGGAGTCGTAGCCGTGTCTTGTCGAATTCATTTTATACATGCAAAAAAAAAATTTACCCCCACACTCTTGCACATAATGAATTCAATGACTTTCATTGATAAGGATTTAAGAAATTCCTTCCAACACTTTAAAGGGAACTTGAATCTCTACATCGACATTAAAGAGTAATCGTGAGGAAAAAGTTGCCTATCCCACAAAAATTCAATAAGTGGAATGTGGATCCGAGTAATCGGGAATCCCTCCTGAAACAAAGGAGGAAACTCGCGTCAAAAGGAGAAATAAAAATCCATATGTGTGACGAATCTAAGTAGCCGGGAATCTCCATTGAGACATATGAGGAAACTCGTGCCGAAAGGTGAAGTCTATTAAAAGAAACAAAATTGGGGTTGTGCGAAGCTACCAAAAGTCGAGAATCTAAAGTGAAAGTGTAGAGAGGAGATTACCTTCTAGTGTTCTTTAGAAAATCTGAAAATCCATATATTTTGAAGCTCATTAGTCATTGCCTCACATTTCACATGGGCATTTTTGTGATGTATGTATCTTATGAATTTGCCTACATTCATGGTTTATGTAGTACTCCTAGTTGTGTTTGCATAAATCTCTTAGTTATGCTTCATGTCTTACATTCTTGAATTTGAATCACATGCTCTTTTCTTAACCTGTGCCTCATTAAGGGGGAGTTACTATATGTAATATTTGTGTGCATGACGATTGTGCTTGTGTGCTTGCATGGTCATGCATTCCCCTTGAGTCTAATTCTGAGCATAAACCTTGCATTTGAAGGATAGAAGTTATCATGTGCATAGCTTCATATCTTGCATGATTAGCATTCACAAAGTGCATATTCAGTGCTAATTTCCATATTTACATATTTAACATTTTTAGCATGCATATAGGTCAATCATGATATCATCTTGATCAAATCCATATTTTTCAACAATTGGCACAGTTCATTCTGAAATGCATATTCTGAACACTTCATGTTGCATAAATGTCAAAATGAGTTCAACCACCAATTGGTATCATGATCAGCAACTGCTATCTTTGAGGCTCTCTTCGAGAATTGAAATTGCCTGTGTTTGTGCCTCTATCTTGATCAACGCTTGGTTTCATATATTTGAGCCCCTACTTAACATCAATTGGCCCTTAAATTGGAAACTCATCTCCTTTGCCCTAACATGTTCATTTCATATCCCATTACCCCCTATCTTTTTGTAGATGATAAAAAGGGGGAGAATGCTTGGTATGTGTGTGCTCAATGCTCAATGCCTTATACTTGTTGTCGTCTTGAGGAGCATGGAAGAATTGGTGTATGCTCAATGTTTGCCCATCTTTACAAAATCTGAATTATCACACACATCATTTTGTCATCATCAAAAAGGGGGAGATTGTTGTATTCCCTAGTTCATGTTTGGTTTCAATGATATCAAAATGATTGTGTTTGTGTGTGTACGTGGTTTATTGAGCAACATGTGTTATATCTTGAGAATATTATATTTATGTTGGTTTGTAGGAACACAACTTCATGATTCATGTTTGGAACTCAAAGGAGTGCATCAATGAAGATCTTATTGAAAAAGGGAGTTTAACTCTGTTCATGTTTGAAAGTTATATGAATGATTTGTATTTAAGAATGTCATGCCTTGAATATTTTGATTTGCAGGATCAAAATCCATGATTCATGTTTGGGACTCAAAGGAGTGCATCAATGAAGATCTTATTGAAAAAGGGAGTTGACTCACTCATTGCTTTGCGTTGACTCTTCTATATTTCATGTATATCATCAAATAACTTTTCACTGTCTTGGTTGGGAATCTTCATGCATTTTCTACATGAGGTTTGATGGTCATACATGTTATTCAAATGCATGGGATATGTTGTTAACTTTTGGTTGAGACGTCTTGGAGGATCCCCTATTCATATCAATACTTCTCGTGAGTTTTTAATCAACAAGAATGCCATTTGAATGAATGTGATTCTATGATATTATGTATACTTTGCATTGGCATGATTGTTAACACTTGTGTAATGAAGCATCTTGATGTTGGAGATTTGGTTGATTCAAGAATGTGATTGAATGGTTGAGCTTCCATGTTATTATATTTGATTGAATGATAGATTCATGCTTATCATTACAAAACTTTGTCATTTGGTCAAATGTATTTTTGCTAAGTGATTTGAGAAGCAAAACGCATGTTTGAATAGGTTCAATGATGTATTTCATTGTGAACATGTTCATAGTGTTAATGCATAACTCATATATTTTGATTCTCAACTAACCTCTTGGTTTATCATGTTTTTCAGGATGCAAAATCATTGTTGATCTTCATGGGATTATGGTAATATTTAATCAATTGTTTCCCTTTGGTTTGATGGTGGTTTTAGCTATTTTTTAAACTCAAACTATCTTACAGTCTTCACCATTTTCAATCCAACCATTGGATCTCCCCTCTAAAAAATTTTTGTTGTATCTCTGGGAGTCCTCTTTCCAACGCCTCCAGTCTCGCTTCGATCAGAGTTCGGAGCTAGGAGAATTAATTCCTGCTGCCGAAGCGCGCAGAGCTATTTTTGTGTACCCTGCCTGAAAGGGTCGACCCTTGGGGTCGACCCCCACTAAAAGGGTCGACCCATGGGGTCGACCCCTTTAAACCTGGCTCTTTTTTTGGCCTCGACAGCAACCTAGTTGCCAAGGGTCGACCCCAGGGGTTGACCCCCACTGAAAGGGTCGACCCCAAGGGTCGACCCCTGTAACAGAGGGCCTCTTTTTGTGTATTCCAGCAACCTGGTTGTTGAGGGTCGACCCCAAGGGTCGACCCCTTCCGGACGGGACTTACGAAAGTGTTTTAAACTTATTGTAAACCCTATTAAACCATTCTAAAATATACCCTAATGGTTCCTAATCATGTTAGGGTGTTTTAAACTCATTTTAGAAGGGGTATATGGGTCATTTGGTTTGTCTCCTATATATATCAATGTGTTGCTCTGAATTTCAGAAGTGATTAACCCTAATGCTCATTTGTTCTTTCGTATAGGTGAAAAAAAAGGGGGAAACGTGGTGGAGCTCTTCCAAGGAGGATATCATCTACATCCGTGAAGATCTGGAGCTCGTGGAAGAAGAAGAAAAGGAGCGGATCGAAGAGAGGATCAAGAGGACGTAAGAATCATCGTCATCCGGCTACCCTCCAACTCGTGGTTCAAGGAACATCATCATCCGGCCTTGGAAAACAAAGGGGGATCATTTCTATGTCTTCTATCAGTTCTTTGTGATATGTTCTATGATCTATATTTTGGGTTTGAGCATGCTTGAGTATTTGTGTTTATTTTCTGAACAATAGTGATACTCGTGTGTGTGACCGTTTGTGTATACGGTCGTGTTTGATCGCCTTCGTGTGATCATGTTTGTGTTATTGTGCTGCGGTTGTTGCAGCGTGTGTGTGTGTGTGTGTTGTGATCCGGTCGTCGGATCGTGTATGTGTTTGTGATCCGGTCGTCGGGTCGTGTGGGAGACTTCATCTCTGTCTGTGTGTGTGTTGGGGCGTGTCCCCGTGTGTGTGTATGGGGATTCATCCCCGTGTGTGTTTGGCGCATTGTCTCCGTGTTGGGGATTTATCCCCGAGTGAAGCCTCACCGGGTTTGGTGAGGGGTGGACGTAGGGAGCCCGTCGTGGTCTTGAACCACCTTAAAAATCTCAGTGTCCTATGGTTTGCATTGTGGTTTGTCTTATTATGTTTAACAGCTTAATGTGTTTATCTTAATCGTGTGTGAACGGTGAGATTGAGAGAATTTAATCATCTTACTTGAGTGAAATCTTCAATCTCGTCAAGGTTGTTAATTCCGCTGTGCGCTTGTCTATGTTTTTAATCGGTCATAGTTTTTAGTAGTAGGATCTATTCACCCCCCCTCTAGATCCGTGTTCCTGCACTACGGGACCCAACAATTTTGATCATGTTTAAGCTTTTGATTTTCAGTCCAGACATTTTTGTCCTTAGGCAACTCATAAGGACCATATGAAACAACCTTCCATAGCTTAGGGTCATATGAGTTGACAAGATTACACATTCTACCTAACCACAAATCGAAATTGCAACCATCAAACACCGGTGGATAATTCAAAGTATACACAATGGTAGTCATTGATATGGATCACTCTAGATCGTTAGATCTATAAAAAAATAGAGCCTTGGCTCTGATACCAATTAAAGTCCCGCGATCAATGACACCCAAGAGGGGGGTGAATTGGGTGTTTATAAATTTTAAAGAAACTTTTGGCTATATGAAATATGTGATAAACACTCTAACCAAGAGGTTGAAAATGGTTCAACTACACATTCAAATACAACGTACACCACCCCTTACATTAGTCGGCAAGACAAATGCTACGTAGTGGAATAAACACCTTTAAACAAGATTGAGAGAATTAACTAAGCAAGGAAGCAGATTCTCTCAATCTCTCCGTTCCCACACGATCATATAGAGGTTATAATAATTAAGCCACACAAATGCTCAAACCAAACCACACAATACAAATCACACTGCTGTTTGCGATCGTTTTGTTTGGATGATCTACCCGGGGGTATTTTATTATGTAAGTCCCTGACTGTTTGGGATGGGATTTCTTTTACGCGTCGATCAACCAATTAACTGACTGGCAATTAACTGACTGATTGACTGCACGGGCGTGCCAGTCACGTACGTGACAAGTTTATTATGCGCTCATTCTGACCCGTGTCGGGCGAGAGTGAGGTTCGGTCGGGACCAGCAGTCCGCCATACCATAAAGGCTATGGCGTTAACTACATCTCCAGCGAGGAGGGAAAACCTTTGATTAATTGCCGAGAGAGTGGGCCGTCGAGGCCGGAATAAAAGATGCGATGTTATGGACATGACGAGATCATGTGAGATGCATTTATCTATCATGCAAGAGGGGCATGGCTCATTGAATTAGAGACCCTTGGTACGTGGCGGAGGACGTAGGTCCGAAGACCACCATTGTGCATAGCGGAGACTTCCGATCGGGCGTAACCTGGCCTTCTATCAACGCCGTTTGATATACCCAAGGGTCTATGCAAGCATGCATATATGATGTTCATGACTATGCTAAGCATGGCAATCGAGTCGTGAAAATGAGTAGTGCTCAATCACATTCATTAATCCCCGTCAAAAGGGAGGGGAAACGGTAACACAAGCGTGACAACGAAAGCAAAGTACTAATACACATGATAGCCAACATGATAGAAAGGTTATTCGGGGCCTGAACAACCCTTGTCTCATTCAATCTATTGCTAATTAGGGTTGCCAATCTCGACCACGAGAGGCTAGGATTGCCCCGAGAGCGAGCAAGGGATTAGAACGGCATAACGATTTGAAACGGCGTGATCACACGAGAGATAGCATCCACGGCGTGGTAAAACGTAGGCAAAGAGACTAATCCGGCGCGGCCAAACGTAGGCAAAGGGGCTAGTCCGGCATGGCCATGACAACTAGGTAATACGGCGCGAAGGGCACGGGGCGCGCCGGTTTAGGGCGCGCCGGGAAAGTGCCAAATAAAAATCGGAAGTCATGAATCTAGTGTTAATCCGGTGCGGGGGGGGTACCGCGCCGTATTAAGGCGTGCCAGATAAGGGCCGCGTCATTTTAGCTTATTTTTTGAGGAATTTAGAAACCATTCAACTTGTTGGAATGTTTTTGAAGGTTTAAAGGTTCAATTGGGCTTATTGCATGTTGAAATAAAGTCCAAGGCTCTTCAGGAGTAGAGTCATAAGCCAGGGCGAGGTTCAAACTCGAGCACTGGGGTTCCTGGACCTAGAATGATCATTTGGTTATGGCCAGTTCCACATAAATGAATGTATGTCCAAATCCTGCCAAAAAATTGGGCAGCATCTCCCCTGAACCTGAAAGGTTACAGGAAAGGAACGGGGTCATGCTCACTTATGGAGTAAGCCCCTAAACCGCCGGTCTGCATGGTGGCAGCCAGCAAATTCCCAACGGATAGCATACCCCGAGGACTAGCCTACGAGGGGCACCAAAGCTCCGTGGGTGAGGGTAGAGGGATGAGGCATATGATAATGGAAGCAGCACCCCGAGGACTAGCCTACGAGGGGTGGGCAACCCACAGCCTGTAACACATCCCTTAGAGAGAACGACCATTAGGGAGGGAAGCTCCGAGGACTAGCTTGCTAGGAGCACACCTCCCTTGGTCACCATCGGGCCTCTAAATTGCTGAGGCTAAGACTGTTGGGTTGAAAACCCTGTTATTATCCGCTGTGGCCTTAAGGGAGCATCTACCATTGAGAGGTAGAGCCCTCGATCACCTAGCAGCCCCGTGAAACAATGGGGAATGTCCCCCTCCCCGGATGATTAAGGTAAAACAGGTAGAATCTCAGGACGGCTCAATGGAAGCAGACCAGAAACCAGCGAAGTGGGGGGCATTCGGTGTAGGCAGGCTGCCAGACATAGGGTTGAGGCATCGATGCCGGCATGATCGAGCTAACATACCCTGAAGAACAGGCAACTGGCCACGACACGGAGGGATAGTTGATGCATAGATGAGATGAGCGAACTGTAGAAGCATATGCTCGAACAACTAGAACGTAACACTCAGACTGTAGACTATGCCATCCTGGAGGCGAATCCCACCCCCATGAGCAACAGAACAGTGCAAAGGGGGAGAATTAAGGGAAGTTAGGCCCCGTATCACAGCGGGAAGAAGAATGTGCATGAGCACAGCTCTGTCCACAGGAGGGATGCAAAGATCGTCAAACGAAACGTAGAAACGTCCGATGGGAAGGACGCAGGGAGGGGTCATTTCTGTAGCCCGTGGTAGCCCAGGGCATGTTCGAAACCGAGGAAATCAGGTTCGGGAAGAAGGAAGAAGCAAACGCGCAAGTGAGAAAACACACAGATGCACGGGCTGAGATAGCAATGGCAAGGGGAGACACAGCGTTGAGCGCTCAATCATCCAGCAGACACACATAACATTATCACCCTATGAACAGGGGGCTAACAAATGGATTACAAATCCGACGCCGGCACCGCCGTCCGGTTGTCGTTCACTAGTTGCAGAGGGCTTTACAGAGGAAGAACAAATGAAAATAGATGGCGAGGAGGGGGGAAGGATTGGCTCATAACATCGCCATCCTTCACCCCTCTCGCTTACATTCGTCGGAGAGAAATAAAAAAAAAAGCAGAGCAGAAGACAGACAACTCGCGCACCCACCTATTCTAGAAAACAGAGTGTCGGAACGCCTCCTTCCTCTCTTACTCCGAAGGACTTCTGATGAGGACGAGAGACGGCGATTGGGGAACTCTCTGAGAGACTCTGCTTCTTTCACAAGAAAGAAACCCTTTCTCCCTCGAAGATGACTGGCCCTCCTCCCTTTTTCTTCTCCCTTTTCCTTTCTTAATCGCCCTCTTTTTCTATATCTGCCTCTCTTTTCTTGTCAATCGAACAGCCATATATATATATATAAACAGGCTTGAGATCTTGATCCGGCGTGGAGATTGGCGCGCCGGGGAAGGACCCCATGCATCTTTTGCGCACCGGAACAAGAGGGCACCGGATAAGGGGGGTCTTGCGCGTCGGAATGGGGGCGACGGACCGAGGCGCGTCGGTTTAGGGCGCCCCGTGCTAGCACCCTTCGCGTGTCGCGAGTCGGCCGATGAGTCCGGGGAAGATTCCGGGGGTCACCGTGAACATTTATCTTGCCACTGCTCTTTGAAATCTTGGGGAGACGCCTTGTTGAAGCTCTCAGGACGACGTACGGCCATTCTTGGAGCTTCCAATGACTTCGGTTTAATTACGTGGGTTTTCCGCTGACACAGCTCTTGGCACTATGATAAGTGCCGCTGGCTCGGTCTGGCTTGTGCTCAAAGCTCCTTAGAGGGTCGGATAACACCCGGGGTAGTTCCGCCTGAGCTGGGTGATCATTCGGCCACTAAGGGGCCCATCTGGGCGGGAAGCCGCACCCGTGCCGGGTGATCGGGATCTCATGCCGACAGGGCTTTCGGTCCTCCGTTCTGGAGAGCCAAGGGGACTCTTTCATCTTAGGAGAGCCTTTCATGAGGTGGGTAGCCACTAGGTAGACCGTCATCCTTGGTCGGACAACGGGTGTAGTGTATGCGGCACGACGGAGTCGATGCCGGTTCATTGGGCAGGCTTGATCTCACTGCCGGTTGGTTGTGAGTTCATCTCGGATCTCCTGAGGTGAAGTGCCCATGTTCATACGGGGTGACTCGAGGCTCTGGCAGCTTGAGAAGTCTTCAATATGTTGATCTTTATAGGCTTTCGTGCTTCAGTGGACCGCATCATTCGTCTTTATGGCTTGATTGCCGACGATCACATTTTGGATGCCAACAAATGCCCCCCCAGACGTGGGCGTTGCGAGCAAGGCACGAGTGCAGCAAGGCACGACGGATGAGCTTCGCCTGGAATGACCTCCTCTTCAGTTGACGGGAGCTTGGGGTGGCCCTTGATCCGGCACGGATGTTAATCCGGCGCCGTTTGAGTGTTAATACGGCGCAGGTTGACCCGGCGCACCCTTGGCTTTTAGAAGTTAATTCAGCGCGGTATCAGGGCTTTATCTGTTAATCCGGCGCGCTCCCGGTCCCTTTGCATTTTTAATACAGCGCGGCCCTGGCCCTTGGACTGTTAACCCGGCGCGGTCGATTTCGGTGCGCCTTTTATTGGGGGATGTTAATTCGGCGCGCAAAATAGCGCGCCGGATTAACCACAGGGGAGGCTCCCCCCTATATATTTTTTCCTTCGGTTTTTTTCTTCATCACCTCTCATTCTTGCAGTTTCTTTCTCTCTCCTCACTTCCTTCCCTTCCTGTGGCGCCGAGTGAAGTGAGGGTGAGAGCGGTGGCGGCTTCTCCTTCCGGGTGAGCGGAGTGCTGCCCTTTTGGGTTTCAAACCCATTCTTTGGGCCCCGGGAGGCTTCTGGTAGGGCTTGCCCTCGAAGCTATTTCCCCGGGTGTTCCTTTTGGCCTCGGTGTAATGCCGATGGCTACTTTTAGGGACCGTTCCCTTAGTGGACGTGTTCCCGCTTTTCTTTGGCAATCTCCCGTGCTGGGGAGACTCTACCAAAATTTTGTCAGAAATCTACCTTTGATCAGCTATTTTCTGACTTTGTTTATACTTTGATGTGCTTCTTTACAGCTAATCATGGCATCTGGCTCTTCTTCTTCTGCCTCCACGTGGGAGAACGTTCATTCCCTTGATCGGGGGCACGATCAGCTCGCTATAGTTGCAGAGTCCTCGGACTCAGAGACTGACACTGTAGACACTGGCCGTCTCCTCATCCTCGGAGGTGATTCCTTTCATTATGACCGGGAAGGCACCGTCAGGCGGGATCACTCCAAGGACAAACATTTGATGTCCTGCCTTCGGCGTTTCAATCTTCAGGGCAAGAGAGATTTGTTCCTCGTCCGCAAAGCCGAGCAGGCCTTGTTAGTAGAGAGGGATAGCCTATCGGATTGTGTGGTGCGGGGAATACCAATCTATCTCCCCAGAGAGGTCAGGAAGTGGAGCGTCATGCTGGGACTGCAAGATCTGGCTCCAGAGGATGGGCTGCTGACCAGGGCCCCTGAATTCGTGCCTGCTAGGTGGAATGATTCCGCAGGCAGGGTGGATCGGAAGAAGCCGATCTTTGGCTTGTTTCTCGCCCCGTTGAAATGGGGTTACAGAGAAGAATCATTTTTGTTGGACTGCCTGGCAATCCGCTTCAAGCACCAGATATCTGTGGGGTGGTTTGCCGAGCTGAGGGCCACCGATGCTCACGCATTTAGACCTGGAGCGGTGGAGTTCACCGATTATGTGTTGCATCATTACGCTCCCATCCTGACCAGGGCTGGCGTCTATCACAGCGTGTATGCTTCAAGGTACCGCTACCCCATCTCTCGAGACTTATGTTGCGGTATGATCGAAGTGTTTTGCCCCGAGTACAACACTTTCTATACCTCAGAGGGAGAGACCTCCCTGGATCTATGGAGCCTCTCACAGCTTAGCGGCCTACCCATCGACGGAGAACCGTATGAGGAGGTTTGCTGGCCTGACTGGCTGAAGGATCAGACCGACGGTGAGGGTCGGTATCTGGCGGGTTATGCTTATCGATATCTAATGAAGGCGTACCGCACCCTCTATCATTCGTCGCACGACATGAGGGAAGCTCGGAAGCCGGGCGAGAAGCAGAGGGTGTGGATGGGTGCCTGGCTCCAATATTTCTTCAATGGGAAGCAGAAGTATGAAGATTTTCCTCCAATAGCGTCAGTGGCTCAGAAACGGAAGAAGAGAGTCCGACGCCAGGCCGTATCATCATCATCTTCAAGAGGAGGGCAGAGGGAAGACCCAAACCCTACTAGTGTCGACGCAGTCACGCACTGTGCTGCGTACCTAGTCTACTGGATCTGTTCTTTCGCTCTTCCGCAAGGTGACGAGAGCGTAATTAGGGAAAAAGCCATTTATCCTGCCTGTCTCATGGCTTGGGGTACCAAGCTATCTCTTTACCCAGTGGCTCTGTGTCTCATTTACAAGATGTTGGGAGACCTGCACAAGACACGTTTCCCCAGGAATCTTCGGACGGTTGGTCCGTTACACTTTTTCAATGCTTGGGTCTGTACCCTGTTCCCGGAGGCGGCTCCTCGGGCGTTACAGTCTGTTCCTCTTGTCCCGCGGATGATAGGATTCGCGAGTGCCGAGCCATCCTTACTAGCGGAGCAACTCTACGCCATTTAGGGCAAATTGGCCCGTATTCCCACAGATTCCCCCGGGGTTCTTCACTTTTGGAGCTTGGCTGCCCATTCTAGCCCGCTGGTGAACAGGATGAGGCAGTGCAAGCTTTTTGAGACTGAGGAGTATATTCATCCGATTTCCGAGGCCAAGTGTACCAGACCCATTCTTGAGCCAGAGTTGGTTGACTGGGCGCTGGCTATCAGGACGAGTGTCCTTGTATTCAACAAGAGCGGCCTTTTATGGTTGGAGCCGTACTACCCATTTCGCTTCAGCCGGAACTTCGGCCACAACCAGCACATTCCCCATTCTTCTTCACAGTTTGCGTTGCCTAACAGGCACAGGGCCGGGCAGGTTTCGAATGACGATGCCCGGATATGGTGGGACTTCTTCCACCGTCGGGAAGATGTTTCTTTCAGGGTGCCAACCCCTGCCCATTTCCCCCGCGTCACGCCTGAATATATCAAGTGGTGGAACGCGCAGACGGGGTTCTACAGGAGCTCCCGGCGAGAGTGCTGGGCCGTAGCAGAGCACAGGTTTCTGGATTCGCAGCCAGAGCCAGTCCTTGACATTGAGTCTTCTTATTTGAAGAAGTTGAAGTCCTGGACCAATACGGAAGTGAGGGCCTATCTGGAGGCCCGCAAGGTCGTGAAAAGTCGCAGGACGAAAGTTGACCCGAAGCTGCCCCCGATCAACAAAGATGACTATGTGAAAACCCTTCGGGGTTTATGCCGGGTGAGTGATAAGTGTCCATTTCTTATGACAATTCATTGCATGTACACCATTTTATGTGCATATAATTAGGTAATTATGCATATTTCATAGTTAACCTCAACTTCACATTTAAATTGGAGCTTTCACGTAAATTGATTAATTTGATTGTCTTATTTAATAATAAATTAAAGTTGAGGGCCATGAGCATTAATTCTCTATTGCATAATCATGAGCATTTGAGATTTATGTGCACATTGTGGTAAATTTTATGGACTAAAGTGCAATTATGTGTGTGTAGGACATCGAAGGCAATTACAAAAGAAGCCGGGGGCAAAATTGTCACCACTACTTTGACCAAGTCAAAAAGCACATATTTTGGTTGGAGGGAAAAGAAAGTTCAAAATTTTGAATTCAAAGTTTGAAAAGAAGGAATTCAAAGTTCAAAGTTTGAAAAGGAGGAAAAGGACATTCAAAGTTTGAAATAAAGGAGAGGAATGATGAGTCTTGGGAAGGGGGTTGTCCAAAGCCCAAGGAGGGTGTACTCACCTACTTTTTCTCTTCCCCATGCATCATATTCTACTTAAATCCTATCCATCCATCTCCTTTGATACAATCTCCACCCTCCATTTACCCAACTTTTCCTATAAAAAGCCCATGACAAGAAGGAGAAGGGTGTTCTTCTTTTGACAATTTCTCTCCCAACCTTAGGCCTCCGAGTTCTCCCTTGTAAGTTCATTTTCAGCTCATGCACTCTTCATCAAAGTTCTTTATTTTTAAGTTTTCTACAACTTCTTCTTCTGGATAATCTTATAGTTCCTTCTAGTTTTTAAGCTATTTTGTATTTTTCACTGTGCTATCATGTTCATCTGTAAACCCATGTTTCTCTCTGTTCTTTCCCATATTTCTCCCCCTTCTCATCATTTTCTCCTCTTACTGTCTTCATGAAAGTCCTTTGTTTTGAAATGTTCTACAACTTATTCTTCTACACCATCTTCTAATTCTCTACTGTTTTTAATTTATAATCTCTTTTTCAAGGTGATGTCCTGTGTTTTTACTGTTCATCCGAGGTGCTAGCTTCGGTTATGTCTCCATTTTGAAGCCCTTCTTCTCTTCTTTTCTCTTTGAGTTCTTCATTAAAGTTTTTCCTCTCTTCCCCCTCTTCAACGTCTTCTTCTTGGGCATCTCATAATTTATCTTGGGTTCAAAGTTATTTACCCTCCAAAGACTGCTTCAACGACGAGGGCGACTTCCTCCCGGCGTAGACGACATCTTCCACAAGGTTGTTCGTGATCCAAGGCCAAGAGAGGATGGCGCTATCATCACCATTGCTGCTACCATCTCCAAACTCCAAACTCCAAGCTTTTCTTGTGTTATTACTTTTGTGATATTTCACTTCATTATAATCTCATTGTGTCATTAGTATAAACTTGTTTCACATTTCATGTACTCTTTCTTTTAAGTTAATGAAAGGAGTTGTTCTCTTGATCTAGTTCTTGCTCTTCTTCCCTCTCTATCTCTTTCTTCTATATCTTCTTTCCACTTCATGCAATTATTTTCTATAGCATAAGCGCATAGTCATAGTGTGTTCAATTAAGTGTTTGGTTTGTTCATCATTTCACTATTTTCTTTAAGCAAATCCAAATCACAAGTGTTTTTCAAAGGACTCTAAGGTTTTTAACTCTAAAAATCTCTTCTTCCCTGTGGATTCGACCCGTGCTTGCCATAGTACTACGTTCTCTTTTGATCATTTTGTGCGAGTTCGGTTTTAAGATTGTTATACGCGTGTTTTAAACGACGAACTTCCGCGTTATCAATTTTTGGCGCCGTTGCCGGGGAGGAATGATGATTTTTGGTTTAAGAATGTTATTTTCCTTGTGTTTATAAGTGTACTAATATCTCTTTCTTTTTCTTATTTCTAAAGGTGAAAAAAAAAGAACGATGGAACGCACTTCAAGAATCGAAGCTAAAAAATCAAAAAAAAAAGAAAAAAGAAAAAAAAAGAAGCAGTTAAGAGGTAAGCTCTCCTCCCTTTCCTTAGTCTTTTTGTCATTTCATTTCAAAAAAAAAGAAAAAAAGAATGAGGGAACGCTTTTCAAGTAAGTATCCAAACTTCTCCTCCTTCATTTTAATTTCATTTCTCTACATTTCATATCTTGTGGTTAGATAGGTTCACTAAATAAAAACAAAAAAATCATCACTTGAACTTCAATAAAAATCTTCATTGTAAGAGTAGAACCCACACTTCCATCTTTTAGGTCATGCATCATTTAGGATAGAATTTATTTTTCCTTGTTGTTTAATTATTGTTAATTACATTATTGAAGATTGCGGGAGGCAAGGTGAGTACTCTATTTTTTTCAAAAGCATGCTCATGCATTTCCATGCTTGCATAGAACCCCTTGTTTGAACTTGGTTTGTTGCATATCATTTCTAAAATATTCTAAGGGCAATACCCATAAGCAAGATAAGGTGGGGATTTCGTCACCCTTCCTTAGCCCACAAACCACAATTCCCATGCATCTTTGCATCACCTAGACCTTAAATAAAATCCAGTAGACATTGGCCCTAGGTTCACACTGTGATTCTTGTGTTATTTGGGCTTACCCTCTTATGAAAATCGGTGCCTAAGGCAAGACGGTCGGACAGCAAACGCCTTAAGCGTACTAGTGGTTTGGCATAATTAGGTCCCTACGAAAGTAGGGGGAACCTCCCACTACCCCACCCCTTACCTGGTCGGTGGAAATATTGAGGGTGAACTTAAGTTTCACTTTAGTCATTTTGTGAAACCCAATTTGTAGGTCTAGTTCATATCTAGGGCAATAAGTAATTTGTGTGATAACTTGTTTGTGTTTACATAAAAATAAAAACAAAAACAAAAAAATCTCGTCTTCTCTCTCTTCGTCCTAATTTGTATCAAAACCAAACAAAAAGAGAAAAAAATTAAAATAAAAAAAATTAAAATCATCTCTCTCTTCGTCCTAGTTCATGCAAGGTAGACAATCTCAACATCCAAACCTACTAAGACCTATTCAAGAAATTGAGAGAGCCTTGTATCCAGGGAACGATCTCCAACAAGATCTCATGGCCGAAAATCAAGGACCTCACCACCAAAATCTAATGGCCGAAAATCTCGATTCTCCAAAGCAAATGAAGGACTATTTCTTGCCCAATCAATACCAACCGTCTTTCTATGTCCAAGCACCTCAAAACCAGGCAATTCATTATGAAATCAAGTCTAGTACCATCCAAATGTTGCCATCTTTCTATGGAAATCCCAATGAAGACCCTTACAAATATCTTGATGAGTTCCTTCAGATCTGCTCAACTGTTAAAATCCAGAATTTCTCTGATGATGCTCTTAGGCTAACTCTCTTCCCATTCTCTCTCAAAGATAAAGCCAAATATTGGTTAGGAGCCTTGGGTAGGATCATTGATACATGGGCAGAAATACAAAAAGAATTTTTGAAGAAGTTCTATCCCATAGGGCGAACCAATACGATGAGAAGAGCAATTACTGGATTCACACAAAACCCAGGGGAACATATCCATGAAGCATGAGATATACTAAAAGATTTATTGAGGAAATGCCCCCACCATGGGTTATCAAGATGGCAAATTGTACAGGCATTCTATGAGGGTTTGGCGGAGAATTATAGACAGATGGTGGATGCATCATGTGAGGGAGTATTCATGAGTAAGAGCGAGGATGAGGCTTATGATTTATTCGAAATGCTTACTGAAAATTCCATAAGCCATACCTCACTTTCATCATATGAAAGAATGATTGGGCCTTCTAAGAGGGGTGGACTTTATGAAGTTAAGAGCCAAGGTGAGTGTGAGAACAAGATGGATATTAATGCCATAAACTAAAAGTTGAATAAAATGGATTTGTTGGCACAAAAGATAGAGAAGGTCGATATGGTTGCCCAAAAGCTAGACCAGTTGTTGTCCATGTCTAGACAGGAACCCTCTTTCCCTTCTGCCCCTCAACCTCAACAATTCTCAACCCCAAGTCAAGAAGAAATCTGTGCTTTGTGTTCGAGCCCTAACCATTCCGTGATTGGGTGTCCCACAGCAGCCCAACTCCCCCCATTTATCCAAGAACAAATTTTTGCTGCTCAAGGTGTCTCCAAGCCCACATATGATCCTTATTCAAACACTTACAATCCGGGCTGGAGAAATCATCCAAATTTTTCTTGGAAGTCTAACCAAGGCCCATCCACCCAATCTCATCCCTCACACCATCCAAATTCAAAACAATCATTTTCCATGCCAAGTCAGTTAAACCAAAATCTCTCTTATGAGCCTCCTTTCCATCAACAATCACCTTTCCATCAAGCTCAGGCCTCATATCCTCAAGCTCAATTTGCTCAGGGCCAATTTCAGCAATTTCCTACACATCGTTCACATCAACCACATTATCAACCACCTCCTACTCATCCCACTTTTGATGACAAGTTTGAACAACTCCAACAACTCATCCTTACCCAAGCACAATCCATTTCCAAGTTGGAGAACCAGATAGGGCAACTTGCTGCCAATAACATGAGAAGAGAGGTAGGTCAGCTCCCTAGTCAACCGGTGGCCAACCCCCGCAATCAACAACCTCCAGGCTTCCCTCCAAGAGCTCCTATTCTTCCTCAACACAATCAGCCAAACCAACCTCAGCTGCCCCCTCCTATAGGCCCTCAATTCGAGAATGCCAAAGCCATCTCTAGCCTTAGGAGCGGGAAAATTCTTAATGACCCTTATCAGGCTAGGGATGTGGGTAGTAGTTCGGGCCAAGATGCCCACGAGGAGAGTGATAGTGAAGATGAGGAGCCAACAATTTTGCAAGAAAAGAAGAGGCAAGAGGGGGGAGAAAATAAGCTGGATAAAGGGAAAGCAAAGGTTGATGAAGGACCCCAAGAGTATGTTCCTAAGGTCCCATTCCCTGATGCATTGAAGCCTAAAGCTCAAAAGAGAAAGCCGGTCCAACAAGAAGAACTAGTGGAATTGTTTAAACAGGTGAACATCAATATTCTACTATTAGATGCGATCAAACATGTACCGGCATATGCAAAATTTTTAAAAGAGCTATGTACATCAAAAAGGGAACCAAAGGCAATAACACAAAAGGTCCGCTTGTCTGAAGATGTCAGCGCAGTTGTTATGAATCATTTACCTAAAAAATTGAAGGACCCCGGAGCTCCACTGATTTCTTGTGATATAGGTGGAATTACATTTGATAGAGCATTGTTGGACCTTGGAGCCAGTGTGAACTTGTTACCGACCTTTATATATGAGCAGTTTGATCTAGGGGAGTTGAAACCCACATCTATAATCCTTCAACTGGCAGATCGATCTGTAAAGACTCCGAGGGGACTATTGGAAGATGTGATTGTGAAGGTGCATGAGTGTTATTTCCCGGTGGACTTTCTTATTCTGGATATAGCCTCGTCCCAGGAATTAAAGCACACACCTATCATTTTGGGACGTCCGTTTCTTGCTATGGCCAAGGCGAATATAAATTGTGCCACGAGGATGATGGATATTTCCTTTGGAGGAGAGAAGGTTTCTCTGAATGTGTTCAAAGCATCTCAATATCCAGACCATGAGGAGGAATGTAACGTCATTGATGTTTTTGAAGAACTAATTGAAGAAAGTCTAGAAGTTAATGAGGAATGTCTATAAGAGGGTAGCATGCTCCAGGATTCCCCACTTTCTAGTGCACCCCACTCTAGAGTAGAACCACTCCCTCCACTTCAAGTTGAACCTATTCTTCCATCTTTGGATCAGCCGCCCAGTCTAGAATTGAAGGCTCTGCCGGATCCTTTGAAGTATGCTTATCTAGGTCCTAATAAAACTCTACCCGTAATCATTGCTTCTAACATCACTGCTACTCAGGAATCCCAACTCCTAGATATCCTTCAGGAGCACAAGAGGGCGATAGGTTGGTCAGTGGCCGATTTGAAGGGTATCAGTCCGGATGTGTGTATGCATTACATTTACTTGGAGGATAATGCCAAACCGAGCAGAGAGATGCAACGTCGGCTAAATCCAAGTATGAAGGAGGTTGTGAAGAAAGAAGTTATCAAATGGTTGGATGCTGGGATCATATATCCCATTTCTGATAGCAAGTGGGTCAGCCCAACTCAAGTTGTTCCCAAAAAGTCAGGGCTGACAGTTGTAACAAATGAGAAAGGAGAAGAAGTTCCCACACGATTACCAACTGGATGGAGAATCTGCATTGATTACAGAAAACTAAATTCAGTCACGAAAAAAGATCATTTCCCACTCCCATTCATTGATCAGATCTTGGAGAAACTGGTTGGGCAGAAGTATTATTGCTTTTTGGATGGCTATTCTGGGTATAACCAAGTTGCAATTTTCTCAGAAGATTAAGAGAAAATAGCCTTCACATGCCCCTATGGCACGTTTGCTTTCAGAAGAATGCCTTTTGGGCTCTGCAATGCCCCTGCCACATTCCAGCGATGTATGATGTCCATTTTCTTTGAAATGGTGGGGTAATACTTGGAAGTTTTTATGGATGACTTTTCAGTGTTTGGTGATTCATTTGATGATTGTTTGGGAAATTTGACTCGGGTATTGAAAAGATGCATTGAGTCGAATCTAGTGTTGAGCTAGGAGAAGAGCCATTTCATGGTAAGAGAAGGGATCGTTTTAGGCCATGTAGTTTTAGAGAAGGGAATAGAGGTTGACAAGGCCAAGGTTGATGTGATTTCTAATCTTCCTCCCCCTTCTTCGGTCAAACAGATCCGTTCCTTTCTTGGCCATGCAGGATTCTACTGCAGATTCATTCAAAACTTCTCCACCATTGCTCGACCACTTATACAATTGCTCGCCAAGGACACTCCCTTTCATCTTGATGAGTCATGTCTAGAGGCGTTCAATTCTTTGAAAGCGGCTCTCACACAAGCTCCCATTCTCCAATCTCCTGATTGGTCGCTCCCTTTTGAGATCATGTGTGATGCCTCAGACTATGCTGTAGGAGCTGTCCTAGGTCAAAGAGTTGAAAAGAAACCCGTGGTGATCTACTACGCGAGCCGCACCCTCGTTGATGCCCAAGTGAACTATAGCACCACGGAAAAGGAATTATTAGCTGTTGTGTTTGCCCTCGAAAAGTTTCGATCATATCTGTTAGGGGCGAAAGTCATTGTTTATTCCGATCACTCAGCATTAAAATTTTTGATGTCTAAGAAGGAAGCCAAACCCCGTCTCATACGGTGGATTTTATTACTACAAGAGTTTGATTTGGAAATAAGAGACAAGAAGGGGTTGGAAAATGTTGTAGCTGATCACTTGTCTAGGATTGTAATTCCTGAAAGTGCCCCTATGTCTGGTTCCTTCCCTGATGAACAAATTCTTTCCATCTCTCATACAACAACCCCTTGGTTCGCTCGTATAGTCAACTACCTGGCAGTAGGGCAGATTCCCGAAGGGTGGTCTAGACAGGAGAAGGATCGATTCTTTTCTAAGGTAAGGCACTATTTTTGGGACGACTCGGAGCTATTTCATATGGGTCCAGATCAAATAATAAGAAGATGTGTCCCCGAGGAGGAGCAACAATCTATTTTGAACTTCTGTCATAATCTCGCTTGTGGGGGACATTTTTCAGGAAAGAAAACATCGGCGAAAGTGTTGCAGAGCGGATTCTATTGGCCCACATTATTCAAAGATGCTTATGAATTTTTCAAAACATGTTTAAGGTGCCAAGCCGTGGGAAACAATTCAAAAAGAGATATGATGCCGCTCAGTCCCATTCTGGTAGTAGAAATTTTTGATGTTTGGGGAATAGACTTTATGGGACCATTTCCACCTTCATTTGGTAATGACTACATTTTGGTGGCAGTGGACTATGTTTCAAAATAGATTGAAGCTGTTGCTACTAGGACAAATGATCACAAGGTTGTGATGAAATTTGTGAAGAAACACATCTTTTCTAGATTTGGTTGTCATAGAGCTATCATTAGTGATGGGGGCTCTCACTTTATTCATTTTCAATTCTGAACTCTACTTCACAAATATGGTATCACTCACAAGCTCGCTACCCCCTACCATCCCCAAACCAGTGGCCAGGTGGAAGTGTCAAACAGGGAGATAAAAACCATTTTGCATAAGACAGTTCGGCCAGATAGAAAAGACTGGTCCGAGAGACTAGATGATGCACTCTGGGTATACAGAACTGCATTTTAGACTCCTATTGGCATGTCACCTTACCGTCTCATTTTTGGAAAAGCCTGTCACTTGCCTGTAGAGCTTGAACATAGAGCATATTGGGCCATCAAACAAGTCAACTTTGATCTCATTCAAGCCGGGGCCCAAAGAGCTCTACAACTCAATGAATTGGAGGAACTAAGAAATGAAGCCTATGAAAATTCAAAAATCTATAAAGCCAAAATGAAAGTCTTCCATGATAAGCATATTCAAAGGAAAACTTTTCAACCAAATCAGAAAGTGTGGCTTTTTAACTCTAGGCTGTGCTTGTTCCCTGGAAAGCTCAAGTCCAGATGGGATGGACCGTTTGTAGTTGTCAAAGATTTTGACCACGATGCCGTCAAAATTTTGAATCCTAAAAATGGTCAAATTTTCACTATCAATGGTCAAAGATTGAAATCTTATTTGGAAAATGATTAGTTGCAAAAAGAATCCATTGTCCTAAGTGATCTGGAATAAAATCTTCGTGAGCTCTCATGCGTCTGGCTGAAGACGGAAAACTTAGCGCTTCTGGGAGGCAACCCACAGGTTTGGTTGTTTTGACATTTTTTGTTTGAGTGTGTTTTAGTAGTCAGGTTAAGGCCAAAGAGAGGAAGTCATCGCCGCCTATGACATTGATGGAGGTTTCATCCCGCATATCCGGTTGTCTCTTTCCCACTCAGAAGTATTTATTGATACATTATTCTTTTGCTTTCAATTCTACATGCCATTGAGGACAATGTCATTCAAGTTCAGGGGGAGAGAAATTTTCATGATGCATATAGTACAACCTGATAGGAGTTCTGTCTTGCATAAAGATGTAAACCCCATTTTGAGTTTCATGATTCATGCTTAAATTAAAAATAATTCTGGAATAGAAAAGGCTAGGGAGAAGGATGATAGAAAATTTAGTCAATCTAGCCATGGGAAACTGATATAAGAATCCCTTTAAAGTTCATGTGCACTAAAAAAAAAAATTTACATTACACACTAATGAAACAAGCAAGACAAACCCTCTGCTATTTTAGGTATATATTGTCTGATATTCTGCACTTCTTAAGAAAAGAGATCTTTATACAAAGCTTTCTGCCAAATTATCTATCAAATAAGTGCAATGGCACTATGAAAAAAAAAGAAAAAAACACCATGAAAAATGTCCCTAATCTTAGTAACCGGGCCTACTTCACCTAAGACGTGTTGAGGTTCGCGTAAAACGGAAAAGGGAACCTGGATCTGTGAAACTGGGCCTGCTTCTCCTAAGGCAAGAGTCAAGGTTCACGTTGAGCAGTGAAGGGTAGTGCAGCATCATGTGTGGTATAAAAGATCCCAAAGGGATAAAATAATAAGGCAGACAAAAAGCTAATATACTTAATGCTCTGATCTAAGTGGTGTAGGGTTGAATGACATTTGCTTGGAATAGCGAATGGGGGATGCAATTGTCTAAGCTGTGGATTTGGTAGTTACACATGCACAAGTGCTATTGAGCTTTAATTTGAATTCTTAATCATGTACTATTAAGTTCCTACATAAGGCTAGTGTGCATTAATGATTCTAGATTCCTAATCTTTGGTTGATTCTATGAAGGGATAACTGGATATGAGAGCATGAATTTTGTAAACTCTTGTTAGTCCTAAAATTTAATTTATTGGCATTGCTAAGGGACTAGCAATGAGTAAGTTGGGGGCTGTGATAAGTGTCCATTTCTTATGACAATTCATTGCATGTACACCATTTTATGTGCATATAATTAGGCAATTATGCATATTTCATAGTTAACCTCAACTCCGCATTTAAATTGGAGCTTTCACGTAAATTGATTAATTTGATTGTCTTATTTAATAATAAATTAAAGTTGAGGGCCATGAGCATTAATTCTCTATTACATAATCATGAGCATTTGAGATTTATGTGCACATTATGGTAATTTTTATGGACTAAAGTGCAATTATGTGTGTGTAGGACACCGAAGGTAATTACAAAAGAAGCCGGGGGCAAAATTGTCACCACTACTTTGACCAAGTCAAAAAGCACATATTTTGGTTGGAGGGAAAAGAAAGTTCAAAATTTTGAATTCAAAGTTTGAAAAGAAGGAATTCAAAGTTCAAAGTTTGAAAAGGAGGAAAAGGACATTCAAAGTTTGAAATAAAGGAGAGGAATGATAAGTCTTGGGAAGGGGGTTGTCCAAAGCCCAAGGAGGGTGTACTCACCTACTTTTTCTCTTCCCCATGCATCATATTCTACTTAAATCCTATCCATCCATCTCCTTTGATACAATCTCCACCCTCCATCTACCCAACTTTTCCTATAAATAGCCCATGACAAGAAGGAGAAGGGTGTTCTTCTTTTGGGAATTTCTCTCCCAACCTTAGGCCTCCGAGTTTTCCCTTGTAAGTTCGTTTTCAGCTCATGCACTATTCATCAAAGTTCTTTATTTTTAAGTTCTCTACAACTTCTTTTTCTGGAGCATCTTCTAGTTATTTCTAGTTTTTAAGCTATTTCATACTTTTCATTGTGCTGTCCTGTTCATCTGCAAACCCATGTTTCTCTCTGTTCTTTCCCATATTTCTCCCCCTTCTCATCATTTTCTCCTCTTTCTGTCTTCATGAAAGTCCTTTGTTTTTAAATGTTCTACAACTTATTCTTCTACACCATCTTCTAATTCTCTACTGTTTTTAAGTTATAATCTCTTTTTCAAGGTTCTGTCCTGTGTTTTTACTGTTCATCTGAGGTGCTAGCTTCGGTTATGTCTCCATTTTGAAGCCCTTCTTCTCTTCTCTTCTCTCCGAGTTCTTCATTAAAGTTTTTCCTCTCTTCCCCCTCTTCAACTTCTTCTTCTTGGGCATCCCATAATTCCTCTTGGGTTCAAAGTTATTTACCCTCCAAAGACTGCTTCAACGACGAGGGCGACTTCCTCCCGGCGTAGACGACATCTTCCACAAGGTTGTTCGTGATCCAAGGCCAAGAGAGGACGACGCTATCATCACCATTGCTGCTACCATCTCCAAACTCCAAACTCCAGGCTTTTCTTGTGTTATTGCTTTTGTGATATTTCACTTCATTGTAATCTCATTGTGTCATTAGTATAAACTTGTTTCACATTTCATGTACTCTTTCTTTTAAGTTAATGAAAGGAGTTGTTCTCTTGATCTAGTTCTTGCTCTTCTTCTCTCTCTATCTCTTTCTTCTATATCTTCTTTCCACTTCATGTAATTATTTTCTATAGCATAAGCGTATAGTCATGGTGTGTTCAATTAAGTGTTTGGTTTGTTCATCATTTCACTATTTTCTTTAAGCAAATTAAATCACAAGTGTTTTTCAAAGGACTCTAAGGTTTTTAACTCTAAAAATCTCTTCTTCCCTGTGGATTCGACCCGTGCTTGCCATAGTACTACGTTCTATTTTGATCATTTTGTGCGAGTTCGGTTTTAAGATTGTTATACGCGTGTTTTAAACGACGAACTTTCGCGTTATCAGTGAGTAGCGAGAGGGTGGTCCTTCAGCAACTCCCCCTGTCGGTGGAGGAGCCCATCTCGGCTATGGCCGACTGGCGTCCCGAGGTGGATAGGTTGTACCCTTATCGGACCTTCATCCGTAGGGAAGACAGGTGGGCTGCCTTATATGACAACACCCCGTGGCTATTCGCTTTCGCTTACATGGTCTTTCAGTGGGTGGTCCTAGCGAACCCATCCTGGACCGACCTCTTCATGTCTCGTTCAAATTTGCTGACAAATGGGGGCTGGACCACCTAAGCCTATATTATCTCCTATCTTCTTGTGGTCACGAGGACCTGGCGCTGTTGGCCGAGCCGAGTGAAAAGATCAGAGATTTATGCTGGCTTATTCGCGAGGCAGCTTCAAGAGACAAAATGCCATCGCTATATTATTGGCCTCTCTTCCCCTTCTATACGGGGCCGGCAAGTATGTTCCATTTCTTCATTCAGGCCCTTCGGCCAGCTTCTTTCTTTCATTGTGGTGCATTATTCTCACCTGTGTGCATGTGCAGTCCGACCGACTTTGGAGGAGACCCGGCACTTTAGGGAGCTGATAATAAAGGCCCAGAAGCTAGCATATTTCGAGGTTCCCGAGCTGGCCCCGACCACGACGCCACTGCCTCCCGGTGATTCGAGAAAGCGGACTCGATCCCAGTTGAGAGAGGCTGTTGGGAAGGCAAAGGCGGCGGTGACTCGGGTGACACGGGCGCGCCGAAAGAAGGCCGCAGAAAGGGAATCAGCAACCGTTCTTCCTTCGGTTGTATCCTTCGAAGAGTTCGAAGCTTCTCACACACAACGGCCAGAAGCTGAAGGTAGGCTCTCCTTTTCTTCAGAGTTCATTTGTCCACTTTGACTACCTTGGCTAGCTCATGCTGACGGTTGCTGACACAGTTGCCGCGGTCGTCGGGCTGGAGGCGACGGTAGATGTCGCGACTAGGGAAGGGGCAGAGGAAATCCCTGCTGCTCCCATAGAGAGAGATCTGCCTTCTCCAAGGCCCAGACAGGAAATGGAAGGTAATTTATAGTTTAATTATGACGCCACCACGAATCTTCCTGTCTTCAGCCGGCTTGACCATTTCTTGCCGTAAATTTCAGTTGATATACAACCGCCATTACTTCCGGGCTCGGAGAGTGCAGAAGAAGCGATTATCCAGGGGCAGGGTGAACTTGCCCTTGAAGTCCCATCCACTGTTGCTCCTGATGTGGAGTGCACGGGGGAAGCTCCTGCCGCGGGTAATGCTCCTTCTGGCGAGGCTCCTGCCCCGATGGTGGAGCGTCCCGAAAGAGCAGAGGGGTCTTCCTCTTCTGAGCAGGTTGATTATGGTGGCGGCTCCAGTGATGAGGAGTTCCCACCTGTTGACATAGAGACTGAGGATGTCGGGGCGTCCTCGGCCTATGAAAGTGATCATGCGACTTTTAGCCCACCCCGGTTGTCATGGAGTGGTCTTGGGCCATCAGGCTCACTTGTGAGCGGAGAGGCTGGCACCGGAGAAGTTGCCTTTAGGGATTTGAGCTTAGTACCGGCTGAGGTAAGGACCCACCCGTGGTCGGCGCCTGCTGCCCTTTCTTTCTCTTCCTTTTAGCTTTTTTTTTAATGTACATATTTCTGGTGCGGGCTGAGGTGGTGCTGCCAACCATGACGGTGCAGATACCCCTAGGCGCGGGCCACACAACTCTCCCATCCGTCTTGCGGCCTATCGCACTGCGATACCCGAAGGACTATGCAGCGGCAGTGGCTCCAGCTGGACCCGGAGCACTTGTGAGGGTTGATAGTTTGGTAGCAGTCGAGGACTCCCAATCATTAGAAGTCGCACAACAGTCGGCTTCGGAGAAGGATGGCCCCTCCGAAATAGAAGCCGGAGAGATCTTTGAAGAACAGATGTCCTCGGTTCTTGATATTCCTGTTGCACCTCCATCCTAGGGGGCTGGTAGGGAAATTGTCGTCATTGAGGCTCCAGCTACCGTATCGGCCACCGCGGTTGTTTCCCACACCAGTGGACTGCAGCTCTTGCCATCGTCATCTTCTGGGGCGGGCGACGATATCTGGGCCACTATGGATAGCAGAGTGGAGTTTGAACTACCCGAGACGTCGCCGCTTGGTCTCCAGTCTTCGAGTGACCTTGTGTGGCAGTTCCTAGGGACCCTTCAGTAGACCATAATGGCCAGTAGAGATTTAACTTATGTTCAGCTGAGGGGCTTGATAGAGCATTTATCCCGCTCGCTGTTGGCCTTTGGTTGCCCCATGGACGACTGGACTCCACGGGTGATCTTGCTTCTGAAATATGTAAACAGGAGGGAATTCTTAGGCCGGGAGGCAGCTGACCAGCTGGCAGCCATAACACTGGAGCGGGCCGAATGCCGAACCACTCTCATTTCTCTGAAAGGGACTGCGGCGAGGATGAGGGATGACGCCAATGCCTCTTTGCAGCGCCGAAGTTTTCTCACGGCCCGCATAGCGGAACTACATGCCGAAGTCTCAAGGGCAGAGGCTGAACTTCAAGAGGTAGAACGCTTGGAAGTCCAGAGGGTGGAGGAGGTAGAAATGGCCGAGGGGCAAGTTGCTTCCCTCGGGGAGAGACTATCTCAGCTGGAGGACACTGAGTTCAGACTGCAGGAGCTGGCTCGCCATCCTTCCCTGGGCATTCCGACGCTGGGGGACATCTTCCGACGCCCTCTGCCATAGCCCTTTTCTATTTGCCTCTTTTTGATGGACTTCATGTATTCCAGGGAAAGCCCCACGTAACATGTACCCATTATTCCATAGGAATGAAAATCTTCATTTTGCTATTAAATGACGACTCCATTCTTTCATCATTCTTCCTTTTTCTTTCTTTCCATTCGCCAGTTGACTCTAGTCCGAGCGTGTGGGTCACTAGGGCAGGAGAGCGCTCACGCCTTCAGGAAAGGGGTGAGGTGTTCGCTCCACCGTGTCGTGGCTATTCTAGAGACTAAACAACGGCCAATGCAAGCCGAGAGTCCGGAGGACTCAAAAGGGTATATGGGAGATGAAAACCGAAACAGATAGCGAGTGACCTTGCCGATGGTGACGAGGGTCGAAAAGGGTATACGGTCTTGCCGATGATGACAAGAACCGGAAAAAGTAGCGACCGATCTTGTCGATGGTGACAAGGGTCAAAAGGGTAGACGGTCTTGCCGATGATGACAAGAACCGGAAAGGGTAGCAATCGATCTTGCCGATGATGACAAGGGTCGAAAAGGGTAGACGGTCTTGCCGATGATGACAATAACCGGAAAGGGTAGCGACCGATCTTGCCGATGGTGACAAGGGTCGAAAAGGGTAGACGGTCTTGCCGATGATGATAAGAACCAAAAAAGGTAGCGACCGATCTTGCCGATGATGACAAGGGTCGAAAAGGGTAGACAGTCTTGCCGATGATGATAAGAACCGGAAAAGGTAGCGACCGATCTTACCGATGATGACAAGGGTCGAAAAGGGTAGACGGTCTTGCCGATGATGACAAGAACCGGAAAGGGTAGCGACCGATCTTGCCGATGGTGACAAGGGTCGAAAAGGGTAGACGGTCTTGTCGATGATGACAAGAACCGGAAAAGGTAGCGACCGATCTTGTCGATGACGATAAGGGTCGAAAAGGGTAGACGGTCTTACCGATGATGACAAGAACCGGAAAGGGTAGCGACCGATCTTGCCGATGGTGACAAGGGTCGAAAAGGGTAGACGGTCTTACCGATGATGACAAGAACCGGAAAGGGTAGCGACCGATCTTACCGATGATGACAAGGGTCAAAAAGGGTAGACGGTCTTGCCGGTGATGACAAGAATCGGAAAGGGTAGCGACCGATCTTGCCGATGATGACAAGGGTCGAAAAGGGTAGACGGTCTTGCCGATGATGACAAGAACCGGAAAAGGTAGCGACCGATCTTGCCGATGATGACTGTTGACACCCGTTTTATACCGATAATTCGAACCGTTTCTCTTACTCCCATTAGTTGATGCCTCGAGTTGTTCATCATTCACTGGGCCATTTTGTGGCATGACTCGGGCTCGTTGTATGGGTCGTCTCCCTCCTTGGTGCAATTCGTGGTGATTCGGGGCTTAATGGGCCTTGGCTTTGGCCAATTGAACGTATTTTACGAGAATCAAGTGCCTAAGGGCATGAACGGCTTCACATCAGCCGTTCAGAAGATGGGCGGTTGAATATGGACCGTTCATGTATTTTGGCTAATTTCTGAGGATTTTCTAAATATTCACCGATAGGCTTTTGGTGCGGTGTTATTAGGACCGTTCAATCTGATGGACGGGCCTATTACAACCGCCTATATCTCAGAGTCCTACGCGCGCCCATTTTCTCAGAGAATTATCCAAATGATTCGAATTATCACCGACAGAGTTAAACGGTCGTGTTTGTGCCGCCCTACACTAAAACGGTCTCAATACAACCGTTCATATGTTCAGAGTCCAACGGCGAACATTTCGGCCAGTTCGAGAGATAGTTGGGATAATTTTTTGATTATTCGAGTTTCCACCGACAGGATGGACGGTCCTAATAAGACCGCCCATCCCTTGTGCGGTCTATCGTAAGACCGTTCACGCCGTCGGCTGCTGATTTTCAACCGATTTTATCCCATTTATCTCATGGTTTTATCCTCAACTTATTTTGATGATTTTTCCACGAATAATCAACCATTTTCGATGCCGTTTTGTGTGGATGGAAGATTATGATATTATCTACGAATTATCTTTTGAGAGTTCGACCTGAAAAAGTCTCTAAACCCTGATTTCGAGGCTAGCCTTCTAGGTTCTATAAATAAACCCTACGGCCGGACGTCAAAGGGGGGGAAGATTTTGGTCGACGGCGAAGCCCTGCCGCATTTTTGAGCGACCTAGCACCAAGGAGGGAGGCTCTCTACGTCCGCACGAGCCTCCGGTCAAGGGAGTAGCCCAGTCTTCATAGTCTTTCGTTCCGTAGCTTTTGCCGTTTTCCTTCATTGCATGCATTGTTTCTCACCCGCGTACCCCCTCCTTCTCATTATCATGCACACAACCAACCCGTTTTTTGTCGCCCTAGGGGTTTAAAACCCCCCAGGTATTCCCCTTTTCATTTGTTTATGTTTTATTATTCTCGTTTGAATGCATACTACATTATTTAGGTCTAATCTGGGTGTCTCTTCTGTGTCTCTACATTGTTTCGCAGGTCAGCACTTAATCAGCACGAGGCCCATCCCCTCTGGCCGGCCGGAGAGGGTGGAGGTCGAGCCCTTCTCAACTTGCTGAGTGAAGGTACTGAGCGGCTATCCTCCGCCGTTCAACGGTACGCGCGGTGCATCAACGACCGTTCTTCCCTGGAACGCGGTCCCTCTAGCGCCGTCCATCTCACTGCAGCAGTTCCTCCCGCGTCCCTCGCAGCGTCCTGGGGCGGTCTATCGTAAGACCGCTCAACATAGTGCGGTTCTAAGGGAGCCGTTCATTCCTCAGCGCTGCACTAAGGCGAGTGTCTCCCATTTTCCAAGGTACGGCGCGCCTATCGCGTACGGCATCTTGGTGGCGATCACGGTACTTTGCTTCATTCCCTATCTTCTCTTCTCTCTCTCACTTGTCTCATGCACTTGACGCACTTTGACCCTTAGTGAAAGGGAGAGAGGAGAGAAATATATATCTACACCCCTTTTGTGGCGATCACGGTGGGACGCCTAATGCCCATCGTGCTTTTGAGTTGCTGACCCTTCTTAGTCGTTGTCAAGGTTTCCTTCTTGGAGTGATTTACAGGTTGGATGCGGTTCTTGTCCTCTGGCGCATACGCGGTTCGTCCAGGGCCGTCTACCAGTACGCACGGTTGATACTCCACCGCTCATACACTCTGCCATCAGGTTTATCTACCCCGGCCTTTCCTGTTGCAGACGGCTCTCTGGACGCCGTCCATCCGTTTGAGCGGCTTTCAGACAGCCGTCCCGAGCTCAGGCACAGGTACGCTGTACTTTTTGGGTGGCAGATACACGGCTGTGAGGCGGCGGTTCAAGTACGTGAGCGGTTGACTATCGGCCGTCTGTCTGGTATTTCCCTTGCTTTCCTCCCATCAACTACGGTTGGATATTAACCGCCTGTGTACTTAGAGCGGTCAGAGGAGGACCGCACATCTCCTGTCGCAGTGCATTTATTTCATCTTGCTTAGCTTTTTTTCGGCTGATATATATATTGCTCCTGGTGCTGTTCATTGGCTCCCCCCTGCTATCTTATTATCATTGCATCACCATGTTTTTACTACTCATGTGTATACTCGCTCATTGATTGATAGCTGCTAGGCTAGTTTGTGCATGCACTCCGGTGCGCATAGGAGCATCGACGTCTTCCCATATTAGTTGCATTCCTACCGAGGTAGGGTTTCCTCTCGTCTCCATATTCCTTGGAGCCGACTAGGGACCTTGCTGAGGACCTCCGTAAGCCCCCGTGAGCCGTGGATTCCCACACGGACGCCGGGCAGGTTGTACCGTATCCACCCCAGTCTAGGGTTGCATTCGCGAGTGAGAGGTCCCGATAAGGTCACACAGTCCCTCGTTTCTCATCCCAATCAGGCACCTAGTGGTCGAGAGAATTGATATTTTCATTAATCCACTAAGGTTCAAACCCAAAGATATAAGGAACTGACGAGCATCATTTTAAGAACTTGATTGCATTACTGAGTGATTCTGCTCTCATCTCGCTCCATTGTATGCTTATTATTTGATTGGTAGATTTGATTGATTTAGTGTTGCTTGTTCTAGTAGTAAGTGTCTTGGTGTATGTGGGGCTGCCTTCTGCCCCCACGATCATCTCCTAGGGTGGACTCTTATTTCCATTCCTATTCCAACCCCTTGTTCGATTCTTCTTCTGCCATGTCGTCGTATGACTTCTCTCAGGCCCACGAGGATTCCCTTCCTCGTGGTCTCCTTGAGGACCCACCTAGGGTCACCCACTTGCAAGGGGGAGAGGGGACGGCCCCTTCACTCCCGACCTCTCTGGGCGAGGGTCCCCGACCCTCTTTTTCAAACCCGCCCAGTCAAAATTCAGCCAGCATGATCCTCAATATGATGGCCCAGTTGGACCCCACCCAACTCCATCTCATCAGACAAGCTTTGCAAGGGGGCGATGCCCCGGCCTCAGTTCCGGCTCATGCCACGGCCAGTGTCGCCACTTCATCTCCTGTGGTCGGGACCACCTCTGTGGCTCCCATTGACCTTACTCCGGTCCGCCCTCAGAACCTTCGCTATCCCAATATAGAAATGGGCCAGGCGTCCACATCGGTCCATCAGCAACTTGATAAAGGGAAATCCCCGATCCCCTCTGTTCCTTATCTTGAGCCGTACCCTACAATTTCTCCATCGCCTCAGGCCCTCATGGCCCCGGCGGACTTCGCTAGGTCACAATCAGGGGCGGCCCAGGTGGCTCATGCGGATATGGGCCCTTCCTCAGCCCATTATCCCTCTTACGGGCCGCCTCCTTCGTCAGTTTATCCTTTGGTCGCCTATCCAGGTGCTGCTCCTCTTGCTCCTCCCCCTCCTTCCCGGGAACGGGAAATTCTTGACAAGTGGGCTGCTATGCAGCAACAAATTGATCTCCTCCACAAGCGGGTCGGCCCGCAATCTCTTGCCGATGTCCCTATCCCTAACTTCAGGGACCTACGTCTTCCTTCCCAGTCGGAGCTCCCCGTGTACCGCAAATACGATGGGAACGGCAACCCGTTCATCCATGTCCGGGAGTTCTTGTATGAGTCTGCGCAGTTCCAGCAGGATGATCGTTTGATGGCCTATTTGTTCCGTCGGTCTCTGGAGGGGGTCGCATTGGAATGGTTCTACACCTTGCCTATGGAGGAGGCTGAGAATTTCAAGACCGTCAAGGAGAGGTTTATACAGAGGTTTCAGGATCGGGTCGGACCCGAGTACTCTTTCACTGACCTGGTGGCGGAGAGGATGAAGCCGGAGGAAGACTTCGCAACCTATGCGGACCGCTGGAGACAGATGGCCTCACGGGTGCCCGGGCAGATCCCGGAAGAGGAAAAAGTGAAGTTGTTGATTTCCAATGCTACGCCAACTTTTAGAAACATTCTGGCAATGAATGACATTTCAAACATGCACCAACTATACAGCAGAGCTAGGTTTATTCAGACCCAATTTAAAGACTCCCCCATCCATTCTTTATTCGAGGCCCAGAAACCCAAAGCCACCAAGAAAACCCAAGGCCCCGTCACGGAGGGAGTACAAATTAACGAGCAGGTCCAGGCCGTTCAGTTCCCCCAACAAGCCGCTCCACCCCGCTTCCCACCGCCTCAGCGTAACCCCCAGTTCGCCGCTCCGCCAGTTCCCCAGCCTGCCTTCCAAGTCCCGCAATACCCTCAACAGGCACCTCCGCCACCTCAACAGCCTCAGCGGCCCCCGCAGTACAATAGTGTTCCTCCACCCCCCACCTATGGCTCTGCTCGACCAGCTCCAAAAAGGGCTCATTACCCCCCTCTTCCGGAGACCTTGCCAGATATTTTCTCTGCTCTAATGTATACTGGTGACCTCCAGTTGCCTCCTGAACGCCCGAACTGGAATCCGGCTGCCGACCAATCCCGATATTGTATATTCCATCGGCAACCCGGGCACACAATAGAGCGATGTTACCAATTCAGAGACCTGGTGTATGATTTGCATGAGGGCCAGAGGATTGATTGGGCCCAGATGCGCCAGCTGATTGAGGATATCAAGCAGAGGCAGAGACAGGCCAGGCCGCAACAGGCGGCGCCCCAGCCGCAGCAGCAGCAACAGCCCCAGCAGCAACCGCAACCTCAACCGCAGCAGCAAGACCTTGGGATCCATCAAAATCCCATGCCAATGCATCAGCCCGCTCCTCCGCAACAACAGCAACCGCCGGCACCGGCCCCAGCACAAGTGAATTTGGTCCAGCGCCCAGCCCCCAACGCTGGGTGGACGTTCGATGATGAGACCCCCGCCCATCTCTTGGCCTTACACCACCACTACTCTCCCTCACCTGCCATCCCCTCCATCCTTAGATCCGCCGCTACACCGCCCGCCATTTCCTCCGCGTCGCCTCTTAGGCCCGCTACCTTCCCCTCTACTCCGTCCGTCCTTTCACCACCACCCGCCATGCCTCCCATCATTTCCCCTAAGCTTAACCCTTCACCCATTTCCCCTCCACCAGGGCCCATTAAACCCACTTCAGTCATCCTCACCCCCATCTCCACGCCATTCACCTGCCCCACCAGGCCAAGCGGGGGTCCAGTCCAGGCCGTGCAAGCATCGCAATGCGCCCTTCGGAGCGGGCGTCCTTTCCAAAGAATTTTTCCTTCCCCAGGTGCATCTGCACCAAACCCTGCAGTTTCCTCCCCTACAGTTGAACCAGAAGAGATAGACCCGGTGCCGGGCACAAGATATGATTTATTACAGCACTTAGACCGGCTGCCGGCTAAAATCTCAGTGTTAGAACTAATCAAGAGGTCGCCGCTCCACCAAGACGCCCTGAAGATCTTCCTACAAAAAGTTATGGTGAGCGAAGATGTGGCAGTGGATAGCCTGCCCGCGGTCTTGGCCACGATCACAAAGGGGCCCTCTATTGCATTTGCTGAGTCAGAGCTAGCTCCTCCTGAAGCACGGCAGATGCCGTTATGTATTACCATCTCTCTAAACAAAACGGCCGTGGAATCCGCCCTTGTGGACACAGGGGCATCGATAAATGTCTGCCCATTGAGTACCCTTCGTGCTTGTAATATATCAGAGGACATGCTCAAGCCGACGCCAACCACGATAGCCGCATATGATAACTCCAGACGTGCTTGTCACGGGGTGGTAACTGTGCAGGCCGAGCTAGGGCCATTAGTGATGGATGTAGAATTTTATGTGTTGGACATAGACCCAATGTTCAAAGCCATTCTGGGTCGTCCATGGTTGAATAGTTTGAACGCCGTCCCCTCGACCGCCCACCAGTGTCTGAAGTTCCCATTCCAAGGGCGAGTGGTCAAAGTGAAAAGTGTTTCCACAGTTCAAAACGTTGACGCCATAGCAGCCAAGATTCTGCCCACACTGTGGCCGAGTAACAGACCTGTTCTATCTGTCATGGACTTAAACTATTCGTGGGCATATGCGTCGCGCAAGCCCACCGCTGCACCAATCAATGTGAAGGTTAAGCCCAAGATGAGAGACTCCAAAGGGTGGCACCTAATTCTAAAATTGGGCTATCAGCCAGGCCGAGGACTCGGCGCACAACTGCAGGGCAGAACTAACCCCGTTCCCAAGGGAAGGAAGATGGGCCGCCGGGGCCTCGGCTACCATGAATCCTCCATGTCAATGCTTGGGGACTCTGGGCCGTTGACCTGGGATTACCGGCAACATTTTGTGAAGGGTCCGTTGCAGCCCGGCACCTTGAAGACCTCGCCATCCAGCCTTGAAGAAAAGATAGATGAAGCTTGTGCTGTTGCCGATCCGCCACCACCACCGCAAGAGCTAGCCGGTGACTTGGAAGACTTTGCTAATTGCTTTACAAGGATGTTTTGTGAAAAAGAGGGTGACCCAAAGAAGAAGGAGACGCAACTGGTAAAGCGCCCTCCGATGCCATTGGCCCGCCAGGGGCCCCGGAAGACGGGGAGCTCCGCCACTACTTATTCTATGTCCCCATCCAGTCTCGCTTCCTGGTTTCAACGGTTGGATTCTGTTCCCCGTTCCCCTCCACTCCTGGTCGACCCGTACTTTGCGAGAGACCTGAAATTCTATTCGTTCCATGTGCTTGCGGGCGCTGCCCGCCCATTGATCTATCAACCCTATTCACTCCTCCTCCTCCAGGAGCTCAGCTCCATGAAATGTGGTTTAAGTCTTCTGACCCTTTCTTTGACTGCATCTTCCCAGAATTGTTCCCCATGCAGCTTCCTCCTCCTCCGCCTTCTTCTCCTGTTGTGTGATCACCTCCGGCCTCCAAAAAAAAAAATGCCAATTTCAAAACGGAGGTCTCCATGGAAGATTACGCTATGTTCTGCCCAGATCCCCAGGGGCGCGAGACCCCTGTTTCTTTTCCGGTAGATTTCTTCTCCCCTAGATTAGATGTACAGTGTACAGAGTCTTCTAGGATGGTCGAGTCAGTCAGGGTAGAGTCTAGTTCGAGTTTTGTCAGCCCATCCACGTCTGCGGCACCTGCCGTAATGCGCCCTCCCAAAACCATCCCCGATAGGTTTCTACAAGATTTGGCTGGGAGATGTCATGCTCTGTTGAAGTGTCCAGAATTTGTGGAGACCGCAATTATCCTGGAAGATGATGAGGGAATTGATGAGGTATGGAGCAAGGATGGACTAGGAGTATATGAAATTGTGAATGAGAAAGACCCAGCTGATAATGAGGAAGATGAAATGGATGACACTGCCGACCTATATGCCCAAGGCTTGAAGAAGTTCGACGAGCCTTCAGTAGCAGTGGATGAATCCACTAAAGAAATTAACCTCGGAACAGTAGAGGACCCCAGGCCCATACTTATCTCCGCCAATCTCCCTCCTCCAGTCGAGGAGGAACTTGTCAAAGTCTTGAGGGAGTACAGCGATTCTTTCGCCTGGTCCTACGAGGACATGCCAGGCCTTGACCCCGCATTGGTCGAACACAGGCTGATTCTCAGACCAGGGGCAACGCCCGTTAAACAGAAGGCAAGGAGATTTCACCCGCAGATGGCCTTGAGGATTAAGGAAGAAGTCGATAAATTGCATAAGGCCAGGTTCATTAGAGTGGTGCTGTACCCGCAATGGGTGGCAAATATAGTCCCGGTGATGAAGAAGGATGGTAAAATTCGAATATGTATTGACTTCAGGGACTTAAACAAGGCATGTCCGAAAGATGATTTTCCACTTCCTCACATCGACGTCTTGGTCGATAATACCGCTGGGTACGAAGCCCTCTCCTTCATGGACGGCTACTCGGGGTATAACCAAATCCTTTTGGCTCCGGAGGATCAAGAAAAGACCTCGTTCACCACACCTTGGGGCACATACTGCTACGCCGTTATGCCATTTGGGTTGAAAAATGCAGGTGCCACCTACCAAAGAGCGATGATGGCTATCTTCCACGATATGATGCACGTTTATTTAGAAGCTTATGTGGATGATATTTTAGTCAAATCGAGGTCACAAGAAGAGCACCCCGCCATTCTAGCCAAGGTATTGCAAAGGGCTAGGGAATACAAGTTAAAGATGAATCCAAAGAAATGTGTGTTCGGAGTTGCATCAGGGAAATTGCTCGGGTTTATAGTTAGTAAACGGGGGATTCAGATCGATCCAAACAAGGCAAAGGCCGTCATGGAAATGTCACCGCCGAAGAACGTCACTAAGCTTCGAGGTTTGATTGGGCGTTTGTAATTTATCAGGAGATTCATATCTCAGCACTCGCAAAGATGCCGCCCGTTTTATGAATTGTTAAAGGCAGGCGTGAAATTTGAATGGAATGAACAATGTCAAAAGGCCTATGAGGAACTCAAGGTGTACCTCTCTAATCCCCCGGTTCTACAACCACCCGTCCCCGGGAAACCCCCGATCCTGTACATTTCTGTAATTGAGGACTCCCTAGGAGCTGTTTTGGCACAAGTAGACGATGAAGGAAGAGAGAGGGCGGCGTACTATCTCTCAAGGTTATTTAATCCCGCTGAATCTAAGTACACTGCTATGGAGAAGACCTGTGCAGCACTAGTGTGGGTAGCGCAGAAGCTTAAACACTATTTTCTTACCCACGAGGTTAGGCTCATCTCTAGAATGGACCCCATTCGTTATCTGTTGGAAAAGCCGGTCCTTTCTAATCGGCTAGCTCGCTGGCAAAGTTTTCTCTCCCAGTTCGACATCACCTTCATCGTGCAGAAAGCAATCAAGGGATATGCTATTGCCGAGCACCTGGCTCATTCTCCTATCCCTCGCACCGATTCCATTCAGGATGAATTCCCCGATGAACACCTGGCGGTGATCACTCATCTTCCTTTCTGGTCCCTTCACTTTGATGGTGCCCTTAATTCCCAGGGCAGCGGAGTCGGCGCCGTTCTCCTTACTCCAGAAGGGGTAACCATCCCCGTGGCATATCAACTCTCATTCCCCGCCACCAACAATATAGCCGAGTATGAGGCTCTCCTTGCCGGTCTGAAGCACGCCTACATCTTGGGCGCGCGATACCTAAACATCATAGGAGACTCCCAGCTGGTGCTGCGTCAAGTTTTGTCAACCTACCGCACCCGCGATCCTAAGCTTAAACCCTACCAGGATCTGGTCACGCTCTTGGCCAGGCAATTTAGGAAACTCGTCTATATTCACACTCCTCGCTCTCAGAATATCTTGGCCGACGCCCTTGCGTCACTCGCCTCTTCTCTATCACTCCCCCTAAATCGCGCCACTGAGACCATTGTGGTCCAAAGGCTAGACGTTCCTTCCCTACAGGATCCCTGGTTCGACAATCTTAGGATGTCCGTAGAGAAGAAAATAGAAAGGGAGGAAATAAAAGAGGTTTCATTAACTGAGCTCGAGGAGATCATTGAAGAGGAAGAATTACCGTGGTTTTATGAGATCGAGCAATACTGCAAGGATGGTACATTTCCGGAAACGGCCAACGCTGAGCAACGAAAAACCATTAGAAGAGTCGCCGCCAGATACACGATCATCGCCGGTGAATTGTATAGGCGGGCTCTGAATGGAGTTCTAATGAGGTGCCTAGATGACGAAGATGTTTGGAAAGTCGTGGAAGCAGCCCACTCCAGCGAGTGTGGAGGGCATGTAAACGGACAGGCCTTGGCAAAGAAGATTCTTAGGTAGGGCTATTACTGGCCAACCCTAGAAGAAGATTGCTCCACCTATGTCCGTAGGTGTCTTCAGTGCCAAATCCATGCCGACAAAATCCACGCCCCGGCCTCTTCTCTTCATCCTATTACGGCTCCCTGGCCATTTTCTATGTGGGCCTTTGACATCATCGGGCCCCTCGGTGATCTGAACTCTGCTGTTAAACAGAAATCCTTCATTCTGACAGCTACAGAATACTTCACTAAGTGGGCCGAAGCTGAAGCTTATGCAGAAATCAAAGCCACCACAGTGTGCCGCTTCATCATGAAGAACATTATCTCGCGGTTCGGAGTGCCAAGCAGCATCGTCACCGACAACGGGCCTCAATTCATCTCACAAGAACTCCAGGACCTCTGTAAGAAATTCAATATAGTTTTGCATCATTCATCACCATACTACCCCCAAGGTAATGGCCAGGCTGAGGCCACGAATAAGACTCTTCTCAAAATTATCAAGAAAACATGCGAATCACATAAATTTGCTGATTGGGCCGACAAATTGATAGAAGCTCTATGGGCTTACCGCACCTCCGTCCGCACTCCCACAGGGCAGACTCCCTTTGCCCTCACCTACGGAATGGAAGCGGTGTTCCCGTATGAAATTCTAATCCCTTCCCTAAGGGTGCAGCTGGATAAAGAACTTAATCTTGACGAACATCGAGAGGCGTTGCTAGTCCAACTGGAACTCTTAGACGAGAAGAGGTTGAATGCGGCCAATCATGTCTCAGTATATCAAAAGTGTGTCTCGCGGTATTTTCAAAAGAAGGTCATTGAAAGGAAATTTCAAGTGGGTAATATGGTTTTGAAACGCAAATTCATCAGGTCAGCGGGCCCCAGGTCTAAGTTGCAACCCAACTGGGAAGGGCCCTTCGTAATCAAAGAAGCTTATCCAGGTAATGCGTATCGTCTAATTAACTCGGAGGGGGAGGAATTGCCAAACCCGTGGAATGGGCTGTATTTAAAGCGTTTTCATCCATAAAAATAAAAACCAGTGAACGGCTCGATGGCAGGGCATACCCCACCAAATTGCGAAAGGAGGACCCAGGTCCATCATCTCACACACTACACGACCCCGTGGTGCGGTATTCTCTCATGCTACCCGACACCGTTTCTCCTTTGGCCATGCTCGGGGAAGGTGGAAATCCTTGTATTTCCTCTCTCTCGGTTGAAGATAGGGGCAAGTGGTGAATAAGGGGGCGAGAACTGACCCAGATTCCCCGTTAAAAAGGGTCTCAAATAGGGGCAATCCGTTAAGACCTCACTCCACAAAAGAAAAATGAAGAGGAAAGCAAAAAGAAAAAGAAAAAGAAAAAAGGAGAAAAGAACAGGGGCAAAATCAAAAGATAAAGCCGAAAGTACAAAGCCCAAAGGATGTAACTAGGCATGGCAAGAGTGGCAGTACAGTTTCCCCGCGGGACGTTATGAGCTCGGTCGCATGCGTGCCTAGAGCGGGTGAAGGTTCGATAACGGATACAGAGCCCCGGCGCAACAGACCAGATTCCTTGAAAAAGGGGGGGTGTCCTGGAAAAGAACTCAAGCCCTAAAAACCTCTACACCTATCGTCGACTTCTCTACTCAATCTTTTTTTACTTTCCCAAGGAATGAATCCCACCCCGGGTATGGCCGCAGCAGAGGCACCGTCGAGCAGAGTTGACTCCGATCACGGGCGGTCCCCCTTCCTGCACGCGCTGAGCCTTGGAATTCCGTAGCAAGACGAGAAGGTCCCTGTTATTGAGACCCGAGCTGGCTTCAAAACCCAAAAAAAATCGAATACTTCAAAACCCAAAAAAATCGAATATTTCAAAACCCAAAAAAATCGAATATTTTAAAACCCAAAAAAAAGTCAAATATTTCAAAACCCAAAAAAAAATCAAATATGTCAAACCCAAAAAAAATTGAATATTTCAAACCCAAAAAAAATCGAATATTTCAAAACCCACAAAAAAAAATCAAATATTTCAAAATCCAACAAAAATCAAATATTCCAAAAAAAAGAAACCAAAAAAACTTACATGTTTCCCTCTTGCATTCATTTGCATTTCTCGCACTTTGATATTTGCCTATTTAATAAGGCTCACCCCCCTTGACCAAAAGTCAAGAAAGGGTCATCTCCTGACGTACTGCAGGCAAGGGGCTGAGCCTAAAATAGATTTAATCTGTTTCATGTTTTCATGTGTGCAGGGGCAGGTTGGAAGGGCAGTTGGCTCGGACCACATGAATATTCAATCCTCGCGTTGGCCTATGCAATCACATCACCTCGTAATCATATTACAAAGCTCAAACTCAATCTCATTCAATCTTATTCATATCATATATCAAACTGTCCGAATGTAAAATCCTATCCCATATCATCATAAAAACAAAAATCACTCAGTCCGCCGCTGGGCATCCCCGCGAGGACGTATCTCTCTCAACTCCCTAAGATAAGCCTATCTAGTCTCTGGAGCCTCCTCGACCTCTGCTGGTAGGGTACGCACCCTGCTCACCTCCCATATGATCAGCGCACTCCTGACCGCCTGCTCGTCCTCCTCTGTCCCAATCCTCCGTGCCTGTAGCATGGGAAGGTGGGGTAGCGTAGGTAGCACCGTCCGGGGTAGTCCAATCTGCAGGTAGCATCTGTGTGGGCTGTACATCGCTAAGGTAGTGTCACTCACGAGCCTCAAGTCCAAGCCAGCTCTCCTCGATAGCCTGATGGTGGTATCATGGAGGAAGTCCGGGCGCATCACGAACCTATCCAGGGGCAGCCTGTTGATATACGGGCGCCACTCGTCCCTGGTCTTCAGCTCAGCCGTCCTGCACTCAACCTGTGGAGAGAACCTAAAGGCGCCCCCTATAAAGTAAAGGGGATGGCTCCCAAAAATCCTACTGACTGAGGTGATGTCCTCCCTCAGGATAAACTTCATCCTAACTCCCATCCAGCACTCCAATAGGATCATTGAACCAAAGAGAGGACCTCCTAAGGCTGCTGAAGTAAGACCCTCGTACAGGTAAGCTAAGACAGCCTGAGAGATGGAAAACCCCTACCAAAGGCTGCTGATGGTGCTGAGTAAAGGAGTCTCTAGGACATGGTCGGCTGAAGGGAAAAGGATGGCCCCGCATAGGCAGATGGACGCGGCTTTGGCTATGGCTTCAACCCACCCGCACTTATTCCGGCAATGCTCCACTACCCACTGGCTCAGAGGAAGGAGGTGGATGTGGCGAGGTCCTATAAAGGTACGAACATCCCCGCTATCAGGTGTGAACCCCCCTAGGATGAGTTTTGGGTCTATAGGGGCAACGGTATGGCATATCAAGTCTTCCTCCCCCACCTTGGACCTAGGGAGCCCGAAGTATGTCTCTACCTCCTCTAGCAAGATAGTGGCCTCGAAAGATGGGAAGAGAAAAGTGTGAGTCTGAGGGTGCCAAATCTCCATCAGAGCAGAGATACTATGCCAGTCTAAAGAAAGTTTGGGGTAATTCTGACCTAGTACTAGGAGGGAGTGCAGGTTCCAGGATTTGAGAAGATGAGTCACCCCGAGGGGCAATGCACGGACCATGGGAGCCACCCACTTTAAATTAGAAAAGCATCTCGGGCCGGGAAGAAGCTGAAAATAAGGAGAAAGCAAGGGGTGTAAAGAGATATAAGAGGAAATTGAAAGATGGACTCTAAGCATATTCTGATCAAACTTACCTCTCTCATAGGGGTGGCGCTGAGATGTCGAGGAATCAAGCTTAGCTGTTGAATCGCTTCCTACTCCTTTCTAGCCGGCCGCGGTCCTTCAAACAACGCGCCCTCCGCAGGACTTCCATCATAAGCCCTCTTCATGTTGAGATGATGAGAATCAAAGGTTTTTGGCTTCAGGAAAGGAAGGATGAGTGAGCTGAGGGTTCAGGCCTCTCTACTACTTATAGGGTTCATTAGGGAGCCTAAAACATCTTAGGATTAGGCCTAGATAAGCCTAGGATGGGTTTAGATAGGGTTTTGATAGGCACAAAGCGCCTTGCCCTCGGGCTGGGGGACTCTCCAGAGAGTCCCCTTTCGGGCAAACAGGATGTTGGATTGGACGGTCTTACGATAGACTGTCCATACCATATACGGCCAATCATCAACCGTTCTTCTCTCCAAGGAAGACCAAGCCCAGTGACTTGTGCGGCCCTAAATCCGCCGTTCCACCATTCCTACGGTTTACATGCAACCGTTCCAACCAATGTAAGCGGCCCTTATAGAACCGCTCTTATCTACGGACGGCTAGGGGAGAACCGTTCATTTGCTCTGCCCCCCAATTAACCTGCTCACTCATGTCTCAATCATTTAGCGCTCTCATCTCACTCAAGTCGGCGTGAGCACTCTCGTCTCACTCAAGTCGGCGTGTGCGTCACTCATCTCACTCAAGTCGGCGTGTGCGTCACTCTCGTCTCACTCAAGTCGGCGTGTGCGTCACTCATCTCACTCAAGTCGGCGTGTGCGTCACTCATCTCACTAAAGTCGGCGTGAGCGCTCTCATCGCACTCAAGTCGGCGTGTGCGTCTCTCATCTCACTCAAGTCGGCGTGAGCACTCTCATTTCACTCAAGTCGGCGTATGCGTCGCTCATCTCTCTCAGGCTAAGCGCGCTCCTCAAACTCATTTTGCCCACTCATACATACATTCATCCACAAAGCAAATGAAAAACAAAGGCATGCATATCACTAATCATGTCACATCATGTACAAAGACGGGCCCAGTACAACCAGTCAAGCAGCTCCCTCTCCCTGGCCCCCGTCGCTGTCTCCACCGCCCTCATGCCTCTTTGGGGGAGGCATCGCTGAGGTCGCCTCATCACGCCGTCACCGGCACCGCTCCTCCTCCTCATTCCTCCGATGGCCGGAGGAACCAGTGAAGTAACTCCTCACGGAGCCGTGGGTGCCGTGGCTGCCACTCGCAGTCGCCCTGCTGCGCTCCCGACTCGCCTCCTTCAGACCCTCCACTTTGCCCTCCAACCGGGCAACCTGTAGACGGGCCTGCTCTGCCTCACTCCTGTAACGCTCTGCCTCTGCCCGGTAACGGTCCGCCTCGGTAGCACCGGCTCGTAGTCGCTCTAGCTCGGCCCGGAGGAGTGCCGTCTCCACTGCGTCTGCCGGTCGGCTCCGCGCAGCCTCTTCTCGCTCCCGGGCTACCTCCTCCAGAGTCGCCACCCGGCCCCGCTCCAGCTCCGCCTGGAGGCGGGTCAACTCAGATGTCTGCATCCACACATCACTTGTCAGTCAGTTACATAAGCATATCATTCATAAGCATAATGAGCAAGAGGAAGTTTAGAACTGCGTACCCTCTCTGTAAGGGCCACCTCGGCCGCCTTGGCCCGCTCCACCATCCGAGTAAAGTCAGCATCTCGATCGACCCGGTCTGCTGGGGTCTGGGCAGAAGAAGAAGAAGGAGCGTCTGGTCCCGCCCTCTGAGCACCCTCGGCGCGTTGCATCCAAATACTCCAGGTCAGTCATAGGCATAATCATAATCATATAGAACTGCATAATTTAAAGAGTCTAGGGTTTAGAACACTCACCAGTAGGGCCAGGGCCTGTCGGGCCTCGTCTCTCTCCCGGATGGTGGAGTGCAGGAGTCCCTGCAACTCTGCCACTCGTCCTGCGGGGTCAACCTACATTTTAGAAGTCCATGTGTTAGTGCATCATCATATAAGAATCATAAGCATAATAGACAAAGTTTAAGTTTAGAAGTCGTACCGGTCGGTGGGCGCCTCGGAACACCTGGTCCCGGTAGTGCCGAGCGTACGCAGTGTAGTACGCGCTGTCGCTCCCTGCCCGGGCGGTCACCACTCGCCCTCGCGCGGCCCAGTCAGCAACCTGCTCGGCATTCCTCGCTGTCCAATCGTATGCCTCGCGGAGTCCCCGGGTCGTCCTCGTCACCCGTTCCCCCGCCTTCTCAGGCGCAGGGAACTCTACGGTCGGCTGATGGACCCCGATGGTCCTCATCACCAATCTGAAGTGCAGTGGCTCCACCACATTCATGCAGTGAAGCCACATGTCCCGGCCAGAGAAGGCCAAGGCCTCGGTCACCCACGGCTGGCCCTCCGGGCTCTCCTTCGTGTAAGGAGTCCACCGTACCTGCAAGGAATAGGAAACTGCATCAGCATCATAATCATGGAAGAATAGCATGTAATTAAAGAGTCTGAGTCTAGAAGAGTACCGAGGCGTACGGTAGAGTGTCTAGGTCATCCTGCAGCTCCCGGACCTGCCTCCTTAAGGCCATCATTTCTCGGGGTGCTGTCCACCTCTGTGCGATCGGCAGGAGCCCAGGGCGGGTCTCCTCGCCTCTCCCCAACCCGCGTAGGCGCACGTAGGCCCACACCTGTACCACAAGTCGTGTCAGCATTTAGTAAGCATATAGAGTTGCATAATTAAAGACTAGAGAAGAGAGTCGCACCTGGAGTAAGGGGGAGAAGCCCCCAAGCATCGTCCGACGCGCCGTCGAACTAAGGGTGTCGAAGAGGAAGGCGAGGACCGCCGCTCCCCAAGCATAGTCACCTACATGCTCGAGCTCCTGGAGGAAAGGGAGGAAGCGACAGCTCATCACGTCCGCCCGAGTGGAGAAGAGAAGCCGCCCGAACATCAGCATCAGGAACCGTCTCAGCACTCTGTCCGCCTCAGGTCCCGGCACCGCTGCGACCCTCGGTCTCGCCAGCCCCACGAGTCGCTCCAAGTGCTCCTCTGGTCGCTCACACACTGCAACGCCAGCTCGTCGAAGACCCAGGCTGTCCTGGAGAGTAGCCCGGGGAAGGAGGGTCGACTGCCTCTCGCGGCGCCGCAGCTGTAGGCCGAGCAGCTCCCGAGCCATCCCCCGGTAGTTAGGAAAAGTAGTCCCGCTGACCGGCAACCCGTGCACGCGTAGGCCAGTAAGCCTGGCCACGTCCTCCAACGTAGGGACCATGTGCCCCCACGGGAATAAGAACGTCCGACTCACTGGATCCCAGCGGTCGTGCAGGGCATAGAGCAGAGCTGCGTCAAAGCGACACACCTCGATACTCAGGAAGGGGGCGAACCCCATGGCAGTCAACCGCTCCCTCTGAAAGTCCGGCAGTGCGAGTTACACTGCCCAAACCTGCAGCCAGGAGGTACGGGTCCTACGTTTCCCCTGCATTCATCCATCTCATTTACATTAGTCATTTAGTTTCTCATTTGTCTCATTTAAATAAAATGCTCAAGTCCAATTATTGATTTGAAGAATGGTTACTCACGAACCGCTCTATATGTGAGTGGCCTCCCTCAAACCGTTCTGTTTCTCAGGTCCCCCCGTTTGAACGAGCTATCCCTAGCCGTTTCTATCTTGGACGGATTACCCGGAACTGTCTGTTTGCCCGTCTTCCTAAGGAGTAACGGCCCACCTTTGGCCGTATTGTTTTGGTGACGGTCCTGGAAGGACCGTATTGTTTTGCGTGGTTACATGATTGGACGGACCTATTTGGTCCGTCTACGTTTTGAACGGTGATAACCTCGCCGTATTGGGGTTTTGGTGCCCCGTTGGCTGTGTGAGTGTGAACGGCGCTCCCTGCACCGTGTTTAATTGAGGCGGTCCTTTGGGGACCGCATTATTTTTCGTGCGGTTTCTGTTAAACCGTTTTACCGTCGTCGTCCCCGATGATGGTGAAGGCCCCCCGGCCGGCCGGGAGACCTCCGTGGCCCCTAGACCGACCCCCCTAGGTCCCTCTAAGCCCCTAAGCTAGCATGCATGGAACAAAATGAAAAGAAATGGGAGGAAAGGTGGGGGGAACCTACCTCGGTATCGCGGGGTTTCTTGGCCGCCCCCGCGGGCGGTGGTCCTCCGGCCACCTCCTCCTCACCGGCGAGGGCTTCTTCGTCAGCAGCGACGATGGCAAGCTCTTCCATGGTCACCCCAGGCGTTTCTCCTTCTTCCTCCGGCGGTGGCGGTTGCTCCGGCGGCGACGAGCCCTCACCGGCGGCCGACGGTCTGGCCGCCTGGTGCTTCGTCCGGGTCATCAAATGGGCTGGAGGAAGGTTGAGAGAGGGAGGGAGGTTGAGAAGAGAGAGTGAGAGAGGGAGAGTGAGGGCGTTTTGCCCCTTCGTTCCTTCCACCGTCGGTTACGGTGGAGGGAAACGAGGGGGTTCCTTTTTTTCGAGGTTGCAGAGAAGAACGGTCTATCGTTAGACCGTTCACTGTGTGAACGGTTCGTATATAACCGCATGTATCTCTTGACCGTTAATTTCAAGTCGGTTGGAATTCTATGCTCGAGCGGTTCTCCTTGAGCCGTTCTTATTATAAACGGTTCCGTACCAGCCGTTCGTCACTGGCAACCGGCCCTGTAAGATTTGTTCGAAGGTCAGGTAAGAACGGCTAACATAGAGCCGTTTGGAATATTGCACGATTGAGATGAGGCCGTATATCTGGTTGGTCTATTTAAATCATGAATATTGAATATTTTCTTTGGAAATACATATCTTAACCATCTTATGCAGCATCAGTTCAGTCTGTCTCACCATTTCGCCTGCACAGGTAAGTCAGGTATGGCCTTCTATCCCTAAATCCCTTATTGCATTAGTATATGGTATTATATTATACTATTTCGAGAGCCGGCAAGTTTCTTATGTGTCCCAGGATCTGATGTTCCCCTTCAACAAAAACAATGATGATCCAGGCTCATATACCTAACCTTCGGATAAGCCGTTAAGTTGGGATATCACGAGGAGGACGGTTCTATCCGTACGCTGTGGTTGCAGACGGTATCTTGACTCTGATATTCCCAGCTTAATAATACTACTCTCGAATATTTTATATTTTAATCTTTCTTCGCATTCGTTTTAACGATTTCTTTTATTTTTAGCCCAGCATGCATCATGCGCATCCTTTTGAGCTTTCATGCCCCATAGTCTGCTTAAGAAATGACCCGTCGAGTGATGGTCAGCTGTGTGTCCCAATGCTTGAGTAAGGTGAACTAATTCCATTCCGAATTCGAAGGTTTTCTTTGGTCGGTTCGTTGGGGTCGGTTGACTGAAAGATCCTCGTCTGGAGCTTTAGCATTTTTTTTCTTTTGTGGCCCCCTCATTGGACCGCGGGATTGTGTCCCCCATGAGGTTGGTCTTGTCGGTTGATTTCGTTTAGTTTAGTCCCCTCCAGATTGGCGTCGCCTTTTGGTCAATTACTCCTAACGTTCGGTCCAGGATTTTCCGGAAGATTCTCACCGCTTGTTGGTAGAAACGGGTGTCGTTTTACCTTAACGCCCACTTTTTCGGTCCACTCCGCTGCATTTCCGCTCCACCTCCATGTTCCATATCACCTCCGCTTCACCTCCGCTCGCTCCCCTGCAAAGAGGGCGTTAAGGAGGGGCATCTGTTGACACCCGTTTTATACCGATAATTCGAACCGTTTCTCTTACTCCCATTAGTTGATGCCTCGAGTTGTTCATCATTCACTGGGCTATTTTGTGGCATGACTCGGGCTCGTTGTATGGGTCGTCTCCCTCCTTGGTGCAATTCGTGGTGATTCGGGGCTTAATGGGCCTTGGCTTTGGTCAATTGAACGTATTTTACGAGAATCAAGTGCCTAAGGGCATGAACGGCTTCACATCAGCCGTTCAGAAGATGGGCGATTGAATATGGACCGTTCATGTATTTTGGCTAATTTCTGAGGATTTTCTAAATATTCACCGACAGGCTTTTGGTGCGGTGTTATTAGGACCATTCAATCTGATGGACGGGCCTATTACAACCGCCTATATCTCAGAGTCCTACACGCGCCCATTTTCTCAGAGAATTATCCAAATGATTCGAATTATCACCGACAGAGTTAAACGGTCGTGTTTGTGCCACCCTACACTAAAACGGTCTCAATACAACCGTTCATATGTTCAGAGTCCAACGGCGAACATTTCGGCCAGTTCGAGAGATAGTTGGGATAATTTTCTGATTATTCGAGTTTCCACCGACAGGATGGACGGTCCTAATAAGACCGCCCATCCCTTGTGCGGTCTATCGTAAGACCGTTCACGCCGTCGGCTGCTGATTTTCAACCGATTTTATCCCATTTATCACAAGGTTTTATCCTCAACTTATTTTGATGATTTCTCCGCGGATAATCAACCATTTTCGATGCCGTTTCGTGTGGATGGAAGATTATGATATTATCTATGAATTATCTTTTGAGAGTTCGACCTGAAAAAGTCTCTAAACCCTGATTTCGAGGCTAGCCTTCTAGGTTCTATAAATAGACCCTACGGCCGGACGTCAAAGGGGGGGAGATTTTGGTCGACGGCGAAGCCCTGCCGCATTTTTGAGCGACCTAGCACCAAGGAGGGAGGCTCTCTACGTCTGTACGAGCCTCCGGTCAAGGGAGTAGCCCAGTCTTCGTAGTCTTTCGTTCCGTAGCTTTTGCCGTTTTCCTTCATTGCATGCATTGTCTCTCACCCGCGTACCCCCTCCTTCTCATTATCATGCACACAACCATCCCGTTTTTTGTCGCCCTAGGGGTTTAAAACCCCCCAGGTATTCCCCTTTTCATTTGTTTATGCTTAGTTCTTCTCGTTTGAATGCATACTACATTATTTAAGTCTAATCTGGGTGTCTCTTCTGTGTCTCTACATTGTCTCGTAGGTCAGCACTTAATCAGCACGAGGCCCATCCCCTCTGGCCGGCCGGAGAGGGTGGAGGTCGAGCCCTTCTCAACTTGCTGAGTGAAGGTACTGAGCGGCTATCCTCCGGCCGTTCAATGGTACGCGCGGTGCATCAACGACCGTTCTTCCCTGGAACGCGGTCCCTCTAGCGCCGTCCATCTCACTGCAGCAGTTCCTCCCGCGTCCCTCGCAGCGTCCTGGGGCGGTCTATCGTAAGACCGCTCAACATAGTGCGGTTCGAAGGGAGCCGTTCATTCCTCAGCGCTGCACTAAGGCGAGTGTCTCCCATGTTCCAAGGTACGGCGCGCCTATCGCGTACGGCATCTTGGTGGCGATCACGGTACTTTGCTTCATTCCCTATCTTCTCTTCTCTCTCTCACTTGTCTCATGCACTTGACGCACTTTGACCCGTAGTGAAAGGGAGAGAGGAGAGAAATATATATCTACAATGACAAGGGTCGAAAAGGGTAGGAAATATATATATATTCATATAGGTGGTGTAACACCCTCAAATATAGCAAAGTTGTACTCTATATCATCGAGGTGCCTTTTCAAGTATCGGCTCAGTTCTTGTAAAGAACTCCGAAGTTAAGTGTGCTTAATGGGGAGTAGTACTGGGATGGGTGACTTGCCCGGGAAGTCCCCCATTCTGGAGCCGATCACTGTTAAAAAGGGATAAAACCGTGAGGCCGGTAAGCCAAAGCGGACAATACCTCGACGGTATAGAGTACGGGGCATGACAGAATGGTATCAGAGCTATACCCCAGCCGGAAGTGTGGGAACTAAGTGCCATGCAGGGCAAAGTGTTACGCTATGGGAGCCACCTCTTGAGTCCGTAATAGAGTAAAGTGATACTTAGTGGGAGCCACCTTTTGAGCCTGTAGGGGCCACCTCTAGAGTCCTACCTGCCTGGGGTCTTGATTGCGTGATTGCATGCTATATGTGCCCAGCGACGAGGACGTCGCCTATATAAGAGGGGTAGATTGTAACACCCTCAAATATAGCAAAGTTGACCTCTATATCGTCGAGGCGCCTTTTCAAGTATCGGCTCAGTTCTTGTAAAGAACTCCGAAGTTAAGTGTGATTAATGGAGAGTAGTACTGGGATGGGTGACTTGCCCGGGAAGTCCCCCATTTTGGAGTAGATCACTGTTAAAAGGGGATAAAACCGTGAGGCCGGTAGGCCAAAGCGGACAATACCTCGACGGTATAGAGTACGGGGCGTGACAGGTGGGACATTGGATGAAGACTCCACTTCGACCCTGTAAAGGGTCTTCAGGACGGAGGATGGATCATCACTATTCATCATTCATTTATCATTTCTTTTTTTTATTTACATTACTGACCTAAGCGCCCTTTCGGGTTTTCGCAGAAGCCAGCCCCCTCTTGCTTTTGCCCACGCGCCCTCTCAGGTTTTCACGTGGCGGGGTACCCGATTTTGCTTGCGACGCCCTTTCGGGGTTTCGCCACAGCTGGGTTATAGCCGTTTTTTCACTTGTCCTAATATGGGAGCAATTCTGGCGGGGTATCTCTATTTTTAATCCTATTTTTCTTTTCTTTTTTTTTTTGAATTTGGATTACAGAAGAACTTGATTGCTAGAACGCCGACTGGCCTTGCCGATGGTGACAAGGATTGGTCCCTGGTTTAGTTCGTCGACACTGGTTAAATGTCGAAGCAAAGGACATGGTTTATTAACAAGGACGTAAGATCCGAGTTAAGGGTAGAGGTCGACCGATCTCGCCGATGATGCCGAGGGTTGAACACGGGTTTATTCATCAGCATGGGTCACATGCCGAAGTAAAGGTAGGATTATTAACGGGGACGGAAGGTCCAAGTTAGGGGTAGAGATCGACTGATCTCACCGATGATGACGAGGGTCAAACACGGGTTTATTCATCAGCATGGGTCACATGCCGAAGCAAAGGTAGGATTATTAACAGGGACAGAAGGTCCAAGTTAGAGGTAGAGATCGACCGATCTCGCCGATGATGACGAGGGTCGAACACGGGTTTCTTCATCAGCATGGGTCACATGCCGAAGCAAAGGTAGGATTATTAACAGGGACGGAAGGTCCAAGTTAGAGGTAGAGATCGACCGATCTCGCCGATGATGACGAAGGTCAAAACTGGGTTTGTTAAAAGATCTCCAGTGGGACGTCTGATGATCGTCCCTTTTGGAGTTTCATCGGGTGGAGAACAAAAGAGGAATTTTTAAATTACCACTTTTTCGACTTAAGCACCCTTTCGGGTTTTCGCCGAAGCCGGCCCCCTCTTGCTTTTGCCCACGCGCCCTCTCGGGTTTTCGCGTGACGGGGTACCCGATTTTGCCTGTAGCGCCCTTTTGGGTTTTCGCCACAGCTGGGTTATAGCCATTTTTGCACTTGTCCTAATATAGGAGCAAATCTGGCGGGGTATCTCTATTTTTAACTCCATCTTTCTTTTCTTTTCTCTTTTTTTTTGGGATATAAAGGGTGGTAGGTCGAAGTGTGATGTCCGACCCTTGGTTGATAGTAGACGGCTGTTGGCCGGATCACCGGGCCTTGTGCCGAGCAGAGCGGTTTATTCGTTAGTAGGGGCTGAATGCTAACGCAAAGGAATGATCTTTCGCCGATTCAGACGTAAGGCCCGTAACGGCAATATGGTGTATTCTTTTGAGAGCTCGACTAGGGCAGAGTGCCACTAGACCAAGAAAAGGTAGCTCGATCAGGACGGAATGCCACTAGACCAAGATAAGGGTAGCTCGGCTAGGGCGGAATGCCACTAGACCAAGGAAAGGTAGCTCGATCAGGGCGGAGTGCCGCTAGACCAAGATAAGGGTAGGTCGGCTAGGGCGGAGTGCCACTAGTCCAAGGAAAGGTGGCTCGATCAGGGCGGAGTGCCACTAGACCAAGGAAAGGTAGCTCGATCAGGGCGGAGTGCCACTAAACCAAGGAAAGGTAGCTCGATCAGGGCGGAGTGCCACTAGACCAAGATAAGGGTGGCTCAGCTAGGGCGGAATGCCACTAGACCAAGGAAAGGTAGCTCGATCAGGGCGGAGTGCCACTAGACCAAGATAAGGTAGCTTGGCTAGGGCGGAGTGCCACTAGACCAAGGAAAGGTAGCTCGATCAGGGTGGAGTGCCACTAGACCGAGATAAGGGTAGCTCGGCTAGGGCGAAATGCCACTAGACCGAGGAAAGGTAGCTCGATCTGGGCGGAGTGCCACTAGACCAAGATAAGGTAGCTCGGCTAGGGTGGAGTGCCACTAGACCAAGGAAAAGTAGCTTGGCTAAGATAGATTGCCACTAGGCCAAGATAAGGGTAGCTTGGTTAGGGCGAAATGCCACTAGACCGAGATAAGGGTAGCTCGGCTAGGGCGGAATGCCACTAGACCGAGGAAAGGTAGCTCGATCAGGGCGGAGTGCCACTAGACTAAGATAAGCTAGATCGGCTAGGGCGGAGTGCCACTAGACCAAAGAAAGGTAGCTTGGCTAAGGCAGATTGCCACTAGGCCAAGATAAGGGTAGCTTGGTTAGAGAGAAATGCCACTAGACCAAAGAAGGGCAGCTCGGCTAGGGCGGAATGCCACTGAACCAAGGAAGGGTAGCTTGGCTAGGGCAGAATGCCACTAGACCAAGACAAGGTATTCCGACCGGTCACTCGGGGAATGTTGGTTGTGCTGCATGATACAGCTTTATATGCTTTCCGTTGAGGGGAGAGAACTGGATGACTCCTTTGTGGTCTACCAGGACGTAGGCACCCCCTTCATATACTCGGCGGATGATATATGGTCGGATCCAGTTTTCGACCAACTTCCCTTTGGGGTTGGAGGCCATCACTTCTCTTCTTTTGACCATCACCATGTCTCCTTTCTTGAATTCTCGACCTTTGACCAGCTTGTCAAAAGCACGGGCCATGCGAGCTTGGTAGAGTTGGATGTTTTGTTGTGCCCGGAGGCGTTTTCCTTCGAGCTCAGTGAGCTCTTCCAGTCTTCTTTCTGCATTGGTTTGTTCACCGCTGGCTAGTCCATGCTGGATGGCGACTCGCAGCGAAGGAACTTCCAGTTCAATCGGCACCACAGCCTCTGACCCGTACACGAGGGAGAAAGGTGAACACCCGGTTGGGGTTTTGTAGACAGTACCATAGGCCCAGAGTGCTTCGTACATCCTTTCTTCCCAATCTTTTTTATTAGACTTGACAGTCTTTGCCAGTGACGTGCATAGTGTCTTGTTGAAGGCTTCTACGAGTCCATTGGCTTGAGGGTTGTAGGGGGATGATGTCCTCCAGTCAATCTTGTACTTGTCGGCTAGCCGATAAGCCTTCTGGTTTCTGAAATGGCTGCCATTATCAGAGATGATTCGGCTGGGGATCCCGAACCGGAATATTATATTCTGCTGGAAGAATCTTGCAACTAGTTCTCCTGTTACATCTCTTAGTGCTATCGCCTCTACCCATCTGGAGAAGTAGTCAGTAGCTGCCAAGATATATTTGCACCCTAATGAAGATGCTGGTAGCGGCCCTACCACGTCCGTGCCCCACTGGGCGAACGGCCAGCTTGGCAAGGTGGGATGCAGTGGTACTGGAGGTCTCCTTGTCATGTTAGTGTGTTCTTGACATTTCTGACAAGCTTTGACGAACTTGCAGCAATCATCAAATATAGTGGTCCAATAGTAACCCAATTTCTTTATCTCAATTTTCATCTTTGGGCCAGCCTGGTGTGCTCCAGCTGATCCCACATGGATTTCTTGCATCACCTGTCCTGCCTCTGTTGAAGACAAGCAACAAAGTAGGACTTTCCTTCGAGCATCTGCCATTATTCGAAACAGGGTTCCGCTTCTCATCTCATAAGAGTCCTTGACCCTCAGGAGCTTCATTCTCTGTTCTTTTTCTTTCGGGAGCTGCTGGTGTTGGAACCACCGCAGGAGATGTTCTTGCCAGTCTGGCTGCTAAACCTCTTCGACGACTATCACCTCGATTTCTTGCTCGTCGGCTAAGACCTCTGTTACACTGGGGACCTGCCGGCGGTTGATCACTGTTATATTCAGGCTTGCGTCTCGCGGGACCGCCAATGAACTGGCCAGCTTAGCGAGGGCGTCTGCCTGAGCATTCTGACCTCGGTTGATGTGCTTGATGCTGGTGAAGTAGAATCTTGACATCAGGCGGGTTGCTAGCTGGTGATAGGGGAGAAGTTCTTGCTTTCGCACATCAAACTCTCCTTCCAGTTGTTTTATAACTAGCATGGAGTCTCTGAATGCTTCCAACATCTGAATTCCCATGGATAGAGCAATTTGCAACCCGATTATCAGGCCTTCATATTCTGCTTCGTTGTTTGTGCAATGTTTGTTTATGGAGCAGGATGTGTGCACCACTTCTCCTTCTAGGGATTTCAGGACTATGCCTGCCCCTGCCCTGACCCTGGCCGATCCAGTGGCAGAGGTGTCAATTCTGGAAGCGCCATCGAAATATAGCTGCCATAAGGAGGGCTGCACCTGAACGGCTTCCAGGGTTTCATCTTCAGGAAGCTCCGGTTCCAGCGGGCAGTCCCCGGGTATTGGGTGCTCGGTGAAGAAGTCTGCAATAGCTTGGCCCTTGACGGCCTTGCACGACACATAGAAGATGTCAAACTCCATAAGGATTACTGTCCATTTGCCCAGGCGACCTTTGAGTGCCGGCTAGGACATAATATATTTCAGGGGATCCTCCTTGGATACCAAGCTGATTTCATGCGACAACATGTAGTGTCGAAGCTTCTTAACTGCAAAGACCAGTGCCAGACAGACCTTCTCAATATAAGTATATTTCTCCTCAATTCTGACCAGTCTCCGACTGAGGTAATAGAGGGCTTGCTCTTTCCCTTCTTCATTATTATGGGCCAGCATTGCCCCTAGGGAGTTATGTGTAGCTGCTATATATAGTATCAATGGCCGTCCTTTCACCGGTGCGCCCAGCACTGGAGGAGTCTACAGATAGTCTTTCACCTTGTCGAAGGCTGTCTGGCAATCTTCATCCCAATAAAAGGGAACATCTTTAATCATCAGTTTGTGGAAAGGCTGGCATCGCCCTGACAAATTGGAAATGAACCGCCGGATATAAGCCAAGCGGCCCTGTAGTGATCTCAACTCGGAGAGGTTCCTTGGTGAAGGTAGCTCCTGAATTGCTTTGATTTTTGCGGGGTCTATCTCGATTCTCCAATATCGGACAATGAAGCCCAAGAACTTTCCGCTCGATACTCCGAACGCATATTTCATGGGGTTCATCTTCAGCTCATGCTGCCTCAGCCTCTAAAAGATGATCTGGAGGTCTTGCAGATGATCTTCTTTTCTTCTGATTTTGATCACCAGATCATCTATGTAGCACTCGACCTTGTGGTAGAGCAACTCATCAAAGATTTTGGTCATTACGCGCTGATAGGTTGCGCCAGCATTCTTTAGTCCGAACGGCATCCTCTTATAGTGATATATGCCTTTAGGGGTTCGGAAAGCAGTATGGACCCGGTCATGCTCCGCGATCCAAATCTGGTTGTAACCGGATGACCCATCCATGAATGACAGATACCGGATGACCCATCCATGAATGACAGGGCCTCATGCCCGATTGTAGCATCGATCATGACTTCCGTTATTGGCACCGGAAAGTCATCTTTGGGGCAGGCTTTATTCAGATCTCGGAAGTCGACACATACCTGGATCTGTCCATTCTTCTTCTTCACGGGGACGATGTTCACCAGCCATGTGGTGTACTGGTTTTCTTCAACAAATCCCACGTCAATTAGCTTGTCGACTTCAGCACAAATTTGAGTAATGAGTTCTGGCCTCATGCGCCGCGGTGGTTGCTTCACCGGCTCGGCCTCAGGGCTGATTGCCAGCTCATGTTGTGAGACAGCGGGGTTTAGACCTGGCATTTCTTTGTAAGTCCAGGCGAAGCAATCCCGGTACTCTTGCAGCAGCTGGGTGTACAGCTCCCGTTCTTCTGGGGATAGTTGGGCACTGAGGAAGGTTGGCCTAGGATCCTCCTCATTTCCCAAGTTGACTTCTATCAGTTCATCGACTGTGGCTTGACCCCCGTCTTCTATCTCCGGGGGTGCCAGCTGGAGGTCAACGAAATCTGGAATACCATCTTGAGGGTCGAGTACTTCGACTTCCTCGTCAGACACCACCAGAGCTTCTTGAGGATTCTCTGTTTCTTGTGCTAGCGGCTGCGCGGATTGTTCTATTAGCAAATCCACCGCCGTTGCAGCCCCCAAGGGCGAGAGAGCGGCTTCAGTGTTTGTAGATAAGGTTGCAGCCGCGACGGGCTGGTGTTTGTTTATTGCCGGGCCTGGACAGCATCCCGTCTTTGTAGCAGAAGCTGAGGAGGTCTCGCCTTCTGGGACAGTTGTATCCTCCGTGGAAGTGGATTTTTCTTTCTTGGTAGCTTGTTCCCCTTGATCGGAGTCGACCGAGGCTTCCCTGATTGGCAGAAGGGGTGTTGAAGTCACCGTCGGTAGGACTCCACCGTCGGGAGAAATTCATGCTTCTTCAGTATCTTCGGCTTCACTGCTGCTAGCCGTATCAAATTTGGCCTGAAGGGCTGCATCTTCAGGGTAGACCTGCTCCCAGCATCGGTAGGGGATCGAGGTCTCTATTTCTTGATTTCCGAGTCGAGCCAGTTCAACATGCTCAGCTTCCGCCGGGTATTCATCAAAAGTTGCCCCCAGCGGGCTACCTTCAGCAGGATAGAAGGCGGAGATGGTGTCCACCTCGTATCGCCCACTGTAATAATATTCTTCCAGGGTGAAGCCCAACCCCGGGTGTTGGGAGACGCTTCTCATTTCCTTATCCAGATTTGCGGGATACCACATGTGACGACCCGAGGATCCGAGTACCGGAAAGGAACCGGCGCGTCTCGAATCTCGGCCCGCCAACCCACGAGCCCGAAGACTCGGAAGGGTAGAAAGGAGTGGTGTGGGGTATAAGAGAAGCTGCAACGTCCACAGAGATAGCACAATAATCAAAAGGAAATGCACATAATAATAAATAATTCAAACTGCTACAAGGTCCACAGTGTCTCATGTCCAAAGAAAGTACAGTCAACAAGAAAGAAAGTACAACTACACGGGGCATCCCCCGGCGTACAACAACACGGGGCATTCCCCGGAGTACAACTACGCGGGGCATCCCCCGGCTCTGGCAGACTGGCAACTAACCCTGGCTAGAAGAACCACGCTGAAACTCGGCCGCGCCTCCCGTCGACCCCGCCTCACCTGAAGAGCAGGGGTGAGCCTCATCTTATTGGCCCAGTAGGGATCCCGTGAATCCCTACCTCGCACGAAAAACGAGGAAGAAGAAGACAACCCTACCCACCGAGAGTACGGTAGAACCGACAAGCTAAAGTAAATAAACGGAAAAGTCACCTACTCTAACGGTACCGTAGTACGGAACCTCGGTCCAACAAAACACGAGTCCACGCCTGCCAGTGAACAGGAGCACCATCCACAAGAAGAACGACCGGATGCGTCCCCTGACGTCTTACACCGCGTCACAAGTGTCTAGCTACAACGCCCCGGGCGTGAGACTCAGACACGCAACAAGTACCACAACAAGGACTAGCTGGGGTCGCACTCGTTAGTGCGTGCCCTAAGCCCCCAACTACGTGTGCACACACAGACCAACTGCTCTAGGTCGGGTCCACTAGCTGGTTTTCCCCCCCACCGGACTCTGGTGGCAAAGGAAAGGGGCCCTACGGTAACCAGCCTAAAAACCGCGTCACACTGGGTCTCGCTCTCCACCACTCCCAGGTGGGTCCGCACACGCGTGCGCAGAAAGCTACGACTAGTGGACAGGTCACTGGAAGTAAGGACTAACCCACAGAAACCACCGACCAAACACTAGCACGGACTCACGATGATCATACGATAGGCATAGATGCCGGGGACATGCATGAGGTCCAACCGTCCCTCAAGTCACGCGGCACCCCTACCGAGGTAACTGACTCTCCGGGGAACCCCGGGCACCCCTGTGGCCCTCACTGGGTGCCCACGGCATCCCTAGGGCCACACGCCACAACCGGGTCCGCAACTCACCCAACCGGAGGTCACGCTATCCACAAAACACGGTTCGGGGAAGGGGATGGTCGCGCTAGGTATCCCTAGCACGACACCGAAGAACGCGCTAGCTAAGGCTAGCGCGATCTTCTATGTCGCGCTGCCCAAAGCCAGCGCGTTCACACCTGAACGCGCTAGTTTTGGGTAGCGCGATCTGGACATCGCGCTACCTGAACCAGGCGCGTTCCCCACCGCCTTACTGTTCGTCTTCTCAGACGGACACGCTCGGACGACATGGCGCGTTCATCAAGAACGCGCCACTGGACTATAGCGCGACAACGGGCCGAGCCCGGTTTCGCGAAACACGCCCAAAAACGTAGATCCACGCCCATTCACCACTCCTGGTGAAGGGAAAACAATGGGGAATCACCCCACAACACCCTAGCATGCATCTAGGACCCCCAAATCGATTAAAAACCTCACGAATCGACGGATCCGGCGCTCAAACCCCAAACATGGAAATAACCCTCCCGGCATGAATCTAGTCCCTCTCGACCTCTCCACGGCCTAGAAATCACGGGGAATGCTTGAAAGAGGGTAAGGATTCGTCTCCCTACCTCAAGGAAGCTCGAAATCCACCGAAACACCGCCGAAATCAAAGATGAAGCTTTTACTCCCACGAACGCCCCGCCTCTCGCCGCGAAAAGCACGCCACCGGGACCGCCTTGCCGCCGCCGCCGCTGCCACGCCGTTGCCGGAGTGAGGGGGGCCGCGTCTCGATCGCTCGGGGGGAAGAAGATCGGCCGCGGGGGAGGGGGAGCTCTCACGGTGAAGGAAGGAGGAAGAAGAAGAAAAGAAAAGGTAAAAAGGAAAAAGAAAAAGAATTGATATATAAGGAAAATCCGGAAAATCAGAAAAATCCCGAAAAATAGAAAAGTACACCTGCTCGACCGTCTCGACGTGCTGATCGCAACGGTACCACTCGCGGGCTGGTGAACGACCCGGTTCACCCGCTACAGGGTTCCGAAGGATTCGCCGAAACCCGTACGCGGAAATCGGAAAACGCGCACGGAAAAGCCACGGACACACTCCGGGCCTCCGAAACGACTCCGGATCGCGCCGATCCGAACACGAAAGATGTCCGAAATGAAATTTCAGACACAACAGGGTCAGACGCTCCGAAAAACCAGATCCGAGACCCATAACGAAGGATCCGAAAGATCCGGGACATCACAGCCCTCCCCCCTTAAACGAATTTCGTCCTCGAAATTCAAGGACAAGGCACAAGGACGGGGGAAAGACTCACACAAACAAATAAGGATACGACTCCCGCATCTCATCCTCGCGCTCCCAAGACGCCTCGCCGCCAGAATGACGCTGCCAGACCACCTTAACTAGAGGAATAACCTTGTTCCGCAGGCGCTGCTCTCGCCGATCCTCAATGCGAACAGGAAACTCCGGAAGGGATAGATCTGGGGTCACATCAGGCCAAACGGCATCCTCGAGAACATGAGAGTCATCGGGCATATACTTCCGAAGCATCGACACGTGGAACACATCATGCACGACGGAAAGCTCCGGAGGTAGCTGCAACTGATAAGCAACTTCCCCAATGCGCTTAACGATGGGAAAGGGACCAATGTAGCGGGGACTCAGCTTCCCACGCCTACCGAAGCGCATCACGCCCTTCATGGGAGACACTCTCAAGAAAACTCGATCTCCCACGGCAAAGCTGAGGGGTCGCCTCCTCCGATCGGCACAACTCTTCTACCGACTCTGAGCTGCCAACATCTTCTGCCGAACGAGATGCACCACCTCAACACACTGCTGCACCAAATCTGGTCCGGTCAAGGCACGCTCGCCCACCTCGAACCAATCAAGCGGAGTCCGACAAGGTCGTCCATACAACGCCTCATAGGGAGCCATACCAATGCTCGAATGATAGCTGTTGTTGTAGGCAAACTCCACTAATGGCAGATGGTGGGTCCAACTCCCCTGCCACTCCAAGCAACACGCTCGCACCATGTCCTCCAAAGTCTGGATGGTCCTCTCAGACTGACCGTCCGACTGAGGATGATAGGCCGAGCTGAATGCCAACTCGGTGCCTAGAGCCTTCTGGAAGCTCCTCCAGAATCCAGAAGTGAAACGGGGGTCACGATCCGATACAATGGAGATAGGAACTCCATGCAACGGGACGATCCGCTCCACATACAACCGAGCCAAACGCTGTACGCTCCAACTGACTTTGACCGGCAGCAACCGCGCCGTCTTCGTCAGTCTATCCACTAGCAACCAGATACTATCCTCCCCACTGGACGTCCTCGATAATCCAACCACAAAGTCAGTGGTCACATGGTCCCACTTCCAAGCAGGAACATCCAAGGGCTGAAGTGTGCCTCCTGGTCGCTGGTGCTCAGCTTTCACCTGCTGACAGGTCAAACACCTGGCCACAAATTCCGCAACATCTCTCTTCATGCCAGGCCACCAAAACTGCCTCTTCAGGTTCTGGTACATCTTAGCCGATCCGGGGTGCACGGCATACCGACTCCCATGAGCCTCACGCAAAACCGTACGCCGTACCTGCCCCTCGGCCGGAACGTACAACCTACCTCTGAATCTCACAGCTCCATCCTCACCAAACTCCACCTCGGCCATCGACAGAATACGGGGTAGCTCGGGGTCCGCTCGCTGGGCCTCAGTCACCTGTCGACGCACCGCGGGCGTGACAGTCAGACTCGCAAGGACAGCCGAACCCTGGTCCTGAGGGACCTTGAGCCTAAAAGTCATGGCCGGGACCTGCTCCCAAAGCTTCCACTTCCTCAACAACATCTGACTGATCGTTACCCTCCTGCTCAGAGCATCAGCCACGACGTTCATCCTGCCAGGCTGATAAGACAGAGTAACGTCATAATCCTTCATGTACTCCATCCATCTCCTCTGTCTGAGGTTAAGGTCCTTCTGCGTGAACACATACCTCAAACTCTGGTGATCAGTGAAGAGCTCAAACCGCTCGCCGTACAAATAATGCCTCCAAATCTTCAGAGCGAAGATCACCGCTGCCAACTCAAGATCATGAGTAGGGTAGTTCGCCTCATGTGGCTTCAACTGCCGCGACGCATACGCCACAACTCTCCCATGCTGCATCAACACAGCACCGAGGCCTACCCCGGAAGCATCTGTACACACCACGAACCCACCCGAGCCAGATGGCAACACCAAAACCGGAGCAGTGGTAAGCAATCTCTTCAGCTCCACGAAGCTCCGCTCACACTCCTCCGTCCAGACGAACTGCACCTCCTTCCGCGTAAGCCTGGTCATCGGGGCCGCAATACGAGAGAAATCCTGAATAAACCGCCGATAATAACCTGCAAGCCCCAAGAAACTCCGAATCTCCGTGACAGAACTCGGCCTCGGCCACTGCACCACCGCCTCGACCTTGGCCGGGTCCACGGAAACACCATCACCAGAAATAACATGTCCCAGAAAGTGCACCTCTCGGAGCCAGAACTCGCACTTGCTGTATTTGGCATACAACTGGTGATCGCGCAGGGTCTGCAATACCGCTCTCAAATGTTGTACATGCTCCTCAGCAGACTGCGAATACACGAGGATATCGTCCACAAACACGACCACAAACTGGTCCAAGTACGGACGAAACACCCTATGCATCAAGTCCATGAATGCTGCGGGGGCATTGGTGAGCCCGAACGGCATCACCAAGAACTCATAATGCCCATACCTCGATCGGAACGCCGTCTTCTCCACGTCTGACTCTCGAATCCGCAGCTGGTAATAACCCGATCTCAAATCGATCCTCGAAAACACCTGGGCCGACTGAAGCTGATCGAACAAGTCATCAATCCGTGGCAACGGATACCTGTTCTTGACAGTCACCTGGTTTAACTGACGGTAGTCGATGCACAGCCTCAAACTACCATCCTTCTTCTTCACAAACAATACCGGCGCACCCCACGGGGAATAACTAGGATGAATATACCCCTTGGCCAGCAACTCCTGCAACTGCGCCTTCAGCTCTCGCAACTCAGCAGGCGCCATCCGATAAGGGGCCTTCGACATAGGCGCCGTACCCGGCACCACCTCAATCACGAAATCAATCTCTCGCTGCGGTGGCATCCCTGGTAGCTCCTCGGGGAAAACATCAGGAAACTCGCACACGACATGAATGTCCTCTACCTCAGGACCCTGCCGCTCAACCAAAACCACGGATGCGAGAAAACCCTGACAACCTGCATCAAGCAAACGACGTGCACGAAAAGCCGAAATAAGCAAGCGGGAAGAGGAAGACCGAATACCTTGGAAATAGAAGGTGGGTCCACGGGGCTGTCGGAAGTAGACCTTCTTCGAGCCACAATCCACCAAGGCATGATGAGCCTCGAGCCAATCCATGCCCAAAATCACATCGAAGTCCTGAAGCGGTAACGCGTAGAGTCTAACCGGCAAGTTCCGCCCTTCCACCCACACAGGTACCTTCTCAAAGCAGTACGGGGTGATCATGAAGTCACCGGTAGGCAACTCTACCGCCAAGTCACAGGACACCTCGGTCACCGGGTCCTCCACGCTCTGAGCGAAAACCTCCGAGATGAACGAATGAGAAGCACCTGAATCAAACAAAACACGAGCCGCACAACCCAAAATCGAGAGAGTACCTTCCACCAAATGCGATGCCTCAGCCTCCGCCCTGGTCAGATGAGTCACTCTACCTCGGGATCTCTGCCCACCCATAGTAGCTGACCGTGCCAACTGAGGGAACTGTCCCTGCTGCTGGTACTGCTGCGGCTGTGCTGACGACTGCTGGGGCCGAAACTGCTGCTGCTGCTGAAACTCGTGCGGCTGGCGCGGTCTCTGCGGACAGTCACGTGCCATGTGCCCTGGCTGGTCGCACCTGAAGCAAATCACGGGCGCCGAACACGGTCTGCCTGGATGAGAACCACCGCACCTGGGACAGCCATCTCGCGAACCGGTCATCGAACTCTGACGCTGAAAAGCCGCAGGCTGCTGAACACTGCCCAACGACTCCTGCCCCGACTCCTTACGATCCTGACGCCTCTTGCTAAAACCAGCTTCCTTAAGCAACTTCTTAAGCTTCGACTTGAAGGATGAACCTGGCGCCGGAGCCGCAGTCTGTGTCGCCACTGATCCACCTGCTGAGAGCTGGGCGGTACTCTGCTGCTGCATCCCTGTCGGCTGGTTGAAATCTGCCTGCACCTGACTAGCACTGCTCGGCCCTCGAACCTTCTGCAAATCTCTCTCCAGCGCCGCTGCTGCCTTACATGCCGCATCCAAACTGGTCAAACCCGACGCAAGAAGATGATGCCTCAACTCTAGCCTCAGACCACTAACAAACTGATCAGTCTTCACCTCCTCGTCCGCCATGATATGAGGAGCATAACGGCCCAACTCGATAAACCTGGCATGGTACTCCATCACCGTCATGTCACCTTGAGTCAGCTCCATGAACTCTCGCAACCTCTGCGACCTGACAAAGGACGGACAGAAGGCTCGCTCGAAAGCCGTGACGAACTCCGGCCATGCAATCTGCCGAAGAGGACGAGATCGGAACACTGAACCCCACTCCGATGTCCACCAAGTACGGGCCGATCCCTGAAGACGATGAGTGGCCAGCGCCACCTGCTCCTCCTCGGGGCACTCCATCGCACTGAAAATCCGCTGCACATCATCCAGCCACTCTCTGGCCACCTCAGGATCCGACTGCCCACCAAAAGAAGGAGGCTGATACAGCAAAAACTCCTTCAGCACGCGACCGCGACCACCTCGAGCCTGATCCTCACCAGCTTCGCCACCCTGCTGCTGACCTCCCTGCCGCTGCTGAAACACATACTCAAACATGCCTCGAAAGAAATCATCCATCCCTGGAGCTCTCGCATCTCTAGATACACCCTCAGAAATCGAAGCCCTGCTCTGCTCCTCTGGACCACCACTAGACTCTCCCTGCTGGGCACGAGTCCTCCTCCGTGGCGCCATAACACCTGGCATCAAAAGCACCGGAAATCAATAAAACACACGACCCTAAGCCAGTCGCCGACTGTACAGGACATTCATGGACCTTATGGACCACTGCAATTCGTTCCAAGTTCCGATATACCTCCACAACCTCGCTCTGATACCAGCTGTGACGACCCGAGGATCCGAGTACCGGAAAGGAACCGGCGCGTCTCGAATCTCGGCCCGCCAACCCACGAGCCCGAAGACTCGGAAGGGTAGAAAGGAGTGGTGTGGGGTATAAGAGAAGCTGCAACGTCCACAGAGATAGCACAATAATCAAAAGGAAATGCACATAATAATAAATAATTCAAACTGCTACAAGGTCCACAGTGTCTCATGTCCAAAGAAAGTACAGTCAACAGGAAAGAAAGTACAACTACACGGGGCATCCCCCGGCGTACAACAACACGGGGCATTCCCCGGAGTACAACTACGCGGGGCATCCCCCGGCTCTGGCAGACTGGCAACTAACCCTGGCTAGAAGAACCACGCTGAAACTCGGCCGCGCCTCCCGTCGACCCCGCCTCACCTGAAGAGCAGGGGTGAGCCTCATCTCATTGGCCCAGTAGGGATCCCGCGAATCCCTACCTCGCACGAAAAACGAGGAAGAAGAAGACAACCCTACCCACCAAGAGTACGGTAGAACCAACAAGCTAAAGTAAATAAACGGAAAAGTCGCCTACTCTAACGGTACCGTAGTACGGAACCTCGGTCCAACAAAACACGAGTCCACGCCTGCCAGTGAACAGGAGCACCATCCACAAGAAGAACGACCGGATGCGTCCCCTGACGTCTTACACCGCGTCACAAGTGTCTAGCTACAACGCCCCGGGCGTGAGACTCAGACACGCAACAAGTACCACAACAAGGACTAGCTGGGGTCGCACTCGTCAGTGCGTGCCCTAAGCCCCCAACTACGTGTGCACACACAGACCAACTGCTCTAGGTCGGGTCCTCTAGCTGGTTTTCCCCCCCACCGGACTCTGGTGGCAAAGGCAAGGGGCCCTACGGTAACCAGCCTAAAAACCGCGTCACACTGGGTCTCGCTCTCCACCACTCCCAGGTGGGTCCGCACACGCGTGCGCAGAAAGCTACGACTAGTGGACAGGTCACTGGAAGTAAGGACTAACCCACAGAAATCACCGACCAAACACTAGCACGGACTCACGATGATCATACGATAGGCATAGATGCCGGGGACATGCATGAGGTCCAACAGTCCCTCAAGTCACGCGGCACCCCTACCGAGGTAACTCACTCTCCGGGGAACCCCGGGCGCCCCTGTGGCCCTCACTGGGTGCCCACGGCATCCCTAGGGCCACACGCCACAACCGGGTCCGCAACTCACCCAACCGGAGGTCACGCTATCCACAAAACACGGTTCGGGGAAGGGGATGGTCGCGCTAGGTATCCCTAGCGCGACACCGAAGAACGCGCTAGTTTTGGGTAGCGCGATCTGGACATCGCGCTACCTGAACCAGGCGCGTTCCCCACCGCCTTACTGTTCGTCTTCTCAGACGGACACGCTCGGACGACATGGCGCGTTCATCAAGAACGCGCCACTGGACTATAGCGCGCCAACGGGCCGAGCCCGGTTTCGCGAAACACGCCCAAAAATGTAGATCCACGCCCATTCACCACTCCTGGTGAAGGGAAAAAAATGGGGAATCACCCCACAACACCCTAGCATGCATCTAGGACCCCCAAATCGATTAAAAACCTCACGAATCGACGGATCCGGCGCTCAAACCCCAAACATGGAAATAACCCTCCCGGCATGAATCTAGTCCCTCTCGACCTCTCCACGGCCTAGAAATCACGGGGAATGCTAGAAAGAGGGTAAGGATTCGTCCCCCTACCTCAAGGAAGCTCGAAATCCACCGAAACACCGCCGAAATCAAAGATGAAGCTTTTACTCCCACGAACGCCCCGCCTCTCGCCGCGAAAAGCACGCCACCGGGACCGCCTTGCCGCCGCCGCCGCTGCCACGCCGTTGCCGGAGTGAGGGGGGCCGCGTCTCGGTCGCTCGGGGGGAAGAAGATCGGCCGCGGGGGAGGGGGAGCTCTCACGGTGAAGGAAGGAGGAAGAAGAAGAAAAGAAAAGGTAAAAAGGAAAAAGAAAAAGAATTGATATATAAGGAAAATCCGGAAAATCGGAAAAATCCCGAAAAATAGAAAAGTACACCTGCTCGACCGTCTCGACGCGCTGATCGCAACGGTACCACTCGCGGGCTGGTGAACGACCCGGTTCACCCGCTACAGGGTTCCGAAGGATTCGCCGAAACCCGTACGCGGAAATCGGAAAACGCGCACGGAAAAGCCACGGACACACTCTGGGCCTCCGAAACGACTCCGGATCGCGCCGATCCGAACACGAAAGATGTCCGAAATGAAATTTCGGACACAACAGGGTCAGACACTCCGAAAAACCAGATCCGAGACCCATAACGAAGGATCCGAAAGATCCGGGACATCACACCACATTTTCTGGAAGGCTTCCTTACGCTTTTGAGACTGATCGGGGGGGATGTGTTGCTTTTGAAACATCCTGGCCATCCGCTCAGTCATGAATGCCAGACCCTGGATGGGAACTGGCGGGTTGCTTATACCTTCGGGGAGGCTGCAGTCTGTGTCTTCCCGAGTAGGGTGCTCTTCAGCCATATAGAACAAGATGCTAGGTCCATCTTCATGTGTCACCTCCCAAGTTTTGAAAGGCTCGACAGTAGGGTTATCAAGGCCGGGAGTTGGCTTGGTAAGGCCATCTGGGATTTCAATATGATTGTGCCGCCGAGCGACCCGCACTTCATTAGCTTTAGGGTATAATGTTGGGGGTGCTGTTCTGCTCACGTCCCCGGATGCTGTGATATGGGAGACCACCTTGGGTTTGACATATCCGCGCGGCGGTGGTGGATACCAACTGCTTCCGGATGTGCTTCTGGATGCCCCCGCAGGGGTCTTAGCTTCTGAGGTCTTCTGAGAAGGCCCCGTATATAGGTTGGCATCCGCCAAATGACATTCGAACACCTCGAATGGGTGGGGGTCCGCAAATATACTCTCCTCCTTCCCTTGGAGACTGTACATGATGCATTGGTGGAGCGTTGAGGGCACCACCATATTTTCATGCAGCCATGGGCGGCCGAGTAATGCCTTGTACGAGGTGCGGGAGTCAATGACATGGAACTGCACCGTCGTAGTAAAATCTGCTAAGGTGAGGGTGAACTCCGCCACCCCCATTGACACTTCACACTTTTGATTGAAGCCGGCGATACGCATATCCCCGACTTTCTCGAGATGCACGTTAAAGTGGTGCCTCTCGTATATTCTATAAGGCAGGATGTTGACCGCTGCACTAGGATCAACAAAAATCATGTTCAGCTCCCTTCCATTCAGGTGCCCCTTCATATACAGCGGCATGTTGTGGCTGATGGTGGGAAGCAGCATATCGTCTGGAGTGAAGGTCATGCTAGCCTCCGGCATCGCTTCAGCCAGACATGTCTCAAAATAAGCAGGCGTCTGGAGAGCAGTAACAATCACCTGTCGAGTCTCTTCACTGAAAGAAAGAATCTCCCAGATTGTAAATCGAGCAGGGAGCTTCTTGAGTAGCTTCATTATTTGGCTCCCAGCTCGGACAATGGAGAGCTTCATCTCTTCAGCCCATCTGGGCTTGGAGAGGTTTTGATTTGCGGGCCCTGAGGGACCTTGATGGGAATCAAGCCAGCTGCCAGGCCGAAGCGACTCGAGGAAACTACCTGGCCCAGGGATGAACGCGCTAGGTGTCCCTAGCGTGACTTGAAGAAGGCGCTAGGTGTCCCTAGCGCGATCTCAGACAGAAACGGGGCTACAGATGGTCCAACTTCCCGGCGCTGAACTCCTCAAAGTCTTCAATGTCTGTTGTCTTCCATGGTTGTAAATCGACGTGTTAGCGTCGTTTTGTCTTCCCCTTTCCCTATATATGTACCCCCTTTCGTTTGATTAAGGAATTGAAGCATGAATCTATGAGAGTTTGATTGAGTGTAGCCCCATGGCTATCTTCCCCAATCTTTGGAAACCCCCTTCATCCGTCCCTCTATGGGTGCGAGGCCCAATTCTATTCCCCTGACCCTCTCTATTTCCCCTTCAATGGAGGATGATCGAAGCCACGGATGCATCGGCTCTAAGACGGGGTCGAGTGTGAGGCTCCATTCGGAGCTTCGTTCGTCTTCCAACCAACGATTCCACTTCCCCACCACCGCCAAGATGTTGTTAAGGTCAGGATGGAGCTCGTCTGCACCGTACCTGCGAAGGGTTCGAGTGAGAGGCCCCAGCCAAGCTTTCTCACAACCCTAGCATCATCTACACCCACCTTCCTTCCCCGCCGCTCACCCCACATCCACCTTTCCAAAAGTTATCCTAGCTAGTATTAGGTTGGTTTGATTTCATTTTAAGCGTTCCCAGTGTGTTATCTATCCTCATGTGTGTTGTCCCCTTGTGTTTTGAACCCCCAAAGTCATCCACGGGAGCCCCAACATCGAGGTTCTTCGTTCAGCTGTTGTCTGAGAACGCGCGTAAACGATATAGCGCGTTCTTCAGAACGCGCGTAAAGGGTATAGCGCGACTATGAGCAGAAGGAAGAAGAAGACCCCCCACTTCCGTCCTGCATCAAATTGGTATCAGAGCTTAGGGAACCAGGCTGTTCCCACAGGCTGGGATCTTGAGCTACGAGGTTCGAGGGTGAACCTTTCCAGGTGGAGGGGTTTTGATGGGAATCAAGCCAGCTGCCAGGCCGAAGCGACTCGAAGAAACTACCTGGCCCACGGATGAACGCGCTAGGTGTCCCTAGCACGACCTGAAGAAGGTGCTAGGTGCCCCTAATGCGATCTCAGACAGAAACGGGGCTGCAGATGGTCCAACTTCCCGGCGCCGAACTCCTCAAAGTCTTCAATGTCTGCTATCTTCCATGGTTGTAAATCGACGTGTTAGCGTCGTTTTGTCTTCCCCTTTCCCTATATATGTACCCCCTTTCGTTTGATTAAGCAATCGAAGCATGAATCTATGAGAGTTTGATTGAGTGTAGCCCCATGGCTATCTTCCCCAATCTTTGGAAACCCCCTTCATCCGTCCCTCTATGGGTGCGAGGCCCAATTCTATTCCCCAGACCCTCTCTATTTCCCATTCAACGGAGGATGCTCGAAGCCACGGATGCATCGGCTCTGAGACGGGGTCGAGTGTGAGGCTCCATTCGGAGCTTCGTTCGTCTTCCAACCAACGATTCCACTTCCCCACCACCGCCAAGATGTTGTTAAGGTCAGGATGGAGCTCGGCTACACCGTACCTACGAAGGGTTCGAGTGAGAGGCCCCAGCCAAGCTTCCTCACGACCCTAGCATCATCTACACCCACCTTCCTTCCCCGTCGCTCACCCCACATCCACCTTCCCAAAAGTTATCCTAGCTAGTATTAGGTTGGTTTGATTTCATTTTAAGCATTCATAGTGTGTTATCTATCCTCCTGTGTGTTGTCCCCTTGTGTTTTGAACCCCTTGAGTCATCCACGGGAGCCCCAACTTGAGGTTCTTCGTTCTGCTGCTGTCTGAGAACGCGCGTAAACGATATAGCGCGTTCTTCAGAATGCGCGTAAAGGGTATAGCGCGACTATGAGCAGAAGGAAGAAGAAGACACCTAGCGACTTTGATGGGAATCAAGCCAGCTGCCAGGCCGAAGCGACTCGAGGAAACTACCTGGCCCAGGGATGAACGCGCTAGGTGTACCTAGCGCGACCTGAAGAAGGTGCTAGGTGTCCCTAGCGCGATCTCAGATAGAAACGGGGCTGTAGATGGTCCAACTTCCCTTGCGCCGAACTCCTCAAAGTCTTCAATGTCTGCTGTCTTCCATGGTTGTAAATCGACGTGTTAGCGTCATTTTGTCTTCCCCTTTCCCTATATATGTACCCCCTTTCGTTTGATTAAGGAATCGAAGCATGAATCTATGAGAGTTTGATTGAGTGTAGCCCCATGGCTATCTTCCCCAATCTTTGGAAACCCCCTTCATCCGTCCCTCTATGGGTGCGAGGCCCAATTCTATTCCCCTGACCCTCTCTATTTCCCCTTCAACGGAGGACGATCGAAGCCACGGATGCATCGGCTCTAAGACGGGGTCGAGTGTGAGGCTCCATTCGGAGCTTCGTTCATCTTCCAACCAACAATTCCACTTCCCCACCACCGTCAAGATGTTGTTAAGGTCAGGATGGAGCTCGGCTGCACCGTACCTGTGAAGGGTTCGGGTGAGAGGCCCCAGCCAAGCTTCCTCACGACCCTAGCATCATCTACACCCACCTTCCTTCCCCGCCGCTCACCCCACATCCACCTTCCCAAAAGTTATCCTAGCTAGTATTAGGTTGGTTTGATTTCATTTTAAGAGTTCCTAGTGTGTTATCTATCCTCCTGTGTGTTGTCCCCTTGTGTTTTGAACCCCCTGAGTCATCCACGGGAGCCCCAATGTCGAGGTTCTTCGTTCTGCTGTTGTCTGAGAACGCGCGTAAATGATATAGCGCGTTCTTCAGAACTTGCGTAAAGGGTATAGCGTGACTATGAGCAGAAGGAAGAAGAAGACCCCCCACTTCCGTCCCGCATCAAATTGGTATCAGAGCTTAGGGAACCAGGCTGTTCTCACAGGCTGGGATCTTGAGCTACGAGGTTCGAGGACGAACCTTTCCAAGTGGAGGGGTTTTGATGGGAATCAAGCCAGCTGCCAGGCTGAAGCGACTGGAGGAAACTACCTGGCCCAGGGATGAACGCGCTAGGTGTCCCTAGCGCGACCTGAAGAAGGCGCTAGGTGTCCCTAGCGCGATCTCAGATAGAAACGGGGCTGCAGATGGTCCAACTTCCCAGCGCCGAACTCCTCAAAGTCTTCAATGTCTGCTGTCTTCTGTGGTTGTAAATCGACGTGTTAGCGTCGTTTTGTCTTCCCCTTTCCCTATATATGTACCCCCCTTCGTTTGATTAAGCAATCGAAGCATGAATCTATGATAGTTTGATTGAGTGTAGCCCCATGGCTATCTTCCCCAATCTTTGGAAACCCCCTTCATCCGTCCCTCTATGGGTGCGAGGCCCAATTCTATTCCCCTGACCCTCTCTATTTCCCATTCAACGGAGGACGATCGAAGCCACGGATGCATCGGCTCTGAGACGGGGTCGAGTGTGAGGCCACATTTGGAGCTTCGTTCGTCTTCCAACCAACGATTCCACTTCCCCACCACCACCAAGATGTTGTTAAGGTCATGATGGAGCTCGGCTGCACCGTACCTGCGAAGGGTTCGGGTGAGAGGCCCCAGCCAAGCTTCCTCACGACCCTAGCATCATCTACACCCACCTTCCTTCCCCGCCGCTCACCCCACATCCACCTTCCCAAAAGTTATCCTAGCTACTATTAGGTTGGTATGATTTCATTTTAAGCGTTCCCAGTGTGTTATCTATCCTCCTGTGTGTTGTCCCCTTGTGTTTTGAACCCCCTGAGTCATCCACAGGAGCCCCAACGTCGAGGTTCTTCATTCTGCTGCTGTCTGAGAATGCGCGTAAACGATATAGCGCGTTCTTCATAACGCGCGTAAAGGGTATAGCGCGACTATGAGCAGAAGGAAGAAGAAGACCCCCCACTTCCGTCCCGCATCAGACCTGCTTCATCTTCCTCAGATTCGGCGCCCTTCTGGCTGGTACCGACTCCTGGGTTTTCTTTGTCAGCTGCTGCGGGGCAAGCTCCATCTGCATTTGGATCTTCGGCAGATTGTGCTAGCTGCGGGTGAACGTCGCCGGGTGTAGGGTTAGCCTCCTGGCAAGGCTGCTTCCCCTTGGACATCTTCATGAATTCAAGAAATGAAGGGACCCCCTTGCTCCCACTCTTGTTATACAGGCATGACGAAGGAGGGATTTGGACTCCCTTGACCTCCGGCAGAGGTGTCTTGTAGGGCTACTCCCCCCTGAACATGATGTTGTGGTTGGGTGGTGGCTGGCGCCCCCATTTTCGGCCTGACCGGGTGGCATGTGCAACAGTTGCAGCCTCGGCCTTGCCTCCCCCAGCATGGGGTGTGAAGCAAATTTCCTCTTCCTCCTCCTCTCCGGATAGGTTGAAAAGTGCTGATAGGGTATTGCAAGAGACAACCTGCACTTTATCGGCCTCAGCGGCCTTCCTTTTCTTCTTCTTTTGTTTCTTCTTCTTTTTTTGCTTCTGCGGGCGGGTGCCCCCAGAACAGACTGCCCTCTTTATCGGGTGCCGCTTCAGCTTCCTCCTCTTGTTCGAGTGAGAGCTGCTCTAATTCTTACCACGGGATGTGGTCCCGCACCAGCAAGGGCTTCACTTCGGGCTGCACGTATTCATCCAGCCCCTTAATGAGGTTTTGCAGTCAAAGGACCCCAGGATTGGTCTCCTTACTCACTGGCAGCGGAGTCTGTCTCCTCCGATTACGTGTACGTATCCTGATAGTTGTAGGTGGACTGATCCATACGGGTGCTACCACCGGCGGAGCAGGCCGGGGCGTAACGCCACGGATATGTGCCCCCTTTTTCTGGCGAGGTGCCCTCTTTTTCTTATGCTTCACAGGGGCCTGTTGCCATCCCTGCTGCTCTTTCACGGGCTCCAAGAAATGAGCTTCATAGGTGCTCCGCGTACTTGTTTCAGAGATCTCCTCGGGCAGTGCCTGGTATAGGGAGATCATGTTGGCTCCTGCCCTCCTCCGAGGGGCTTCATGTGGTTGAGGAGGGTCCACTTTGTACTCTCCCAGCTCGATTTCATTCTTCTTCACCATCCCTTCTATGATGTCCTTGAAAACATAGCAGTCTTCGATTGGATGTCCCAACATCTGGTGGTAGGGGCAGAATCTTGGACTGTCTTTTCTCTTTAGGTCCTCCGGCCTCCTTGGCTCTGGCAGGGTGACCATGCTATATTCCGTTACCCAGTCGAACAGAACCCGGGTCTTGTCCTTTGGAAATGAATAGGCCTTCTTCATCTTGTCCCTCAGCGAAGGACCTTCTTTGCCGTCTGGGGCTTCTGCAGGCTGTGGGGTGACTCCCTTCTTGCCTTCAGTTTTCTGTTGTTCGAACGCCTTTATGTCAAGAGCGTTCGCTTCTTTAGGCGACGAGCGCCGCTCCACCGCCTTGCCTTTCTGGGTCATGTTGGCAGCAGATGTAGGGGCAGGTCTCGCCAGGAAAGCTTCCACCTCGGCCACGACATTGTTCAATCGATCAAACGATCGTATTTCCATTCCGATCATCTTTTCCAGAACCTCCCTTCTGAGATTCTATTTGCATATTTGCACAGCGTCCTCCTGATGCGGGGGCCGCTTGCACCTCATTCCGAGGTTCCTCTACCTCTTGATATAATCGAGGGCTGTCTCATCGGCCCTCTTCTTTGTTGAGTAGAGTTTGGCCACTGTGACCTCCCTCTCTGTAACATGGAATCTTTCTCTGAACTTCTTCTGCATATCTGGCTAGTCGCTGATCGACCCGGCCGAGAGGCTAGAATACCATTCAAATACGAGCCCCGTCAGCGAGGACCCGAAAAACTTCAGCAGGTATGACTCGTCGGTGGCCAAGTCGCCCATGACAGTCATATAATAGGCTATGTGTTCTCTCGGGGATCCCTTCCCGTTGAATTTGTCAAACTTGGGCGGCTTGTTGATTCCTAGGGGAAGCCACCTAGCAGCATGGTGTTGCGGGTATGGCACTCGGTATGCATCGAACGTGACGTAGTCGCCTTCACCCCTTTTTGCGAGCTTCAACTCGATCATTCTTTCCACCATCATCTGGTTCATGACTGTAGGGTCAACCGGCTCTGGGTAGAAGTGTGTCGGCTGCAGGTACGGGGTGACCAGGGTGGTCGCCTGTGGAGGACGCGGCAGCGGGGGTGTCTGGTGCACTTGAGGGAGCTCCGATGGTTGCAGCGGCTGGAGCTGTGGTGGCCGCTATTGCATTGTCGCCATGCTTCGTTCTGACGACTAAGGCAGTGTGTAGAGTGGTGGAGGGCCGTCATGACGGACTGCTCCCCGGGATGATTCACCTTGGACTTCGGGTGGTTTGGAAGCTGAGGACTGTTCAGTTTTCTCCAACAACTGCTTCTTCAGCAAGTGTATCTCTTGCCGATATTTCTGAAGTAATATCAAGACTGATGGGTCTATAGTGGCTGTAGTGGGGATATGATGGGGCATCAAAGGCGATTTCCATACACGGGTGAAGTGTATTTGTGTGTTATGGCTTGTATAAGATTGTAATTGTGTAATTTCTTTCTTTTGGGCTCTTTGTAAGGCTTATATCAAGCCAATGGGCCATTTGTTATGTCAAGTCCAAGGCTAGGTTGTCATTAGTAGAGTCCATTAAGAGTGTTACTTCATATTGGGTCATTAGGTGTCTAATGGGTCACTAATGCACTTAAGGCCCAAATTGGGTTACACTCCCTCATGGGCCAACTAAGTGGGAAGGGTCCAAGTCTAGCATGGGCTTGTGGATGTTTCATGGCCCATGAAGAGGCCCTTGGCCCATGAAGGGGGGCGCCCCCTCTTTTGGCTCCATTAGGCTAGGTTGTTTAGTTTTTTTTTATTTCCTTCCTTTCTTTGACCACATGTTGTAAAAATTAGGAATTGGCTTCCTTTAAATATTGTATTTTGGAGGTTGGTCATACTTCATCCCAGCCCTTCAATCCACACCCCTAGATCCAAGGGTTGAGGTTGAGTTTGGTTGGCATCCTATATAAGGTTGTATTTTTCATATTGAATGAATTAATGAATGAAAAAAAAGCATTTTCCCCCAAGTGGATCTTGCGCCCCTCCCCTCTCTCTCCCTGGTTCCTCCACCCCCTCTCCCCTTTCTAGAGTGTAATCCCTTCCCCCTTGATCCCCTCCAGCATCTGAAGCAACTCCGGTGATCGCCGCCGCCATCGTCTCGCCGCCGACGCGTCGTCGCCAACGGTTTCGGTGTTCTGTCCACTCAGGATAGAACCTTCTTCTCCGAATTCCTGCTACCACTCCCTTCATCTTCTGAAGCTCAAAATTTCAGGGTTGGTTCCCCTCTAGAACCCTTATCCCCACAAAAAAAAATCACGTCAAAATTCATCCTTTAGCTATTTTTTGATTTTCGTCCAAGTCCAAGTTCCAGATTTGTCCTGGTTCTGTTTACTGTTCATCAGCTCTGAGTCTACCCCATTCGAACCATCTTTTGATTTTTTTTTGGGACGTCCAAAATTACTGGGAGTTCTGTCCACATCCCTCTACCACCAGGAATTTTCTTAATTTTTGGTTCACCCTCCAAGTATTTTACAAAATTCGTCCAAGTTCCCAAGAACAGTCTACCCACAGTTTCCCAGATCCGACCCAGGTCTAGTAAACAAATCCCATAAAATCCATTTCTTCTCCAATAAAAAACTCAAAAATATTCCCGGATTCCTCTCTTAGAGACCTTCAACTTTGCTGAAGAAATCATTGCCAGATTCAGAGGTCTTCTCCCCGGTCAACGTCGATCTTCAGAGAAGATAGATCCTGCCCCTGCAGTTCTGGCCCGAATTCAGCAAGATTGTAAATTCAACAATCAGAAATACAGATCTGATTATTTTTTCTGAAGACCCCTACGTCGAAGTATTTTGAGTCCTCTTTCCAACGGCTCTAATTTCGTCACGTTCCGACGACGGGGCTGATCGCAGCAGCAGTTTCCTCCAAGTCGCGCGCCTGCAAACAGAAGTTCAGGTTTGTGGCCGAGTTCCCCGCGAGCGTCGTCCGAGGACCGCCCGGCGTCCGGTGGTCGTTCCAGCAGCTCGCCATCCCAGGGGAACGCTTCCCAAGTGTCTCCACAACAGAGGAGTCATCAGGCCCCACACGACCCCTCCGGTCAGCACGTGGGCCCCCACTAGCACGAGTACGTGTGAAGCCGAAGCATTGCCCGAAACCGCCCGTCAACCCGAAACTGGTCCTCCCGGGCCCGCTTGTGTCGCCCTTTACCTCCCTGCGTGGAGTGGGCTTAGTTGCATTGCTGTAACCATAATGTATTAAGTTCCCGGGGGTACGAGTTCCGGCCGAGTCCCATCTTCGCCACGCCGAGAGCGTGGAGGTATCGCCTTCACCCTTACACTTGGCGTTAGCTCAATTCTTTATATGCTTTATATGCCGCTGCTAGAGAGCATGTGTAGGGATACCTAGCTCGCCTTCAATTTATAATATCACTGCTGCGAGAGAGAGCGAAGCCGTCCCGTGACCCGATCCGGGCGCAAAAGAGAGCCAACCACCCTAGCTCATTGCCGGTTTCTCAACCGCGCACATCCGACGCTTCCCTCGTTAAGGGACGATCGCGAGCTTGTCGTGTCCGTGGTCCCGTCCCGCATCAATTTGGTATCAGAGCGAGTTGAGTCTAGGGTGTCTAAAGTCAAAAAAAAAAAAAAAGAGTGTCATTTACGTCTAGTCATTAGTCGGTTTAAGTCGAGTCTAGGATCATCATATTTTCAAAACAACAAAAAGAGTCATTTTTGGGTCGCATACATCCCTTTACTCGGTATATAAAAAGGTGTTGTCCGACCGTTAGGTTACGCCTATCGGGAAGGCCGCACACTTGTGCGAGTGACCTTCGGGTCGATTGTCTCCGCCGCATACCGAGTTTTGGTTAAGTCTAGGTGCATCATTTTGCATTATTGTGTTTTGCTTTAGTCGGTGTCTTCTAGTCGGTGTGTTTGCATGCCCACTCGTCGGGGTACTCAGTACTCACCCCCACCCCCACCTATGGCCAACCCACGGGATACCTCGGGAGACTTCCACTCCTTACAAGAGGCGATGATGGCCATTATGGCTAGGTTGGACCAATCCGATGCTAACTTTCGGACCTTCTCCGAGAATATGGATGGTCGCCTTAGGGCCATGGAGGGACGCATGGAGAACTCCGATAGGTCGGTCCAAGACCTCGTTGGGCGGTTAGATAGGATGTCACACGGGGACCCTCTTGGGGCAGCCCAAGGTCCACCCGCACCTCCTCCCGCGGGGGCCCAAGTCCAATCCGCTCCCATGGCCCAAGTCCAGGCCGCTCCCGCGGCCCAAAACCAGCCACCACTGGTTCCTCCACCCGCCCCTCCTCGGGTTCCCCAACTACCACACCGTGACCTTGGTCTCGAGGACTATGGGTCCGACAATGCCTACGAGGGGTATGGTCAACGCTGTCGTGGTTTTCAGCCACAACGAGATGAGGATGATGATCGGGTCCTTAAGACCGTGCGAGCGGATCCTCCCGCTTTTTACGGGTCTTTGGATCCGAAAGTCTACCTAGATTGGGAGTTTGGCATGGACCGTTATTTTGAATGGTATGATATGTCGGAGCGTCGAAGGGTCCGATTTGCCACCATGAAACTCATGGGGCAGGCACAAACCTATTGGAAGAATGTGGAGAGCCTGCTACTTCAGCGGCTAGAACCCCCGATCGACACATGGGCCGAGATGAAGAATAAACTTCGGCAAAAGTACCTTCCTCCCACATACCGCCAGCGACTCATCGATAGATGGCAAAGTCTTAGCCAGGGAGACCGGTCCGTCTCCGAATACATCGCGGAGTTTGATGAGTACTTTCTACGATGTGGTGTCACGGAGGAGAGTACCATGCCCGTGTCCCGCTTTCGACGTGGTTTGCGGCCACACTACCAGTATGAGCTTTTTCGCCGCAATGCCAAGACGTTGGAAGAGGCATATCAGGTTGCTCTCGAGATGGAGCAATTTGAGGGAGAGTTCGAGTCTAGCCATCTGTTGGGCCCCACCCCTCTCCGTAGTGCCGAGCCCCGTCACTCTATAGGCCCACATCAGCGGCCTCCCATGGCTCGACCTCAGGAGCCCACCCGTCAGGAGCACTTCGCTCCACGGCCTCGCCCTCCTCCACCCCGGGATCTATTTCCATCCCAACCACCGGCACCCTTTGCCCGTCCCCCAGCTCCTATAGCCCGTCCTCTGGCACCGGCACCCCCTCCACTCTTGTCCAAGGCACCTACACCTCCCCCATTGTTGCCTACACCCCCTACCCGGCGGGATGATAAGGGTAAGACCCCTCTTATCGGGGAGAGTAGTCGATCGCGAATACAGTGTTTCCACTGTCACGGGTATGGCCACATTGCTAGTGAGTGTCCCGCTCGCACCACCCTAGCCTTAGGTGTTGGCGGATCCGCACCTCCCGAGCTTGAGCATGTCGATTACGAGGCCGATGAGGCACTGGCCGATGAATACTATGCCATGGGGGAAGAGCTGGGCGACCCTTCGGCCGCCCAGGATATCGCCACCTAGTGGGCTTGATGCTACCACCTTAGTCTAGAGTCGTGCATGAGTCGGTGTGTTTTCTTTATGTGGTTTGTTTGTGTGGTGATTTTGAGTCGATTGTTTGCGTGGTTTGCATTCGTGTGTCTGTGCATGATGAGTCTGCATGTGTCTTGTGCAAGCTCGTTGTCGGTCTCTTACGAGTAAGAGGTGAGTGGACTCACTTGATGAGTATGGGATCGGTTTTACTTCTATATCCGGATCAGTCACCTATAGGGACTCAGCGGTGATTCCTAGTGAGTCTTCGAGCTGTCTCCTTCCTTTTGAGAGTGTCCCTTCGGAGTGAGCACCTTTAGCCATAGCAGTGCGCATATCGAGTATATATGGAATGAGCAGGTGCCGATCACTTGGAGTGGAGCATACCCGTGCTACTTAGCATGGTGACAGATCCGCCGGAGTACCAGAGCAGCCATACCCCTACTCGACGGGGTCAAGTTCCTCCCACCCGGGGAGAATTGATGGGGCATCAAAGGCGATTTCCATACACGGGTGAAGTGTATTTGTGTGTTATGGCTTGTATAAGATTGTAATTGTGTAATTTCTTTCTTTTGGGCTCTTTGTAAGGCTTATATCAAGCCAATGGGCCATTTGTTATGTCAAGTCCAAGGCTAGGTTGCCATTAGTAGAGTCCATTAAGAGTGTTACTTCATATTGGGTCATTAGGTGTCTAATGGGTCACTAATGCACTTAAGGCCCAAATTGGGTTACACTCCCTCATGGGCCAACTAAGTGGGAAGGGTCCAAGTCTAGCATGGGCTTGTGGATGTTTCATGGCCCATGAAGAGGCCCTTGGCCCATGAAGGGGGGCGCCCCCTCTTTTGGCTCCATTAGGCTAGGTTGTTTAGTTTTTTTTTATTTCCTTCCTTTCTTTGACCACATGTTGTAAAAATTAGGAATTGGCTTCCTTTAAATATTGTATTTTGGAGGTTGGTCATACTTCATCCCAGCCCTTCAATCCACACCCCTAGATCCAAGGGTTGAGGTTGAGTTTGGTTGGCATCCTATATAAGGTTGTATTTTTCATATTGAATGAATTAATGAATGAAAAAAAGCATTTGCCCCCAAGTGGATCTTGCGCCCCTCCCCTCTCTCTCCCTGGTTCCTCCACCCCCTCTCCCCTTTCTAGAGTGTAATCCCTTCCCCCTTGATCCCCTCCAGCATCTAAAGCAACTCCGGTGATCGCCGCCGCCATCGTCTCGCCGCCGACGCGTCGTCGCCAACGGTTTCGGTGTTCTGTCCACTCAGGACAGAACCATCTTCTCCGAATTCCTGCTACCACTCCCTTCATCTTCTGAAGCTCAAAATTTCAGGGTTGGTTCCCCTCTAGAACCCTTATCCCCACAAAAAAAAAATCACGTCAAAATTCATCCTTTAGCTATTTTTTGATTTTCGTCCAAGTCCAAGTTCCAGATCTGTCCTGGTTCTGTTTACTGTTCATCAGCTCTAAGTCTACCCCATTCGAACCATCTTTTGATTTTTTTTTGGAACGTCCAAAATTACTGGGAGTTCTGTCCACATCCCTCTACCACCAGGAATTTTCTTAATTTTTGGTTCACCCTCCAAGTATTTTACAAAATTCGTCCAAGTTCCCAAGAACAGTCTGCCCACAGTTTCCCAGATCCGACCCAGGCCTAGTAAACAAATCCCAGAAAATCCATTTCTTCTCCAATAAAAAACCCAAAAATTGTCCCGGATTCCTCTCTCAGAGACCTTCAACTTTGCTGAAGAAATCATTGCCAGATTCAGAGGTCTTCTCCCCGGTCAACGTCGATCTTCAGAGAAGATAGATCTTGCCCCTGCAGTTCTGGCCCGAATTCAGCAAGATTGTAAATTCAACAATCAGAAATACAGATCTGATTATTTTTTCTGAAGACCCCTACGTCGAAGTATTTTGAGTCCTCTTTCCAACGGCTCTAATTTCGTCGCGTTCCGACGACGGCGCTGATTGCAGCAGCAGTTTCCTCCAAGTCGCGCGCCTGCAAACAGAAGTTCAGGTTTGTGGCCGAGTTCCCCGCGAGCGTCGTCCGAGGACCGCCCGGCATCCGGTGGTCGTTCCAGCAGCTCGCCATCCCAGGGGAACGCTTCCCAAGTGTCTCCACAACAGAGGAGTCATCAGGCCCCACACGACCCCTCTGGTCAGCACGTGGGCCCCCACTAGCACGAGTACGCGTGAAGCCGAAGCATTGCCCGAAACCGCCCGTCAACCCGAAACTGGTCCTCCCGGGCCCGCTTGTGTCACCCTTTACCTCCCTGCGTGGAGTGGGCTTAGTTGCATTGCTGTAACCATAATGTATTAAGTTCCCGGGGGTACGAGTTCCGGCCGGGTCCCATCTTCGCCACGCCGAGAGCGTGGAGGTATCGCCTTCACCCTTACACTTGGCGTTAGCTCAATTCTTTATATGCTTTATATGCCGCTGCTAGAGAGCATGTGTAGGGATACCTAACTCGCCTTCAATTTATAATATCACTGCTGCGAGAGAGAGCGAAGCCGTCCCGTGACCCGATCCGGGCGCAAAAGAGAGCCAACCACCCTAGATCATTGCCGGTTTCTCAACCGCGCACATCCGACGCTTCCCTCGTTAAGGGACGATCGCGAGCTTGTCGTGTCCGTGGTCCCGTCCCGCATCAGGATAACTTCTACTGTCTCCCCGGACGTACCCTCGGGTAGGATGTCGAGGGGGACGTCATCTTCTTCCTCTGCCGTCACCACATTGGCGGTCAGGACGGGGGCCTTATCATCCCACTGGTGGTAGACCTGGGGTTCTTTTCCTTTAGTCATCATCAGAAGCTCCCTTGCTGCTTCCATCCTCCGAGTGCTAAGCCCTGGCCTTGCGGCCAACTGAGCCAATTCTCGGGGATCTTCGGGAAGCCCCCCATATCGGTTGGATATACCAGCCATGTTACAGGTGAAGACCTGCACCCTTCTCCTTTGTCGATGGACCCTCCTTTTGGCTTGATGCGGGAAGGTCAACCTCTCGAACACAGAAGTTCTTCTTGTTTTTTTCCGCTTGGGGACGGCTTCATCGGCTTCGATCTTGAGGCCGTTGTCATATCCATTGTCGTCGACTGACGACACCATCATTCTTTCTCCTACATCTTCTTCATCTGCCATTGATAGGCAGTAGTCTTCATTAGCGGCGGCCGCTTGCATCAGCCGTTGTTGCCCAAGCGAGGGGTTATCTAACCCTCGAAAATAGTTTCTGACCAGACATGTCATCTCTTCTCGACCCCGCTCTTGATGTAACATGGGGGATGATTGTCGACCTCCCGAAGGAGGGATAAAAGCTAGCCGAGCTCTGTCGGCAGGTTGTTGGAATCTTCATCCCACAACTGGGACGTTGGCTTGACGGACAGCAGCCCGGAAACTTTTACGGCGCGGAGGATCCGTAACCACATCTTCTTCTTTCTTCGGGGGCAAGCCCCTTTCTTTTCTCTCTTCCGCCCCGTCATACACAGGATGGCGGCGGATAGGTGTTAGTTGATGGACAGGTTGGGCCCGCTTGGGAACCCACACCTGTTTGAACTTTCTTGACCTGGGGGCTGACCTTCTTTGGCCATAGTGGCCGATTTCTTCTCTTTCTGCCCTCCTTCCAGCGAGGGCCTGATATGTGTTGTGGACAAGGATGATGGGGATGACTCGGTCCAGAACTATCCGCGTGTTGCGTCCGTTGAGGAAGACGCGCATGCCACCAACCATCATAGACTTGCCGGATTGGGAGAGAGTTCCAGCAATCACAGCAGCACTCCTTTGGACTTGCCGACGTTGACGTCCTCCAGGGTGCTTGTTGACAATATTGGGGCGGGCCCCATGGATAGCATGGTGCACCAAGTAGTTGGTGACCAGGGTTGGACTCTTGAACGAGTCATGGCAGGATCGGGCCTTCAGGGGCTCCATATTCTTCGTAGCTCCCTCGACAGGCTCCGAGGGTTCCACTTCCAGCATATCCACAAAGGCTAACCCCAAGAAGTTGGGGAAGCCAACAGCGGCAGGGAAGCTGCCGAACTCCATAGGCACCGCCAGGTACCCTTGCGCATGACCAGCAACAATCGAAGGACCGAAGCCGACGCCAGTCAATCCAGTTGTTATCATCGTTCGCCTGCAAAGACAAACAAGCCAACGATCAGTAGCCTTTGAGAGGGCCTCGAAGCCCAAGTATCTCGGCAAAGAGATGAAAGGTGACACTCGTCCCACCGGGCGTGCCAGACTGTTTGCGATCGTTTTGTTTGGATGATCTACCCGGGGGTATTTTATTATGTAAGTCCCTGACTGTTTGGGACGGGATTTCTTTCACGCGTCGATCAACCAATTAACTGACTGGCAATTAACTGACTTATTGACTGCGTGGGCGTGCCAGTCACGTACGTGACAAGTTTATTATGCGCTCATTCTGACCCGTGTCGGACGATAGTGAGGTTCGGTTGGGACCAGCAGTCCACCATACCATAAAGGCTATGGCGTTAATTACATCCCCCGCGAGGAGGGAAAACCTTTGATTAATTGCCGAGATAGTGGGCAGTCGAGGCCGGAATAAAAGATGCGATGTTATGGACATGACGAGATCATGTGAGATGTATTTATCTATCATGCAAGAGGGACATGGCTCATTGAATTGGAGACCCTTGGTACGTGGCGGAGGACGTAGGTCCAAAGACCACCATTGCGCATAGCGGAGACTTCCAATCAGGCGTAACCCGGCCTTCTGTCAACGCCGTTTGATATACCCAAGGGTCTATGCAAGCATGCATATATGATGTTGATGACTATGCTAAGCATAGTAATTGAGTCGTGAAAATGAGCAGTGCTCAATCACATTCATTAATCCCCGTCAAAAGGGAGGAGAAACGGTAACACAAGCGTGACAACGAAAGCAAAGTACTAATACACATGATAGCCAACATGATAGAAAGGTTATTCGGGGCCTGAACAGCCCTTGTCTCATTCAATCTATTGCTAATTAGGGTTGCCAATCTCGACCATGGGAGGCTAGGATTGCCCCGAGAGCGAGCAAGGGATTAGAACGGCATAACAATTTGAAACGGCGTGATCGCACGAGAGATAGCTTCCACGGTGCGGTAAAACGTAGGTAAAGAGACTAATCCGGCACGGCCAAACGTAGGCAAAGGGGCTAGTCCGGTGCGGCCATGACAACTAGGTAATATGGCGCGAAGGGCACGGGGCGCGTCGGGAAAGTGCCAAATAAAAACCGGAAGTCATGAATCTAGTGTTAATCCGGCGCGGGGGGGTACCGCGCCGTATTAAGGCACGCCGGATTAGGGCCGCGCCGTTTTAGCTTATTTTTTGATGAATTTAGAAACCATTCAACTTGTTGGAATGTTTTTGAAGGTTTAAAGGTTCAATTGGGCTTATTGCCTGTTAAAATAAAGTCCAAGGCTCTTAAGGAGTAGAGTCATAAGCCAGGGCGAGGTTCAAACTCGAGCACTGGGGTTCCTGGACCCAGAATGATTATTTGATTATGGCCAGTTCCACATAAACGAATGTATGTCCAAATCCTGCCAAAAAATTGGGCAGCATCTCCCCTGAACCTGAAAGGTTGCAGGAAAGGAACGGGGTCATGCTCACTTATGGAGTAAGCCCCTAAACCGCCAGTCTGCATGGTGGCAGCCAGCAAATTCCCAACGGATAGGATACCCCGAGGACTAGCCTACGAGGGGCACCAAAGCTCCGTGGGTGAGGGTAGAGGGATGAGGCATATGATAATGGAAGCAGCACCCCGAGGACTAGCCTGCGAGGGGTAGGCAACCCACAGCCTATAACACATCCCTTAGAGAGAATGACCATTAGGGAGGGAAGCTCCGAGGACTAGCCTGCTAGGAGCACACCTCCCTTGGTCACCATCGGGCCTCCAAATTGCTGAGGCTAAGACTGTTGGGTTGAAAACCCTGTTATTATCCGTTGTGGCCTTAAGGGAGCATCTACCATTGAGAAGTAGAGCCCTCGATCACCCAGCAGCCCCGTGAAACAATGGGGAATGCCCCCCTCCCCGGATGATTAAGGTAAAACCGGTAGAATCTCAGGACGGCTCAACGGAAGCAGACCAGAAACCAGTGAAGTGGGGGGCCTTCGGTGTAGGCAGACTGCCAGACGCAGGGTTGAGGCATCGATGCTGGCATGATCGGGCTAACATACCCTGAAGAACAGGCAATTGGCCACGACACAGAGGGATAGTTAATGCATAGATGAGATGAGCGAACTGTAGAAGCATATGCTTGAACAACTAGAACGCCACACTCAGACTGTAGACTCTGCCATCCCGGAGGCGACTCCCACCCCCATGAGCAACAGAACAGTGCAAAGGGGGAGAATTAAGGGAAGTTAGGCCCCGTATCACAGCGGGAAGAAGCATGTGCATGAGCACAGCTCTGTCCACAGGAGGGATGCAAAGATCGTCAAACGAAACGTAGAAACGTCCGATGGGAAGGACCTGGGGAGGGGTCATTTCTGTAGCCCGTGGTAGCCCAAGGCATGTTCGAAGCCGAGGAAATCAGGTTCGGAAAGAAGGAAGAAGCAAACGCGTAAGTGAGAAAACACACAGATGCACGGGCTGAGATAGCAATGGCAAGGGGAGACACAGCGTTGAGCGCTCAATCATCCAGTACACACACATAACATTATCACCCTATGAACAGGGGGCTAACAAATGGATTAACGACGCCGGCACCGCCGTCTGGTCGTCGTTCACTAGTTACAGAGGGCTTTACAGAGGAAGAACAAATGAAAATAGATGGCGAGGAGGGGGGAAGGATTGGCTCATATCATCGCCATCCTTCACCCCTCTCGCTTACATTCGTCGGAGAGAAAGCAAAAAAAAGTGGAGCAGAAGAAAGACGACTCGGGCACCCACCTATTCTAGAAAACAGAGTGTCGGAACGCCTCCTTCCTCTCTCACTCCGAAGGACTTCAGATAAGGACGAGAGACGACGACTGGGGAACTCTCTGAGAGACTCTGCTTCTTTCGAAAGAAATAAACCCTTTCTCCCTCGAAGATGACTGGCCCTCCTCCCTTTTTCTTCTCCCTTTTCCTTTCTTAATCTCCCTCTTTTTCTATATCTGCCTCTCTTTTCTTGGCAATCAAACAACCATATATATATATAAACAGGCTTGAGATCTTGATCCGGCGTGGAGATTGGCGCGCCGGGGAAGGACCCCATACATCTTTTGCGCGCCAGAACAAGAGGGCGTCGGATAAGGGGGTCTTGCGAGCCGGAATGGGGGCGACGGACGGAGGCGCGCCGGTTTAGGGCGCGCCGTGCTAGCACCCTTCGCGCGTCATGAGTCGACCGATGAGTCCGGGGATGATTCCGGGGGTCACCGTGAACATTTATCTCGCCACTGCTCTTTGAAATCTCGGGGAGACTCCTTGTTGAAGCTCTCAGGCCGACGTACGGCCATTCTTGGAGCTTCCAATGACTTCGGTTTAATTACGTGGGTTTTCCGCTGACACGGCTCTTGGCACTATGATAAGTGCCGCTGGCTCGGTCTGGCTTGTGCTCAAAGCTCCTTACAGGGTGGGATAACACCCGGGGTAGTTCCGCCTGAGCTGGGTGATCATTCGGCCACTAAGGGGCCCATCTGGGCGGGAAGCCGCACCCGTGTCGGGTGATCGGGATCTCATGCCGACAGAGCTTTCGGTCCTCCGTTCTGGAGAGCCAAGGGGACTCTTTCATCTCAGGAGAGCCTTTCATGAGGTGGGTAGCCATTGGGTAGACCGTCATCCTTGGTCAGACAACGGGTGTAGTGTATGCGGCATGACGGAGTCGATGCCGGTTCATTGGGTAGGCTTGATCGCACTGCCGGTTGGTTGTGAGTTCATCTCGGCTCTCCTGAGGTGAAGTCCCCATGTTCATACGGGGTGACTCGAGGCTCTGGCAGCTTGAGAAGTCTTCAATATGTTGATCTTTATAGGCTTCCGTGCTTCAGCGGGCCGCATCATTCGTCTTTATGGCTTGATCGCCGACGATCACATTTTGGGTGCCAACAACTGCACATCGGTTTTTAAGGTGTTTCGGATGCAACGACGGAAGTCCTACGTCCACCCCTCACCAAACCCGATGAGACTTCACTCGGGGATAAATCCCCAAACAGAGACGACCCTCCAACCACACACGCAGGACGACACCTGCCCACACACATACGGGGATGCACCCCAACACACACACACACACACACATGGAGATGAGGTCTCCAACACTATCCAACATGCGGATCAACAATACACACACACGCTGCGACAGATGCAGCACTCCACACACTAAAAAGACCTGATCTAAATAGATCCACACGCACACACGTAGATCTAGGAGGACCTACGCACACACGAATGGAACACCATGATAACTACACACAAACACGGATCTAACAACGATCCACACACACAAGTTCGCAGTTTATTAGGAACACAAATATAACACCCAAAACACAAAGGCAATGAGGCACAGTTTAGAAAACTCCTGATTTGGCTTCCCTTTGAACATATGCTGCTAATCTTTGAACGTGGCTTCAATCTTCACTTGAACAAAGCTTGAAAGACTTCATATGGATCTTGAGAAATAATATTCTTTCACCTTTTAGCAGCCTTTTCTCGAATCGGTGCTTGCTTGCTTCTTCTTCTTTCCCCCTTGGGCAATCTTCCTTTGAATCCTTGCTTGCTTGCTTCTTCACTTCCTTGGAGGTTGCTAGCTTCAGCTTTGGCTTGAAACACCTTGGAGATGGATGAAGAACTTACTAAATGGAGTATGTTTGCAAGAGTTCCCGCAACCTTCTTCTTGCCTTGATAGCCTCCCTCTTGATCTCTCTTTGTTGGTTGCTTGCTTCTTCACTTGAATGGGGGTATATTGGCTTCAGATTTACCTTCAATGTGTTGAGGAAGGATGAAGAACTTCAGCTCGAAGCACTATTCATGGAGGTGCTACAGTACCCGTGAATCTCCTCTACTAGCCTCCCTTGATCTCTCTTGATCCCCTTGAAGCATTAGGGTTTCTAACCCTCTTGTATGTGTTTTATAGCATTTGAATGGTCTATAGAAACCCCCAAGACCAGATCCACATTTTGTGGGTGATTGGGTGACTTTAGGATTAAAGAAATCCATGGAGAATGGCTCTTCTCGAAGTGGAAAACAAAGTCAACATATGTTGGCTCGGGGCTGGCGGTCGACCTATGGAAGCTGACGGTCGACTGCTACTGAGAAACCTGTAGAAATTTGATCCCTGAAATTTTAGGTCGACCTAGGGCGGTCGACCGCTGCTGTCGGTCGACCTGGGGCAGTCGACCGCTAGTTCTACAGTATGAGACTTTTCGCGTTTGGCGATTCTGGTTGACCGGAATGACCTAGTCCTGTAAAGTTTGTTGAACTCCCTCCTCATGTATTATGTCTTATGGATTTTGATGATAACCAAATGAATTTATATGAACTGAAAATGAGCTTTGGAAGTGATCACATCACATAAGGATTTGGCGTCTAGAAGGCTCAAGAACATCATCTCTAGGGTAAGTGTTTTGATTTGAATTTGGACGAAGAATCTAATTCAGAAGTTGTTTTGACAGGACAATCTATATGGCCAAAGATTACCAACGTTCAAGGATGGTTGGTGAGATCAACTTCAACATATTGCCTTTTGAATGTGTGGTTTGAAGTTCTTTATTTTGATCTCAAGGATTAAATTGATTTAGGACTCATCTAAGTTTAAATGGTTTGAATTTCATTCCCTCTCATGCTTTAAAAACCATCTTGAACCCCTAGACTTGTTCTTGGACTTAGTGGGTCTTTCACAAATCTTTTGGATGTTCTAAAGTAGGCCTTTCATCTCCAGCTGAAAGGGTCGACCCATTGGGTCGACCCCCAGCTGCAAGGGTCGACCCCAAGGGTCGCCCCCTGGTGATTTATTTTGTGAACCCGGTGGGCTCCTTCACAAGACCTGCAAGGGTCGACCCCAAGGGTTGACCCATTCACTCGAGGGTTGACCCCTGAAAACTCCAGTTGCCAGATTTGTGAAACCAGCAAGGGTTCTTGAGAGGGTCGACCCCAAGGGTCGACCCTTTCTGGTCTAGGCGACACCGTGATTGTGGACTCTTGTCCATGCGAGCTTAATGTCAAACCACACTTGTGTGGCTATCCCTAAACCACTCCTTGATAAGTGGATCTTGTCCCCTAGACATCCCTTGACCGCCCTTAGCCTATATATCATCCTATTAAGATGAAAACCCTAAGAAATATATTCGCATCCTCTGATTTTGGGTTTTTGCTCTAACCCTTGTGAGTGCAGGTCGCAACCAGCAGCCACAACTCTTCTTCCACCTTGTTGTGTGCGTGAAAGTGAAGGAAAGAAGAGGGATTCAAGCCTCCAAATCGACATCCTGCTGGTTGGCTGCGTGGAGTTCAAGATCGTACCACATCCGAGCACAATCGTCAAGAACGATCATCGGGCTGCACCAAGTGTTCGACAAAATTCGCTGAAGTGATAGGGGGAGCACTGATCAAGATAAATCACTTTCTAAACTTCTCATTCTGAATCATTTTGCTTGATCTTGAATATTTGTGTAATCATAACTTTTGATTCTTGTGTGTAGTGTTCGTGTTCGGAAACACGAACGCGCATGTGTGTATGTGCGCATGTGTGCGTTTGGCTACCAGATCGGAAGCCGTGTGTGTGTGTGTGTGTGTGCTTGCTGTTCTATACAGCGTGTGTGTGTGATTCACTACATAGTGTAGCCTTAATCCTCTGTGTGTGGGGTGGACGTAGGGGACACGGCAGTGTACCCGAACCACATAAAAATTCCGTGTGTCATTTGTGGTTTGCTACTTCATTTACTTGTCGAGTGGGCTTCGCGGTGAGGTGAGCTGTCACGCCCCGAACAAGGCGGAAGTATCGGGACGTACAGTTAGGGACACGCTAGCAAGAGAGGGAACTAAATCTAAAACAATACACAAGTGCTACAAGATGGAAATGCTAAATGATTAATAATAAACCACGACTAATACAATAATCCTCAAGTTCAACTTAATACAACTGGAATAATCAACCACTAAAACTCAATAACAAACTGAAACTAAATGATCTCCAAACACAACTAACAATAACACACTGCTAACACACTAGAACTGATACACTCAAGACATCACTCCTACCCTTCCCCATCGGTAAGCGCGTCACCTGAAAAGCCTGGAAAAGGGGGAAACAACGGGGTGTGAGCTAACGCTCAGTAGGAAATAACAGACATGTATAAGTGATTAACAGTTTAATTACATTTTTCAAAATGTCATGCTACAAATGATAAAAATGATAAAAAGATAACGATGATGAAACGAAATTCAAAGATCTTGCAAGGTCAAGAAATATAATGAATAGAATAGTAAGACAAGAATTTACTACAGGAGATAACAATAAAAGTTGGCCATATCAAGTCAATTCAAGTCATGTCAAGCACGTATGTAATTTCATTTCCACGTCCAAGTAATGAGCAAGTACAGTAACCACAAGTAGAGTATAGAACAGTGACGAGTGGAAAGTGAAAAGTAGTAGAAAGTAATGTAGAGAGTAGTGGAGAGAGTAGTGGACAGTCCTAGATTTAACACATGTCAAGTACTGGTGCCAAATGCCACACCTAGTCATTCACCTCCCAGGGGTACACGTAGTGTTCGGGCGCTCTTCCCAAGACTAGACCGAGCCCTTAATTGTTTGTCAGGCATTGATTTCTTTGGATCAAAGATCCCACGAATCTAGACTTCCACAGTTTATGGCCAGAATTCCAAGGTTTAAACTAAGTAGCAATAACAACTTCAAGTAGGAAGGAGATTCATTTCCAGAATTTCAAGGTAAGTATAATCATCAAGGAGATTGAAATCAAGTCACAACAAGAGTTAATCGTGCTGCGCTACTGTACAACAGCAGCAATCAAACAAGCTAATCAACATATTAATCCTAATCATCAAGTTAAGATATCATGATTTAACCATTATCATTTGCATTAAGACAATTGCCAAGAAGCTGATTCAAGACGATAAGGCAAAGAACAACTCCCACAGGAGTGAAATAGAATGCATTAACAGAGATTTAGTTACACCATTAACCACTAATTATGTGGGTTTCTATTTAATCTTGTATGCATTGAAATGAAGATGATAAACGATGTGTTTTTATACTAAGTTTGCATGTATGGACCAATGTTAATTGAAACTAAAAGGGTACATGAATAGGTCATTAGTTCCTCAAAAATGTAATTTTCAAAGTGTTTAGGTTGAATGGTTTGATTCCCCGATGATCCGGATTGATCCCCAGGTCAAATCATCAAAAAAAACGGGTTTACAATGCATGGGTCGACCCTTTGGGTCGACCCCTGGAAAAATTTCAGGGATGGGTCGACCCCTGGGTCGACCCCTGGCTGCATGGGTCGACCCATGGGTCGACCCCTGCAGGTTGTGGGTCGACCCATTGGGTCGACCCCTGCAGGTTGTGGGTCGACCCATTGGGTCGACCCCTGCAAGGCAGCAAGCTGCTGCTTGCAGGGCTGAAATGGGTCGACCCGTGGGTCGACCCCTGGGTTTCCAGACCCAAAAAGCGATGAAATCTCCACGAATTTGGGGTCTAAAAGTATTGGGATCATAACCATAGACTCTAGGGTTAATAATATGCATCTTAGGGTCATAAAACATAATTTTAAATCACGAATTTCGATAGGAATCCAATGAAATACAACCTATTCTATGAAGAACACAAGTAAAGTCTAGCTTGCTAGCATGCTTCTAATAACACACGAAATACTCTAGGCATGATCTATAAAAATTGGGGATTTTGGTGTCAAAAGAAAGCTAACATGCTATTGATTACATTCATGTATGTTAATTAGAAATTGGGCTGTTATCACCTACCTCAAATTGAAGAAGGAACTCGAAACCTAGAATAAAGAACAACTTGACAGCACCTCACTAAAACCTCGATATCTCCACGGATACCTAATTAAAATTGGGGCTTTTGCCACCAATAGAAAGAGCTCGATGAGAGGTACAATTTTCTATACTCATGATCAAGATTTGGTTGAGAATTCCTACCTCAATCGATTGATCAAAGAAGGATGAAGGGAAGCCAACGGCCTACTGACCGACCTCCACAAATCGAACTAGATCTCTCCAAATCCGAAATTTCAGCGAACCCCACAGCAGCCAAATGAAAGAAGACTCGTAGGGCTTCATTTTGATAGCTCATAGAGCTTCTGGAGCCTTCTGAATTGGGAGTATTTGCTGCTGCAAGCTACGAGTTTAGAAACGGTGCCGAAATCCTTGACTTGACCTAACTATGTCGGCAGCACGTTTTGGGGCTAAGTTTACCTCAAATTGATTAAGGGTAAATGTTGCTTTATGTAATACCTTTCATTTGCCTCTGGAATCACCCCATTTGGTTGAGAATCAAGCTCGAATTTGATGTTCAAAGTTTGGGTGAATAGTAAATTCGAATTTGGGTTAGGTGGGTTATAAGTCAGGCTTAAACCACTGATTAGGGCTAGATAATGATTTAATTAGGCTTACTCCAAGAAGACAAAAGTGTTAGTCGAAGCATCTATTATTTAATTACTATTTTTATGAATTTTTATATGTTAGATAAAATTCCACTTCTACTATTCCGCAATTAATTAAATATTAAGTTCGGAAGACTTAGTTCGCTAATTCGGCTTAATAAACGATTTTATTAGGCTTAATTGTATAAGACAAAGTTCATAAACAAAATTAATTCTACAAGATGTGATTTTTGGGGATTTTTAGAAAATAGTAGAAAAATGACTTATTCTATTAATTAATTAATTAATCTAATTAATTTGGATAATTCTCATTAATTTCGAATAATTTCAAATAAATTTCAAATAATTACAAATAAATTTCTAAATAAATTTCTAAAGAATTTGGGGTCTTACACCCTCCCCTACTTAAAGAAATTTGGTCCTCCAAATTCACTGCACTAAAACTGAGAGTAGAAAAAGATCACTCACCTAGAATAGATCGGGATACCGCTTTCGCATAGTCTCTTCAGACTCCCATGTAGCTTCTTCGGTCCCACGCCGACTCCACTGAATCTTGACCATCGGTATCGAACGATTCCGGAGTTGCTGATGCTTCCGGTCCAAAATCTTGACAGGTCTTTCCTCATAGGTCAAATCTTCCTTCAGTTCAAAATCCACTTGTTGAATGATATGAGTGGGATCGTACACATATTTCCGTAACATAGACACATGAAAAATATTATGTACGCCAGACAAATGCGGTGGTAAAGCCAGTCTGTATGCCACCTCTCCCACTCTATCTAGAATCTCGAATGGACCAATGTACCTCGGACTCAGCTTGCCATGAATGCCAAATCTTCGGATCCCTCTCGTCGGAGAGACCTTTAAGAACACATGCTCGCCAACCTGAAATTCCAATGCACTTCTCCTGTTGTCGGCATAACTCTTCTGTCTTGACTGGGCTACTTGTAACCGGTCTCGGATAACACGGATGTTCTGTGATGATTCCGAAACAAGATCTGGTCCAAGCCACTGTTTCTCACCTACCTCGTCCCAACACAACGGGGAACGACAACTTCTACCATATAGTGCTTCAAAAGGAGCCATCTGAATGCTAGACTGATAGCTGTTATTGTAAGCAAATTCAATTAATGCCAAATGCTCACTCCAATTACCACCGAAATCAATCATGCAGGCTCGCAGCATATCTTCCACTATCTGATTGGTTCTTTCAGTCTGTCCATCTGTCTGTGGATGAAAAGCAGTACTGAAATTCAGACGAGTACCCAAAGACTCTTGCAGTCCCTTCCAGAAATGTGAAGTAAATCTGGGGTCTCGATCAGATACTATATTCACTGGGATACCATGCAATCTCACCACTTCCTTTATATACAAAGCAGCCAATACATCAATCGTCCACTTGGACTTAATTGGTAAGAAATGAGCCGACTTTGTCAAACGATCAACAATCACCCATATCGCATCAAATCCACCCCGAGTCCTAGGTAGACCCATAATGAAATCCATGCCAATACTTTCCCACTTCCATTGGGGTATGTCGAGTGGTTTCAATTTCCCTGCTGGTCTGAAATGTTCGGCCTTAACTTGCTGACATACCAAACATCTGCTCACAAAATTTGCAACTTCTCTTTTCATATTCGGCCACCAAAAGGACCTTTTCAAATCTCGGTACATCTTAGTGCCTCCAGGATGAATGGTATATCTGGATCTATGAGCTTCCTCAAGAATGTTGTTCTTTATTGTAGCCTCATCCGGAACACAAGTTCTGCCTTTAAATAATAATCTACCATCATCGGCCAACATGAAATCAGGTCTGCTACTCAAGCTTCCCTTGATCTCTACCAACTCGGGATCATTATCTTGCAAGGACTTGATCTCTAACAATAATTCAGGTTTAAGTTGAATCTGAGCAATCAAGATCCGATCATTGTCAATATTGAGATCCAGACTAGATAATTGTTCCAACAACCTCCATTCTTGTAACATGAGACTTGACAATCTAGCTACCGGCTTCCGGCTTAATGCATCTGCCACAACATTACCTTTGCCAGGATGATACTCAATCGAGAAGTCGAAGTCTTTCAAGTACTCCAACCATCTCCGCTGCCTCATGTTGAGTTCCTTTTGAGAAAATAAGTACTTCAAACTTTTATGATCTGAAAACACTGTAAAGGTTTCTCCATATAAGTAATGCCTCCATATCTTTAAAGCAAACACGACTGCAGCAAGTTCCAAATCATGAACAGGATAATTATCTTCGTGCTTCCTCAACTGCCTAGAGGAATAGGCAATCACCTTCCCATGTTGCATGAGTACACAGCCTAAGCCAATACCTGAAGCATCAGTATAAACAACAAATCCTCCTTCACCGGAAGGTAAAGCCAAAACAGGTGTAGTAGTCAAACACTCCGTCAGAGTCTGAAAGCTTCGCTGACAATCATCTGACCAATCAAACTTATTTTCCTTGCGGGTTAATCTTGTCATAGGTACTGCAATCTTGGAGAAATCTTGAATAAATCTTCGGTAATAGCCTGCCAGGCCTAGGAAACTTCTAACTTCAGTTGCACTAGTAGGCTGCTCCCAATTCTTCACTGCCTCAATCTTCGAAGGATCAACAGAAATACCTTCATTGGTGATAATATGTTCGAGAAAGGACACTTCTTGTAGCCAGAACTCACACTTACTGAACTTAACATATAGCTGATGATCTTTCAATAGTTGCAATGCCATTCTCAGATGCTCAGCATGCTCCAATTCACTCTTGGAATAGATCAAGATGTCATCAATAAAGACCACGACCCATTGATCAAGATATGGCCGAAATACATCGTTCATCAACTGCATGAAAGCTGCTGGAGCATTCGTTAGGCCAAAAGGCATAACGACAAATTCAAAATGACCATACCTGCTGCGGAAAGCTGTTTTATAAATGTCCTCTTCCTTAATCCGCAACTGGTGATATCCAGATCGAAGATCAATCTTAGAGAAATATTGAGCTCCCGCTATTTGGTCAAATAACTCGTCAATCCTCGGCAAGGGATATTTGTTCTTGACAGTCTGCTGGTTTATTTGCCGATAATCAATGCACAACCTCATCGAACCATCTTTCTTCCTAACGAACAACACAGGGGCTCCCCACGGAGAAGTACTAGGACGAATAAAACCCTTCTCGAGTAATTCCATCAGTTGCTGCTTCAGTTCCTTCAGTTCCGCAGGAGACATACGATAAGGAGCCTTAGAAATAGGAGCTGTGCCAGGAATAAGATCAATATAAAAGATAACTTCCCGCTCAGGCGGAAGTCCTGGTAGTTCTTCTGGAAAGACATCAGGAAAATCTCGGACAACAGGAATGTCCTTGATCTCCATCTGCTGCTCAGGAGTTGCACAAACAAAGGCTAGAAAAGCCTCACACCCATGCCTCAAAAGCTTATCAGCTCGAAGAGCCGAAATGAGTGGTACGGAGTTATGGTGCTTGACTCCCGTAAAAGATAAACCAGAATGTCCAGTAAAAGTCACTGAGCTAGAACTACAGTGAACATTGGCCTCATACTTGGCCAACCAATCTGCTCCTAGGATTACATCATAATCCTTCATATCCATGCAGACCAAATCTGCTGGAAAGTTCTGTTCACCAATCATAACCTTACTAGAAGGATAAAAATACTGGATTGTTGATCTAGTGCCAATAGGGGTTGAAATCTCTAACGGAGTATTCATCAAAACGGGTTCCACAGCTAATGACTTAGCAAATCTCCGTGAAATAAAAGAATGTGTTGCACTAGTATCAAAGAGAGCAAATGCGGGCTTATCGATTATAGTAAGGGTACCTTCGACGAGTCCGCCATCATCAGAAATCCCAGTTTCATCTTCATGTAAAGCTTGAAGCTTGCCTTGTGGTTTCTTGAAGACTAGAGGTTTTGCCGGTGTAGCTTGTTCCGATATGAGAGGACAATTGGGGATACGGTGCTCCTTGCTTCCACATCGCAAACAGGCGCCTAGCTTGCACCAGCACTCCTCTATCTTGTGACCCAGACGATCACAATAGTTGCACACGCCCTTGAATGGAACAATGGGGCCAGGCTTCTTGTCTTCATGCCTCGGCATCTTGCCCTTCCACGATCCGGACCCGCTCCACGAACCAGGTCCACTAACAGGCCTCTTCTTGGTATACCCGGGTTTGACACTCCCGGAACCCGTAGGTAATTCTTTCTTGGTGCCTTTCCCACGGATTCTCTCCGTCATTTCAAGAGTATCCTCTAAAACTTGCGCTTTCCTCACCATCTCGGAATAAGTGAAAATCTCCATCGGTGCCAATTGGTTGATATAATGAAGCTTCAAACCATTGAGAAAGCGCTTCGCCTTCATCTTCTCGGTGGAAATGAGATGTGTAGCATATCGAGAAAGTCGTGCGAATTGAGCGTCATACTCTGCCACGGACAAACCTCGCTGTTTCAAGGCCGCGAACTCTGCCGCTTTCTTCTCTTGCACTCTATCGGAAAAATACTTGCTATTGAAGAATTCCTCGAACTCTTCCCACATAACCTGCCGATCTCCGAGAGTTGCCTTGATAGAATCCCACCAAGTACGTGCATCATGTTCCAGTTGAAATGTGGACAAAAGGACACGCTCCTGGTTGGTGCATTGCATAACTTCAAAGATTCTTCCCATCTCATCTAGCCAGTGCTCGGCTTGGTCAGGGTCAGTCGAACCAGCGAATCTAGGCGGATTCATTCCGCGGAAGTTCCGGTATAGATCACCAGTGCCATGTGGTGCCGCTCCTGCCTGAGCTACTTGCTGAAGGGCCTGAGTAAGGCCTTGAACCGTACGGTGCAGGTTCCTCCATTCAGCACGATCAGCTGCCATCCACACGAGAAATAGATTACTTAGGTTCAAATAAGATAGATAATTACACGATTAAGAAACGAACTTAACCCAAGTTCTACCCAATCTCACCAGGTCAGGTCCTAGACTTTTACAAGGTTAGGGATCTAGTGCACCTAGACACGACCAAAAACTCGGTACCTGGCGGAGGTAATCGGTCCGAAGACCACTCGCGCAAGTGTGCGACCTTTCCGATAGGCATAGCCTAACGTTCGGGCAACACCTTTTTATATACCGGTTATTGGGATGCAATGCAAGAAAACTTAAACTTAGGAAACCTAGGAATGTGAAACCTAGGGCTCTGATACCAACTAAACTGTCACGCCCCGAACAAGGCGGAAGTATCGGGACGTACAGTTAGGGACACGCTAGCAAGAGAGGGAACTAAATCTAAAACAATACACAAGTGCTACAAGATTGAAATGCTAAATGATTAATAATAAACCACGACTAATACAATAATCCTCAAGTTCAACTTAATACAACTGGAATAATCAACCACTAAAACTCAATAACAAACTGAAACTAAATGATCTCCAAACACAACTAACAATAACACACTGCTAACACACTAGAACTGATACACTCAAGACATCACTCCTACCCTTCCCCATCGGTAAGCGCGTCACCTGAAAAGCCTGGAAAAGGGGGAAACAACGGGGTGTGAGCTAACGCTCAGTAGGAAATAACAGACATGTATAAGTGATTAACAGTTTAATTACATTTTTCAAAATGTCATGCTACAAATGATAAAAACGATAAAAAGATAACGATGATGAAACGAAATTCAAAGATCTTGCAAGGTCAAGAAATATAATGAATAGAATAGTAAGACAAGAATTTACTACAGGAGATAACAATAAAAGTTGGCCATATCAAGTCAATTCAAGTCATGTCAAGCACGTATGTAATTTCATTTCCACGTCCAAGTAATGAGCAAGTACAGTAACCACAAGTAGAGTATAGAACAGTGACGAGTGGAAAGTGAAAAGTAGTAGAAAGTAATGTAGAGAGTAGTGGAGAGAGTAGTGGACAGTCCTAGATTTAACACATGTCAAGTACTGGTGCCAAATGCCACACCTAGTCATTCACCTCCCAGGGGTACACGTAGTGTTCGGGCGCTCTTCCCAGGACTAGACCGAGCCCTTAATTGTTTGCCAGGCATTGATTTCTTTGGATCAAAGATCCCACGAATCTAGACTTCCACAGTTTATGGCCAGAATTCCAAGGTTTAAACTAAGTAGCAATAACAACTTCAAGTAGGAAGGAGATTCATTTCCAGAATTTCAAGGTAAGTATAATCATCAAGGAGATTGAAATCAAGTCACAACAAGAGTTAATCGTGCTGCGCTACTGTACAACAGCAGCAATCAAACAAGCTAATCAACATATTAATCCTAATCATCAAGTTAAGATATCATGATTTAACCATTATCATTTGCATTAAGACAATTGCCAAGAAGCTGATTCAAGATGATAAGGCAAAGAACAACTCCCACAGGAGTGAAATAGAATGCATTAACAGAGATTTAGTTACACCATTAACCACTAATTATGTGGGTTTCTATTTAATCTTGTATGCATTGAAATGAAGATGATAAACGGTGTGTTTTTATACTAAGTTTGCATGTATGGACCAATGTTAATTGAAACTAAAAGGGTACATGAATAGGTCATTAGTTCCTCAAAAATGTAGTTTTCAAAGTGTTTAGGTTGAATGGTTTGATTCCCCGATGATCCGGATTGATCCCCAGGTCAAATCATCAAAAAAAACGGGTTTACAATGCATGGGTCGACCCCTGGAAAAATTCCAGGGATGGGTCGACCCCTGGGTCGACCCCTGGCTACCTGGCTGCATGGGTCGACCCATGGGTCGACCCCTGCAGGTTGTGGGTCGACCCATTGGGTCGACCCCTGCAAGGCAGCAAGCTGCTGCTTGCAGGGCTGAAATGGGTCGACCCGTGGGTCGACCCCTGGGTTTCCAGACCCAAAAAGTGATGAAATCTCCACGAATTTGGGGTCTAAAAGTATTGGGATCACAACCATAGACTCTAGGGTTAATAATATGCATCTTAGGGTCATAAAACATAATTTTAAATCACGAATTTCGATAGGAATCCAATGAAATACAACATATTCTATGAAGAACACAAGTAAAGTCTAGCTTGCTAGCATGCTTCTAATAACACACGAAATACTCTAGGCATGATCTATAAAAATTGGAGATTTTGGTGTCAAAAGAAAGCTAACATGCTATTGATTACATTCATGTATGTTAATTAGAAATTGGGCTGTTATCACCTACCTCAAATTGAAGAAGGAACTCGAAACCTAGAATAAAGAACAACTTGACAGCACCTCACTAAAACCTCGATATCTCCACGGATACCTAATTAAAATTGGGGCTTTTGCCACCAATGGAAAGAGCTCGATGAGAGGTACAATTTTCTATACTCATGATCAAGATTTGGTTGAGAATTCCTACCTCAATCGATTGATCAAAGAAGGATGAAGGGAAGCCAACGACCTACTGACCGACCTCCACAAATCGAACTAGATCTCTCCAAATCCGAAATTTCAGCGAACCCCACAGCAGCCAAATGAAAGAAGACTCGTAGGGCTTCATTTTGATAGCTCATAGAGCTTCTGGAGCCTTCTGAATTGGGAGTATTTGCTGCTGCAAGCTACGAGTTTAGAAACGGCGCCGAAATCCTTGACTTGACCTAACTATGTTGGCAGCACGTTTTGGGGCGAAGTTTACCTCAAATTGATTGAGGATAAATGTTCCTTTATGTAATACCTTTCATTTGCCTCTGGAATCACCCCATTTGGTTGAGAATCAAGCTCGAATTTGATGTTCAAAGTTTGGGTGAATAGTAAATTCGAATTTGGGTTAGGTGGGTTATAAGTCAGGCTTAAATCACTGATTAGGGCTAGATAATGATTTAATTAGGCTTACTCCAAGAAGACAAAAGTGTTAGTCGAAGCATCTATTATTTAATTACTATTTTTATGAATTTTTATATGTTAGATAAAATTCCACTTCTACTATTCCGCAATTAATTAAATATTAAGTTCGGAAGACTTAGTTCGCTAATTCGGCTTAATAAACGATTTTATTAGGCTTAATTGTATAAGACAAAGTTCATAAACAAAATTAATTCTACAAGATGTGATTTTTGGGGATTTTTAGAAAATAGTAGAAAAATGACTTATTCTATTAATTAATTAATTAATCTAATTAATTTGGATAATTCTCATTAATTTCGAATAATTTCAAATAAATTTCAAATAATTAAAAATAACTTTCTAAATAAATTTCTAAAGAATTTGGGGTCTTACATGAGCATTCACCATTTTCTCTATCAATCACACCCACTTCACACGCATCCACGAGTGTGATCTTGTTCGTGTAAGGCTAGAGCTTGTATGCATAATTAGTATAGAATTCACGCAATTAGTTTATTTTAATTGGCCATCAATTCACCCCTCCGCTCTTGATTGCCACCCTCCGGGACTCAACAATTGGTATCAGAGCCTTGGTCTCTGTTTAATCTCGACCACACGGTCGTCAGAGCTAGATCCCATTAAATGGCAAACAAGGGGATGATGCCCGAAGGGCATTCTATTCAAAGACCTCCGTTCTTTGATGGATCAAACTACCCCTACTGGAAAAACAGAATGTATGTTTTCCTACGTGCCCAGGACTACGATGTTTGGCGTGTCATAAGTAGGGGTCCATATGTATTATCTGAAAATGAGAATGAGTGGGATGAAGAAGATATTAGGAAGTGTTCAGCGAATTTTAAAGCTATGAATATAATTCAATGTGCTGTTCATCCTAATGAATACTCACGTATATCTATGTGTTCCTCTGCACAGGAGATGTGGAACAAGCTACGGCTTATCTGTGAAGGAACGTCGGAAGTAAAGGAAACCAAAGCCAATCTTTTAGTCTGGGACTACGAGCTGTTCGCAATGATGTAAGATGAGTCCATTTCTGACATGTTTGCTAGATTGACAGAAATTACAAATGGACTAAAGGGACTTGGCAAGGAATATTCTGACAAGGAGCTTGTCAGAAAAGTTCTAAGATCCCTCTCTCCACAATGGCATACAAAAGCCACTGTAATTGAAGACTCCAAGGATCTCAACACTCTAACTCTGGATGAGTTGATCGGCTCGCTGATGACATATGAAATAAACATCAAAAGGAGCGAGGATAACAAGAAAAAGAAAATTGTCACACCATTGGCCCTAAGGGTGAATCCATAAGATTCAGAGGGCAGTGACAATGATTCCATTGGCAACACTGAAGATGAGGAACTGGTTGCCATGATCACACAAAGAGTAAGAAGGTTCGTCAAAAGAACAAGAAACTTTGGTGGTCAGTTCAGGAAGGGACCAAGAAGGCAAGGACCAAACAGAGGAGAAAGTAGCAAGAAAGAAGAAGTGATTTGCTATGAATGCAAGAAACCCGGCCATATGCGGGGTGAGTGCCCCGATCTCATCAAGAAGGTAAAGAAAGGCAAGTTCAGGAAGCCCAAGGCCATGATGGCCACATGGAGTGATGAAGATCAGGAGGAATCCGAAAATGAAGATGGACTAGATGAGCTAGTCCAGAATCTATGTCTCATGGCCAATGACGATGAAGGAAATAAGGTAGATTCTGAAACTGAAACTCTTACTTGTGAATAATGGCAAATTGCATATGAATCTTTATATGAAAAATGTAAAAGATTCAAATCTGAAAATAGAAATTTGAAAAAGAAAATTGATCATTTTGTGCATACTAAAAAATCATGTGAAGAGTGCCATGCTTTAAAATCAGAAAATGAAAACATGAAGCATGAAAATGAAATTCTTGCATCCAAAATTGAACTGTTTGAAGAAGAGATTTCATGCACGAGAGAAGAACAATCCACATTTCTGAAAATGCATGAAGAATTGAAAAATGATATGGAACAAGAAAAGCTTGAAAGCATTACTTGCAATGAAGCCAAAGTAAAGGCTGAAGAACAAAGCCAATCTCAAATGGCTCAAATAAAAGAGCTAAAGGATGCTCTTGCCATCCTTGAAAAATCAAAAGTTCAAACAACCCATTGGGCCCCCATAAGTTTAAAATCCTCCAAACCAAAGAAACACATGCATAATTCCTTTTCAAATGTTGGTAGAAGGAGAAAAAGAGATAGAGCCATCACTTGTTACTATTGTGGAAAAATGGGTCATGACATGTATGATTGTAGAATTCTGAAATATGATGAAGAAAATTCTTCTAGATTCAGAAATAGATCATATATGCATCATGCCTCTAACCATCATGGACCCAAGCTTGCTTGGGTACCAAAATCTTCATAAGCACTTTGGTTGAATTGCAGGTCTACTCGAGAGCTCAAAGGAACAAATGGTATTTGGACAGTGGTTGCTCTCGGCATATGACGGGAAACAAGGAATGGTTTGTGGACCTGCATGAAAAGGATGGTGGGACGGTAGCATTTGGTGGTAAGGACAAAGGTAAAATCATCAGAGAAGGTAAAATAGGTAAGAATCAAAATCATACCATTGAAAATGTATTACTTGTGAAAGGTTTGCATCATAATCTCTTAAGCATAAGCCAACTTTGTGATAAAGGATGCAATGTGATTTTTGATTCTAACCACTGCACTGTTTTGAATAGAAATACTCATGAGATAAAGTTTATTGGTTTCAGGAATAACAATGTCTATATGATAGACTTGAATGATGTCTCTCATGAGAATTTATGTTTAGTTGCAAGGAACAATGATGATGCTTGGCTCTAGCATCGCCGGCTTGGGCATGCTAGTTTTAATGTTTTGCTGAAATTATCTAGGAATGATTTGGTTATTGGACTGCCCAAGTTGAAGGTCGTCGATGATGGAGTGTGTGGGGCATGTAGCATGGGGAAACAAACAAGGACATCATTCAAGAGCAAGAATGATAAGACCACATCGAGACCTCTTGAAATCATCCACATTGATCTCTTTGGACCAAGCAGAACACATAGCTTGGGTGATAAATTATATGGTTTTGTAATTGTGGATGATTACTCAAGATTCTGTTGGGTTTACTTCCTTTCTCATAAAAATGATGCTCTGACGGAATTTGAAGCATTTTGCAGGGTGGTTCAAAATGAAAAGGGGTTTTGCATCAAAACCGTGCGGAGTGATCACGGTAGGGAATTTGATAACCATGAGTTCAGCAATTTTTGCAGGGCTCAAGGCTACACTCACGACTTCTCCGCACCAAGAACCCCCGAACAAAATGGCGTTGTTGAAAGGAAGAATAGAACACTGATCAAAATGGCAAGAACCATGCTAAATGAGAATAATCTACCGAGGTACTTTTGGGCTAAAGCAGTGAACACAGCATGCTACATAATCAACCGTGCCATGGTAAGACCATTGTTGAAGAAAACCCCCTATGAGCTGTATCAAGATAAGAAGCCAAATATTTCATATCTTAGACCATTTGGCTCAACCTGTTACATTCATAACAATGGTAAGATAGACCTGGCAAAATTTGATCCCAAAAGTGACAAAGGTATACTTCTTGGGTACTCACTTAGCTCAAGAGCATATCGAGTGTACAACTTGAGAACTCTTGTAGTTGAGGAAAGCCCCCATGTCATTATTGATGAATCATCTCAAAATAGAACTAATGAAAAATCTATCTTGCAGGATGATGAGTTGGATGTTGGAGATATCGAGAAGAAAGAAAGAAAAACTGAGAAACGACAAGAAGTAGAACCACAAGAAGATGATGCTAATCAGGAAATTTAAGTTGAACAGCAACTACCAATGCAATGGGCCTTTCCAAAGGACCATCCGCCGGACAATGTGATGGGTAATGTAGAAGAAGGAATACGGACACGAGCCTCTTTCAGGGAAGTTGAAAATCAGGATTACATAGCCTTACTTTCTCAATTTGAACCTCACTCCATAGAAGAAGCCTTGAATGATGAGTCATGGATCATGGCCATGCAAGAGGAACTACATCAGTTCCAAAGGAACAAAGTATGGTTCCTTGTTCCAAACCCTAAGAATCACTCCGTGATCGGAACGAAATGGGTTTTCCAAAACAAAACAAATGATCAAGGAGTGGTAACTAAGAACAAGGCCAGGCTAGTAGCCAAAGGCTATAGCCAAGAGTTAGGAATTGACTTTGATGAGTCTTTTGCTCCAGTGGCAAGACTTGAGGCAGTAAGGGTTCTCTTAGCATTTGCATGTTGTCACAATATCAAATTATTTCAAATGGATGTTAAGAGTGCATTTTTGAATGGCTATATCCAGGAGGACGTGTATGTGGAGCAACCACCGGGGTTTGAAGACACAGAGCATACAGACCATGTGTACAAGCTGGACAAGGCACTTTACGATCTGAAACAAGCACGCCGTGCATGGTATGAACGGTTAAGTGATTTCCTCATTCAAAATGAATTCAAACGAGGTAATGTTGATCAAACCCTCTTTACAAAATTGAATGGTAAGGAAATCTTAATTGTTCAAGTTTATGTTGATGATATTATTTTTGGCTCCACTAATGATGCTCTCAGCAAAGACTTTGCAAAATTAATGCAAAGTGAGTTTGAAATGAGTCTTATGGGAGAGCTAACATTTTCCTTGGGATTGCAGGTAAATCAAACGGTAGATGGGCTGTTCATACATCAAAAGAAGTATGCAATGGAGTTGTTGAAAAAGTTCAATTTGACATCAACAAAACCACAACCAACTCCTATGTCCACCTCAATAAAAAATTGATCAAGATGAGATAGGTAAATCAGTGGACCAAAAACTCTTTAGAAGCATGATAGGTTCACTATTGTATTTAACTGCCAGCAGGCCCGACATTCAGTTTGATGTTTGCCTTTGTGCAAGATTTCAGTCAAATCCAAAGGAATCACATATGTCGACTGTAAAACGGATTTTTAGATATGTTGCTGGTTCAGTTAACTTAGGATTGTGGTTTCCACGTAATTCGTGTTTTGAACTAGTTGCTTATTCTGACGCCGATTACGCGGGCTGTAAGATGGATCGGAAAAGCACCAGCGGGTATTGCCAGTTTCTTGGAGGATGCGTGGTTTCATGGGCCTCCAAGAAACAAATTCAGTGGCATTATCAACAGCCGAAGCTGAGTATGTGGCTGTCGGTAGTTGTGTTGCCCAGGTGTTATGGATCCAACAGCAAATGATTAATTATGTCATATCCTTTAAAAATACCTCAATTCTTTGTGACAACACATCAGCCATAAACCTGTCCAAAAATCCAGTTCATCACTCTCGCACCAAGCATATTGAAATTAGACATCATTTCATTAGAGATCATGTAAGCAAGGGTGATATTAATATCAGCTTTATTGAGACAGATCGTCAAATTGTCGATATTTTCACCAAACCTCTTAGTGAAGACAAGTTCACATCATTCAGGAGAGAACTAGGGGTTTGTAGGATAGACAAATCTGAATAATAGTCATGTGCATCAATGTATAAATAAATCACTGCATTCCATGTAATTGCATCAAGTTCCATGCATATAGAACATCTCTTGTCATGCATGTGCATTATTATTGCTTGAAAAACAAACAAAAAATATTGTATGAAAAATCATTTTTGTGTGTTACTGCATTTCTTCTATGTATACTATATACACACAATGCTCTTTGTAATTTCTATGGCCGAAATCATTCTTGAATTATTAAACTGCCCACAAAGGAGCTAAATAGTTCAAAGTCAGAAATCCGGATCAAAAGGACCTTACTCGTCTCATATATTCCAAAATTTTGACTAACAATACCCCAATTGCTTACACCCCAAATTATATCCAAAATTCCTTGATTTCATAAATTTTTACAATTGGGGACTCAAGCCGAACATTCCTTGACATTCTTTTCGAGTAATGCTTTCATATTGCTGAAAACTAGTGAACGGTTCGACCCATAGGGTCGACCCTCGCTAACCCAGCAAATTTGGGGTCGACCCTCGCGAACTCGGTTCTGCCCGGGGGTAAGAGAACCAGGGGACGACCCATTGGGTCGACCCAAATCGGCGGGGCGGCTCACCCGCACCCAAGCCATTCCAACACCGGTTCCAACCCTAAGTTGGGACCCTCCCATGGCTATATAATATCTCTTGCCCCCCTCCTAGCCTAGCCACCACCCTTTGCAAGCCCTAAAAACCCATCCTTGGCATCAAAGACATCAAGCCCTAGCCACTGTTCTCCGGGTGGCATCCGCGCGAAATCTTCTCGTTGTGGCTTAAAGCGTCATCCTTTGATCTTCATTCCCTTGAGGTAAGCTTCTGATGTCTGTGGAGGATCATAGATTCACACTTCTCGCATTCCTCTTTGGTTGAACCATCAAGATCTATACCCCATCGGTGGGTTCTTTCGGTTTGTGTTTTAGATGGCCCCGAAGAGGCGTTCTTCTCGCAGCATGGGGGAGTCTAGTGCGGCCATGGCACATCATGGACGGGCGGCCGCATATGGCAGAGAATCCGCGCCTTCAAGCAAGGTTTTGGACAGAAAGGTACTCCGACCTCGAGCGGTATCATTTGTCAATCTTAACCGCCATCTTCCGAGTTTAGTTGATGTTCTCTGCAGTCAGCCAAATTTGAATTTCTTCATGTCTGAACATCGATGTATTTATCCGAGTTTGGTGCATCAATTTTATAGCAACCTCACCATGTCTGGGGAACATCCGATTACTATGCTTAATGGCCAACGGGTTATACTCTCCACAGAATTTTTGGGAATGGCATTTAATCTCCCTCATGAAGGCTTTACATTTGGAGATATTGTGGTTTCTGAAGAGACTGTTTATCAAATGATGACATATGAAGAAAAAGGTGCACATTCACTTGCTGGGTTAAACGTTAATCATTTTCCTCCAATGCAGCATATATTACACAGGATGATCACTACTATCCTGCTCCCAAGAGGAGGAGGCCATGACAAAGTGACCGAGATCCATATGTTCTTATTTTACTATCTCGTGGGTGGTATTCCGGTTAATTTCCCCGCTATGTTTTTAGCTCATATGTGTAACAGCATGAAGCACAAGAACATAACTCTTCCTTATGCCGCCGCACTTTCTGCTATATTTGCACACCTGGACATCAACCTCTCAAAAGAATCTTCTCAGGACATTAGAGAGGCTGATATATTTACTGTTCATTCTATTTGTCATAATATGGGCTATGAACTGCGAGATGGTAACTTGGTCCGAACATTGAAAAGTGCTGCACATGAAATCAGTTCTGAGGAGGAGGATGACGATGATGCACAGGCCGGTATGCAACAGCCACATATTCCTGTTGAGGACATGCCTTCCGAGGCGGTTCAGCTACTCATGGATCGATTGGATACTATTGATGATCGGTTAGACGAGTATGGGGAGACCATGGCAGCTATGCAACTTGAACTATCAGATCTGAAACTCTCTCACCAAGAGCACTCTCAATACGTCACTGACGCTTTGGCTGACCAAACCCACATGATGGAAGAAATCTCAGCATATATTAGGCGTCAACAAAGTCCCTCCACTCTGGATGATAATGATGATTAGACTCTGATGCTCCTTCCATTTGGCACAGTTGTTATCCTTATTTCACCCCCTCCTTTTTGATGCTGCCAAAGGGGGAGAAAAGACTATTCAGCTACTTTTATGTATTGTGTGATGTATGCTTGCCTGCATGTATGCTTTCCTCATTTTCCTAGTTCATTAGCCATGTTGCATTTTAGTCTTGTTGCATTTTAGTTTGCATTTGAGTCTCATACATTGCATCTTGCTATTTGCATTTCAGACTTTGCTCCCCTTACAACTTATTGTCGGCAAGACCTTGTGGAACTATGCAATGTTAATCAATCTTACATATTGTGTTGTTTTATATTGTGTTGTCTTTTATCGATCCAATATGTGAGATGGAATGATTCATGCTAATGTGGTTTCAACTGTTCATGGAATGAAGTTTTTATATAGAATTTTGTCATCATCAAAAAGGGGGAGATTGTTGAATCCCCTCCTCATGTATTATGTCTTATGGATTTTGATGATAACCAAATGAATTTATATGAACTGAAAATGAGCTTTGGAAGTGATCACATCACATAAGGATTTGGCGTCTAGAAGGCTCAAGAACATCATCTCTAGGGTAAGTGTTTTGATTTGAATTTGGACGAAGAATCTAATTCAGAAGTTGTTTTGACAAGACAATCTATATGGCCAAAGATTACCAACGTTCAAGGACGGTTGGTGAGATCAACTTCAACATATTACCTTTTGAATGTGTGGTTTGAAGTTCTTTATTTTGATCTCAAGGATTAAATTGATTTAGGACTCATCAAAGTTTAAATGGTTTGAATTTCATTCCCTCTCATGCTTTAAAAACCATCTTGAACCCCTAGACTTGTTCTTGGACTAAGTGGGTCTTTCACCAATCTTTTGGATGTTCTAAAGTAGGCCTTTCATCTCCAGCTGGAAGGGTCGACCCATTGGGTCGACCCCCAGCTGCAAGGGTCGACCCCAAGGGTCGCCCCCTGGTGATTTATTTTGTGAACCCGGCGGGCTCCTTCACAAGACCTGCAAGGGTCGACCCCAAGGGTCGACCCATTCACTCGAGGGTCGACCCCAAGGGTCGACCCCTGAAAACTCCAGTTGCCAGATTTGTGAAACCAGCAAGGGTTCCTGAGAGGGTCGACCCCAAGGGTCGACCCATGCCGTCTGGCCCTTTTGGCCCCTCACGAGGGTCGACCCCAAGGGTCGACCCTTTCTGGTCTGGGCGGCGCCGTGATTGTGGACTCTTGTCCATGCGAGCTTAATGTCAAAGCACACTTGTGTGGCTGTCCCTAAACCACTCCTTGATGAGTGGATCTTGTCCCCTAGACATCCCTTGACCGCCCTTAGCCTATATATCATTCTATTGAGATGAAAACCCTAAGAAATATATTCGCATCCTCTGATTTTGGGTTTTTGCTCTAACCCTTATGAGTGCAGGTCGCAACCAGCAGCCACAACTCTTCTTCCACCTTGTTGTGTGCGTGAAAGTGAAGGAAAGAAGAGGGATTCAAGCCTCCAAATCGACATCCTACTGGCTGGCTGCGTGGAGTTCAAGATCGTACCACATCCGAGCACAATCGTCAAGAACGATCATCGGGCTGCACCAAGTGTTCGATGAAATTCGCTAAAGTGATAGGGGGAGCACCGATCAGGATAAATCACTTTCTAAACTTTTCATTCTGAATCATTTTGCTTGATCTTGAATATTTGTGTAATCATAACTTTCGATTCTTGTGTGTAGTGTTCGTGTTCGGAAACACAAACGCGCGTGTGTGTATGTGCGCATGTACGCGTTTGGCTACCAGATCGGAAGCCGTGTGTGTGTGTGTGTGCTTGCTGTTCTACACAGCGTGTGTGTGTGATTCAGTACATAGTGTAGCCTTAATCCTCCGTGTGAGGGGTGGACGTAGGGGACACGGCAGTGTACCCGAACCACCTAAAAATTCTGTGTGTCATTTGTGGTTTGCTACTTCATTTACTTGTCGAGTGGGCTTCGCGGTGAGGTGAGCAATCACCATTTTCTCTATCAATCACACCCACTTCACACGCATCCACGAGTGTGATCTTGTTTGTGTAAGGCTAGAGCTTGTATGCATAATTAGTATAGAATTCACGCAAGTAGTTTATTTTAATTGGCCATCAATTCACCCCTCCCCTCTTGATTGCCACCCTCCGGGGACTCAACAAAGTTGAAGTGTTAGCCCAATGAAATACATCCAAATAATAATGACTTTAAGTAGATGTTTATTTCATACATTTGGGGGTTGGATTTCACTTGATTTATGCATTAGAAACATCAAGACCATTTGAGCATGTTATCATGATTGGAGTGAGAAACTAATGCATTTGAAGAGTGAGCTTGTAAGTTATCAATCCAAGTTATCATTGTGAACCTCAAATATCATGAATGAAGTTTAGAAATGAGAGGTATATAGAATACCCATGGTGAGATTGATGACTATGACAAGGTAAGAATCTTACCAATGGTTCTTGACAATAAATGACATATACCACCTGTGTTGACATGTAGAAAAGTAAGGTACTTATCCATACGTACGGTTTACCAGGCGACTGCCATGAGTTTGATCCTGTAAGTAAACTAGTCAGGGTTAATACCATACTCGTTCACATTAAAAAGGTTATGAAACCTCTTGCCTCTTCTAAAACCAACATATGCAAACCAAGCATCAAGGCCATGTAACAGTTGCCATTTCTCATCTCAAACATACATAGATAACAAGAGCATGAGCAATCAACCACAAGTTTAGTTATCATCACTTAATCACACATTAAGTTTAGTTATCATCAAAACCATAACTCAACAATCTCCTCACTTTTGATGATGACAAACTTAATGATGATGACAAACTTAATGATTACTTATTAATGATGATACAACATAGTGGATACAACAGAATGGCACATATATTCATCTCCCCCTGTCACACACAATCATCAATTATTCTCCCCCTTTGATATAATCAAAAGACAGGATAATGCATATCTTTTTCACCTTGTGACACGATTAATAATATCAACAACACTGGAAGAAGCCAAGCGAGGAAGAACAAGCTTATCTCCTTTTGAAACAGCAATAGCCCATCTTATCAAATCAGAAGAAGCAAGGACAAATCATGTACGAACAAATGAATATGATTCAAATCAGAAGAAATCAATTGGTGATTATTCTCACAAATCAATATGATACCATCCAAAGCAAATATAGTCAAGCATGTATTGATACCAATTGAAGGTGGTGATTGGTAGGTTGGATATGAACCAATGGAGAAAGATGTTCACAAGATGAGATGTTCAGCAGGATATCATGCAAAATCTAGATCCCATGTCAGATTTTCTCAACATGCAAGAGCAAGAGGGCATATCAAAAGGATTTTCTTTGATTTTAAAAGTTTCTGATTTTTGTATTTTGGTTTGAAATGCATGAAACTATGTATATGCTGATGATGACTCATGAAGTGCACATAATGCAACCAAATAGTTACATATAAACGTACATGCAATCTCCCCCATACATATACAAGAAGGGAATGGGTATAAGAAAGATGCAAGAGAGTCATACTAACTAGAATGCACATGTGTAGTGCATGGGAGAGTGTACAATCATATAAGAGATTTATACAATTGCTAAAGTAGTCAATCAATTTTCTGAATACATAATGAATCAAATTTCCGGATGTGTAAGTGAGTAACATGAAAAATGATAGTTGTAATGTGGATATTCAGATTTTCAGATTAATACAAGGAGACATTTTACAGACTGCACTTCAATTTTGAGAACAGCGTATTAGAGGCTACGCTCTACCGCAATGAGTTTTCACCAATAATTTTCAACTTAACCAAAATCACATGATAATCAGAATTTTTCAAGAGTGATCAAGTTCAAATAATTCTTTTTTACGCAAGTAGACGCATGGACGTCATGCCAGAATCCCCGGTTACTCAGAATACTGAACCATTTCACCTCATTTTGAACAGAGATACTAGTCAACACTTTTCAGATATGAACCACATCACGTCTCAGGTGACATGTGCCCAGTTTACTCAGTGAGACTTAGCATTGCTCTGCCTTTTATTTTCATTCGAGATTTTTCAAAAAAAGGATAGGTAGGTAGCTTTTTCCTTAACTATCTCTTAAACATACATGCAGCAAGTTTAACATCTCGAGAGTGATGAAAAGAAATTCATATATCCTTATCTTTAACACTCATTTTCATATTTTATGCATGAAGTGTGCGAATTTGATTCAGCATGTATACCGAAAATATCATGAATACATAACAGTGCAACTCCCCCTAAATAGATGCACTTATGAAATATAAACTCTCCCAGAGTGTACAACATGAAACACTCCAGTAATGACTTAAATGCAGTATTATTTATCAAGAAGACATAAGGCCATATAAATGCCAAGGGATGGGGTGAATAGCATATAATATCAAGCAAGCACACAGAGGGAATGTATGCAACATGCAATGCAAATGTCAACTGATGCCAAACAAATGGATACCAATTGAATGAAGTGAATGCAGCTAATGCATGAGTACTGATGCAATGCAACTTGATCATATAGTAATGAAATGTAACATGCCAAGATAGAATGTAATGTGGTGCAAAACTTCTGATACCAAATGAATGAACTAACTTCAGCTAATGCATGAATTCATTTTAATGCGTGCAACCTATGCCTAGATGAGCATGTGATGCAAGATGCAAATGTAGTATAGGAGGGCTTGATCTTCAAATCATGAGGTAAATTTCATATTGGGACATTCACATTATATTAATGTGTCAACAACATTTTTCATGACATGGCCTTTATGTATAAGGGTGCATAAATGATCAAAATTAAGCAATACAACCTAATTTTCAGAATTGTTTAAAATCAGATATTCAAGAGCATTTCACAAGTTTTGAAATTAGAAATCATCCAGAAGCTAAATATTTGAATCATTTGATCAAAAATATATTCTCAATTTAAAGAACTTAGCTCAAGGATTCATTCATAACTCCACCGATCACAATTTTTAGGATCTGGTACAAGGCGGAGATTTTAGTCCGAAGACCCAACTCAACGTATAGGGAATGCTTCCAAGTGGATATAATCCACTCTTCCACCGACGCCATTTGATATACTAGATATGTAATGTAATTCAAGTGTGATCATGCAATTCAAATTGAGAATATTCAATATGCAACCACTTCATACACATCTTTCAAGATTTTCAAATTGATTCAATCAATTAGGCACATTCATCACAACATGCTAGTAAATGACAATTCAACTTTTTAGAATCAATACCTGTCACTTGAGAGTGTCACCAAGTGACAAAGAGGCCATTGCATGAATTTACAAGGTTGAATTACCTTAGTTCAGACGACAAGATTGGAAGCCTTCATGCCCTAAGATCACTAACCCACGAAGGTTCGTACTTCATATTTTGATTTTCATACCTTTGCCTTGAGAATCCATTTTCTTCCAAGCCTTCCATCTGCAATCTAAAGAAGAATGAAATTCAGTTTACTCATGAGTATATTTTAAAATCTTCTTGCACAATCCCTGCACAATGTTCACAAAAGGTATTATTAGTAGCTCAGAAATGATATCACCCACATATACTCAAACCACTAAAATATCTTTTACCTGATTTGTCTTGTGAGAGGTGTTTGATCAACCTTACCTATTTAACCTGTTCTCAATCAAAAGATGCGGCCTTTTCATACCATGCCTTGGGTACTTGCTTTAGCACGTATAAGGACTTTCACCAGCTTGTGCTTGAGTCGATCCTGGAGATTTTTCAAGTTCTGCTATCCCCTCTCCTGGTGACAATTGAGAATGTTCTTATCATTTTTCATCCTTGCAAGGTATTTCTTCAGTTGATTCGTCCTTTTTGATCATAGCTAACCCAATCTCACTTGTATTCCTGAAAGTATGATCTGCATCCAAAGATGAAATGATTTGGTTTGTCAATTTCGATTCAAGTCAAGACTTTTATTTAGCACCTAAAGTCTACTTAAACACTTCTAGATTTAAATGTATGACAAATTATTTTAACAACCAACATCCTCTAGACAGCTCTAGATGTAATGTATGACTCATGTGTGAGCCTAAACATTAAGTTCATATGACGAATGTGGTAGCTCCCCCTTAGTGTGTGCATGAATGCAAGATGTTCATTAACATCTTAATGCCAGGTGCAGCCTGTAACTAATTGACTCATAATACCGGGTGGATAACTTAGATCCGAAGATCACCTCACGCGTAGTGATAGCTTTCAGACAGGCGAAACATGCCCTTCCACATGTCACCATTTGATATACTATGTAGTCAAGGATGGTGAAGGTAGGAGGATTGCTATGCATTATGACATGAATTCATAATATTCAACTTATGCAAGACAGTATGTGAAAGTGTATGCAAACTCAATATATGTAGTGAAATCATGATCTGAAGAATCTTCAAGCTCTCCTACAACAAGATGCTATATGACAAGTGATATGCGCTCAAACTCAATATATGTAGTGAGATCATGATCTGAAGAATCTTCAAGCTCTCCTATAACAAGATACTATATGACAAGTGATATACGCATAAATATGTAAACAACTATGAATGAAATGTAGGTGCAGACATATGCAAGATTACATGACTATGTGACACAAAGTGAGTTAAAACATGACAGAGTCACTACAAAGGTAGGAGGGATATCACCTGATCTTCAAATTCAATTTTTGATTTTTCTTCTAACCTAACTTATGCCACTTGACCCGTGTGCCTTACCTTCTTGATGAAACAGATTTCATGCTTTACATTCCCAAGACACACATGTAAAATAGATTTCTCATTTGCCATTCTTAGGTACCCAAATCCTTTTGGGTCCTTGTAGGTTAGATGCAACATTTGCACATGGTTTCCACTTTTTGACAGTATTCAAATTATCATTTTTCATCAAAGGACAACCATGCATCAACTCACAATCATGCTTAGTATGCCCAGATTCACCACAATAGAAACAACGCACAGAAGCTATTTTCCCATGTGGTCTTTTAGCATGAACATAAGAATTTTCAAATCCATTTCTCCCAAATGAAACCATTTTTGTATTTTTGAAATCATTCATTTTCTTGCATGCTCTCAAATCATCATTCTTCATAATGAAACAATCATGCATGGCATGTCCAGATTTACCAGAGTAAAAACATGAGAGTTTCTTTCTAAGTGGTTGTGTGTGTGTGTGGCAGAAGTATGTTTAACATGCATGGGTGTACTTGCAGCATTTTTGGATTTTTGATGCAAATTGATTTTCTTTGCGGATCCATGTGTGTGTGCAACATGGTTTTCCTTTTTCAGATTCTCATTTGATGTGCTGGCTATGCTTGAATTGTGCACAAAGGATGTATAAATTTTATTTTTAAACTTTTTTTTGTTCACAGGATTATAGCGCAGCCCCTCTCTTTGAAAGTTTACTTTCATTCCTAGCAATTTGTCTAGGTTATTTTGACCATCCACAAATCTAGACAATGAAGCATTTAAGTCAGAGATTTCTTTTTCGAGTGATGAAATGTGCAATTCATAGGAAACAATCATATTTTCACAAGAATTGATGTTTTCATTCAAATGTGTATTGATGGTTTTGTGGTTTTCCACTTCTTGTTCCAACACATGCACATTTTCACATCCATCAACAAGTAAACTTTTTCCTTTTTCAAAAACAAGTAATCTTTCAGAAATGGCATTATTCAACTGTTTCAATCCTTCATTTTCTTTTCTCATGCATGAAATGACTTCTTCATGGTTTTTGATGTCAGTCATAAGAGATTCATTTTCCGTTTTGAATTCCAAGCATTTATTACATGAAGAATTTTCTTTTTGAAAATTTTCAAGGTTTTTCACATTGCTTTCAAGTAAGGAGTTCTGAATTAACAAAACACTAATCTCCTTTTTAAGTTTCGAGCATTTATCACAAGAAGCATTCTCAAGAAAAGCATGTTCAGATTTCTTTTTCAATTTTTTATTTTCAGACTTAACTTTCTTGTACTTTTCAACAAGCTCATTGTATGCATTCAACAAATCTTCATAGCTAAATTCATCTTCATTATCAGAATCAGAATTTACCTTTGAGCTTGATCCACTTGGTGAGCTTGATCCACTTGGCTGATCACTACTTTGTTCACTCATCCCTACCATAAGATACTGGTCTCCATCCTCTTCCCGGATTTTGGTTAGGCCATCCAAGATATCCTTCGCGGATCTGCAATGGGAGACAAAGGGGAAATAATTAGAATCAACTGCAGCAGTTAGCAACTTTAACACCAAACAATTTTGATCATGTTTAAGCTTTTGATTTTTAGTCCAGACAAAGGTAACTCATAAGGACCATATGAAACAAGCTTCCATAGCTTAGGGTCATATGAGTTGACAAGACTGCACATTCTACCTAACCACAAATCAAAATTGCAACCATCAAACACCGGTGGAGAATTCAAAGTATACACAATGGTAGTCATTGATCTGGATCACTCTAGATCGTTAGATCTATAAAAAAATAGAGTCTTGGCACTGATACCAATTGAAGTCCCGCGATCAATGACACCCAAGAGGGGGGTGAATTGGGTGTTTATAAATTTTAAAGAAACTTTTGGCTTTTTGAAATATGTGATAAACACTCTAACCAAGAGGTTGAAAATGGTTCAACTACACATTCAAATACAACGTACACCACCCCTTACATTAGTCGGCAGGACAAATGCTACGTAGTGGAATTAACACCTTTAAACAAGATTAAGAGAATTAACTAAGCAAGGAAGCAGATTCTCTCAATCTCTCCGTTCCCACACGATCATATAAAAGTTATAATAATCAAGCCACACAAAAGCTCAAACCAAACCACACAATACAAACCACACTGCACAGCGATTTTTAAGGTGGTTCGGATGCAACGACGGCAGTCCTACGTCCACCCCTCACCAAACCCGGTGAGGCTTCACTCGGGGATAAATCCCCAAACGGAGATGACGCTCCAACCACACACGCAGGACGACGCCTGCCCACACACACACACGGGGACGCACCCCAACACACACACACACACACACACACACACACACACACACACACACACACACACACACACACACACACACACACACACATACACACACACACACACACACACACACACACACAGACGAGATCTCCAACATGATCCAACAAGCAGATCAACAATACACACACACGCTGCGACAGATGCAGCACTCCACACACTAAAAAGACTGGATCTAAATAGATCCATACACACACACGTAGATCTAGGAGGACCTACGCACACACGAATGGAACACCACGATAACCACACACAAACACGGATCTAACAACGATCCACAGACACAAGTTCGCAGTTTATTAGGAACACAAATATAACACCCAAACACAAAGGCAATGAGGCACAGTTTAGAAAACTCCTGATTTGGCTTCCCTTTGAACATATGCTGCTGATCTTTGAACGTGGCTTCAATCTTCACTTGAACAAAGCTTAAAAGACTTCATATGGATCTTGAGAAATAATATTCTTTCACCTTTTAGCAGCCTTTTCTCGAATCGGTGCTTGCTTGCTTCTTCTTCTTTCCCCCTTGGGCAATCTTCCTTTGAATCCTTGCTTGCTTGCTTCTTCACTTCCTTGGAGGTTGCTAGCTTCAGCTTTGGCTTGAAACACCTTGGAGATGGATGAAGAACTTACTAAATGGAGTATGTTTGCAAGAGTTCCCACAGCCTTCTTCTTGCCTTGATAGCCTCCCTCTTGATCTCTCTTTGTTGGTTGCTTGCTTTTTCACTTGAATGGGGGTATATTGGCTTCAGATTTACCTTCAATGTGTTGAGGAAGGATGAAGAACTTCAGCTCGAAGCACTATTCACGGAGGTGCTACAGTACCCGTGAATCTCCTCTTCTAGCCTCCCTTGATCTCTCTTGATCCCCTTGAAGCATTAGGGTTTCTAACCCTCTTGTATGTGTTTTATAGCATTTGAATGGTCTATAGAAACCTCCCAGACCAGATCCACATTTTGTGGGTGATTGGGTGACTTTAGGATTAAAGAAATCCATGGAGAATGGCTCTTCTCGAAGTGGAAAATAAAGTCAACATATGTTGGCTCGGGGCTGGCAGTCGACCTGTGGAAGCTGGCGGTCGACCGCTACTGAGAAACCTGTAGAAATTTGATCCCTGAAATTTTAGGTCGACCTGGGGCGGTCTACCGCTGCTATCGGTCGACCTGGGGCGGTCGACCGCCAGTTCTGCAGTATGAGACTTTTCGCGTTTGGCGATTCTGGTTGACCGGAATGACCTAGTCCTATAAAGTTGAAGTGTTAGCCCAATGAAATACATCCAAATAACAATGACTTTAAGTAGATGTTTATTTCATACAATTGGGGGTTGGATTTCACTTGGCTTATGCATTAGAAACATCAAGACCATTTGAGCATGTTATCATGATTGGAATGAGAAACTAATGCATTTGAAGAGTGAGCTTGTAAGTTATCAATCCAAGTTATCATTGTGAACCTCAAATATCATGAATGAAGTTTAGAAATGAGAGGTATATAGAATACCCATGGTGAGATTGATGACTATGACAAGGTAAGAATCTTACCAATGGTTCTTGACAATAAATGACATATACCACCTGTGTTGACCTGTAAAAAAGTAAGGTACTTATCCATACGTACGGTTTACTAGGCGACTGCCATGAGTTTGATCCTGCAAGCAAGATAGTCAGGGTTAAGACCATGCTCGTTCACATTAAAGAGGTTATGAAATCTCTTGCCTCTTGTAAAACCAACATATGCAAACCAAGCATCAAGGCCATGTAACCGTTGCCATTTCCCATCTCAAACATACATAGATACAAGAGCATGAGCAATCAACCACAAGTTTAGTTATCATCACTTAATCACACATTAAGTTTAGTTATCATCAAAACCATAACTCAACATTGACCACACCTGAAGCACCTCCCAGCTCTCGGACACAATCTGCCTAGATGCAAACTGCCACAACCTGTGCACTGACTCGGCTGACCTTTAGCCACACCCTGCCGCTTAATTTGGACTGAAGACTGCGGCACACCCTCCTCAGATTCCTGTCGCTGTGCCTTAAGCCACTGTCTGTACCTCCATCCCAGTCTCCAAGGACGCCTACTAGAAGGTGAAGACGTCACCGTAGGTAGCTCGCTCGAAGGCTGCTGAACCTCCAGCTGGTGATCCTCAACCTGTTGAACCTGACCCGGCAAAAATTTCCTTGCCCGAGATTCTCGGATCCTCAACATGTCCGCCTCCAAAGCCATCGCTGCCTGGAATGCCACGTCCAGACCTCTAAATTGAGCCATAATCAAAACATGTCGCAGCTTAGCTCTCAAACCTTGAAGAAATTGATGGGTCCTCACGGCTTCATCTGCCATCACATGAGGAACATGACGGCCCAATTCCATGAAACAGGCCCGATACTGCAACACCGACATCTCATCCTGTTGCAAATTCAGGAACTGGAACATTCTCTCTGTCCACAAGAACTCAGGGCTATAAGTCCGCTCAAAAGCTTCAACAAACTCCTGCCAAGAAATCTGCCGAAGTGGTCGAGACTGGAAGGTCGTCTACCACTCTGTGGTCCACTACGAGAAAGCAAGACCATGCAACTGATAACTTGCCAGCAGGACTCTCAAATCATCCACACATTCCATCGACCAGAACACTCATTCCACCGCCTCGATCCATGATCTCATTGCCTCAGGATTCGGCTGGCCCGCGAATGTCGATGGCTGAAATTGTAGAAACTCCCGCAAAACACATCCTTGGCCACCGCGTGACGCACCACCTTTGCCAGCTTCCTGACAACGGCGTGAAGTCCCGCGATCAATGACACCCAAGAGGGGGGTGAATTGGGTGATAAAAAATTTTACGAAAACTTTTACCCTTTTTACAAAATATGTGATAAACAATAATTAACTGATGATAACTAATTAACCAATTCTCTCAAACTTTCCGTTCATACACGACCATAAAACGAAAACAATCAAATCACACAAATAACACACAATACACAGCGGTTTTTAAGGTGGTTCGGATGCAACGATAGCAATCCTACGTCCACCCCTCACCAAACCCGGTGAGGCTTCACTCAGGGATAAAATCCCAAATGGAGACGACGCTCCAACCACACACGTAAGACGACGCTTGCCCACGCACATGGGGACGTGCCCCAAAACATGCACACACACGGAGACGAAGTCTCCAACACGATCCAACAAGCGGATCAACAAGACACACACACGCTGTGACAAGTGCAGCACTCCGCACACACAAACACTAAGATCTAGATAAATCCACACACATGCGCAGATCTGAGAAGACCTACGCACACATGAATCAAATACGACACACACACACACGACCACGGATCCAACAATGATCCACACTCACACACAAGTTTGCAGTTTATAAGAAACAAAAAATATGAAACTATAAAGCACAAAACACCAATATGAATAAACCACAGTTTAGAAAGCTCCTGATTTAGGCTCCCCCTGAGTGTGTGCTCTGGATGTTCACGTTGATTCTTTCTTCACTTGAACAGCTTGAGACTCAGCTTGAATGGCCTTGTATTTGATGTAGATCTTCTTGCACGGAGTACTGTTTACGGCTACAGTACCCTTCCTTCTTCCTTGGACAAATCCTTGTATCTTCTTGATGCTTGTGAGCTTGTTCTCTTCCTTTGAGATTGCTGACCTCAAATGGAGATAGAGTACCTTCAGATGATGCTTGAATGGCTCCTTCTTCCTTGTAGCATCCTTCTTCTTCTTCCCTTGGATCACCTTGAATTGATGAAGAGGTGTATGGATGTAGCTTTGAACCTTGATTGCTTCTACACTTTCTTGGAGGTAGATGGCTTCAGAAATACCTTGAATGGGTTGGAGATAGATGAAGAGCTTGCTGCACGAGGTACTGTTCACGGAGCTACAGTACCTCTTCTTCCTCCTTGGATAGCCTCCCCTTTGGATCTCTTTCATAATTAGGGTTATGACTCTAATAGGATGTTTTATAACCCTTGTAAGGTCTATGGACAAGCCTTAGACCAGATCCACAAATTCTGGAGGGTTTGGTGGCTTTGAGATTAAACAATAGTAAGAGGAGATGCTTCTTTTGAGATAGACAAAAGTCAATATTTTTAGCTTATCGGGGCTGGCGGTCGACCTGCAGGGGCTGGCGGTCGACCGCTATTGAGAAACCTGCAGACGGATGGTTCCTGGGAATCCCGGTCGACCGCTACTAGGCTGGCGGTCGACCGCCTCTAAGAGACAGGTAGACTGGGGGTTGCTGGCAGGGGCGATCGACCGCCCCTGTGCTGGCAGTCGACCGCCAGCTGGGCAGACCCCGGGTTTTCTCGGGTCGGTCCGTTAACCCCTTCAGCTCCGTCGCTTAAGTCCTTTAGCAGTCCGTTCATGTCTGTCGCATCACCCTTGACAGTTTAGAAGGTGTCAACTGAGTCTTTGACCTTGGGCTCTCTTGGCTATGCTTCTTGGTGCATTGACCTTGGATATGTGACGAGCCGAATATGAAGTGTCAAATTTTGCTTGTAAAAGAGATTTGCATCCTTGCTTGGGCGCTATCAACAAGCTTTCACTTTTGCCATCTCCACTCCAATTCTCGGCATATCTGTCATGAAAGCACATCACGTAGTTTAGTCATATAAGAGCATCAAGTAGTTTAGTCATATGAGAGTGGAAAAACATCAATGACTAATAGTGTTTAGTCATTAACAGGATGATGTCGAAAGACCCAAGTAACCACAGGATGACTCCAATGACCACATGGGCACTACAATAAAGAGGTTATGAAACCTCTTGCCTCTTGTAAATATGAAACCTTTTCCATCTTGTAAAAACAACAAGATCACCCATGGAACAAGACCATATGACCATGCATTCAAACAATCATGTTGTAGCCTCAAAAGCCATTTGTCAACTCAATCATATTTAAACAACAACATGAATGTACATAGTCAACAAGAACATGTGCAATCAACCATAAATTTAGTTATCATCACGTAGTCACATATTAAGTTTAGTTATCATCAAAACCATAACTTAACAATCATAACAATCATCAAAACCATAACTCAACAATCTCCCCCTTTTTGATGATGACAAACTTATTGATGATGACAAACTTAATGATAAACTTATTAATGATGATACAACAGAGTAGATACAACAGAATGGCACATATATTCGTCTCCCCCTGTCACACACAATCATCAATTTTTCTCCCCCTTTGACATAATCAAAAGGCGGGATGATGCAACTCTTTCTCCCATAATAGCAGTATCAAGCGAGCTGGAATGAGCCAAATAAGGAAGAACAAGATTAACTCCCTTTGAAACATCAATAGCCCATCATATCAAATCAGAAGAAGCAAGGGTAAATCATAGACGAGCAAAGCAAGATGATGCTAATCAGAAGAAACCAATTGGTGATTATTCTCATAAATCAATATGATATAATCTAAAGCAAATACAGTCAAGCATGTATTGATACCAATTGAAGATGGTGATTGCCCTCAAGGATATGAACCAGTGGAGGAAGATGTGCACATGATGAGGTGTTCAGCAGAAAAGCATTCAAAATCTAGATCCCATGGCAGATTTTCACAACAAGCAAGAGCAGGAGGGCATATCAAAAGGATTTTCTTTGATTTTCAAATTTTTTGATTTTTATATTTTGGTTAGAAATGCATGAAATGCAACACATGCAAATGGTGACTCATGAAGTGCACACAATGCAACCAAACAGTTACATATAAACATACATGCAATCTCCCCCGTACATATGGAAGAGGGGAATGGGTATAAGAAAGATACAAGAGAGTCATGCTAACCGGAATGCACATGTGTAGCACATGGGAGATTGTGAAATCATATAGAAGATCCATGCAATTGCTAAAGAAGTCAATCAACTTTATGAATACATATTAAATCAAATTTCCAAATGTGTAAGTGAGTAACATGAAAAATGATAGTTGTAATATGGATATTAAGATATTCAGATTTTCAGATCAATACAAGGAGACATTTTACATTGCACTTTAATTTTGAGAACATCGTATTGGAGGCTACGCTCTACCACAATGAGTTTTCACCAATATTTTTCAACTCAACCAATATCACATGATAGTCAGAATTTTTCAAGAGTGATCAGGTTCAAATAATTCCTTTTTACACGAGTAGACGCATGGAGCTCTTGCCAGAATCCCCGGTTACTCAGAATACTGAACCATTTCACCTCATTTTGAACAGAGATACTAGTCAACACTTTTCAGATATGAATCACATCACGTCTCAGGTGACATGTGCCCAGTTTACTCAGTGAGACCGAGCATTGCTCTATCTTTCATTTTCATCCTAAATTTTTAAACAGGATAGGTAGGCAGCTTTTTCCTCAACTGTCTCTTCAACATACATGTAGCAAGTTTAACATCTCGAGAGTGTTAAAAAGAAATTCATATATCCTTATCTTTAACACTCATTTTCATATTTTGTACATGAAGTGTGCAAATTTGATTCAGCATGTATACCGAAAATATCATGAACTCATAACAGGGCAGCTCCCCCTAAATAGATGCACTTATGAAATAAGAACTCCCCCAGAGTGTACGACATAAAACACTCCAATAATGACTCAAATGTAACATTATTTATCAAGAAGACATAAGGCCATAGAAATGCCAAGGGATGGGGTGAATAGTATATAATATCAAGCAAGCACATAGAGGGAATGTATGCAGCATGCAATACAAATGTGCAACTGATGCCAAACAAATGGATACCAATTGAATGAAGTGAATGTAGCTAATGCATGAGTACTGATGCAATGTAACTTGATCATATAGTAATGAAATGCAACATGCCAAGACAGAATACAATGTGGTGCAAAACTTCTGATACCAAATGAATGAACTAACTTCAGCTAATGCATGAATTCATTCTAATGCATGCAACCTATGCCTAGATGAGCATGTGATGCAAGATGCAAATGTAGTATAGGAGGGCTTGATCTTCAAATCTTGAGGCAAATTTGACATTGGAGCATTCACATTATATTAATGTGTCAACAACATTTTTCATGACATAGCCTTTATGAATAAGGGTGCATAAATGATCAAAATTAAGCAATGCAACCCAATTTTCAGAATTGTTCAAAATCAGATATTCAAGAGCATTTCACAAGTTTTGAAATTAGAAATCATCCAGAAGCTACATGCTTGAATCATTTGATCAGAAACATATTTTCAATTTAAGGAACTCAGCTCAAGGATTAATTCATAACTCCACCAATCACAAGCCAGTCACGATTTTTAAAATATGGTACGAGACAGAGATTTTAGTCCGAAGACCCAGCTCAACGCATAGGGAATGCTTCCAAGTGGACATAATCCACTCTTCCACAAATGCCATTTAATATACCAGATATGCAGTTAAATTCAGGTGTGGTTGTGTAATTCAAAATGAGAAATATTCAATACACACTTCTCAAGCCAGTTAGACAAGTTCATCACAGCAGACTAGTGAATGACAATTCAAGTTTTGAAACAATACCTGTCATCCTAAAGTGTCAACAAGTGACAAAAGACCATTGCATGAATTGACGAGGTTGAATTACGTTAGTTTAGATGACAAGATCGAAAGCCTTCATGTCACTAGAATCACCAACCTCACGAGGGTTGATATTTCAACTTTTACTTTCTTACCTTTGCCTTGAGAATCTATTTTCTTCCAATGCCTTTCACCTGATTTGCCTTGGGTACTTACTTCAACACGTACAAGACTTTCACCACCTTATACTTGAGTCGATCCTGGAAGTTGTTCTACATAAAGTAGTCCATCTTCTTGTAGCAACTTGAGAGGGTTCTTATCATTTTCATCCTTGCAAGGTATTCTTCCAGTTGATTCAAGCTTAGCCCATCATCATTTAGATTTTGGGAGTATAATCTGCATCTAAAGATAGAAAGGTTTGATTTGTCAATTTCGATTCAAATTTATTAATAATGACATGACAAATAATTTTAACAACCAACACCCCTAGATAGTTCTAGATGCAATGCATGACTCATGTGTGAACCTAAATGTTAAGCCCATATGACGAATCTGATGACTCCCCCTCAATGTGTGCATGACTGTGATATGCTCAATAAAAATCTAATGCCATGTGTAGCCTGTGACTGATTGACTCATAGTATCGGGCGGAGAACTTAGATCTGAAGATCACCTCACGTGTAGTGATAGCTTTCAGACAGGCGTAACCTGCCCTTCCACATGTCACCATTTGATATACTATGTAGTCAAGGGTGGTGAAGGTAGGAGGATTGCTATGCATTATGACATGAATTCATAATATTCAATTTATGCATGACAGTACGTAAAGGCTTATGCAAACTCAGTATGTGCAGCGAGATTTATTGACGGTTTCAACACTCCACTTCAACAAGATGCTATATGAGGATGATATGCACAAGGGTATGCAACTATCTATGGATGGAATGCATGTGCAGACTCATGCATGATCACATAACTATACAGCACATGGTAAAATACGACATAACACTTTTAGTGGAGAGAGTGAGAGGGATATCACCTGAGAAATCAAATTCAATTTTTGATTTTTCTTCCAACCTTGCTTGAGTCACTTGACTCGTATGCCTTACCTTCTTGATAAAAATAGATGTCATACTTTCTATTTCCATGGCACTCCTGTAAAACAGATTTCTCAATTTACATTCTTAGGTACCCAAATCGTTCTGGGTCCTTGTGGATTAGCAGCATTCTTGGCACGTGGCTTCCACTCCTTAACAACATTCAAATCATCATCTTTCACAAGAAAATAATCATGCTTAATATTTCCAGATTTGCCAAAGTGATGGTAGATGGCACGTGGCATCATCTTCTTTCTTCTCATGGGTTCTACTGATTTGTGTGTGTGAGCATGATGTGTTGAGTAGGAGTTCTTTCTCTTCAACAATAACCAGCAGTGTGGAGTTGTATGACTCCTTTTACCACAGTGATTGTAATGCATGGAAGATTTTGTGGTGAAGGCTCTCTTTGCATTTTTTAAAATAGCTTGGTTTCTACATGCTCTCAAATCATCATTCTTCATAATGAAATAATTATGCATATCATGTCCATGTTTTCCACAATAAAAACATGTGAGTTTCTTTCTAATTGGTTGTGTGTGTGTGGAAGAGGTATGTTCAACATGCATGGAGGTGCTAGCAGTATTTTTGGATTTTTGATGTAAATTGATTTTCTTTGTGGATGCATGTGTGTGTGCAACATGATTTTTCTTTTTCCGATTTTCATTTGATCTTTTTATTGTCTGTGAAGAAGATTGATTTGGGGACCCGTTTGATGTACTGGCTATGTTTGAACTGTGCACAAAAGATGTATAAACTTTATTTTCAAACTTCTTTTTATTCATAGGATTAAAACCCAGCCCTTCCCTTTGAAAATTCACTTTCGTCCCCAACAATTTGTCTAAATTTTCTTGACCATTCACAAATCTAGACAATGAAGCATTCAAGTCAATAATCTCTTTCTCAATAGATGCAATGTGCAATTCATAGGAAGGAAGTTTATTTTCACAGGAGTTGACTTGTTCATGTAAAGTAGCATTAATAGTTTTATGACTTTCAATTTCTTGCAACAAAGCATGTACTTTTTCAGATTGATCAATATTCATCGATTTTCCTTTTTCAAAAGCAAGTAATCTTTCAGAAATAGTTCTATTCAATTCCTTCAGTTTCTCATTTTCTATTTCAAGATTTTTATCATGAGCAAACTCATTTTGACCATTGTTCATAAGACTTACTCTCTCTCTCAGCTCTTTATTTTCATTTTTCAAAGAAGAAATTTGATCTTTATGAATTTCAATGTCAAACACATGACCATCAATCAATTCCTTCAAGTGCGAGCATTCTTTACATGAAGAATCACATTTATTTTGTCTAACATTCTTTTTCAATTTTTTATTTTCAGACTTAACCTTCTCATATTTATCAGCAAGCTCATCATATGCAATCAATAACTCCTCATAGCTAAATTCATCTTCATTATCAGAATCAGAATTTACCTTTGAGCTTGAGTCAACTTGCTGATCACTCCCTTGATCACTCGTGCCTGCCACAAGACATTGATCTTCATGCCCTTCCCGGACTTTGGTTAAGCCAACTAAGATATCCTTTGCGGATCTACAATGGGAGACAAAAGGGAAATGATTAGAATCAACTTGAGCAATAAGCAATTTTAGAACCAAATAATTTTGATCATGTTTAAGCTTGGAATCTGCGGTCCAGATAGATTTATCTTTAGGCAACTCATAAGGACCATGTGAGATAAGCTTCCATAGCTTAGGATCATATGAGTTGACTAGACTGCACATCCATCCTAACCATAAATTAAAATTGCAACCATCAAACACCGGTGGAGAATTCAAAGTGCACATAATGGTAGTCATTGATCTGGATCACTCTAGATCGTTAGATCTATGAAATTAGAGTCTTCACTCTGATACCAATTGAAGTCCCGTGATCAATGACACCCAAGAGGGGGGTGAATTGGGTGATAACAAATTTTACGAAAACTTTTACCCTTTTTACAAAATATGTGATAAACAATAATTAACTAATGATAACTAATTAACCAATTCTCTCAAACTTTCTGTTCATACATGACCATACAACGAAAACAATCAAACCACACAAATAACACACAATGCACAGCGATTTTTAAGGTGGTTCGGATGCAACGACGGCAATCCTACGTCCACCCCTCACCAAACCCGGTGAGGCTTCACTCGGGGATAAAACCCCAAACGGAGAAGACGCTCCAACCACACACGCAGGACGACGCCTGCCCACACACATGGCGACGTGCCCCAAAACATACACACACACGGAGATGAAGTCTCCAACACGATCCAACAAGCGGATCAACAAGACACACACACGCTGCGACAAGTGGAGCACTCCACACACACAAACACTAAGATCTGGATAAATCCACAAACACGCGCAGATCTGAGAAGACCTACGCACAAACGAATCAAATACGACACACACACACACATGACCACGGATCCAACAACGATCCACACACACACGAGTTTGTAGTTTATAAGAAACACAAATCTGAAACTATAAAGCACAAAACACCAATATGAATAAACCACAGTTTAGAAAGCTCCTGATTTAGGCTCCCTCTGAGTGTGTGCTCTGGATGTTCACGTTGATTCCTTCTTCACTTGAATAGCTTGAGACTCAGCTTGAATGGCCTTGTATTTGATGTAGATCTTCTTGCACGGAGTACTGTTCACGGCTACAGTACCCTTCCTTCTTCCTTGGACAAATCCTTGTATCTTCTTGATACTTGTGAGCTTGTTCTATTCCTTTGAGATTACTGACCTCAAATGGAGCTAGAGTACCTTCAGATGATGCTTGAATGGCTCCTTCTTCCTTGTAGCATCCTTCTTCTTCTTCTCTTGGATCACCTTGAGTTGATGAAGAGGTGTATGGATGTAGCTTTGAACCTTGATTGCTTCTACACTTTCTTGGAGGTAGATGGCTTCAGAAATACCTTGAATGGGTTGGAGATAGATGAAGAGCTTGCTGCACGACGTATTGTTCACGGAGCTAAAGTACCTCTTCTTCCTCCTTGGATAGCCTCCCCTTTGGATATCTTTGATAATTAGGGTTATGACTCTAATAGGATGTTTTATAACCCTTGGAAGGTCTATGGACAAGCCTTAGACCAGATCCACAAATTCTAGAGGGTTTGGTGGCTTTGGGATTAAACAATAGCAAGAGGAGATGCTTCTTTCGAGATGGATAAGAGTCAATATTTTTGGCTTATCAGGGCTGGCGGTCGACCTGCAGGGGCTGGCGGTCGACCGCTACTGAGAAACATGCAGACGGATGGTTCCTGGGAATCCCGATCGACCGCTACTAGGCTGGCGGTCGACCGCCACTGAGAGACAGGTAGACTGGGGGTTGCTGGCAGGGGCGGTCGACCGCCCCTGTGCTGGCGGTCGACCGCCAGCTGGGCAGACCCCGGGTTTTCCCGGGTCGATCCGTTAACCCCTTCAGCTCCGTCGCTTAAGTCCTTTAGCAGCCCGTTCATGTCTGTGGCATCACCCTTGACAGTTTAGAAGGTGTCAACTGAGTCTTTGACCTTGGGCTCTCTTGGCTATGCTTCTTGGTGCATTGACCTTGGATATGTGACGAGCCGAATATGAAGTGTCGAATTTTGCTTGTAAAAGAGATTTGCATCCTTGCTTGGGCGCTATCAACAAGCTTTCACTTTTGCCATCTCCACTCCAATTCTCGGCATATCTGTCATGAAAGCACATCACGTAGTTTAGTCATATAAGAGCATCAAGTAGTTTAGTCATATGAGAGTGGAAAAACATCAATGACTAATAGTGTTTAGTCATTAACAGGATGATGTCGAAAGACCCAAGTAACCACAGGATGACTCCAATGACCACATGGGCACTACAATAAAGAGGTTATGAAACCTCTTGTGATGTGAAACCACCTATGGACCTATATTGCAAGCAATCAAATTGAGCAGCGGACTCACATTAGTGAACACGATCGCGAAGCACACACTAGTGCCCGTAGGTGACTTAGCGATGACGGAGAGGGTCCGAGTCGGGACCTTGATACTCCAATGGTTGGCTATTTTATGGAGGACCCAAAATGGGCCAGGGATGCCCAATTCACAGACGGCCGGTACGCCAAGGGCGTGGGTTAAGTGGTCACTCTCACAACTCGCCCCGCGGTGGTCACTCAATTTGATGGCAATTTGAGACCGGACACTCTCTCACCGCCGACGGAGCAACTAAAAGTAATACTAAACTAAGCAATTAAATCTCAGCAATGAAAGGTGTTCAGGAGCTCACCTGATCAGCATGAAGACGCCGATCCCGGTCGGAGATGATGGCGAGTGGGGAGGCGTGGGTATGCACCCGAACGCCGCGCCGGTGAAGCTTCAACCTGCTCAAATGTTTACAAAACTACACCTCTCGCAGGAGGGGGGATCTCGGGGTGGGGGTTAATTAATATAACACTCAAATGACCTCCACGCAGGGAAGGGGCCTTTAGCCGGCCAAGCGGGGAGGGGAACTTGAACTATGAGCAAAGAAAGACACCAAAGCCGCTTCTGCCTGCTGCCTATGTCTCAAGACAGATGGTCATGTATTTAGACGCTGTGGCCAGCCCCGATTTTTTTTGCAGACAAGACCAATTGGAGATTCTTCGTAGCTGGATGGGGATGACGCTAGAATTTTGTTGATTTCTTTGGGCACCGCTGCTGGTCGGAGTAGAGGATAGAACAGGGTGGCAGAACCTTGGCTCTGACAGCTTCAGGTTCCCAACAGCAGGAAGAAGAAGGTGCCACGATCGATCCCGAGCTCAGAATTAGGTGCTGCCAGAGTAGTTGGAACCGTTGATGAGTTTTCTTCGAAGAAAGACTGACGGGGATGCCAACTGTTGTCGGGGTCGGCTGGTAGACTCAGAACACTGATGGAAGGTCGGTGCAGACTTAGTGGAAGCAGAACCGCGTACCCGGGGAAGAAAATTGATAACTTTCAGGTCCCTTTGCCCAAAGGGGCTTTGCTTCTTGGAGATGATAGAAGGATCGTATTAGAAGATTTTTGAAGAAGAACTCTCGATCAAATTCCCAACAGGATCGTCGCAGTCGAGCTTCCACTCCGGCTCTGGTCCTCTGCCTGAGAAGTTTTGCGCAGTCGTAGTAGATCACCTCCTCCGAGCAGCTCCGATCTTGGAAGTCACCGGGACCACCACCGTTGGAAAGATGACTGGGAGACGCTTCCAACGATATATGATATGCCCTCTGAAGCTTCCAGGTGAAGATGTGGTAGCCTCTGCAACTGGGCACTCCTCTGCTGCCTGTGAACTAAAAACTGTAGGTTGAAGATGATGGGGGAAAATGGAATATATGGGAGGGGAAGTGGGGGTGGATGAGTGTGGGGAGAGCCCTGGCTGTGAGGGGGTCTAGGAGGGGGTGTTCCAAGGTGTGGGAGAGGGAGAATGGGGTCTGGAATGGGGTGTTTGCAGTTGGTGAGAGAGGAGCTACGAATTTGGGCTTGGAGGGAGAAGGGGGAAGGTGAGGGGGGCACAAGTGGGTGGAGGGAATGTGAGTTTGAATTTCCCTTAATGTGGGGTGATCAATGGGGGTCTTGGGGATGGGAAGGGGTGCCTTGGGAAGGTGGAGTGATGCTTGGGGAAGGGAAATGGGTAGTTGGGGGTTGGAGGGTGGCGTGTGGATTGGTGGAGGGTCTCTTGGGACTAGGGGGAAGTAATGATGGCTTGTGGGAAGTTGTAGAGGATTTAATGGAGGTAGGTGGGAGGGTGGAGGTGGTTGGGAGGGGAAGAGAGAGAGTAGGGGGTGCCCTCCTCCTTGTAGAGAGAGAGAAGAGAGAGAAGAGAGAATGAGAGAGAAGGGGAATCCACCCCAATAGAGAGAGAGAGAGAAGTGGAGAATCCTCTCCAATAACACACTAGTTTACTCAATTTTTTGATTGATCATTAAGGGTTGTTACAAATGAGAGAGGGGAGAGACTATTTATAGACTCCATACTTTTCCTAAGACCAAAATAACCTTGACAAACAAGTAAATGGCCAATAACTCCAAGGGAGGGGCACTCTTGGGCCTAGCCCACTAGTTGGGCCCAATTGACTAACAAACTGACCCATTAACCTATTAACTGACTCAAATAAAGAAAGATTACACATACATGACTCAAATGAAATAAAAATTACATGCTATGACTCAAGATTAACGGCCACAAATGATGATGTGCTGATGGCGAGCAACAAGAGTATCCCAAAAAGTGAAGTGGCTGGGGATGTCCCCATCATCTTGCCTCTTGTAAATATGAAACCTTTTTCATCTTGTAAAAACAACAAGATCACCCATGGAACAAGACCATATGACCATGCATTCAAACAATCATGTTGTAGCCTCAAAAGCCATTTGCCAACTCAAGCATATTTAAACAACAACATGAATGTACATAGTCAACAAGAACATGTGCAATCAACCATAAATTTACTTATCATCACGTAATCACATATTAAGTTTAGTTATCATCAAAACCATAACTTAACAATCGCAACAATCATCAAAACCATAACTCAACAGGGCGCTATTGACCCCACTGACGCGGGAAAGAGTGGTACATGCCGATGAAAAACTCATCTTGACTGGATACACCCCGGGCAGGTACCTTTGGAGGAGGTGCCTCACGACCCGATTCCTCACAACTTGTCTCCTCCCGAGCCCTCGCCAGCACCCCAGACAACCATCGAACAAGCCTCCTCAGCACCATCGTACCCTTAACACAAACATGAAAAACAAGGGGGGTGAATAGAACAAAACACTCTAAGCCAACTATCGACGGTACTGGACTCTATGGACTTTGAGTCGCTACAATTGTTCCAAATTCCCATGCATTTCCACAACCACGCTCTGATACCACCTGTAATGACCCAAGATCCGGATACCGAGTCAAACTTGATATCACTTGGATCCTACACCGCCACCCACGAGCCGGGGGCTCGGAAGGTTTAAAGGGATGGTGTGGTTATGCATTGAAATTCTAAACAAAGCTGGAAATAATCTACAGAAATTAATAATTAATTGATAGAAATAAAATTAACATTTTATAGCAGTTAAACATTACTACAGAGTCCAGTCCACAAGTACAGTCTAAAAGAAAAGAAACGTACACTACCTTGGGACATACCCCGGCACTGGCGAGTTGGCTGCTAAAAGACCTCCAACAGAGATGCTCCACCTCGAGGAGAATTGTTGCACCTGAAAAAGCAGGGAGTGAGCCTCATCTCATAGGCTCAGTAGGGATCCCGTGGACCCCTATCACAACGAAAGTGGTAAACAAGGCAGCAACAGAAATAACCACAATAAAGGAAAGCAATAAAAATAACGACAACAAGAGCAACAATAGTGGCAAATCGACTAAAATAACATCGGCAACAACAACGGCGGTGGATAATAAGTAGTAAATGACAAAAGCACGGAGTCTCTACACTACTCCTACACTCACGAGGGAACCACGATCCCGAGTCGAAACTGCCGAGCTAAGGAAGGTCGCAGTGACACTGCCGAAAGAACCAACGACACCTCTAGCATAGGAAAGTCCTCACAGACGGAAGCCACTATGGGAACCACACCGCCGAAGCATTCTTATCCTAGTTACTAGGAGATTCCTGACTATGTTGTCGAAAAACCTCAGCCTCGCAAGCAAGAAACCACGCTAAAGTCACTCGATCAGAATACACTACCCCTATGCCGGAGAACCACGGCTCACGGTCAGAAACCAAACCCACAGGTGACTGAAGTACTCCATCACTAGCTACGACTGGATGCATCCTCTGACGCCTTGCACCACGCCGACACTCCCTAACCTGGCCACCTCTCCCAGAAAGTGTAGAAAAGGGATAGGGTCGGATGCGTCCCAGATGCCTTATACACCCCCTACGCTCACGCCTAACGGCCTCTCTCGGAGAGTGAGGCGGAGTCGCAATAACACAAGGACTAGTTGGGGTCACGCCCATCGATGTGGGTCCACTGTCCCCAACCACGTGTGCACACACAGACCACGCCCTCAAGGTCAGGTCCTGTAACTGGTTTTCCCCTTAGCTGGACTTAACCTGCCAAGGCGAGGGGCCCTATGGTAACCAGTATAAAAACCGTCACATTGGGTACAACTCTTGACCACACGGTCAGAACATGTCGGAACTCAGTACGCAATCGCTCTCGGCCTAGCCGGTACGTGCATGACACTCAATAAGCTGAGCCTAGAGGAGTACTACTCAGAAGAAGGTCCAACTCACGCACACCTGGAACCATGAGATGGCACAGCTCGATACAAGTAAACTCCCTAGGGCCGGTAACGAGAACCAACGGACGCCGGCCTACTAACTCAAGTGGGTACGGACCTCCATCAACGGCAACCTTAACGGGAAATAACACTTCCCACTGACATAATTTCCACAGGGATGGCCCATAAAGGACATTCGCAGAAGTCTTGGATCATGAAGAATCACGCAGACACCTCTTCCATGAATCTGTATCGCACACGGACACCTCGGGGCATGAAAACACAAAGCACGACACCCCGGGGGCTAAACAGGTAGGGCCGCCAAACCCTTGGCCGCCCAACACCTGGGCTCCCTGTGGCCAGGGCGGCCACTCCTTTGGCCGCCCAGAGGGCTGGGCGGCCACCTTCTCTGGGCGGCCACCTTTGTAGCCGCCCAGACTAGGGCCAAATGGGGAGGGCGGCTAGGGTCTTGGCTGCCGAACACCCTGGGTGGCCAGACCCTTGGCCGCCCAGTGACCTGGGCAGCCACAATCATGGCCACCCAGCTCAGGGCACAGACGGCCACCTATGTGGCCGTCTCCTGCTAGTTTTCAGAACCGGACCGAGCTCCACCCGGAGCTCAATTCCACACCCCATTCGCCTCGCAGTGAAGGGGAAAACACGGGGAAACCATCCCCGGGCATTCCTACCACTGGAAAACCAAATCAAAACAACAATCGGGACCCAAATTGGACGTAAACCACCGCTCGTCCCAAACATGCTCATTTTCCCCAAAATAAGCAAAACACCCTCTCTCGGCCTCGTTGGAACACAAAATCGCCAGAAAAAACCCACGAGGGTGCCAGGGATCCGTCCCCCTACCTTTTTGAAGCTTTGCTGTCGAAAAACCCCACGAAACGCTGCTCCTATGAGCTGTCGCCATCCCACGGCCGCGATCACCTCCGCCTCACCGTACGCCACGCCCCTCGGTTCGTCCTCACCTCACGCCGCCACCGTCGCACCCCCGCACGCCCCCTCGCCACCTCTGTCGGCCGCCGGAGTGAGAAGGGAGAGTGAGAGGGAGACGGGAGAGAGTGAGGGAGAGGAGAGATGCGAGAGGGGGGGGTGAGAGATGAGGGATCAGAGCGGGAGAGAGGCGGGGTTAAAATAAGGTTTTAATATTTTTAATATATATATATATATATATATATATATATATATATATATATATATTTCCATATATGAAATCTGCATGAACCCCAAAAATGCCCGAAAAATCAATTCGGACTCCGAAAAAATCCAGGAAAAAGCCAGGCCGCTCCACGCGCCAGCCTGGACCCGAAATAACACATGAAAACACCGAAAAAAGGGGTTTAAAAATCCAATATAAAAGTCTGAAACCCGCTCGGACACGATCCACGACCCGCGAAAAAGGATCCGAAAAACCTGGGGCGTTACATATCCTAAAGGGAAAAGGGTCCAAACTCTAGGTTATCCTAGGGTTAATCTCCCTCACACGTATGCAAATGCAAATCCTAGGGTTGGAAAGGTACAACCGGCTTGGCTTCCATGTGGGAATCCACGACTCGTGAATGTTGATTTGTTTTCTTCCTTTGTTATGTGATGTGATGAATGACAAATATGATGAGCAAATAACAATGATCTCAATCAACCTATGAACATGTGAACCATGAACCTAGGTAATCAGAACAAGCTCTAGCATGGGCAATGCTATCTCAATCGAACTAAACTAAGAAAGGAAAAAGAAAAACACACACCGGAGCGTGGAGCAAAGGAATAAACGAAAACACACCGCGTGGGTGGAACAAGCAAGATAAATAAGAGATATGAGAAAGAGAAAACCAATGCCCAATACTAAGAAAGAACGTGATCGCCACCAAGGTAAACACAAGCCAAAGACCTGAGAAATACCTTAGAATAGGAGGATGATGCACCCGCCCACGGGAGAGAAACCAATAGGAAACTGCAGCTCTGTTGATGCAAAGGAGAAGGGGAGAACACAAATATGCCAATGATGAACTAAACACTTGAAACCAAAGTACTCCCTTGACTGAGATGCAGATGGACGTAGAAAATCAATTCTCCTTGGTTGGATGTGGCTCCAGAATGCGGCAGCACTTCGACGCAAACTCTAGATTTTTCTTCTTTAGGCCATGAAGTTAAGGGTTCTATTTATAGACCCTCAAACTCTCCGGTCGAACAGAGGATAATACAGATAAAAGGTAGGATGATTCTTAGCAAACTCTTGAAGATAATACTCCCAAGAGTCCTTAGAAACAAACAGAAGGTTCTGAGGATCAGATTTAGAAGAGAAATCACAAGATCAAACTCTCAACTCGACCACGGAGTAGCAGAGAAAAGACCAGACTTGCTAGGACTCTCTGTTGGATGTAACGGCTGCATGACAGACTGTCACAGAAATGTAACGCTCCAGGAGTAGACCGTCACAAAACCTTATCTCTTAAGAAGATAAGATCAACGGGAAGAAGTTGCAAACAATTGGACTCTGAATGAATGTAACGGTCGATGGATAACGCGTCACAATGATGTAACGGTCTCCCGACAGACCGTTAGAGACAACGGATAGGCAAAAGGATAAGCACTGGCAACATGCCTTAAGCTATAGGACTCTTCAAGATGTAACGGCCCAGAGCCAATGCGTCAGAAAGACGTAACGCGCCTGTTATAGACCGTTAGAGACAATGGATAGCCAAAGGATAAGAACCAGAAAGAAGCCTTAAGGGTAAGGGCTCTTCAATATGTAATGGCCATGGGCTAATGCGTCAGAGAAACGTAACGCCCTTTGAATAGACCGTTAGAGACGATAGATCCAATGATGAAAAGAAAGCTTGCTAAGCTTCATCGAATGCAAGAAATCAAGGAATCATACCCAACCAAGGAAACAAGACCCATGAAATAAACCTCCAACTGATCAAGAAAGCTCAATGAAAGGGAATAACTCGGAGCATCATATAGAATGAACAAGGAGATGACCTGACTTATTGGTCATAAAACGGGTGTCAACAGATGTCCCTCCTTAACGTCCTCTTTGCAAGGGAGCGAGCGGAGGTGAAGTGAAAGCGAAATGGAACATGGAGATGCAGCGGAAATGAAGCGGAACGGACTGAAAAGCGGGCGTTAAGGCAAACGACACCCGTTCAACCAACAAGCGACATGAATTTTCTGGAAAACTTCAAACTAATCACAAGGAAATAGCCAACCAAAGGACGCATGTCTGGAGGAACTAACAACTAAGGAAAGGAAAACACGGCTAGCCGTCGGAAGCAATGGAAAGGAAAGAGACAACTGACTAAACTCCAGATAGGGATCTCCAGCCAACCAAATCAAGCGAACAGATCGAGGGAATCCTTTTAATTCGGAGTGGAATGATTCTCCTTATTCGAGATTGAGAACACAGCTATTCACCATCATTGAGACACCTTGGCAGATGAAGAGTTCATGAATGCTCAAAGAATGCGCATGATGCATGCTGGGCTAAAATAAAGAAATCATTAAAACGAATGCAAAGAAAGATAAAATAACAAGATACTCGAGAATAATATTGCTAGACCGGAGAAATCAGGGTCAGGACACCATCTGCAACCACGGCGTGCAAGATAGAACCATCGTCCCCAAACTTTTCCAACCTAACGACCTATCCAACGATTAAACATGTGCACTTAGATCATCATCATTTTTGTTTAAGGGGAACATCAGATCCCAGAGCACATGAATGACCAGCCGGTTCTCGAGATAATATATCATAGATAACATATAGTAATGCATTAAAGGGACAAGGGATCAAGATACTGTACCTGACTTACCTGCCCGACGAACGGCAAAGCGTGATGTTTATAACTTCATTCATGAACAAAAGATTAGCCAATGATAATTGATATGAGCATGAAACAAGGCACAATCATTTGTACGCATGAAAAGCATTAATAATATACACCATGACAGAAAATGCAATCATTCAAGTATCAAATAGACCATTTTATTCATCAAGAAATCTGCAAATTGTAACGGCCTACAAATGGTGCGTTACACAACGTAACGGTCTAGGACTGGACCGTTAGACATTGGCGGTTCACATTCTTCAATAAAACGTACTCAAACAAACCTGACGGTCTAAAGAAGAAGCGTCAGAGAATGTAACGGTCTGGCGATAGACCGTCACATTTCCTGTGCGTTTAAAAAAAATAAGACCAAACGGTCACAAACCATCATTCATACATCCATTCGCCCTAACACCCAAAAAAACCCAACCGAGACGACCAAGACCCCCGGCGACCACCGACGAGGATGGCCGGCGACGAGGCCCCACAGCCACCGAAGAGAAGGGAAAAGGGGACAAAGAGGAAGGCCATCCAACTTCTCCACCGTCGGATAGAGCGTGAAGTGATCCCACCGCCCGTGGAAGAAGAAACGGCGACGAGGGAGCCAACGGCGGAGGAAGATGTTCTAACGGCCGAGGAGGATCAAGGGGAAGCTCCCCTGGATGAAGGAGAACCCATTGCAACAGAAAAAAAAGAGGAAGAGGGGCCAAGACCGTGAGGTAAGCCCACTCACCCTAATCTTCAATTTTTTTAATTTTTATGAGTTTTTAAATGCATGCATGGACGGATGGGGGGTAGAAAATGGGTCTATGAACCCATTAGGAACACATGTAGGCCATTTGGCCAAAGTGGGAAGCCAAGGGAAACAAGAGGGAAAACGCCCTTTAGTAGAGAACGTGACGGTCCTTCCAGCGACCGTCACGAGCCTAACGCATCACCCCTGGCGCGTTAGAGCCGTGTTATGCCCCACCTTAGGGCCATCACAATCACCAGAGATCAAAACTGATTTCTTAGGTTTTTAGTTATTCAATTTTTTTGTGTTTTCATTATATGAATGCTATGCAATGATTCTATGATGCAATTGACTAACTTATGCTCTAAATGAATGCAGGGGAAGAGACGAACAAGGATCTCATGGCTGCAGATCCGGGCCGTTTACCAAGCACTGCCCGATTACCAGAGAGAGAGACTCGTAGCAATGGGATTCGCCGAGGTGCTGAGCATCGAGGTGATCAGGATGGACACGCCGCTGCTCTATGCATTGCACAAGAGATGGGACCCGATCAGCAAGGCGTTCATCTTCCCGTGGGGTCACATGATCCCCACGCTAGAAGACATAGCGAGGATCACGGGGCTGAGATTCCACGGAGCCGCGGTGACAGGCTGGACATACAGGGACTACAGGAAAATGGCCCAAGAGCTGCTGGGGCTTGACTTGATCAGACCAGGTCAGACATCATCCCAGCTGTCGAGATCGAGACTGCAGGAAAGCCTGGGACTGAGAGGAGCAGCGATAGCCGTGGGAGAGCTACCTGAGGAGCATATAGGCAGAGTGATAGAGCAGGTGCGCCCACATGTGGCGACAGAGGCGGGACCAGAGGGAGATCACGTCCTGAGACGGTTTCTCATGCTACTGTTCGGGAAGCTCCTATTCGCGACTCGAGCAGATGTGATCAGCTGCAGACTGCTGCCACTGCTCAAGGATTTAGGCAGAGTGGGAAAATACGCATGGGGGGCAGCAGTCTTGGCCTTCCTGTTCGAGTCCCTCAGCACGACGGACCGACAGACCATGTTGGGCGGCTTCTCGCCTTTTCTACAGGTAAACCTGACTTAAATGCTTTCTATTATGTTTATGCAAATGATTATGCAATGCAATTGACTTTTGACTTCTAAATGTAGATCTGGAGCATCATACACCTCCCAGGGATAGGGAGAGGCACACTACTCCATCCCGGACAGATCCCGGTCGCCAGACGATGGGTGGTCGCAAGGGACTCAGGGTCGATTACTTGATTGACCCTGGCGATCCAGGACGAGCTGGATTCCTTCCCGCATACGGCGGTAAGCCCAGAACTCTAAATGCCTTGAATGTTGCCAGATGCTTCTATATGAATGTTCTATATGCTGACAAAAGGACTAACATGATTCAGGTGAGATGGACCCCGTACCGGGACGAGAGTACCGAGGGACAGCCATGGGTCCAGACAGCCTTATCATACCGTGGGTGAGATGTTTGGCTGCACTACATCAACGTCATCGAGCCACTACACTACCGATTGATCCTGCGGACCCGGGGACTACACCAGCCAGAGGTGACCTTCCCACGCCGCGGCGACGAGCGTCCGGGGAAGTCATCGAAGAACATTAGTGGCGACGTGGACTGGTGCGCCCGCAAGGTGAAATACGTCCATGACTGGAACAAGCGAGGTCGGGCGGTAAAGGAGCGGGCCGAGAGCGACGAGGCATATTTGAAAGCCTTCGCTCGGCGATACGGGGACCAGGTATACCGAGGTACCCGATGACCGGTATGCAATTCTAAACTTAAACTCTGAATGCTTTTACATGAAAACTTCCTATATGCTGACTCATATGCTTTCTAAATGCAGCTAGACCCTGAGGGGAGGATAGCCGAGCTTGAGGGGCTACTCCACGCTACCGTCCAGCAGCGGTGTTGACACCCGTTTTATGACCAATAAGTTGGGTCATCTCCTTGTTCTATCCATGTGATGCTCCAAGTTGTTCACTCTTCATTGAGTCTCCTTCGTCAGTTTGAAGACTGTTTCATGGGTCTTCTCTCCTTGGTTGAGTGTGGTTCCTTCTGGCTTTTTCATTGGATGAAGCTTAGCAAGCTCTTATCAATTTTGATCCTCATTATTTCTAACGGTCCTCTGCATGGGCGTTACATTCTTCTAACGCACTCGCCCTAGGCCGTTACTTCTTGAAGAGTCCTAAAATTTGAGGTCTTTGTTTCAATCCTTATCTGTTGGCTTGCCCATTGATTCTAACGGTCTGTCGTGCAGCCGTTACTTCGCTTCAACGCGTCCACCCATGGCCGTTACTTTCATTCAAGAGTCCTATTGTTTTGATCTGCTTCCATTGATCTTATCTCTTTTGAGATAAGGTTGATAGTGACGGTCTCTCCCGGACGCGTTATTTGCATATGGCGGTCTGTCGAGTAGCCGTTACATCCAACAGAGAGTCCTAGCAGTTCAGGCCTTTTCTCTGCTACTCCATGGTCGAGATAAGAGTTTGAATTGGTGATTTCTCTTCCAAATCTGATCCTCAGAACCTTCTGTTTGTTTCTATGGACTCTTGGTGATATTATCTTTAAGGATTTGCTAAGAGTTATCTTCTTTTCTTGCTGGATTATCCTCTATTCGACCGGAGAGTTTGAGGGCCTATAAATAGCACCCTTAACTTCATGGCCCGAGGGAGGAAGATCTGGAGTTTACGTCGAAGTGCTGCCGCATCCTGGAGCCACATCTAACCAAGGAGACTTGTCTTTCACGTCCATCTGCTTCCCGGTGAAGGGAGTATTCGTTCTATTAAGTTTCAAAGTTCATCATTGCATATTGTGTTCTTCCTTCTCCCTCTCATCATAGGCATTGTCCCTCTCCTTGTTTCCACATTCTGCATCTATTTTTCATCATCTAAACATCCTCCTATCTTTTAAAAACGCCCAGAGGGGTTAAAAAAACCAAAACTTTCCCGGTACTTCCCTTTCCTTTTGCATGCTCTTAAGCCTTTTAAGAATTGATACTACGCTTGTTTAAAGGGCTGATCTAGGTCTGTTTTCTTGTGTTTCACGTTCTTTGGCAGGTTTACAGGTTCACTACACGAGGCCCAAGTCTTCTGGCCGGCTGGAAGATTTGGAGTTCAAAGAATTCATAAGCTCTTACTGCAGGTTGTCTGACGGTCTTGAGAAGACGCGTCAGGTTCATATAACGGTTCGTCGTGCGACCGTCACACTCCTGTGATGCACGGGGTCTGGATCGTTACATTCGGTTGATCTGCAGATTTCACTGGTTTTCTCTCTCTCGTGGGCGGGTGCTTCATCCACCTATTTCTAAGGTATTTTCAAGTCTTTGGCTTGTGTTTACTTTGGTGGCGATCACGTTCTTTCTTAGTATTGGGCATTAGCTTTCTCTCCGTCTCATATCTCTTATTTCCTTTATTTGCTCCACCCTTGCGGTGTGTTTTTATTTGCTCTTGCTCCACGCCCCGGCGTGTGTTTTTCTTTATTCCCTTAGTTTAGCTTGATGATTGAGATAGCATGCCCATGCTAGAGCTTGTTCTGGTTGCCTAGGTTCATGGTTCACATGTCCTTGGGTTGATTGAGATCTTTGATTTTTGCTTATCATCTTTATTACACATCAAAATGAAAAGAGGAAGAGAAGCAAAACAAATCAACAGATATTTTTTTGGCGATCACAGTGGGACAACTTGTGCCAATCATGTCTTGATCTCTGTTTAAACCTGCCATCATTTCCTTGTTTAGTTTCCTCGGATCTCCCTCTTACTTCCTCTTGTTTCTGGTTCTCTGGGTAGTCTGACGGCCCTCTGTCCCTGCGTCACTCCACTTTGACACAGGGGCTTTAGACCGTTACACTCCTCATCCTGCTATTTGGGCTTTTCACGGATTTCCCTTCTATTTCTGGTTTGTTTTTGGCTCTCTGGCTCATACGACAGTCCTGGGTCCCTGCGTTATATTGCTTCTGGCGGTCTGGCCTCTGACCGTTATATATTTCTGACGCGGGTCTTCTAGACCGTTACACTCCAGATAGGTACGCATCCCGAGGTGCATTCTATTTCCGTAGTTTTTGCTGTGATATTCTTGCTTGGGTGTTATCTGACTTCATCCTTGGTTGGTTTACATACCTACATCGTTGTGTGCATAATTGTTTGCTAGATTCTAGGTTAGAATTTGCATGCACTCCGGTGCACATAGGTTCATTCATACTTTCATACATTAGATTGCATTTTCCTACCTTGGTGTGCGACCTCTCGTCTCCATATTCCTTGGGGCCGACTAGGAAATCACACCAGGGACCTCCATAAGTCCCCGCGAGCCGTGGATTCCCACACGGACGCCGGGCCGGTTATACCTTTCCCACCCCGTGTCTAGGATTGCATAAGTGAGGGAGTGATCACATTTAGTGTCAAAACAAGCTTTACACCCATCTCCTATTAGGGACCTATTGTTGAGAGCTCACATTAATCAATCCACTAAAGTTCCAAATGGGAAATCATAAGAATCTTGAAACATCATCTTAAACAACTTGCTTGACTCTGAGTGTTTTCATCTCTTGTTACTTACATCTTTGTTAGAAATCGTCTAAGTGTGGTTACTCATTGTGTGTTTGTGTTGTGTTGTTCGCATCTTGTTAAGGTTGTTCGTTGCATGTGGAGTTATTTTCGTCAGTTAGAAGCACCTTCTAGGGTCAATTCCTTCTCCAAGTTCTACTCAAATCCGCTTTTCGAATCCGCCATGGCATCTTTCAATCCTCCCCGTTCCCAAGAGGATTCCCTTCCTCAAGGGCTTCTTGAAAGCCCTGCTAGGGTTACCTCATTCTCTTCTAGAGAGGGGACAGCCCCCCTTCCGTCCTCTACCTCCATGGAAGGTAGTCAAGCCACCCCTTCTTTCTCTACTCCTTCCGCGGGCTCCATTCTCCAAATGATGGCCCAATTGGATCCGGCCCAACTTCAAGCTGTCTATCAGGCCATGCAAGGATCCAATATCTCCCCTCCTACGATAATGCAGGGTCAATCCAATCCTCCTGTCCAACCCACTCCGATCGATCTTACTCCGGTCCAACCCCAGACCATCACCTTTCCTGGCATGGAGACGGGCCAATCTTCTACCTCGGCCCAGCAATCTTTTGACAAGGGGAAGTCTCCTATCCCTTCTTTCGTTCAGGTGGATCATCACATGTCTAACCCAATGGTTCCACAAGTCCTTATGGGCCCTTCAGATTTTGCGCGCCCTCAGCCAGGGGTTGTCCAAGCCCACTCCAATCTGGGTCAAGTTCACGCCCAATATCCTTCTTATGGGCCCCCTACTTTGGCCGTTTATCCTTCTGCACCTGCTTATGGGCTCCCACCTTCTGCCACAATCCACCCTTCTACTCCCCAACTTCAGCCATCATCTCTCACTACCCCTGCTCCATCTAGAGAGCAGGAACTACTTGATAAATCGGCCACCATGCAACAGTAACTCGATTTCCTCCAGAAGCGGGTTGGCCCACAATCCTTGGCAGATGTTACGGTTCCTAGCTTTCAGAACATCCGGTTCCCTCCGCAATCCGAGCTCCCCAATTGTCGCAAATATGACGGGAACGGCAATCCCTTTATCCACGTGAGGGATTTCTTATATGAATCAGCCCAATTCCAATATGATCATCGCCTTATGGCATACTTGTTCCGCCGATCATTAGACGGTGTTGCACTGGAATGGTTCTATTCTCTGCCATTGGAAGAAGCCAAGAGCTTTAAGGTAGTGAAAGATAAGTTCATTCAGCGGTTCCAGGACATAGTTGGCCCGTAATATTCATTCACAGATCTGGTGGCCGAAAAGATGAAACCGGATGAGGAGTTTGCCACTTATTCAGATAGGTGGAGGCAAATGGCCGCTAGAGTGCCCGGCCACATTCCGGAGGAAGAGAAGGTCAAGTTACTTATTTCCAATGCTACTCCGACCTTCTGAAATATTCTGGCCATGAACAACATAGCCAACATGCACCAACTCTATAGCCGAGCGCGCTTCATTCAAACTCAGTTCAAGGATTCCCCCATACACTCAGTATTTGAAAACCAAAAGCCCAAGTATCACAAGAAACCTCAAGGGCCGGTCACCGAAGGGGTCCAAACAAATGAGCAAGTTCAAGCCATTGCTTTCCCTTTTCAAACCGCACCCTTCCGCTTCCCTCAAAATCCCCGCACTCCACAAAATCCCGCTCCACAGAACTTCCAAGTCACCCCGCAAAACCCTCCGCCCACCTTCACCATTCCACAAAACACCTACACCGCACCGCAACAATCACCACCACCTCCGTAATACCACAACGTCCCTCCACCCAATGGCTACAACAACAGCCCTAACAACAAGCGCCCGGCTCCTAAAAGAGCTGAGTACCCACCCTTGCCAGAAACACTCATAGACATCTTTTCAGCCCTCATGTCGGTGAATGCCATACAGCTCCCTCCGGAACGGCCCAACTGGAATCCGGTCGTTGATCAGACGAAGTATTGTATATTCCACAGGCAACCGGGACATACCATTGAAGGGTCTTTTCAATTCCGGGACCTAGTATATGATCTTCATGAAGGACAGAGGATAGATTGGGCTGAAATGCACCGGGCCATCACAGAAATCAAAGAGAAGAGAAGGCAGCCGCCGAGACAGCAAGTACAGCAGTAACAGGTACCGCATCCACAGCCGCAGCAGCAACAGCAGCCGGTGCAAGACCTGGGGATTCATCAAAACCCAATGCCAAACCATCCTCCTGCTCCGCAGCCTCCACCGCCGGCACCAGCTCAGGTCAATGTCGTCCAACCCCCGGCTCCTAACCCCGGGTGGTCCTTCGACGACGATAACTCCATGCCGCAGGTCATGGCCCTTCACCACAACTACCATAATCCTCCCGCTTCCCCTATCCTTATACCTACACACCAAACTCCTCCTCCACTCGTCCTCCCATTTACCCCTATTCTATCACACACACCATCACCCGTGCCCCCGTCGCACTCACCATTGCTCACATCCGCTACCATCACCCCCTCCCCGCTCGCGCTTACATCCACTATCGCCATACCTCCGTCTAACCCTCCACTCATCACACCTCCATCCACTTTTATATCCCCGCTGCCGCTCACGCCCACTGCCACTAACCCCTCGCCTATCATCCTTTCCACCACACCCTCTTCCGCACCACTCATCCATCCCACTAGGCCTACTAAATCACTTATCCTAAGCCCATCTGAGGCCGCGGCAGCTTATAACTTCACCCTACGGAGCGGGCGCATGTTCCACTGAAACTATCCTTCCACTTCCAATCCCTGGTCTCCCCAACCGGCGACTGAACAAGAAGAGGCCGAGCCACTACCGGGGACCCAATATGATCTATTACATCATTTGGATAGGGTGCCCGCCAAGATATCTGTGCTGGAACTGATTAAGAGATCTACCCTTCCCGAAGATGCGTTAAGAGACTTTCTTCAAAAGGTGATGGTTAGTGAAGACATGGCAGTTGATAGCTTACCTACCGCACTGGCAACAATCTCCAAGGGGCCAGCCATTACTTTCTCTGAAACCGAGCTAGCACCACCAGAAGCTTGGCAAATGCCGCTGTGCATTACTATCATTTTGAACAAAGTTAGCATCGATGCGGCGTTAGTTGACACAGGGGCATCTATCAACGTATGCCCGCTCAGCACTCTAAGGCCTTGAAAGCTGTCAGAAGAACTTCTACGCCCAACTCCCACTACTATAGCTGCTTATGACCACTCTCGGTGGGCATGTCACGGGATTGTCACCATTCAAGCTGAGCTTGGGCCCCTTACTATGCCCATGGAATTCTATGTGTTGGACATTGACCCTATGTTCAAGGCTATCTTGGGTCGTCCGTGGATCGATACCCTCAGCGCCGTACCCTCCACTACACATCAATGCATTAAATTCCCTTTCCAAGGGAGGGTCGTCAAAGTCAAAAGCTTATCCACGGTCCAATCAGTGAAGGCTATTTCAGATAAAGTTCTTCCCACATTGTGGCCAAGCAGTCGGCCCGTTATGTCAGTGCTAGATCTTGACTTTCCTTGGGCTTACGCACCTCGCAAGCCCGTCACTGCAGCAGTTGACATCAAGGTGAAGACCCAGATCCGAGATTCCAATGGCTGGGACATTATACTGAAGCTAGGCTACCAACCGGGGAGAGGCCTCGGTGCTCAATTGCAGGGACAAACTAAGCCCATTCCTAAGGGTAGGAAAATGAACAGAAGAGGTCTCGGCTACTGAGAGACTGCATTATCTATGATGGGTGATTCTGAGCCACTCACCTGGGACTACCGTCAACACTTTGTTCGAGGGCCTCTCCAGCTTGGCACATTAACTCCATGGCCAGCTCCGCCAAGGGAAGATACAGTCTGTCCGATTGCCAGTCCACCCCCAGTGCTAAGGGGGCCAGTTGATGATGTGATTGACTATGGTCCAGCCCTTCAGGGGCTATTTCATGAAGAAGACTGCCAGCAGCAGCAAGAGGTTCGGCTTGTTCAGTGGAGGCCGAAGATGCAGCCGGCTCAGCATCTGCGGAAGGAGGAGAGCTCGCCGATTATCTTTTCTTGGTCTCCCTCCCGCTTTCAATCTCTCCAACAGTAGAGGGAATTCTTACCCCGTCTTCCTCCCATCATGGTAAATCCATCCTTCATTCATCCACCTGAGATTCTCTTTGTTCCATGTGCTTGCGGGCATTGCCCGCCCATTGATATATCCACTCTATTCACTCCTCCTCCCCCCAACGCCCAACTCCACGAGATGTGGTTCTCGACTTCCGATCCTTTCTTCGATTGCATCTTTCCCAAGCTGTTTCCCATGCAGCTCCCGCCTCCTCCATCTTGTTGTATAGTCTTCACTGATCTCCAAAAACAAATACCAAATTCGAAACGGAGATTTCAGTGGAAGATTATGCTACCTTGTCTCCATCCTCTTCCCAGGGGCACGAGTCCCCTGCTCCTTCCCTTCCACTAGGTCTTCTTCCTCTTAGGTTAGGATTAGGGTCTATCGAGTCTAGGGAACAAGAGTCAGTTAGGTCTAGAGAAGTAGGGTCTTGTTCTAGGTCGTCCAACCCTTCCTCCTCTGAGTCGCGCCCGCTTGCGCGTCCTCCCAAATCCGTCCCTGATAGGTTCTTGCAAGATCTATCTCAGCGTTGTCATGCCCTTTTGAAGTGTCCAGAATTTGTTGCTACGGTAATTATGATTAAAGATGAAGAAGAAATAGAAGGGGTGTGGAGCGATGACAGACTCGGCGTCTATGAAATCCTGGATGAAAAAGATCCGATCAATGAGGACATCGACGTAGATGACACTGCCAATTTATATGCACAAGGACTTAAGAAATTCGACGAGCCATCGTCGGCAGTGGATGAACCTATGAAAGAAATCAACTTGGGAACTGAAGAAGACCCAAGGCCCATCATTATTGCCGCTAATCTCCCTCCACAAGTAGAAGAAGATTTAATCAAGGTTCTAAGGGAGTATAGCGATTCCTTCACCTAGTCTTATGAAGATATGCCAGGTCTTGATTCCTCTTTAGTGGAACATCGACTCGTGCTTAAACCAGGGGCAACCCTTGTGAAATAACGGTCAAGGAGATTTCACCCCCACATGGCCTTAAGGATTAAGGAAGAGGTCGACAAATTGTATAAGGCCAGATTCATGAGAGTAGTTCTATATCCTCAATGGGTGGCGAACATAGTCCCTGTTATCAAGAAGGATGGAAAGGTGCGTATCTGCATCGATTTCAGGGATCTCAATAAAGCATGTCCAAAAGATGATTTCCCGCTGCCTCATATTGATGTCTTGGTCGATAGCACCGCCGGGTATGAATCTCTGTCATTTATGGACGGTTACTCAGGCTATAATCAGATCCGTCTTGCTCCGGAAGATCAAGAGAAAACCTCTTTCACCATGCCCTGGGGTATGTACTGTTACGTGGTCATGCCATTCGGTTTGAAGAACGCAGATGCCACCTATCAAAGGGCGATGATGGCCATCTTCCACGACATGATGCATATCTATATGGAAGCCTACGTGGATGACATTCTGGTGAAGTCAAGAACCAAAGAAGAACACCCCTCTATTCTGGCTAAGGTGCTGCAAAGAGCCAGGGAGTACAAGCTTAAGATGAATCCGAAGAAGTGTGTATTCGGAGTCTCCTCAGGGAAGCTGCTAGGCTTCATAGTGAGCAAACGGGGGATCCAGATTGATCCTAACAAAGCACAGGCCGTCATGGACATGCCTCCGCCTAAGAACATTACGGAACTTCGAGGACTGATTGGTCGATTGTAATTCATTAGAAGATTCATATCCCAACATTCTCAAAGGTGCCGTCCGTTTTATGAATTGCTTAAAGCGGGAGTCAAGTTTGAATGGAATCAAGATTGTCAGAAGGCCTACGAGGACTTAAAGGAATATCTATCCAATCCCCCGGTTTTGCAACCTCCTGTCCCTGGGAAACCCCTAATCCTATACATCTCGGTTATTGAGGACTCCCTAGGGGCGGTCTTAGCACAAGTAGATGATGAAGGGAAAGAGCGGGCTGCGTATTACCTCTCTCGGTTATTTAACCCAGCTGAGTCCAGATACACCGCTATGGAGAAGACTTGTGTCGCCTTAGTGTGGGTAGCTCAGAAGCTTAAACATTACTTCCTTGCCCACCCAGTTAGGTTGATCTCTAGAATGGACCCGATTCGCTATCTCTTAGAAAAGCCTATCCTTTCTAGTAGGTTAGCTCGCTGGTAGAGCTTCCTCTCTCAATTCAATATCACATTTGGCGTTCAAAAGGCGGTCAAAGGGTACGCCATCACTGAGCATCTTGCCCATCTTCCTATTCCTCACACCGACTCTATTCAGGACGATTTCCCTGATGAGCATCTCTCTGTCCTCACCCATCATCCCTTCTGGTCTCTGCACTTCGATGGTGCACTCAATTCTCAAGGCCGAGGGATCAGCACTGTTCTGCTCACTCCAGAGGGAGTGACAATTCCCTTTGCTTATCAACTTCGATTTCCTGCTACCAACAACATCGCTGAGTATGAAGCTCTCCTAGCTGGACTGAAGCACCCCTATCTCCTAGGTGCGCATTATTTGAATATCATCGGAGACTCTCAGCTCGTCTTGTGGCAAGTCCTGCCTACTTACCGCACTCGTGACCCCAAACTCAAGCCATATCAAGATTTGGTCATACTCCTTGCTAGGTAATTCCGTAAGTTGATCTATATCCATACTCCTCGCTCTCAGAATATTCTAGCCGATGCTCTAGCATCTCTTGCTTCCTCTCTATCTTTCCCTCTCAGTTGGAACACTGAGACTATCGGCGTTCAGAGACTGGACACACCCTCCCTTCAGGATCCTTGGTTCATCAACCTTAAGAAGGCTGTAGAGGCGAGGGCTGAGAGGGAAGATCTCAAGGAAGTATCTTTAATAGAGCTAGAAGAGATTCTGGATGAAGAAGAATTGCCTTGGTATCACGAAATCGAGTTGTTTTGCAAAGAAGGATCATTCCCAGAAGGGGCAAACGCCGAGCAGCGCAAGTCAATAAGAAGAGCCGCCTCAAGGTACACCATTGCTGCAGGAGAACTATACAGGTGCGCTACTAATGGAATGCTCATGAGATGCTTAGATGATGATGAGGCTTGGAAAGTGGCTGAAGCAGCCCATTCTAGTGAGTGTGGAGGTCATGTCAATAGTCAGGCTCTAGCGAAGAAGATCCTTAGGCAGGGCTACTATTGGCCCACTCTAGAGGAAGATTGCTCCCTCTATGTCCGGAGGTGTCTTAAGTGCCAACTCCATGCTGATAAGATCCATGCTCCAGCTTCATCTCTCCATCCTCTCTCTGCTCCTTGGCCATTTTCTATGTGGGCTTTCGATGTTGTCGGCCCGCTCGGTGATCCTAATTCTCAGATCAAGTAGAAATCCTTTATCCTTACCGCCACTGAGTACTTCACCAAATGGGCCGAAGCCGAGGCGTACGCAGAGATCAAAGCTTCAACGGTGTGCCGCTTTATCATGAAGAATATCATCTCACGGTTCAGAGTGCCAAGCAGTATCATCACCGACAACGGACCCCAGTTTGTCTCCCAAGAGCTCAAGGACCTATGTAAGAAGTTTAATATTGCATTGCATCATTCATCTCCATATTACCCTCAAGACAACGGTCAAGCCGAGGCCACTAATAAAACCCTTCTTAAAATCATAAAGAAAACGTGCGAATCTCATAAGTTTTCCGATTGGCTAGAAAGATTAGTGGAAGCTCTGTGGGCTTACCGCACCTCCGTCCGTACTCCTACGGGACAAACTCCCTATGCTCTTACCTACGGGATGGAGGCGGTGCTCCCATATGAGATTTTGATCCCTTCCCTTAGAGTGCAGCTCGATAAGGAATTTAATCTCGATGAACGTCGAGAGGCGTTGCTCGTCCAGTTGGAACTCTTGGATGAGAAGAGGATGAATGCGGCCGATCACGTATCCGTTTATCAATAGAGAGTTACACGTTATTTTCAAAAGAAGGTACTTGAACGTAAATTTCAAAAAGGTGATATGGTTCTAAAACGCAAATTCATTCGGTCTGCAGGACCTAGGTCTAAATTGCAACCTAACTGGGAAGGGCCGTTTGTCGTAAAAGAGGCTTATCCCGGGAATACTTATCGCTTAGTAAACGCGGAAGGTGAGGAGCTCTCTCACCCGTGGAATGGGTTGTACCTTAAGCGGTTCTTTCCTTAAGAGTCTGATGTGACACAAAGGCAAATGATGAAGAATGCAGTAGGTGAATGTGGGCCCTTGGACCTTATTCGCAAACACAATCGTAAGACTCGAGGTTGATTGGAAATCGCCGACCCACCGTGCACACCCGTTACCCGTGGTGACTCGGTGATGCCGAGTCGAGGTGGTGGAATAAGACCCTTGCTGGTAGAGGGCCAGCAAGGCTATGGTTTTCCCTCCTGAGGGTACAGTGCCCAAAATCAAGGGCGGACAAGGTGCCTTGAGGGCATTGGGTCACTCTCTCACTTTAGCCCACGGTGACCGCACATAAACTGGAAGCTCCGGGAACGAGCGCTCTCTCAGTGACCAGCGGACTAGTTTCATAGATATTAAGTGAACAAATATAGAGGAGAGCAAGGGCAGAAGCTCACCTGGTTGGTTTGAAGAAACCAACCCCGTTCGGAGACGATGGGCGAGCGGGGAAGTGTGGGTTCCCCGCACACTACGCCGATGAAGCTTCGGCCGAAGACCTTCTAGTATAAAACTACTTCTCGCACAGGAGGGTGATCGTGGGGTGGGGAAAATAGAGGTTACATTCAAACACTACCTCCACACAGGGAGGGGCACTAAGCCGGCCAGGCGGGGTGGGGAGATTTGCTTGAATTGCGCCGATGGAGCACCTTGCCGAATCTGCCCAGGTCTAGAACAGCAGGATAGGGAGTCGATGTAGTCGCCCCTGTGCACTCCCCCGAGCTCAGAAGTCATCGAAACCAGTGCCGAATTGTTGCTAACTGAACCTGGTACGCTGGTGAATTTTGGTGGATGGCTCCTTTGTCACCACCGGTCGGAGTGGACCCTGGAACAGGTGCCTGCGCTCTGACTTGTTCTGGTTCCAGGATGCAGTAGAAGAAAGATCCAGGTGCCACGACCGCTCCCGAAGCTCGAACGAGGCGAGACCAAAAGGAGAACGACCACAGACGAGTCATCTTCGAATGGATACCAAGGAGAGCACCAGACGATGTCGGGGCAGAGAGGGAGAGCCCGTTGAATGGGGAGGTGTCTGGTCAGGTCCTGAGTGTCCTGATCTGCGCACCCGGGGGAGAAAAATTGGAAAACGTTCCTACGGATGCCAAAGGGGATGCCGTCTTCTGCTGATGGAAGTAGATTGGATGTAGAAGACCCCAGCTGGACGACGTCTTCAGAAGTGATGGGGTGTGGCCATGGGAGCTTCTGCACTGCAGCTCTGGTCTAATTTCAGGTCCCGGTTGCACAGTTAGACGAGAACAAACCCTCCGGACAGTAGGGATGTCGGATGCCGGCGAGATCACCTCAGCTGCGAAGCTATCTTGGACCTTTCCGTTGATGTATGGTACACCTCCAGATGACGCCGAATGACCTCAGGGCAGGTTCTGCAAGTCGGGCTCCTGCTTCTGCCTGCGAATTGGATAGAGCAGGAAGGTGAATGATGTTGGTAATGGTGGGGAGGGGTGAAGGGATTGCAATGGGGAGAGGGCTAATGGCTGTGGGGCTTGGATGGGGGTGAGTAGAGATGGTGGAGAGACTGGAGAAGAGGGCTGGGTTGCAGCTAGCAGGTGGAGGGGGAGGGAGGTGCGGCCAAGGGTGGAAGGTGAGAGAGAGAGGGGGGGTGCAAATGGGCTTAGGGGAATGGGGAGATGGGTTAATGGAGGGGTTAATGGTGGCCTAGGGAATGGGAAGGGTTGCCTTGGGGAGGGGAAGGGGTGCTTGGGGGAAGGGATTCTCCCTTGGGAAGGTGAAAGGTTGTATGGGGAAGGGGAAATGTTGCTTGGGAAGAGGGAGAGGTGCCTAGGAGAAGGGGATTCCACCTAGGGGTTGGAGGGGGATTAAATGGGAGGTATGGGGAAGGGGGAGGGGTCTTAATTAGAGGTGAATAGGGAGGAGAGAAAGTGAATTTCGAAATTGGGGGTGTGGAGGAGAGAGAATGGGGTTCGCCCCCTTTAGAGAGAGAGAGAGAGAAATAGAGAGAGAGCTAGAGAGGTAGAGTGAGAGAGAGAGAGAGCACAAGGGTTTCAATATTCAAATCAAATTTTTTCATTAGTTCCAAATGGAGGGTTTGGAGTCCTATTTATAGGGAACTCCAAATTTACAAAAAGTCCCTGCTAAAAAGACTAATGACACATTTCTAGGGGGAAGGGGGCGCAAGTGGGCCAAGCCCAAGTGATTGGGCCCATCACCCGCATGATGACTACTAGACTTAGGAACATAACCACATAACATAGGTACTGGACTCAATTAAAAGGGAAATTACATCAAGATGACTCAAAATAAAGACAAGAAGTACACCAAAGTGATCCATCAAAGTGCTGTGGAGGCCTGGATGACATGGAGCTCAAGTCTGGCCCACATCGAAAGGAAGGGAGGTCCCGAGCCAGAGGGAATCATGGGTGATGCCCTCATCAATTCCCCCGGGCCGCGAAGAGCTCTACTCTGTCGAGTAGGGGCCCTCCCTGCTGCGATACTGCTCCAATAGGTCGGGGTCCAGCTGTTGGAGATCCTCCCGACTCACCCAGGCATCATCCGACGGTGGCCGTCCCTTCCACCAAACCAGATATCGCTCATACGCCTTGCTTCGTGTGGTGGTGATCTGTTCACCTAATATCCGCTCTACTTGATCACGCCGGTTTCTCGGGCTGGATGGAGCTCTCATTTGTGTAGGGACTCTCTCAAGGGGTGGGATAGGCTGGATCTCCTCACTGGGTGTCACCGTGGGACCCTTGTAGGGCACCGGGTCAGCTACATTGAAAGTGGGACTTACTCCGTATTTCTCGGGGAGGTCCAACACATAAGCATCAGTGCCAAGGCGTCTCAACACCTGAAAGGGGCCTGCTCCACGAGACCTCAACTTTGAGATATTTTCAGGGAATAATCTCTCAGTTCTCACCATCACAAAATCACCAACTTGGAATTCTTGGTGGCTGCGGTAGGAATCGGCTGACTTCTTATAAACCTCATTGCTATTGTTGATTTGTTTGTGAATAGTGCCATGCAGTGTCATGAATGATGATCCTCTAAAGATGAAGGGAGGGCCTGGACAACCAAATTCAGCCCTATCAAGTGTTACATTGGTTTTGACGGACTTAGGGGGACCGGGGCATCCATAAATGGCTCTATCATGCATGGACTTTATAACAATGGTTGGAGGGCCGGGGCATCTATAGGGGAATCTATTGCGCATGGGTATAGCAAATGCCGGGGGTCCCGGACATTCATGAAGGTTCATAACATGCTTAAGGCCAATGATGAATGTGGGAGGACCTTTGGACCAATCACGCATCCGACTTGACATGTGGGTGTCATGTATGAAAGGACCCGACTTTCTATTCATGCCAAGAGGTGTGATGTGCCAAGACATATGAATTCCTTTCCCATAGGTGACTTCCTTGTGTGGGGTGGTGGGGTGGCCTTCGAGCTTCCACTCAAAAGGGTCATAGGGGTCAAAGAAGGTATGTGTCATGGAGTGGGGCACTTTCTTGTTTCCTAGGTGTATTTCTCCCATGGTCATGATACCCTTGGTGTGGGCCGGGTCTAGAGAGAGGTAGACTTGGTCTATCCTGGTGGGTTGGGGTAGGAAAAGGTTGGTGGTGAGTAAGGTGGGTGGGTATAGGAAGGGATCGAAGGGGTCATGGTAAGGGTCACCTAGGGAGAGGAACTCTAGGTCCTCATGGTCCTCACATAGTGGTGAGTCATCCTCCTCTAATCGAACAATTGGGTCAAAGTTCATGAATGGAGGGCTTGATGTTCTACCCGAGATAAGCAACTCTAGTTTGCGGATAGCATCGGGCTCATCGGGTGTAGGGAGGAATAGAAGAAGGTCGCTAGTGTAGCAACCCACAATGTAAATCGAGGAGATGGACCCGACACATAGGTGTAGGAGGTCAAGGCTCCTAGGTCGGTCGGCTACAGTGGTCAACATGCCAGTTAACTCCATTTGCCAAGATAGACCCTTAAGAAGATCCCCTAATGTTTCCACTTGATAGGATGATTGGATTGTGGTGTGATAGGTGGATAAGGGTACTATAGGAAGGTTTTGTTCCATCGAAGGACAAACATGGGCCATGATATCTCTAATTGGGTTCTCCTTCAGCCAACATAAAAGGGGTTCTCCTAAGATGAGCTCGGCCCCAACTAGGGAGGGTGGTGTAGGGTGAAGACCACTGTGCGAGGTTTCTTCTTCAACTTGGACATGTGTTTCCCCCACAGTCAGGATGGTGACCATGGTGTTCTCCTCCTCTAGGTGGTCGGGTGTGTGAGCCAGGGCGCTTCTTACACATGGGATGGGAACTTCCCAGCCTAACTCATGACATTGTGACTCGTATTCTTCTTCCCAATCGGGGAAGGCCTCATGTACCTCAATCTCATTCTCATCCCTTTGGGGTGTAGAGGTTTTACTCTCCAAGGGAAATGGAAGGTCTTTTGGGGATGGGGTGATGATAGTTGGTGTGGGGTGCACCCGGGGTGGTGAGGGTGTTCGAACTTGGGTTGTGTTTGGGAGTGGAAGAAGTGGAGACCTAAGTTGGGGTTGGATTGGGGTTGGTAGTGGAAGATGGGTGGGTTGAGGAGGATTGGGTTGATTGGTTTTGGGGGGTGTGTCTCTCTTAGGGGAAGATGGAGGGGTGGTGGTGGGGACCATGGAAGCTTGTGGGGTGTGGGTTTGATGGAGGATTTTGGGTTGGGTGGTGGCCAATTTGGTTTGAATGGTGGTGGTGATCGGGATTGGAATCATTTGGGGTGGTGGAGTTTGGGCCCTAAGGGAGGTCTTGGGTTGACTGGGAGGGAAAGGGGGAGTGGGAGTGCTCCTCGGGTTATGGTTCTCAAGGTAGGAGTGGGAAGGTCGGGGAGTGAAGATCTTCCTAACCTCAATCTTTATCTCTTCCCATGAGTCTATGGGTCCTTTGGCTTCCCATCCAAATTCATCCCGTGGTGACCAAGCTCTAGGGCCGTGGTTCCTTTTTGCTTCGAACCGGTCAAGTCGGGTGGTGAGGGTATCTATATAGTTATGAATTTTATAGATGACAGTGTCAAATTGGTCCATGGGTACTTGGGGCATCTCCCTAGGGTGGTCATGCAATGGAGTGATGGAAAACATGATGCAAGGGAGACTCAAATGTCAATGCCCTAGGACTAGACTCATAGAGACAAGTCTAAAACTTGCTCTGATACCATTTGATGTGACACAAAGGCAAATGATGAAGAATGCAGTAGGTGAATGTGGGCCCTTGGACCTTATTCGCAAACACAATCGTAAGACTCGAGGTTGATTGGAAATCGCCGACCCACCGTGCACACCCGTTACCCGTGGTGACTCGGTGATGCCGAGTTGAGGTGGTGGAACAAGACCCTTGCTGGTAGAGGGCCAGCAAGGCTATGGTTTTCCCTCCTGAGGGTACAGTGCCCAAAATCAAGGGCAGACCAGGTGCCTTGAGGGCATTGGGTCACTCTCTCACTTTAGCCCACGGTGACCGCACATAAACTAGAAGCTCTGGGAACGAGCGCTCTCTCAGCGACCAGTGGACTAGTTTCGCAGATATTAAGTGAAAAAATACAGAGGAGAGAAAGGGCAGAAGCTCGCCTGGTTGGTTTGAAGAAACCAACCCCATTCGGAGACGATGGGCGAGCGGGGAAGTGTGGGTTCCCCGCACACTGCGCCGATGAAGCTTCGGCTGAAGACCTTCTAGTACAAAACTACTCCTCGCATAGGAGGGTGATCGTGGGGTGGGGAAAATAGAGGTTACATTCAAACACTACCTCCACGCAGGGAGGGGTGCTAAGCCGGCCAGGCGGGGTGGAGAGATTTGCTTGAATTGCGCCGATGGAGCACCCTGCCGAATCTGCCCAGGTCTGGAACAGCAGGATAGGGAGTCAGTGCAGTCGCCCCTGTGCACTCCCCTAAGCTTAGAAGTCGCCAAAACCAGTGCCAATTTGTTGCTAACTGACCCTGGTACGCTGGTGAATTTTGGTGGATGGCTCCTTCATCACCACCGGTCGGAGTGGACCCTGGAACTGGTGCCCTGCGCTCTGACTTGTTCTGGTTTCATGATGCAGTAGCAGAAAGATCCGGGTGCCACGACCTCTCCCGTAGCTCGAACGAGGCGAGACCAAAACGAGAACGACCGCAGATGAGTCCTCTTCGAATGGCCACCAGGGAGAGCACCAGACGATGTCGGGGCAAAGAGGGAGAGCCCGTTGATTGCGGAGGTGTCTGGTCAGGTCCCGAGTGGCCTGATCTGCGCACCCGGGGGAGAAAAATTGGAAAATGTTCCTCCGGATGCCAAACGGGATGCCGTCTTCTGCTGATGGAAGTATATTGGATGTAGAAGACCCTGGCCAGACGACGTCTTCAGAAGTGATGGGGTGTGGCCGTGGGAGATTCTGCACTGCAGCTCTGGTCCAGTTTCAGGTCCTAGTTACGCAGTCGGACGAGAACGAACCCTCCGGACAGTAGGGATGTCGGATTCCGGCGAGACCACCTCAGATGCGAAGCTATCTTGACGACCTTTCCATCGATGTATGGTACGCCTCCAGACGATGCCGAATGACCTCGTGGCTGGTTCTGCAAGTCGGGCTCCTGCTTCTGCCTGCGAACTGGATAGAGTAGGAAGGTGAATGATGTTGGTAATGGTGGGGAGGGGTGAAGGGATTGCAATGGGGAGAGGGCTAATGGATGTGGGGCTTGGATGGGGGTGAGTAGAGATGGTGGAGAGGCTGGAGAAGAGGGCTGGGTCGCAGCTAGCAGGTGGAGGGGGAGGGAGGTGCGGCCAAGGGTGGAAGGTGAGAGAGAGAGGGGGGGCACAAATGGGCTTAGGGGAATGGGGAGATGGGTTAATGGAGGGTTAGTGGTGGCCTAGGGAATGGGAAGGGTTGCCTTGGGGAGGGGAAGGGGTGCTTGGGGGAAGGGATTCCCCCTTGGGAAGGTGAAAGGTTGTATGGGGAAGGGGAAAGGTTGCTTGGGAAGAGGGAGAGGTGTCTAGGAGAAGGGGATTCCACCTAGGGGTTGGAGGGGGATTAAATGGGAGGTATGGGGAAGGGGGAGGGGTCTTAATTAGAGGTGAATAGGGAGGAGAGAGCGTGAATTTTGAAATTAGGGGTGGGGAGGAGAGAGAAGGGGTTCGCCCCCTTTAGAGAGAGAGAGAGAAATAGAGAGAGAGCTAGAGAGGTAGAGTGAGAGAGAGAGAGAGAGCACAAGGGTTTCAATATTCAACTCAAATTTTTTCATTAGTTCCAAATGGAGGGTTTGGAGTCCTATTTATAGGGAACTCCAAATTTACAAAAAGTCCCTGCTAAAAAGACTAATGACACATTTCTAGGGGGAAGGGGGTGCAAGTGGGCCAAGCCCAAGTGATTGGGCCCATCACCCACATGATGACTACTAGACTTAGGAACATAACCACATAACATAGGTACTGGACTCAATTAAAAGACAAATTACATCAAGATGACTCAAAATAAAGACAAGAAGTACACCAAAGTGATCCATCAAAGTGCTGTGGAGGCCTGGATGACATGGAGCTCAAGTCTGGCCCACATCGAAAGGAAGGGTGGTCCCGAGCCAGAGGGAATCATGGGTGATGCCCTCATCAGAGTCTGATTCGTGCCACCCCGGTAGCAAGATGTTCCTTCATTTCTCTAAAAGTGGTCCCGAGCAAGGTAATCACACACTACACGACATCCCTGGTCAGGTTTTCCACTTTAAAAGACACCGTTTCTCCTTAGCCATGCTTTGGGGGAAAGTCGAAGTCCCTGTTCGTTTCTTCCTTCGGCTGAATCCAGGGGCAAGAGGTGAATAAGGAGGTGACAACCAATCCAGGCACCCTGACAAGAGGAGGTCTCAAATAGGGGCAGTCCGTTATGACCTGATGCCACAAGCAAAGAAACAAGAAAAAAAAGAAAGTAAAGGACAAAATCAAAAGCATCATCTCAAAGGTCTATTGAATATGATTCCAAAGCTCCAGAAAGGCAAGAAAAAGAATCTAGGCATGACAAGGGTGGCAGTACAGTTCCCCGCGGGACGAATGAGCCCGGTCCCACGCATGCCTAGAGTCGGATAAGGTTCGATGACGGACACAAAGCCCCGGCGCAACAGACCAAATTTCTAATGGGTTGTCTGGAGAGGAACCCAAGTCCTAAAAGCTTCTAGATCTGGCCTAAGCTTACCCCCCGTGTTCTATTTCCCTTTTTAGGATTGAAACTAGTACCCTGGGTATGGCCCTGGTACAAACACCGTCATGAAAATTTGGGCCTTGGTCAGGGTTTGTCACCTCATTGCACGCCAACCTCGGGACTCTCAATACAATGCGGAGGGCTCACGTTGCTAAGGGAAAGCACTGGTTTTCAAAATCCAAAACAACATATATTTCAAAATCCAAAACAACATATATTTCAAAATCCAAAATTCAAAAACAACATATATTTCCAAATCCAGAAACAACACATATTTAAAACACCAAAAACATCAAAAATCCAAAATCAAACAAAAAAATCACATATTTCAAAACCTAAAAAATAGCAAATATTTCCAAAACTCACAAAAATTCAGATATTTTCCAAAATCCAAAAAAAATACCATCATGTGCATCGCATGCATCGCATTAGTTCTATTATGTTTTTCCCGCCTATTTAATAAGGCTCCACCCCTTGACCAAATATCAAGAAACGATCATTATCTAACTTGCTTCAAGGCAAGGGGTTGAGTCTAAGAACAGATCTAACTTGTTCCGTGTTTAAGTGTGTGCAGAAGGCAGGATCACGACCAAGCTGAAATCTCACAACTATGCAGGTTCAGGGATTGTAACGCACCTTCATTAGACCACCACGGTCATCTAATGGTTCCCCCTTGACCGTTACTTTTCTTTCGGACGTCGGCTCTATTCTTTCAGCAGATCTATCTTTGACGGCCCCAGGCAGACCGTCATTTCCTCCTGACGGCCTATCTTTAGACCGTTATATCCTCCAGAGAATAGGATTCTCAGAACATACATTATGATGGCCTGTCTCCTCACCGTTATATCTTTTTAACGGCCCTGATAGGATTCGTTACATTCTCCAGAAGCTCTGTTCTGCTGATCATTCTAGCCAAATCAAAACACAAAGTTCATGTCCATTCAACTAAGGCAATCCCATCTCATTCGTGTGAACTTAATGAAACACAAGATTGATAAAATTCCAACTCTGATTGTCAATTACACCTTTCATGAAAGCGAAATTAAGCTACATTCAGTTTCTTATCCGCAAGGGGGCGGATCTTCCTCAACTCTTTCGCGTAGCCACGGCGCGCTTCGTCGTTCTCTTCCACTTCTTCTTGCCACGGATGCACCTTGCTGATCTCCCACATGGTCAGCGCATTCCGGAATGCTCTCTCATCTTCCTCGGTCCCCATCTTCCTAGGTAGAAGGGGAGGGTAGTGTGATAGTGCAGGAACTTCAGTTCGAGGTAGCCCGATCTGAAGATGGCACCGATTCGGGTTGTAGATCGCCATGGTAGTATTTCTCACTAGTTGGAGGTCCAGGCCTTGACGCCACGGTATTCTAAGAAGAGTGCTCCGAAGGATTCTTGGTCGCATGATGAACTTGTCTATTGGAAAGGTGTTGAAGAAGAGGCGCCATTCATCCCGAGTTTTCTGGTCCGCCGTCTTGCATTCAACCTGTGAAGAAAATCCAGATGCCCCTCCAATGAAGAAGAGAGGGTGGCTCCCAAAGATCCGGCTAGAAGAAGTAATATCCTCCTTTGGTTGGAATTTGATTCTCACTCCCATCCAACACTCAAGGAGTAGCATGGAACCGAACAAATGTCCTCCTAGGCAAGCCGAGGTTAGTCCTTCATAGAGATATGAGAGGATCGCTTGAGAGATGGACATTCCCCGCCACAACCCACTGATTATGCTGAGATTTTTGGTATCTAAGAGGTGGTCGGTCATAGTGAAAAGAAAGACTCCACATAAGCAAACCGCCACCGCCTTGGCTATTGCTTTATGTCTCTCCCACTTGTTCTTGCAATGAGAGACTATCCATTGTGCCAAGGGTATCAAGTGTATGTGGTGTGGGATGATCATGGTCCTCACATCCTTTGGATTATGTATGAAATCACTCAAGATCAAGGACGGGTCAATAGGCTCAACCGTGTAGCAAACTAGGTCTTCATCCCCCGCCTTAGTCTTAGGAAGGGCTAGGTAGGTTTCTACCTCCTCTAATAGGACCGTTGCTTCAAAGGAATGGAAGATGAAGGTGTGTGTTTGTGGATGCCACAATTCTATGAGAGCTGAAATACTAGGCCAATCTAATGTCAATTTCTGGAAATTCTTGCCTAAGACCAAGAGAGGTACAAGGTGCCACGCTTTAAGAATTGATGTAACCTCTAAAGGGAGTGCCTTTACCATGGGAGCCACCCACTTCAGATTAGAATAGCATCTTAGACCAGGGAGAGGCTTGAAGAGAAGAAGAAAAAAAAGAAAATCACGAGGAAGAAGATGAAGTGCAGAAATTTCTGAACTTGGTTAAGTTATGGAAGCTTACCACTCTTTGAGCATTAGAGCTTAGATGCTTGGGAATTGAGGTTAGCCTTTCCAACTCTCCATACTCTTTTCTTGCAGCTTTGGGTCCAGTGTAGACTCTCTCCTCCATAGCCATCGCCTCGAAGCTTCTCTTCATCTTATTTCCTGCCCTTAGGAGGGGTTTTTCAGCCTTCTAGTAGAGAATTCAGAAAGATACGATTTTGGCTAGGTTTTCAAGTTTTAAAGGTTTGGTTTTGGCTTTAAAGTGATAAGATTCGGATTGGAAGGCGTTATCTTAAGTTTGGGAGAAGTCTAGAACGGATCAAGGGCTTTTTTGCCCCTTACGGCTCAATCCGTCTCGGAGTACAATCCATGATATAACGGTCTGTCGTCGGACCGTTACTTGACTATGACGCGCCAGCTCTGGGCCGTCACATTTCCTGTCGGTTTAAATTTAGTCCAACCTTGTTCTGTCAAGCTTAACGGTCTAGCATCAGACCGTTATATTCTTATGACGCGTTCTCTCTGAGCCGTTACATTCTCTGCTGATCAGTTTTGGTTTCTTCTTGGTCAATCATGCTCAATGGTCTTGCCCATGACCGTTATCTATCTCCGACGCACTGTGCGTGGACCGTCACATTTCCTGCACATTTTGTTAAGTCTATACATCCCATTCGTCATCCTAGCCTGTACAGCATTTTGTTAAGTCTATACAGCATTTTTAAGTCTATACAGCATGTTGAAGTCTATACATCACTTTGAAGTCTGTACAGCATCTTGAAGTCTGCACATTCATACTTCGTGTTGAAGTCTACACATCATGTTGAAGCCTGTGCTTCACTTTGAAGCCTGTACAGCATTTTGTTAAGTCTACACATCGTGTTGAAGTCTATACAGTATTTTAAAGTCTGCACATCATGCAGAGTCTACACAGCCTCAAGTCCATATGTTTTTGAAGTCTGCACATTTGTTAAGTCTATACGTTTTGGCTAAGTCTACATCATGTGAAGTCTATACGTCCCATGCATTTCCCAAAGTCTATACAGTCTTCATCTAAAGTCCATACATTCCCCAAGTCTGTACAGTTTTCATCCAAAGTCTACACAGCCTTAAGTCTATACATTGTGTACAGTCTTCACCTAAAGTCCATACATTCCCCAAGTCTTCATCTAAAGTTCATACATTCTCCAAATCTGTACATTCTTCATCCAAGTGTGTACAACCCCAAGTCTATACATTCCTTGTCTAAAGTCCATACATTCTCCAAGTCTGTACATTCTTGATCCAAGTCGATACGTTACCCAAGTGTGCACAACCCCAAGTCTGCACATTCCTCATCCGAAGTCCATACATCCTTCAGGTCTGAGCATTCCTTGGCTAAAACGAAGTCTACACATCGTTTGGTCGTCTGCACTCCAAGTCTATACATCACTTGGACGAGGTCTGTACACTCATGAGTGCATTCATAATTCAATCTTGTTCTGTCAAGTCTAACGGTCTAGAATTTGACCGTTACATCCTTCTGACGCACCAGCTCTGAGCCGTTACTCTTTCTGCTACTCAGTTCTGCAAACTTGAGCTCTGTCCTCTTTAACAGCCTTCACTTGCCACGTTACTTGATCTTGACGGTCTGGACCTAGACCGTTACATTGTCTGCTGGTAAAATTTGGGCTATTCCTATCTGCCTCTGTTTAGACCTGGCGGTCTTACACGCTTTTCATTTCCGTTCATCCTACCCGTCCATACATTATCTCACCATGCACTTTTCTCATCCACACAATCACCCGTTCCTTAACACGCATTCATTCCCACACATCCACATGTGTTTCCTGCATTCCATCACACATTCACACATTCATTCCTGCCTTCATTCACACTCATTTGTTTGCATTCATTTATATATCCATTCCTTCACACATTCAAAAAAATAAACAAAAGATCAAAAAGAAAAATTTTCATTCATCCATTTACGTATAAGTCATGTACAAGTAAAAACAAAAAGAAAAACATGCATCACTCGGCCGGCTTATCCGCCGAGCCGCCATCATCATCTCCGCCCTCAGGTCTTCTCGCAGGTGGCACTATGGAGGCGCTCTCCTCTTGCTGTCCTCTCTCTGCCCTCTCATTCCTCCGCTGACCGAAGGACCTAACGAGGAAGTCGGCTACTGATCCAATCGGGGCAGCGCTCCTCTGTGCCCCGCTCTGGGAGGCATTCCGCTCCGACCCCCGGCCTATCATTCTCACCATCCGCTCCATCATCCGCAGCTCGATCTTCAACTCAAAGATCTGACGCCGCGTATCCCGTGCCTCGGTCCGGTAGCGATCCAAGTCTGCGGTCCCGGCCCGGAGTCGCTCCACCTCTGCTCGGAGGATCTCTGCCTCAGCCCGATTCTGCTCTGCCTCTGTTCGGACCAGCTCCACCTCAGCCACGGCTGTGGCTAGCTCTCTCACCTGTAGTTTGCATTTCATATAGTTAGCCGCATAAGCATTTAATTTGCACAAGCATAAGCATTTTTTTTTAGTCTAGCATTTAGCATCTTACCCGCTCCGCGAGGGTGGCCTCCGCCTCCTCGGCCCGGGCAACCGCTCGGGCGAACTCGGCGTCCCGCTCAGCTCTGTCCCCGGCAGGCTGTGAGGATGATGATGGGGCATCCGGTCCCACTCTTTAGGCTCCCTCAGCCCGCTGCATTTAGAAATCATTGGTCAGTCAATCGCATTCACATCATAATCGTAAACATAATCATTTAGATCCAAGGTTTTAGAATCTTACCAGAAGCTACAAAGCGGTCCGGTACTCGTCCCGCTGCTGGACGGTGGCGTGGAGTAGCCCCTCGAGCTCGGCTATCCTTCCCTCTGGGTCTAGCTGCATTTAGAAAGCGTATGAGTCGGTGCATATAGGATAAAATTTTCATTCAGAGTATAGGGTTTTTGCATACCGGTCGTTAGATACCTCGGTACACCCGGTCCCCGTACAGTCAAGCGAAGGCTTTCAAGTACGCCTCATCGCTTTCATCCCGCTCTTTCACTGCTCTGCCATGCTTGTTCCAGTCGTGGACGTACTTCACCTTCCGGGCGCACCAATCTATGTCGCCGCTGATTCCCTTCGCTGACTTCCCCGGGTGGTCGCCGCTGTGGCGTGGAAAGGTCACCTCAGGCTGGTGTAGTCCCCGAGTCCTCAGAATCAGCTGGTAGTGGAGAGGCTCGATGATATGGATGCAGTGCAACCATATGTCTCATCCCCGGTACGAAAGGGCTGCCTCCACCCATGGCTGTCCCTCGAAGCTCTCGCCTCTGTTTGGGGTCCATCTCACCTGAAGGCATGTTAGTCCATTCATCAGCATATGAGTCCATCATGTAGAAGCATATAAAAGCATATAGAGCATTTAGAAAGCATTTTTTTAGTTTCGGGCTTACCGCCGTGTGCGGGAAGGAATCCAAATCGTCTTGGATCGCCTGGGTCAATCTGATGATCGATCCCGGGTCCCTTGCGACCACCCATCGCCTCGCGATCGGGATGCGGCCGGCGTGGAGTAGTGTGCCCCGTCCTATGCCCGGGAGGTACATGTAGCTCTAGAACTGCATTTAGAAGTTAAGTCAGTAAGTTTGCATGAACATTTGCATAAATCATAATAGAAGCATTTAAATTGCATTTACCTGTAGAAAAGGTGAGAAGCCGCCCAGCATCGTCTGTCGCTCCATCGTACGGAGGGACTCAAACAGGAAGGCCAAGACTGTCGCTCCCCAGGCGTACTTTCCAACTCTGCCCAAATCCTCGATCATCGGCAGCAGCCGGCAGCTGATCACATCTGCCCGAGTCGCGAACAGGAGCTTCCCAAACAGTAGCATCAGGAAGCGCCTCAGGGTACGATCTCCCTCTGGTCCAGCCTCTGCCTGCCACTCGTGGGCGCACCTGGTCAATCACTCTACCCAGATGCTCCTCTGGTAGCTCACCCACAGCTATCGCCGCTCCTCTCAGTCCTAAGCTCTCCTGCAGTACTGATCTAGAGAGCTGGGATGACGTTTGCCCCGGTCTGATCAAATATAGCCCCAGCAGCTCCTGGGCCATCTCTCGGTAGTTCCTGTAAGTCCATCCTGTCACTGCGGCTCCGCGTACTCTCAACCCGACAATCCTCGCCATGTCTTCTAGCGTGGGGATCATGTGACCCCACGGGAAGATGAACGCCCTGCTGATCAGATCCCACCTCTCGTGCAAGGCGTACAGCAGAGGCGTGTCCATTCTGGTCACCTTGATGCTCAGCACCTCGGCAAACCCCATGCCGGCTAATCTCTCTCTCTGGTAATCGCGCAGTGCCTGGTACACTGCCCGGATCTGAAGCCAGGAGATCCTCGTCCGTCTCTTTCCCTGCATTCATTTAGAACATAAATTAGTCTATTGCATCATGGAATCATTTGCATAGCATTCATAAAATAAAAACAAAACAAAAAAATTGAATAATTGAAAACCTAAAAATGGTTCTAGGTCTCTGGTGGTTATAACGGCCCTGGGATGGGGCGTTACTTGTCTCGAACGCACCAAGGGTGGCGCGTTAGGCTTGTGACGGTCCCTGGAAGGATCGTCACATTCCTTGCTAACGGGAATTTTCCCCTTTGCATTCCGTGGCTTCTCACTTTGGCCAAAAGGCCTACAAACAATCCTAAATGGGTGCATAGACCCATTTTCTACCCCCCATTGCCACATGCATCCACATAAAAACTCAAAAAAATTAAAATTTGAAAAAATTAGGGCGAAGGCTTACCTCTCGGTCTTGCCCTCTCTTCTTCTTCTTCTCTTGTTCCTTGGGTTCCCCTTCATCCAGGGATGCTTCCCCTTGTTCTTCTTCGGCCGTAGGGATCTCTTCCTCCACCCTTGGTTTCCTCCTCGTCCTTTTTTCTTCCTCCTCCGTTGGCCTCTTCCTCATCACGGACGGCGGGACGTTCTCTCGTTCTATCCGACGGTGAAGGCGGCGAATCGCCTTCTTCTTCATCCCTCTTTCCCTCTTCTTCGGTGGCTGAGAGCCCTTATCGTCGGCCATCTCCTTCGGTGGTCACCGGTGGTCTTAGGGTTTCTCGTTTGGGGTTTTTTGGGGTGCTAAGGCTTGAATGCTTGAATGAATAAGGCTCGTGACCGTTCGGTTTGTTTTTTTTGAACGCTCAGGAAATGTGACAGTCTATCGTCCGACCGTTACACTCTGTAACGCGTCTTGCTGAGACCGTTAGGTCAATGGAACTGTTTTATTGAAGAATGTGAACCGCCCGATCTCTAACGGCCCTCGTCTAGTCCGTTACTTCATATGACGCCCTCTCTGTAGACCGTTACAGCTTGCAAGTTTCTTGATGAATAAAATGGTCCGTTTGATGATTGAATGACCACATTTTCTGCTATGATGTTCATTATTGATGCTTCTCCCACGTATAAATGGTTATGCTTGTTTCATGCTCATATTATTATTGGCTAACCTCTTTCTCATGAATGAAGTTATGAACAGCATCGTGCTTTGCCGTTCGTCAGACAGGTAAGTCAGGTATTGTATCTCGTTCCCTTATCCTTTTAATGCATTACTATATGGTATCTATGATATATTACCTTGAGAACCGGCTGGTCATTCATGTGTTCTGGGGTCTGATGTTCCCCTTAAACAAAAATGATGATGATCTAAGTTCATATGTTTAATCGTTGGATAGGTCGTTAGGTTGAAAAATTTTGGGGATGATGGTTCTATCTTGCACGCCGTGGTTGAAGATGGTGTCCTGACCCTAGTTTCTTCAGTCTAGTAATACTATTCTCGAGTATCTTTGTTATGTTATCTTTCTTTGCATTCGTTTTAATGATTTCTTTCTCTTTAGCCCAGCATGCATCATACGCATCTTTTTTGAGCATTCATGTGCTTCATCTGTTCAAGGTGTCTCAATGATGGTGAATAACTGTCTTCTTGATCTCGAATAAGGAGAGTTATTCCATTCTGAATTAGAAGGTTTCCTTCGATCTCTCGCTTGATTTGATTGGCTGAAGATTCCTATCTGGAGTTTAGTCAGTTCTCTTTCCTTTCTGTTGCCTCCGGCGGCTAGCCGTGTTTCCTTTCCTTAATTGTTAGTTCCTCCAGACTTGCATCCTTTGGTTGGTTCTTTCCTTGTGATCAGTTCGAAGTTTTTCAAAAAATTCCTATCACTTGTTGGTAAAGAACGGGTGTCGTTTTACCTTAACGCCCACTTTTTGGTCCACTCCGCTTCACTTCCGCTTCATCTCCATGTTCCCTTTCGCTTTTGCTTCACCTCTGCTCGCTCCCCTACAAAGAGGACGTTAAGGAGGGGCATCTGTTGACACCAGTTTTATGACCAATAAGTTGGGTCATCTTCTTGTTCTATCCATGTGATGCTCCAAGTTGTTCACTCTTCATTGAGTCTCCTTCGTCAGTTTGAAGACTGTTTCATGGGTCTTCTCTCCTTGGTTGAGTGTGGTTCCTTGTGGCTTTTTCATTGGATGAAGCTTAGCAAGCTCTTATCAATTTTGATCCTCATTAATTCTAACGGTCCTCTGCATGGGCATTACATTCTTCTAACGCACTCGCCCTAGGCCGTTACTTCTTGAAGAGTCCTAAAATTTGAGGTCTTTGTTTCAATCCTTATCTGTTGGCTTGCCCATTGATTCTAATGGTCTGTCGTGCAGCCGTTACTTCGCTTCAACGCGTCCACCCATGGCCGTTACTTTCATTCAAGAGTCCTATTGTTTTGATCTACTTCCATTGATCTTATCTCTTTTGAGATAAGGTTGATAGTGACGGTCTCTCCCGGATGCGTTATTTGCATATGGCGGTCTGTCGAGTAGCCGTTACATCCAACAGAGAGTCCTAGCTGTTCAGGCCTTTTCTCTGCTACTCCGTGGTCGAGATAAGAGTTTGAATTGGTGATTTCTCTTCCAAATCTGATCGTCAGAACCTTCTGTTTGTTTCTATGGACTCTTGGTGATATTATCTTCAAGGATTTGCTAAGAGTTATCTTCTATTCTTGCTGGATTATCCTCTATTCGACCGGAGAGTTTGAGGGCCTATAAATAGCACCCTTAACTTCATGGCCCGAGGGAGGAAGATCTGGAGTTTACGTCGAAATACTGCCGCATCCTGGAGCCACATCTAACCAAGGAGACTTGTCTTTCACGTCCATCTGCTTCACGGTGAAGGGAGTATTCGTTCTATTAAGTTTCAAAGTTCATCATTGCATATTGTGTTCTTCCTTCTCCCTCTCATCATAGTCATTGTCCCTCTCCTTGTTTCCATGTTCTGCATCTGTTTTTCATCATCTAAACATCCTCCTATCTTTTAAAAACGCCCAGAGGGGTTAAAAAAACCAAAACTTTCCCGGTACTTCCCTTTCCTTTTGCATGCTCTTAAGCCTTTTAAGAATTGATACTACGCTTGTTTAAAGGGCTGATCTGGGTCTGTTTTCTTGTGTTTCATGTTCTTTGGCAGGTTTACAGGTTCACTACACGAGGCCCAAGTCTTCTGGCCGGCTGGAAGATTTGGAGTTCAAAGAATTCATAAGCTCTTACTACAGGTTGTCTGACGGTCTTGAGAAGACGCGTCAGGTTCATATAACGGTTCATCGTGCGACCGTCAAACTCCTGTGACGCACGGGGTCTGGACCGTTACATTCGGTTGATCTGCAGAATGCACTGGTTTTCTCTCTCCCGTGGGTGGGTGCTTCATCCACCTATTTCCAAGGTATTTTCAAGTCTCTGGCTTGTGTTTACTTTGGTGGCGATCACGTTCATTCTTAGTATTGGGCATTAGCTTTCTCTCCGTCTCATATCTCTTATTTCCTTTATTTGCTCCACCCTTGCGGTGTGTTTTTATTTGCTCTTGCTCCACGGCCCGGCGTGTGTTTTTCTTTATTCCCTTAGTTTAGCTTGATGATTGAGATAGCATGCCCATGCTAGAGCTTGTTCTGGTTGCCTAGATTCATGGTTCACATGTCCTTGGGTTGATTGAGATCTTTGATTTTTGCTTATCATCTTTATTACACATCAAAATGAAAAGAGGAAGAGAAGCAAAACAAATCAACAAGCGGGACGAGTACCGGACCGCCCTGGAGCTTCTGGTAAGATTCCCAAGACCTTAGACCTAAATGATTATGCTTATGATGCAAATGATGCAAATGCGACTGACTAACTATGATTCATAAATGCAGCGGGCCGAGGGAGCCAAAAGAGCGGGACCAGACGCCCCATCGTCGTCATCACAGCCTGCCGGGGACAGAGCTGAGCGGGACGCCTAGTTTGCTCGAGCGGTTGCTCGGGCCGAGAAGGCGGAGGCCACCCTCGCAGAGCGGGTAAGATGAAAAAAAGCTTTGACTGAAAAATGCTTATGCAAAATTTAAATGCTTATTTGGCTAATCATGATAAAATGCAAACTATAGGCAAAAGAGCTAGCCGCAGCGAAGGCCAAGGTGGAGCGTGCTCAGACGGAGGCAGAGAGGAACCGTGCTGAGACTGAACGGGCTCGGGCAAAGACAGAGCTGCTGCGGGCGGAGGTGGCCCGATGGAGAGGAGAGTTTGAGTGGACGGCCACGTAGACGGTGGACCTAGAGAGATACCGGTCCGAGGCACGAGTAGCGCGGCTCCAGGCACATGATATGAAGGTCGAGGTACGGACTCTGGAGAGGACTATACGGATGATGGGCCGAGGACCAGAGCGGAGCGCCTCTCAGAGTGGAGCACCAAGGAGTGCTGCCCGTACCGGCTCTGCGGCTGACTACCTCGTCAGTTCCTCCGGCCTGCGGAGGAATGAGAGGGCAGAGAGAGGACAGCAGGAGGAGAGTGCCTCCATAGCGCCACCGGAGAGGAGACCCGAGGGCGGAGGTGATGACGGCGGCCCGGCGGACAAGCCGGCCGAATGAGCTTGTACTTTGGTTTTTTTTCTTGTTACTTGTACATAACTTATATATGAAAAATGAATGCAGATTCTTTTTTATGTTTTGTTTTGTTTTATGTGAATGAATGCATGAATGTGTGAAATGGATGTGAAGATGGAGGGGATAAATGTGAATGAAATGTATGGAATGCATGAGTGTATCAATGTGTATGAATGGTATGTGTGAACGAACTGTCAAATGTGTAAGATCGATAGGTCTAACCTCAGGCAGAAGAGAATGGCACAGAACCAGCAGCAGAAAATGTGACGGTCTAGAGAAGATGCGTCAGAGTCATGTAACGCACCACCATGGGGTCGTTAAGGACGACAGAGACCAGAACGCAACCTAATCTACAGGAAATGTGACGGTCCACTGGGGAGCGTCAGAATGATGTGACGGCCAGAACCAGACCGATAGGAACAACAGAATAATGTTGGATTGAAGTAACGTGCAGAAAATGTGACGGCTCAAATGTGGAGCGTCAGAGACAAGTAACGGCCGTAACCAGACCGTCAGGAATGATCGAGCAAAGGAGAAGCCCAAACCGCATGGCAGACAATGTGACGGCTCAGGGTCCATGCGTCATAACATGTAACGGTGCAATGTTAGGCCGTTAGGCTTGGCAGACCGAGATTGGGCCAAAAATAAACCCACAGGAAATGTGACGGCCCAGAATTGGAGCGTCAGAGATAAGTGACGGTCCTACGATAGACCGTTAGAGATCCAGGTGTACTCCGAGACGGATTGTACCGTGAGAGGCCAAACCCGAAGGTTAACCATCTAAACCCCCACTAGATCTCTCCCAGACTTAAGATAAGGTCTTCTAACCCAAATCTTATCATCCTAGAGCCAAAAGCAAGCCTTAAAAACTTAGGACCTCTGCCAAAAATCGTAGCTTTCCTTAATTCTCTGCTACAAGGTCTAAAGAACCTCTCCTAAGGGCAGAAATACCATGAAGAGAAGCTTCGAAGTGATGGTCATGGAGGAGAAGGTCTACACCGGACCTAGAGCCGCCAGGAAAGAGCATGGGGAGTTGCAAAGGCTGACATCAATCCCCAAGCATCTGAGCTCAAGTGCTTAAAGAGTGGTGAGTTCTAATTCCTTAACCAAGTTCAATAATTCTGCACTTCAACTTCCTATAATCTCTTCTTCTTCTTCTTTGAGCCTCTTCTCGGTCCAAGATGCTACTCCAATCTGAAGTGGGTGGCTCTCATGATCAAGGAACTCCCTTTAGAAGTCTTAGCAATCCTTAGGGCATGGCACCTTCAACCTCTATTGGTCTTAGGCAAAAACTTTCAGAAATTATCCTTAGATTGGCCAAGCATTTCAGCCCTCATAGAATTGTGGCATCCACAAACACATACCTTCATCTTCCCTTCCTTTGAAGCTTCAGTCCTATTAGAGGAGGTAGAAACCTACCTAGCCCTTCCTAAGACTAAGGTGGGGGATGAGGACCTAGTTTGCTATACGGTGGAGCCTATTGACCCGTTCTTGATCTTGAGCGATTTCATTCACAATCCAAAGGACGTGAGGACCATGATCAGCCCGCACCACATTCACTTAATACCCATGGCACAGTGGATAGTCTCTCATTGCAAAAATAAGTGGGAGAGACATGAAGCAATAGCCAAGGCGGTGTCGGTTTGCTTATGCGGAGTCTTCCTTTTCACCACTACCGGCCACCTCTTAGATACCCAAAATCTCAGCATTATTAGCGGGTTGTGGCGGGGGATGTCCATCTCTCAAGCGATCCTCTCATATCTCTACGAAGGACTAAGCTCCGCTTGCTTAGGAGGACCTGTATTCGGTTCCATGATACTCCTTGAGTGTTGGATGGGAGTGAGAGTCAAATTCCAACCCAAGGAAGATATAACTTCTGCTAGCCGGATCTTTGGGAGCCACCCTTTGTTCTTTATTGGAGGTGCCTTTGGATTGTCTTCTCAGGTTGAATGCAAGACACCGGACAAGAAAACACGGGATGAATGGCGCCTCTTCCTCAACACTTTGCCAATAGAGAAATTCATCATGCGACCAAGAATCCTTCGGAGCACTTTGCTTAGAATACCGCGGCATCAAGGCCTGGACCTCCAGCTAGTGGGAAATACTACCATGGCGATCTACAACCTGCACCGGTGCCATCTTCAGATCGGACTACCTCGGATAGAAGTTCCTGCACTATCACACTACCCTCCCCTTCTACCTAGGAAGATGGGGACCGAGGAGGATGAAAGAGCAGTTCGGATCGCGCTGACCATGTGGGAGATCAGTAAGGTGCGTCCGTGGTAAGAGGAAGTGAAAGAGAACGACGACACACGCCGTGGCTATGTGAAGGAATTAAGGAAGATCCGCCCTCTTGCGGATAGGAAACTTAATGTAGCTTGATTTTGTTCATGATGATGATATAAATTGACAATTAGAACTGATGTTGCATTAAGTCCAATTGAATGAGTTTAAGTGAATGATTTGGAAGTGATTTTAATTGAAATGAGCATGGGTGGTTGCTTGATTCGGCTAGAATGATCTGAAAGCATAGCCTCTAGAGAGCGTAACGGTCCTGCAAAGGGCCGCCACAAGGGTGTGACGGTCTGGTGATAGGCCGTCGGGGGAATGGACTGAGAATTCTGTTCTCTGGAGGATGTAACGGCCTAGAGACAGACCATTAGAAGGATGTGACGGTCTGAATGAAGACCGTCCGAGATGGACCTGCTGAGAGAATAGAGCCAACGCCCTGAAGACAATGTGACGGTCAAGGATGGACCGTTATATGAGTCTGACGGCCTGATGCCGGTGCGTTACATACCTAGACCTGCACAGTTTTGAGATTTCAACCCGAGCTTGAACCTGCGCTCTGCACACACTTAGACAAGAAACAAGTTAGATCTGTTCTTAGACTCAACCCCTTGCCTTAAAGCAAGTTAGAGAATGACCATTTCTTAATGTTTTGGTCAAGGGGTGGAGCCTTATTAAATAGGCAGAATAAATAATAGGAATAATGCGATGCATGCAATGCATTTGATGAAATTTTGGAGTTTTTGGGAAATATCTGAATTTTTGTGAGATTTTGGAAATATTTGATGGTTTTGAAATAGATGATTTTTTTTGATTTTGGAATATACGATTTTTTTTGGATTTTGAAATATTTGATTTTTTTAGATTTTGGAAATATACGATTTTTTGGATTTTGAAATATATGATTTTTTTAGATTTTGGAAATATATGATTTTTTGGATTTTGAAATATATGATTTTTTTGGATTTTGAAATCTGATGCTTCCCCCGGCAACGTGGGCCCTTCTTATTACATTAAGAGTTCCTAAGGTTGGCGTGCAACAAGGTGACAACCCCTGGCCAAGACCTGATTCGCACAACGGTGCTTTTACCAAGGCCATACCCAGGGTACTAGTCTTAGTCCTAAAAATGAAAAAAGAACACAGGGATAAGCTTAGGCCAGATATGGAAGTTTGTAGGGCTTGATTTCCTCTCCAGACAACCCATTAGAGATTTGGTCTGTTGCGCCGGGGCTTTGTGTCCGTCATCGAACCTTAGTCCACTCTAGGCATGCATACGACCAGGCTCATTCGTCCCACGGGGAACTGTACTGCCACTCTTGCCATGCCTAACTTTTCTTTCTTGCCTTTCTGGAGCTCTGGGATCATGATTGATAGACTTTTGAGATAATGGCTTTGGATTTTGTCACAAAGATTGCTCCTTTTGCTTTCTTCTTTTCTTTGCTCTACGCTTGTGGCGTCAGGTCATAACGGACTGCCCCTATTTGAGACCTCCTCTCGTTAGGGTGCCTGGATCAGTCATCGCCTCCTTATTCACTCCTTGCCCCTGGATTCAGCCGAAGAAAGAAACGGACAGGGACTTCGACTTTCCCCCAAAGCATGGCCAAAGAGAAACGATGTCTACAAAGCGGAAACCCGACCAGGGATGTCGTGTAGTGTGCGATTGCCGTACTCGGGACTTCTCTTTCATGGTGAAGGGAAAGGAACACCTTGCTACCGAGGTGGCACGGGTTAGACTCTAAGGAAAGAAACGCTTAAGATACAACCCATTCCAAGCGTGAGAGAGCTCCTCACCTTCCGCGTTCACTAAGCGATAAGTATTCCCTGGATAAGCCTCTTTTACAACAAACGGCCCTTCCCAGTTAGGTTGTAATTTAGACCTAGGACCTGCAGACCAAATGAATTTGCGTTTCAAAACCATATCACCTTTTTGAAATTTACGTTCAATCACCTTCTCTTGAAAATAACGCGAAACTCTCTTTTGATAAACTGATACGTGATCGGCCGCGTTCATCCTCTTCTCATCCAAGAGTTCCAGCTGGACGAGCAACGCCTCTCGACGTTCATCAAGATTAAGTTCCTTATCGAGCTGCACTTTAAGGGAAGGGATCAAGATCTCATATTGGAGCATCGCCACCATCCCGTACGTAAGAGCATAGGGAGTTTGCCCCGTAGGAGTACGGACGGAGGTGCGGTAAGCCCACAGAGCTTCCACTAATCTTTCTGGCCAATCGGAGAACTTATGAGATTCGCATGTTTTCATTATGATTTTAAGAAGGGTTTTATTAGTGGCTTCGGCTTGACCGTGGCCTTGAGGATAATATGGAGATGAATGATGCAATGCAATATGAAACTTCTTACATAGGTCCTTGAGCTCTTGAGAGATGAACTGGGGTCCGTTGTCGGTGATGATGCTGCTTGGCACTCCGAACCGCGAGATGATATTCTTCATGATGAAGCGGCACACCGTTGAAGCTTTGATCTCTGCGTACGCCTCCGCTTCGGCCCATTTGGTGAAGTATTCAGTGGCAGTAAGGATAAAGGATTTCTGTTTGATCTGAGAATTAGGATCACCGAGCGGGCCGACAACGTCAAAAGCCTACATAGAGAATGGCCAAGGAGCGGAAAGAGGATGGAGAGATGAAGCTGGAGCATGGATTTTATCAGCGTGGAGTTGGCATTTAAGACACCTCCGGACATAGAGGGAGCAATCTTCCTCTAAAGTGGGCCAATAGTAGCCCTGCCTAAGGATCTTCTTTGCTAGAGCCTGGCCATTGACATGACCTCCACACTCACTAGAATGGGCCGCTTCAGCCACCTTCCAAGCCTCATCATCATCTAAGCATCTCATGAGCATTCCATTGGTAGCACGCTTGTATAGTTCTCTTGCGACGATAGTATACCTTGAGGCGGCTCTCCTTATTGACTTGCGCTGCTCGGCATTTGCCCCTTCTGGGAACGATCTGTCTTTGCAAAATAACTCAACTTCATGATACCAAGGTAATTCTTCTTCCTCCAGGATCTCTTCTAGTTCCATCAAATATACTTCCTTAAGGTCTTCCCTCTCAGCCCTCACCTCTACAGTTTTCCTAAGGTTGATGTACCAAGGATCCTGAAGAGAGGGTGCGTCCATTCTCTGAACGATGATAGTCTCAGTACTCTGATTGAGAGGGAAAGATAGAGAGGAGGCAAGCGATGCTAAGGCACCGGCTAGAATGTTCTGAGACCTAGGAGTATGAATGTAGATCAGCTTACGGAATTACCTTGCCAGGAGCGTGACCAAATCTTGATATGGCTTAAGCTTGGGGTCACGAGTGCGGTAAGTGGACAAAACTTGCCGCAAGATGAGCTGAGAGTCTCCTATGATATTCAAGTAACGCGCGCCCAGAAGGTAGGCATGCTTTAATCTGGGTAGGAGAGCCTCATACTCGGCGATGTTGTTGGTAGCAGGAAATCGAAGTTGATAAGCAAAGGGAATTGTCACTCCCTCTGGAGTGAGCAGAACAGCGCCGATCCCTCAGCCTTGAGAATTGAGTACACCATCAAAGTGCAGAGACCAAAAGGGATGATGAGAAATGATAGAGAGATGCTCATCAGGGAAATCGTCCTGAATATAATCAGTGTGAGGGATGGGGAGATGGGCGAGATGCTCAGCGATGGCGTATCCTTTGACCGCCTTCTGAACGACAAATGTGATATCGAATTGGGAGAGGAAGCTCTACCAGCGAGCTAACCTACTAGAAAGGACAGGCTTTTCTAAGAGATAGCGGATCGGGTCTATTCTAGAGATCAACCTAACTAGGTGGGCAAGGAAGTAATGTTTAAGCTTCTGAGCTACCCACACTAAGGCGGCACAAGTCTTTTCCATAGCGGTGTATTTGGCCTCAGCCGGGTTAAATAACCGAGAGAGGTAATAAGCAGCCCACTCTTTCCCTTCGTCATCTACTTGTGCTAAGACCGCCCCTAGAGAGTCCTCAATGACCGAGATGTATAGGATTAGGGGTTTCCCAGGGACAGGAGGTTGCAAAAGCGGGGGATTGGATAGATATTCCTTTAAATCCTCATAGACCTTCTGACAATCTTGATTCCATTCAAACTTAACCCCCGCCTTTAGCAATTCGTAAAACGGGCGGCACCTTTGAGAATGTTGGGATATGAATCTTCTGATGAATTGTAATCTTCCAATCAATCCTCGAAGTTCCGTGATGTTCTTTGGTGGAGGCATGTCTATGACAGCCTGTGCTTTGTTAGGATCAATCTGGATCCCCCGTTTGATCACTATGAACCCTAGCAACTTCCCTGAAGAGACTCCAAAAACACACTTCTTCGGATTCATCTTAAGCTTGTACTCTCTGGCTCTTTGCAGCACCTTAGCCAGAATAGAGGGGTGCTCTTCTTTTGTCCTTGACTTTACCAAGATGTCATCCACGTAGGCTTCCATATAGATATGCATCATGTCATGGAAAATAGCCATCATCGCCCTTTGGTAGGTGGCACCCGCGTTCTTCAGACTAAACGGCATAACCACATAGCAGTACGTGCCCCAGGGTGTGGTGAAGGAGGTCTTCTCTTGATCTTCAGGAGCGAGACGGATCTGATTATATCCTGAGTAACCATCCATGAATGGCAAAGATTTGTACCCGGCGGTGCTATCCACTAGAACGTCGATGTGAGGCAGCGGGAAATCATCTTTGGGACATGCTTTATTAAGGATCTGGTGGGATGTGGCGTTGGTGGAGGTAATAAGTGGTAATGGACGGATGATGGGTGAGGGATTAGTGGAAGGTGGGGTAGTGACGATGGGCGTAGGCATGGGCTGAGGAACGGTTAGCGGAGGTGTAGTGATAGGTGAAGTGGGTGACAGAGAAATGATGGTAGCGGGGATAACTGGTGGAGGATTTACTGGAGCGGGTGTGAATGGGAGAACAAGTGGTGAAGGTGTTGGGTGTGTCGGTAACATGCTAGAGGAAACAAGGGGGTTGCGGTGATTATGGTGGAGGGACATTATCTGTGGTGTGGTGCCGTCGTCATCAAAAGACCACCCGACGTTAGGGTTCGGGGGCTAGACAACATTGACCTGAGCCGATGTTGGCGGCTGAGGCTGCGGAGCGGGAGGATGGTTCGGCATCGGGTTGTGATGAATCCCCAAATCCTGAACCGGCTGCTGTTGCTGTTGTTGTGGCTGCGGTGCCTGTTGTTGCTGCACTTGCTACCTCGGCGGCTGCCTTCTCTTCTCTTTGATTTCAACAATGGCCTTGTGCATCTCGGCCCAATCAATTCTCTGTCCTTCATGGAGGTCATACACTAGGTCCCTGAACTTAAAACGTCCTTCAATTGTGTGCCCCGGTTGCTTGTGGAATATGCAATACTTTGTTTGATCAACGGCTGTGTTCCAAATGGGCCGTTCCGGAGGAAGTTGTATAGCATTTACTGACATGAGAGTTGAGAAGATATCTGTGAGGGTTTCTGGAAAGGGTGGGTATTGTGCCCTTTTAGGAGCCGGACGCTTGCTGCTGTTGTTGTTATAGCCGTTGGGTGGAGGGACATTGTGATATTGCGGAGGTTGTGGTGGTTGCTGTGGTGTGGCGAAGGTATTTTGTGGAGTGGTGAAGGCAGGCGGAGGGTTTTGTGGGGGAACTTGGAAGTTTTGGGGAGCGGGGTTCTGTGGAGTGCGGGGGTTTTGGGGGAAGCGGAAGGGTGCGGCTTGAAAAGGGAAAGTAACGGCTTGAACTTGCTCGTTTGTCTGGATCCCCTCGGTAACAGGCCCTTGAGGCTTCTTATGATACTTGGGCTTTTGGTTTTCAAAGAGCGAGTGTATAGAGGAATCCTTGAACTGAGTTTGGATAAAGCGCGCCCGGCTATAAAGTTGATGCATGTTGGCTATATCATTCATAACTAGTATGTTGCGGAAGGTCGGAGTGGCATTTGAAATCAGCAATTTGACCTTCTCTTCCTCCGGAATGTGGCCAGACACTCTAGCAGCCATCTGCCTCCATCGCTCTGCGTAGGTAGCAAATTCCTCATCTGGTTTCATCTTTTCGGCCACCAGATCTGTAAATGAATATTCCGGGCCGACTCTATCTAGGAACCTCTGAATAAACTTATCTCTTACTGTCTTGAAACTCTCGGCATCTTCCAGTGGCAAAGAATAAAACCATTCCAGTGCAACACCATCTAACGATCGGCGAAATAGATACGCCATGAGGCGATCATCATACTGAAATTGAGCCGACTCGTATAAGAAGTCCCTCACATGAACAAAAGGGTTGCTATTCCCATCATACTTTCTATAATTGGGGAGCTCGGACTATGGAGGAAACCGAATGGTCTGAAAACTCGGGACTGGAACGTCTGCCAAAGATTGAGGGCCAACCCGCTTTTGAAGGAAGTCGAGTTACTGCTGCATGGCGGCCCACTTATCAAGTAAATCCTGCTCTCGGGAGGGAGCAGGGACAGTAAAGGATGAATTTTGAGGAACGGAAGGGTAAACAGATGGAGGAGACGGTCCATAAGAAGGATGGTGGATCGAAGGATGACCCACATTGGATTGGACCTGGGCTACCCCTTGCTGAGGACGCATAAAATCATTCGGACCAATAAGAACTTGCGGCATAGCTGGGCCTGAGGTGTGATGATCCGACGGGAAAGAGGGACAAGGGTATTGCCCTTATCAAGGAATTGCTAGGCCGCACCAGAGGACTGGCCCATTTCAAGATTGGAGAAGCGGAGGGTCCTTGGTTGGACCAGAGTGAGATCAATAGAAGTGGGCTGGACAGTGGGTCCGTCGGCTCTAGGTTGAGCGACGGACGGATTGGAATGACCAAAGACAATAGGAGATGGCGGGGTGTTGGACCCCTGCATAACCTGATAGATCACCTGAAGCTGGGCCTGGTCTAATTGAGCCATCATCTGAAGGACAGAATTGGCGGAAGGAAGAGGTGGATTTTGAGTGGATGGAGTAATCTGCATAGGGATGGAAGATGAGGGAGGAAGGAGTTCCTCACTGGGCTGGAACGAGACAACCCTAGAGGGGTCCTCTAGAAGCCCTTGAGGAAGAGACTCCTCTTGGGACCGAGGAAGATCAAAGGAAGCCATAGTAGATTCAAAGAGTGGGTTGAAATAGGATGAGGAGAGGGACTCGCCCCCGGGTGATGAAGCCTCTAACGGATGGAGGGCACTCCACATGCAACGGACAACCTTAACCAGATGCAAACAACAACACACAACAATCACATAATAAGTGACCAAACTTAGATGACTTCTAGCAAAGATGTAAGTGAAAAAGAAATGAAGACACTCCAAGTCAACCAAGTTGCTTAAGATGATGCCACAAGATTTCTATGATTTCTCCTTTGGAACTTTAGTAGATTGATTAAAAATGTGCTCTCGACAATGGGTTCCTAATAGGAGAGGGGTGTAAGGCTTGGCTTGACTTTAAATGTTAATCACTCCTTCACTTATGCAACCCTAGACACGGGGTGAAAAGGTACAACTGGCCCGGCGTCTGTGTGGGAATCCACAGCTCGCGAGGACTTATGGAGGTCCCTGGTGTGATTTTCTAGTCGGCCCCAAGGAATATGGAGACGAGAGGTCCACACACAAAGGTAGGAAAATGCAATCTAATATATGAAAATATGAATGAACCTATGCGCACCGGAGTGCATGCAAATTCTAACCTATAATCTAGCAAACAAGTATGCACACAATGATGTAGATAAGTAGATCAACCAAGGAAGAGACCAGATAACACCCAAGCACAAAGATCACAGTAGAAACTGTAGAAAGAAAATGCACCTCGGGATGCGTACCTATCTGGAGTATGTAACGGTCTAGGGGACCGGCGTCAGAGAAAAGTGACGGTCGAAGACCAGACCGTCAGAATCAGTGTAACGCAGGAACTGGAGACCGTCAGAGGAGCCAGGGAACCAGAAACAACAGGAAATAAAAGGGAAATCTGGGGAAAACCAAGACAAGGAAATGATGGCAGGTTTAACAGAGATCAAAACACGATTGGCACAAGTTGTCCCATCGTGATCGCCAAAAAACTGTTGATTTGTTTTCTTCCTTTGTTATGTGATGTGATGAATGACAAATATGATGAGCAAATAACAATGATCTCAATCAACCTATGAACATGTGAACCATGAACCTAGGCAATCAGAACAAGCTCTAGCATGGGCAATGCTATCTCAATCGAACTAAACTAAGAAAGGAAAAAGAAAAACACACACCGGAGCGTGGAGCAAAGGAATAAACGAAAACACACCGCGTGGGTGGAACAAGCAAGATAAATAAGAGATATGAGAAAGAGAAAACCAATGCCCAATACTAAGAAAGAACGTGATCGCCACCAAGGTAAACACAAGCCAAAGACCTGAGAAATACCTTAGAATAGGAGGATGATGCACCCGCCCACTGGAGAGAGAAACCAATAGGAAACTGCAGCTCTGTTGAATGTAACGGCCCAGAACCTACGCGTCACAGGAGTGTGACGGTCGCCAGATGAACCGTTAGAGGAACCTGACGCGCCTGATGAAGACCGTCAGAGTGTCTGCAGAACAAGCTCGTGAATCCTTCAAACTCTAAACTTTCCAGCCGGCTAGAAAGCTTGGGCCTCGTCTAATGAACCCTGTAAACCTGCCAAAGAACGTAGAACACAAGAAAATAACCCCATATTAGCCTTTCACACAACGTAGCATCAATTCTCGAATGAACTTAATATCATGCAAAAGGAAAGGGGAATACCGGGGAAGTTTGGTTTTTTAACCCCTCTGGGCGTTTTAAAACATAGGAAGGATGTTTAGATGAATGAAACAAGTGGAAGAACATGGAAGAAGGAGTAGGACAATGCTATGATGCAAAGGAGAAGGGGAGAACACAAATATGCCAATGATGAACTAAACACTTGAAACCAAAGTACTCCCTTGACTGAGATGCAGATGGACGTAGAAAATCAATTCTCCTTGGTTGGATGTGGCTCCAGAATGCGGCAGCACTTTAACGCAAACTCCAGATTTTTCTTCTGTAGGTCATGAAGTTAAGGGTTCTATTTATAGACCCTCAAACTCTCCGGTCGAACAGAGGATAATCCAGCTAAAAGGTAGGATGATTCTTAGCAAACTCTTGAAGATAATACTCCCAAGAGTCCTTAGAAACAAACAGAAGGTCCTGAGGATCCGATTTGGAAGAGAAATCACAAGATCAAACTCTCAACTCGACCACGGAGTAGCAGAGAAAAGACCAGACTTGTCAGGACTCTCTGTTGGATGTAACGGCTGCACGACAGACCGCCACAGGAATGTAACGCTCCAGTAGTAGACAAAACCTTATCTCTTATGAAGATAAGATCAACGGGAAGAAGTTGCAAATAGTTGGACTCTGAATGAATGTAACGATTGATGGATAACGCGTCATAATGATGTAACAGACTCCCGACAGACCGTTAGAGACAACGGATAGGCAAAAGGATAAGCACTGGCAACATGCCTTAAGCTGTAGGACTCTTCAAGATGTAACGGCCCAGAGCCAATGCGTCAGAAAGACGTAACGCGCCTGTTATAGACCGTTAGAGACAATGGATAGCCAAAGGATAAGAACCGAAAAGAAGCCTTAAGGGTAAGGGCTCTTCAATATGTAACGGCCATGGGCTAATGCGTCAGAGAAACGTAACGCCCTTGGAATAGACCGTTAGAGATGATAGATCCAATGATGAAAAGAAAGCTTGCTAAGCTTCATCGAATGCAAGAAATCAAGGAATCAGACCCAACCAAGAAATCAAGACCCATGAAATAAACCTCCAACTGATCAAGAAAGCTCAATGAAAGGGAATAACTCGGAGCATCATATAGAATGAACAAGGAGATGACCCGACTTATTGGTCATAAAACGGGTGTCAACAGTGAAGGCTTACGGAGGTCCTGGATAAGATCACCTAGTAGACTCTAAGGAATATGAAGCCGAGAGGGTCACTTACCAAGGTAGGAATGCAACTACAATATACAATGGATGGCCCTATGCGCACCGGAGTGCATGCAGATTTCTAGCCTAAAACTAGCAAATCAAGACAAGATAAAATTGTGAAAACATGATAAAATGAATGCAAATGATATGAAAAAAACTAAGATAATAGATAAGACAATAATGCAAGATCATAAGCAGGCAGAACCGAGCACCAAAAGCTAGGTAAAACCATCAAAGAATGACGTACCTGAGAGTCTGCCCACCAGAGTGCATGTAGATTTCTTGCCTTAAACCAACAAATCAAGGCAATATAAAAATATGAAAACACAATAAAATGAATGCAAATGATATGAGAAGACCAAGACAATATAAAGGACAGCAATATAGGACCATAAAAAGGCACAATCGGACCCCAGAAACCAAATTAAATTGTCAAAGAATAACGTACCTGAGAGTCTGCCCCTGGGTCTGCCAAAAATAGAACATGGTCCCCTGATGACCACTACCTTCAGGTAGTGGTCGCTTGGCGACCGCGTTCTGATCCCAGAACCTTAGAACCGCAGAAAATTCGAGGAAGCACTATCTTAATAGCGACATACACACACCAAAGTTGCAAAAGAGCAAGAATAACGTTATGGGTACTTGGTGTCCCATCGTGATCACCAAAAATAGGGTTGTTGATAATTAAATACCACCCCGAAACAAGATGAACAAATGACATAAACATGCAATGTAGTGTAAAGGGGAAAAGGGGCGACGAAGAAAAGAAAACGTACCGTGATCGCCACCAAGGGTTGACAGTAAGAAGAAGCTAGAAGAAATGAATGTATGCCTGCTGCGTACCTTGGAAAATAAGGAGAAGAACGTGGCCGAAGAAGATGGCTAAAACGTGATCGCGTGTGAGAACAAGGGTGCGGGAACTTGTGTGAATTACACCTCCTTGCCTTCCAACCGGCCAGAAGACAAGGGCCGCACGTTCTACTGTTGCCTTCTGTTCGATGGGAATTTTATTTTATCAGGGTCAATCAGCCAGTTAATCAATAAATAATCAACGGATTAGTTGACCACACAGGCGTGCCAGTCACATGAGTGATGAGTTTATTGTGCGCTCATTCTGACCCTCGTGGGGCGAGAGTGAGATTCGGGTCGGGACCAGCAGTCCACCATACCATAAAGGCTATGACCTTAATTACATCCCCTAGAAGAGAGAAAAACCTTTGATTAATTGCCGAGATAGCGGGCCGTTCAAGGCCGAAGCAAGATGCATAAGGATAGACGTGACGGGGTCACATGAGATGCTTTTATCTATCATACGGGAGAGGCATGGTTCATTAAGTCGGAGACCCTCGATACGTGGCGGAGGACGTAGGTCCGAAGACCACCATCGTGCATAGCAGAGACTTTCGGTCAGGCGTAAGCCGGACTTTCGTCAATGCCATTTGATATACCCGAGGGTCTATGCAAGCATGCATGCACGATGCTCATGATTATGCCAAGCATGGTAATAGAACTATAGAGATGGACAGTGATTAATCAAATTCATTAATCTCCGCCAAGGGAGATGAAAGTGATGACATAAGCATGATAATGATAGCATGATGCTAACGAACATGATAGTAGAAGCATAATGATAAAACGATTAGGACTTGAACATCCCTATTCTTATTCGGTTTATTACTGATTAAGGTTTATTAATCTCAACCATGGGAGGTGAAGATCGCTCCGAAGATGAGTGAATGATTAGAATGGCGCAGTAATTCAAAACCGGTGTGATGGCTGATTGCAGGCTAAAATGGCATGGTGCCAATTGGAGGCTAAAACGGCGTGGCGGTTCAGCCTGGGCTAAAATGGCGCGGCGGCCAGGTGGAGTCTAAAATGGCGCGCCCTGGGCGCGCCGGGTGGAGGCCAAAGCGGGCAAGTTGGAAGATGGGTCTGGTGTTAAAATGGTGCGGGGGGGCGCACGCCAGAAATTAGCGCGCCAGATTAGGGCCACGCTGGATCAGGGTATTTTTGGGCTATTCGAGTTCTAATGAAACTTCAGGGAGGTTTCTTAGGACTTTGATGTTATTTTTATAAGATTAGAAGACTTATTGAGGTCCCAGATGCACTGTCATTAAGACAAGTCTAGACTTATGGGTTCCTACTCGAGCATAGTCTTCAATGAACTTATCAATGCACATCAACTGCAAATCAAACCAAGTCATCAGCCAAAATTTGGGCAGCACCTCCCCATGATTGGAGGGTTGCAGGGGCGAAGTGGAGATAGTCCCACAAGATTGGGGTACGCTCCTTAAGGCTGGGAATGCCAAACGGTGACCGGCAGACTTCGATAGAGGGAAAAGACCCCGAGGGCTAGCCTACTAGGGGCATCCATCTCTACGAGTCAAAAATCATTAAGGGACGGCCAGGATGAGAAGGCACCTTGAGGGCTAGCCTACGAGAGGTTTCCTTCCCACAGCCACCACCACTCCCAAGAGAAGGTGGATTTAATGTCAAGCTAAAGCCCTATTGATATTCACCTGGTGAGTCATAGGGTTCATATCATTAAGAGATATGACCCCATGGTTCGACAGTGATTGAGGCTAATGATGGGGGATGTTCCCCTCCCCGGGCAGTGGGCTCTTCGAGAGGACAAATCACTAAATGCAATGATGTAGAAACTGCACTCAATCGATGAGGGAATGGTAGATGATCATATGCATGCATATGCATCGAAGAAGCAGGCTAACATGGAAGTTGACAAGCTGAACTGAGGACCCGTAGCTGAGTTAGAGGGTTGATGTTCTGGAGGGAGAAGGCAAACAGTCAAATAGCTTAACAACGTCTGCAATCCGAGCAAATACGGCACACCTGCAAAGATGGCCATCCTCCTAGCCCTGAACCACAAACAGGGAATATTGAGGAATCATCTCCGAGGACGAAGGGGAGTGCATTCATAGGCATGCCTCCACCCAGGGAGAACACATGGGCACAATATCTATTCGATACGACCTACACTATGAAAGAACCCCGGGGAGGGGATTATTGTTATTGCTCTGAGAAACAGTAGGGCGTACTCGGCGGTAGAAAAACCAAAGTAAATAACATACAGAAGATAGAGGAGATAGATTGCAATCTGATAGGAAAGATAGCCACAAACATGCATTTACTAATTCATTCAATCCCACAGGGAAGGCATTACAGAGCACACTCTATATCACTGCGGCTCGGCATTGTCGCACAAAGCCGGTTCCCATCCTGGAAAGAAAAGGGAAAACATAGAGAGGATAGAGGGGAAAAGCTAGAAGAATAGCCGGGCTCATATCATCGCCCCTTTCATTACATCGCTCCGCATAGCTATTCTAGCAGAAGGGGAAAGAAAATAGCAGAAGAAGAACAGACGACTTCCGCCAACCCACCTTAGAGCTTCGCAGTAGAGAAACAGAGTATCAGAATCGAACGGGCTCTCCACTCCCCTTCTTCCTCTCCAAGCTTCTCCTCTCTCTTTATGTCTATCTATTTTTCTCTTTGTTCTCTCTTCTCTATATGTTCTTCTCGAACATAAGGCCTTATATAGGCGATCCCTCGATCAGGCTTAATCCGGCGTGGGGTTTAGCGCACCAGTTTAAGAGCCTCCATGCGCGTCGGATTCTAACTGAGCAGGGCGCGCCAGAAAGAGTCTGCTAAACGTAAAGAGGGTGTGCCGGTTTAGGGGGGCGCGCCGATTTAGGAGGGGCACGCCGGATTTGAGCAACTTCATCACATTAACTTGATATGGGTCTGACAGCGGGTCCCAGACTGACCCCGAGGGTCGCTGTGATTCTTTATCTCTCTATGGTCTTGCCAAAGCATAGGGGGAGATATAGACGAAGCTTACGGGCTGCTAAACGGCTGCTTTTGGAACTCGTGCACCTTCATCTCGGAAATGCGGGTTTTCCGCTGACACGGCACTGTTGGCACCTAAAATATGATCGTCGGCGACCAAGCCATAAGGACGAATGACCCGGCCCACCGAAGCGCGGGAGCCGATAAAGATCAACACATTGAGGATTTCTCAAGCTGTCAGAGCCTAGAGTCATTCCGTATGGGCGTGGGGACTTCACCTCAGGAGAGCCGAGATGAATCCACAACCAACCGACAGTGCGACCAAGCCTGCCCAATGAACCGGCATCGACTTTATCGTGCTGCATCCACTACACCCGTTGTCTGATCAAGGACGATGGTCTATCTGGTGGTCCCCCACCACATGAAAAGGCTCTCCTGAAGACAAAGGAGTTCCCCCCTGGCTTTCCAAAATGGAAGACCGAAAGCTCTGTCGGCGGAAGATCCCGATCGCCCGGCATGGGCACGGCTTCCCGCCAAGATGGGCCTGTTAATGGCCGAATGATCACCCAGCGCAGGCGGAACTATCTCTGGTGTTATCCAACCCCCTAGAGAGCCCTGGGTACGAGCTAGGCCGAGCCAACGGCATGGGTCGTAGAGCCGAAGGCCATGTCAGCGTTAAACCCGCGCGACCAAACTAAAGCTATCTGGAGTCTCGAGAATGGCCGTACGTCAACCGAGGGGCTTCGACAAAACGCCTCGTCAAGCTTTCGATGGGAATTGGTGAGATAATGTTCACGGTGATCCCTGGACTCATCCCCGGACTCATCGACTGGCTCGAAGGTCGTAAAGAGCACTAGCCCGGCGCGCCCTTATCCCGGCGCGCCCCCCTACCTTCCGCCCTGATCCCGGCGCGCTAAATCCCCTACCTTCCGCCCTCATCACGGCGCGCAAGTCACTCTATCGGATGGCGTCTTAAACCGGCGCGATAGGTTGATGAAGACTCCTCCCGGCGGGCCAAAAGCTCACGCCAGATGCAAAGCCTCCAACCTGTTATATAAACGGGTGAGGTTCGATTAAAAAAGAAGTAGGAAGAGAGAAGAGGGAGAGAGGCAGATCAAAAAAAAAAGATCAGAAGATACAGAGAGCAAAAAAAGGGGAGAGAAAGGCTTCTCGAGAGGGTTTTCTCCTAAAGCAGAGAGGGAGTAGGGTTCCTTCGGAGGAGCTTCCGCCGGTCGTCTTCTTCCTCTACGATACCCTGTTTCAGGAACAGGTGGGCGCCAGTGCCGTTCCCCCTTCTGCTTTCCGTAGATTTCTTCTTCTGAATTTCCTACCCATCGAATGTAAGCGAGGGGGGGAGGAGCGACAATGATATGAGTCGATTCTCCTCCCCCTTCTATGCGATTTTATTTTTTTCCCCTTCCCCTATTGTTGTGCTCTGCACGTCCTCTGCCTCCGCTATTGGCGAACGACGACCGAGCAATGGTGCCGGTGCCATGTTCTTATTATGTAAATGCTAAACCATTCCCGTTTCTGGGATGGTAATACATATATGTGTGAATGCTTAGATCAACGGGTCGAATGAATGATCTTCAGCCCCCCTTTTTCTATCTATGCCAATGCGTGTGTCTGAGTTCTTCTCTGCGTAGTTCTCTGATTCCGGTCTCTCCGAGGTCTACATCATGCCCCGAGTCATCGTGGGCTATAGAAATACCCCTCCCCGGGGGCTTCTCTTTCGCTCATCTTCGTGTTTGATTCAAGGGTTCTCGCATCCCCTTTTCTTCTCGGATGGAGCCGTGCTTCTACGCGTGCCTCTTTCCGCCATGCATAGGGTCCATCCCCTGAACGTTGCTTTCCAATTGTTCGAGCATATGCCCCTACAACGAGCCCGTCTCGTTTATGCACTTACTGCATCTATGCATCACGATCATCCAAACTGTTCCGAGGTTTCTCGCCGTTTCGATCACCTGGGGAGGGGGACATTCCCCTGCTGCTTCCTGAAGTTGTTGGGCGACCGGGGGGGCTCTATCTCTCGATGGTAGGCGCTTCCTCGAAGCCATTGCAGACAATGATAGGGGTCCTGGTTCAACGAACTCAGCCCCAACAAATTAAGACCCGATCGAGACCGGGGGGATGTGTGCTCCTTGTAGGCTAGCCCTCGGAGTCCCATTCTCCCAATGGTCAATTCCTCTACGGGATGAGTCATACACTGTGGGTCATCCACCCTTCGCAGGCTAGCCCTCGGGGTGCTGTTCCCATCATCAATGGCTTCATCTCTCCGTTTCTTCCCCCTATGGAACCTTGGTGCCCCTAACAGGCTAGTCCTCGGGTATCCTATCCAATGGGGTTTGCTGGCTGCCTTCGTGTAGACCGGCGGTTCAGGGGCTTGTTCCATAGGTGAGCATGACCCCGCTTCTCCCCTGCAACTCTTCAGGTTCAGGGGAGATGCTGTCCAATTTTGGACAGATTAATAATGAATAAACCATAACGAAATACTCATTCTGGACCCAATTATCCCGGTGCTCGAGTAGGAACCTTGCACTGGCTTATCACGTCATTCTTGGAGGGTTCTGGACTTCAATTTAACAAACAATTGGCCTCAAATGGCTTTAAAACCCTCAATATAAACTTAACAAACTCAAATGATTCGAAATTCATCAAAAATAAGCTAAAACGGCGCGGCCTTAACCCGGCGCGCCCTAATACGGCGCGGTACCCCCCGCGCCGGATTAACCCTACACTCAAAAAAATTAAAAACTTCCTTGCGCCTTTCCGGCGCGCTATGAACCGGCGCGCCCCAATCTTTTGCGCGCCGTCTTAACCGGCTATATGGCCGCGCCGTATTAGCCGCTATACCTACGCTTTATCGCGCCGTATAAGCTATCCCTCGCATGGCCGCGCCGATTTTGAGACCTTTTGCTGCTTTGATTGTTCATTTGCCTCGGAGTGGTTCTCGTCCCTCAGGGTTGATGTCAATAAACCACAATTGGTAATAAATTGAATAAAGGAAGGGCCTAAAGCTATACTGTTATCATATCTTCGTTACCTTGTCCGTTAGCATTGTGCTTCGCTATTACACTTGTGTTGTTCTCCCGTTCCTTGATGGGGGGTAGTAAACGTGGTTGATCATCATTTGCTCCCATGATTCTATTATCATGCTTAATATAGTCATGAACGTCATGTGTGCATGCATGCATAGATCCTCGGGTATATCAAATGGCGTCGACAGAAAGCCAGATTACGTCTGGTCGGAAGTCTTCGCTATGCGCGACGGTGGTCTTCGGACCTACGTCCTCCGCCACGTACTGAGGATCCATAATTCTATGAACTATGCATCTTCTGCACGATAAATGTATGCATCCTGCATGCCTTCGTCATGATCATCATGTAGCTTTTCTTAATCCGGCTTCGACAGCCCGCTATCTCGGCAATTAATCAAAGGTGTTCCCTCCTCGTGGGGGATGTAATTAACGCCATAGCCTTTATGGTATGGCGGACTACTGGTCCCGACCGAACCTCACATTCGCCCGACAAGGGTTAGAATGAGCGCATCACAAATTCGTCACTCATGTGACTGGCACGCTTGCGTCGTCAATTGATCATTTGACTACCAGTCAGTCAGCTGGTTGATCGACCCGCGCGAAAGAAAGAAAAGGTCGCAAACAAGTCTGGCACGCCCGGTGGGACCAGTGTCACCTTTCATCTCTTTGCCGGGATATTCGGACTTCGAAGCCCTCTCAAAGGCTACTGATTATTGCTTCGTTTGTCTTTACAGGCAGATCAATGATGATCAACGGGATAGCTGGCGTTGACTTCGATCTTTCGATTGTCGCTGGACACGCGCAAGGGTACCTGGCGGTACCCATGGAATTCGGCAGCTTCCCTGCCGCTATGGGCTTCCCCAACTTTTTGGGGTTAGCCTTTGTAGATATGCTGGAGGTCAAATCCCCAGAACCTGTCAAGGAAGCTGTGGAAAGAATGGAGCCTCTGGAGGTTCCCTGCTGTAAAGACTTGTTCGAAAGTCTGGCCCCGGCCGCTAGCTGTCTGGTGCACCACGTCATACGTGGGACCCACCCCAATATCATCAACAAACACCCTGGAGGACGCCAGTGTCGCCAGGCCCACAAGAATGCTGCTGTAATCACCGAAACTCTATCTCAGTCCGGGAAATCTATGCTAGTCGGGGGTATGCGCGTCTTCCTCGACGGACGCACTGCACGGGTGACCCCGGACCGAGTCATCCCCAACATTCCTGTCCACAATACCTATCAGGCCCTCGCCGGAAGGAGGGCAGAATTAGAAGAAGCCGGCCACTATGGCCAAGGAAGCCCGGCACCCAGGCCGAGGAAGTTTAAACAGGTGTGGGTTCCCAAGCGAACCCGACCTGCCCACCAACTAACACCCATCTACCGTCGTCTTGTGAACAATGAGGCGGAAGTGAGAAGAGAAAGGGGCTTGCCCCCGAAGAAGGAAGAAGAGGTGGTTGCGGATCCTCTGCGCCACAGAAGTTTCCGGGCTGCGGCCCGTCAAGCCAACGTCCCTACTGCGGAACGAAGATTCCAACAGCCAGCCGACAGAGCTCGGCTGGCCTATATCCCTCCTGCTAGAGGTCGACAATCGCCCCCCGTCCTACATCAAGAGCGGGGTCAAGAAGAGATGACCTGCTTGGTCAGAAATTATTTCCGAGGCTTAGGCGACCCCTCACTCGGACAGTAGCGACTGATGCAGACAGTCGCCACTAAGGAAGATTACTGCCCGTCGACGGCAGATGAAGGAGATATGGAGATGGAATGATGGTGTCGTCAGTCGACGACAACGGATATAATGACGGCTTCGAGATCGAAGCCGATGAAGTTTTCCCCGAGCGGGAAGAAAGGAGAAGGATCTCTGGGTTTGAAAGACTGACCTTCCCGCAGCATGCTAGAAGGAGGGTCTATCAACAAAAGAGAAGGATGCAGGTTTTCACCTACAACATGGCTGGTATATCTAACCAATATGGGGAGCTTCCTGAAGACCCCCAAGAATTGGCTCAATTGGCTGCACGGCCGGGGCCGACTACCCGCAGAACAGAAGCAGCAAGAGAGCTTCTGATGATGGTTAAAGAGAAACAGTCCCAGGTCTATCCCCACTGGGATGACAAGGCCCCCGTCTTGACCGCTAATGTGGTGACGGCGGAAGAAGGAGACGACGTCCTCCTCGACATCCTACCTGAGGGTACATTCGGGGAGACAACAGAGGGTATCCCCACCACCATAGACCCATCAGTTCTGATGCTACTACAAAAATATCAACGAGAGATAGACTCTCTGAAGAAGCAGCTGATGGAAAAAACTGAACACTCATCGGCCTCTAAACCACCCGAAGTCCAGGGTGAGTCATCCCGGGGAGCGGCTCGTCGCGACGACCCTCCACCGCTCTATACACTGCCCCAGCCGTTAGAGCCAAGCATGGCGACAGCACAACAGTGGCCGCCACAACCTCAGCCGCTGCTACCTCCAGTGCTCCCTCAGGTGCACCCGACACCTCCGCTGCTGCGTCCTCCACAGGAGACCACCCTGGTCACCCCATACTTGCAGCCGGCATACTTCTATCCAGAACCGGTTGACCCCACGGTCGTGAACCGGATGATGGTGGAGAGGATGATCGAGCTGAAGCTCGCAGAGAAAAGTGAAGGTGACTATGTCGCATTTGATGCCTATCGGGTGCCCTACCCGCAACACCATGCGGCTAAACGACTTCCCCCGGGGGTCAACAAGCTGCCCAAGTTTGACAAATTCAACGGGAAGGGGTCCCCGAAAGAGCATATTGCATATATTACATGACCGTTATGGGTGATCTGGCCACCGACGAGTCATATTTACTGAAGTTCTTCGGGTCCTCGCTGACAGGGCTCGCATTTGAATGGTACTCTAGCCTCTCGGCCGGGTCAATCAGTGATTGGTCGGATATGCAGAGAAAGTTCAGAGAAAGATTCCATGTCACAGAGAGGGAGGTCACGGTGGCCGAACTCTACTCAACAAAACAAAGGGCAGATGAGACAGCCCTTGATTACATCAAGAGGTGGAGGAACCTCGGAATGAGATGCAAGCGGCCCCCGCATCAGGAGGATGCAGTACAAATATGCAAACAAAACCTCAGGAGGGAGGTCCTGGAGAAGATGATTGGAATGGAAATACGGTCATTCGACCGGCTGAATAATGTGGTGGCTGAAGTGGAGGCTTTCCTAGCCAAGCCTGTCCCGGCGTCAGCTGCCAGCACAGCCCAGAAAGGTAAGGCTGCGGAACGGCGCCCCACACCTAAAGAAGCGAATGCGCTTGATATCAAGGCGTTCGAACAGCAGAAGGAGAAAGGCAAGAAGGCGTCTTCCCCGCAGCCTGCAAAAGCTCCGGATGACAAAGAAGGTCCTTCGCTGAGGGACAAGATGAATAAAGCCTACTCCTTTCCAAAGGACAAGACCCGAGTCCTGTTCGACTGGGTAACAGAATACAACACGGTCACCCTGCCTGAGCCAAGGAGACCGGAGGACCTGAAAAGAAAAGACAGTCCAAGATTCTGCCCCTACCACCAGATGTTGGGACATCCAATCGAAGATTGTTATGTTTTCAAAGACATCATCGAAGGAATGGTAAAGAAGAATGAAATAGAGCTGGGAGAGTACAAATTAGACCCTCCTCAGCCACATGAAGCTCCTCCCAGGAGAGCAGCAGTCAACATGGTCTCCCTCTACCAGGCATTACCTGAGGAGATCTCTGAAGCAAGCACATGGAGCACCTACGAAATCCATTTCCTGGAGCCCGTGAAAGAACAACAGGGGTGGCAGTAGATCCCTGTAAAGCACAAGAAGAAGAGGGCACCTCGCCCGAAAGAGGGGGCACATATCCGTGGCATTACACCCCGGCCTGCTCCGCCAGTGGTAGCACCCGTATGGGTCACTCCGCTTACAGCCATCAGAATACATACACCTAACAGGAGGAGACAGACTCCGCTACCAGTAATCAAGGAAACCAATCCTGGGGTCCTTCGACTACATCACCTGATAGAAGGGCTAGATGAATATGTGCAGCCCGAATTGAAACCTCTACTGGTACGGGACCACGTCCCATGGCAAGAGCTGGAACAACTCTCACTCAAACAGGTGGAGGAAGCTGAAGCAGCCCCCCCTGAAGAGGGCAGCCTGTTCTGGGGGCAGGCACCCGCAGAAACCAAAAAGAAGAGAAAGCAAAAGGAGAAGAAAAGAAAGGCCGCTGGGGCCAATAAAGCACAGGTTGTCTCCTTCAATACCCTATCAACACTCTTCAACCTACCCGGAGAAGAGGGAGAAGAAGAAATTTGCTTCACACCTCATGCTGGGGGAGGCAAAGCTGAGGCCGCAACCGCTGCACATGCCACTCGGTCGGGCCGAAGATGGGGGCGCCAGCCACCACCCAACCACAACATCATGTTCAGAGGGGGGCAACCCTATAAGACACCTCCGCCGGAGGTTAAGGGAGTTCAAATCCCCCCTCCGTCAGGCCTATACAACAAAAGTGGGGGCAAGGCAGTCCCTTCATTCCTTGAATTTATGAAAATGTCAAAGGGGAAACAGCCCTGTCAAGAGGCTAACCCTACACCCGGGGCCATTCACCCGCAGCCAGCACAATCTACTGAGGATGCAAATGCAGATGGAGCTTGCCCTACAGCAACTAATAAAGAAGACCCGACAGTCGGTGCCAGCCAAGAGGATGCCGAGTCCGAGGAAGATGAAGCAGGTCCGTCTGGACCCACAAATCAAAACCTCCCCAAGCCTAGATGGGCTGAAGAGACGAAGCTCTCCAATGTCCGGGCTGGGAGCCGAATAATGAAGTTGCTCAAAAAGCTCCCCGCTCGATTTACAATCTGGGAAATTCTCTCTTTGAGTGAAGATACTCGACAGGCGATCATCACTGCTCTGCAGACGCCTGCTCATTTTGAAGTCGACATAGCCGAGGCTATACCAGAAGCCAGTATGACCTTCTCTCCAGAAGACATGCTCCTACCTACTGCCAGCCACAACAGGCCGCTGTATATGAAAGGGCACCTGAATGGAAGAGAATTGAACCGGATCCTGATTGATCCTGGTGCAGTAGTCAACATTCTACCTTACAGAATATACGAGAGGCACCACTTTAATGTGCATCTCGAGAAAGTCAGGGATATGCGTATCACTGGCTTCAACCAAAAATGTGAAGTATCTATGGGAGTGGCAAAATTCACGCTGACCCTGGCAGATTTCACCACAACGGTGCAGTTTCATGTCATTGACTCTCGCACCTCCTACAAAGCGCTGCTCGGCCGCCCATGGCTGCATGAGAATATGGTGGTGCCCTCCACGCTCCACCAATGCATCAAATACAGCCTCCAAGGGAAGGAGGAGAGGATATTTGCTGATCTCCACTCGTTTGAGGTATTTGAATGTCACTTGGCAGACGCCAACCTATATACGGGGCCTCCCCGGAAGGTTTCTGAAGCTAAAGCCCCCATAGGGGCCTCGAAGAATAAATCGGGTGACGGTTGGTATCCACCACCGCCACGCGGATTTGTCAAGCCGAAGGTGGTCTCCCACATCACAGCTTCTGGAGACGTCGGCAGGGTAACACCCCCAGCATTATACCCCAAAGCTAAGGAAGTCCAGGTCAATCGACAGCACGACCGCATCGGAGTCCCGGCCGGCCTCACCAAGCCAGTCCTCGGCCTCAATGACCCCACTGTCGAACCTTTCAAAGCTTGGGAGGTGACACAGGAAGATGGGCCCAGCAGCTTGTTCTATACAGCTGAGGAGCATCCCGCTCGGGAAGACACAGACTGCAGCCTCCCTGAAGATCTAGCCAACCCGCGGGTTCCTGTCCAAGGTCTGGCGTTCACGACCGATCGGATGGCCAGAATGTTTCAGAAGCAACACCTTCCTCCCGATCAGTCTCAAAAGCGCAAAGAAGCTTTTCAGAAGATGTGGCATCCTGCAAATCTGGATAAGGAAATGAGACGTGTCTCTCAACATCCAGGGTTGGGCTTCACCCTGGAGGAATATTATTACAGTGGGTGGTACGAGGTGGATACTATCTCCGCCTTCTATCCTACTGAAGATAGCCCTCTGGGGGCAACCTTTGATGAGTATCCGGTGGAAGCCGAATATCTTGAACTGGCTCGGTCCGAGAATCAAGAAGTAGAAACCTCGGCCCCTTGCCGATGCTGGGAGCAAGTTCATCCTGAAGAAGCGGCCTTTCAAGCCAAATTTGATACGGCTAGCAGCAGCGAAGCCGAAGACATTCAAGAAGTAGGAGTCTCTCCCTCCACAGGGGTCCTACTAATGATAACTTCAACACCCTTTTTGCCAATCAGGGAAGCCTTGGTCAACTCCAATCAAGGGGAGCCAGCTACCAGGAAAGAAAAAACCACTTCTGCGGAAGATACAACTGTCCCAGAAGGCGAGACTTCCTCAGCTTCTGCTATAAAACCAGTATGCTGTCCGAGTCCGACTGTAAACAGCTACCAGTCCGTTATGGCTGCAACCTCATCCACAAACACCAAGGCTGCTCTCTCATCCTTGGAAGCTGCGACGGTAATGGATTTGCTAATAGAACAATCCACCCAGCCGCTAACACAAGAAATCAAGAAACCTCAAGAAGCTATGGTGGTGTCTGACGAGGAAGTCGAAGTACTCGACCCTCAAGATGGTATTCCAGACTTCGTTGACCTCCAACCGGCACCTCCGGAGATAGAAGACAGAGGCCAGGCCACAGTCGATGAACTAATAGAAGTCAAGTTGGGAAATGAGGAGGACCCTAGGCCCACCTTCCTCAGCGCCCAACTGTCCCCAGAAGAACGGAAGCTGTACATCCAGCTACTGCTAGAGTACCGGGATTGCTTCGCCTGGACTTACAAAGAGATGCCAGGTCTAAGCCCCGCTGTCTCACAACATGAGCTAACAATCAGCCCTGAGGCCGAGCCAGTGAAGCAACCACCGCGGCGCATGAGGCCAGAGCTCATCACCCAAATTTGTGCTGAAGTCGACAAGCTCATTGACATGGGATTCGTTGAATAAAACCAGTACACTACATGGCTGGCGAATGTCGTCCCCGTGAAGAAGAAGAATTGACAGATCCGGATATGTGTCGACTTCCGAGATCTAAATAAAGCCTGCCCCAAAGAAGACTTCCCGGTGCCAATAACCGAGGTCATGATTGATGCTACAACCGGCCATGAAGCCCTGTCATTCATGGATGGGTCTTCCGGTTACAATCAGATTTGGATCGCGGAGCCTGACCGAGTCCATACTGCTTTCCGAACTCCTAAAGGCATTTATCATTACAGGAGAATGCCGTTCGGACTAAAGAATGCTGGCGCAACCTATCAGCGCGCAATGACCAAAATCTTTGATGAGCTGCTCTACCAAAAGGTCGAATGCTACATAGATGACCTGGTGGTCAAAACCAGAAGAAAAGAAGATCGTCTGCAAGACCTCCGGATTGTCTTTCAGAGGCTGAGGCAGCATGAGCTAAAGATGAACCCTATGAAATGTGCGTTCGGAGTGTCTGTAGACACGCCATTCCTGACGTCTCCTGAGTAAATCTCATATTACACTATGATACCCCAAGGCGGCCTTCACATTTTTAATTACTCTGGTGATTTCCTATTTTTATGAATTTTTTTACATTTTTTTGAATTATTCCGTGAAAAATCATGGAAGTGTCCAGGCGCCTGGACACCTCCATCAATGACCAAAAAATAATAAAAAAATCAAAATCATGGAAGCGTCCAGGCGCCTGGACGCCTCCATAAATGACCAAAAAAATAAAAAAAATCAAAATCATGGAGGCGTCCACTTGCCTGGACGCCTCCATCAATGCAAAAATAATAAAAATAATATCAATAATCATAAAAAATAAAACAAAAATCAAATAAAAATATATATATTTATGGAGGCGTCCAGGCCCCTGGACGCCTCCATAAAAATAAATATAAAAAAATATAAAATGCCCGTTGGCATAAAAGACAAAAAATAAATAAATAATACATATTAATGGAGGCGTCCAGGCCTCTGGACGCCTCCATAAAAACAAATAAAAAAATTAAAAAAGCCAGCCCTGGTATAAAAGACAAAAGAAAACCAATAAAATAATATATTTTTGGAGGCGTCCAGGCCTCTGGACGCCTCCATCAACTCACTCACGGGCGCCGGCCACCGAACGACGGTTTGTCGTGTGTGAAAAAAGCCAAATTTAGAGACGTCCAGCTGACTGGAGGCGCCCATTTCTGAATCACAAGGCGCCGCTCACAAAACCACGCGTTGTGCCAAACCGCGTGCGGCCGTCGTCGGTTTTCGGTGGACCTGTTAGAGGCGTCTGGGACCCTGGACGCCCCCATAAAAGTATTCTAAAAAAATCAATAAAAATAGAATAAAATATTATTTCGGCCCTGATGGAGGTGTCCAGGGTCCTGGACGCCTCCACCTTCCGGAACTCTATAAATAGAGGCCCACCCCCTCAGTTCTAGGGGAGCTAAGCAGTGATCCGATAGGCTGCCGGAGCCCAGAGGCTACGGAGTCATTTTTCTAACTTGTGGGGTCTTTTGTAGGTGGAGGTTCTGCCGGCTTCTCGGGTGCCTACGCTCGCGAGAGGAAGGTCGTCTTCATCCACCGCGCTTCCCCGTCGTCCCCACGCTGCCGGAGCTCCGCCGGATTTCACCCTCGGCTCATCCAATAAGCCTTTTCTTCCCCTTTTTCTCCACAGTTCTTTACATTCATCATATTGCATCCTCTATCCCCCTTCACAAGGGCGCCTCTTCTCTTATACTTCTTGCATCCATCATCTCATTTTCCTCCTACTCGAGTCCGAGAGGGGTTTAAAAGATAACACCAACCAGGTGTGTGTCTTGCCATCATTTCGTTATTTTTACCGCGAGGATTTGAATACTACACCTCCATCTTTCTAATCCACTTGTCATTTATTTGTCGTTGTTTTGCAAGGGTACCCGAGGAAAGCCCTCTCCGTCGGCCGACCGGAAGGAGAGGAAGAAGCAACCCGCCATGTCCCGCTCTTGAGGTAGGCTCGATCACTTTCTTATTTTGGGGTCGTTCGGCCCCTGGCGATCACATCTTTTCATCGAGGCCGCGGCGAGTCACTTCCCCAATGGCCGTTTAAATTTCTGTTCTCATATTCTCTTTATATCCTGTTATATTTCGTTCATATCATCGAGGCCGCGGCGAGTCACTTCCCCAATGGCCGTTTAAATTTCTGTTCTCATATTCTCTTTATATCCTGTTATATTTCGTTCATATCATCGAGGCCGCGGCGAGTCACTTCCCCAATGGCCGTTTAAATTTCCGTTCTTACATTCTCTCTATATTCTGTTATATTCTGCTCATATCATCGAGGCCGCGGCGAGTCACTTCCCCAATGGCCGTTTAAATTTCCGTTCTTATACTCTCTCTATATTCCGTTATATTCTGCTCATATTCTCGAGGCCGCGGCGAGTCACTTCCCCAATGGCCGTTTAAATCTCTGTTCTTATATTCTCTTTTATATTCTGCTATATTCTGCTCATATTCTCGAGGCCGCGGCGAGTCACTTCCCCAATGGCCGTTTCAATTTTTGTTATTTAATTTCTGCACCATTCCCGTCCCCCCGAGGTCGCGGCGAGTCACTTCCCGCTATGGCCGTTTGAACCCCATATCTTGCTATATTATACTTGTCCCGCTCGCCCCGCCGGAGCAATCTCCCGTGGTGGCCCCTTCTCTCTCTTCTCTCATCTCTGTGTTGCAGCAAACAGCAAAACAAACAAAAAGAAGAGCCCGCGCGCTCTCCGCATCCTCTTCCTCGCACCGCTCTACTCCGAATCGCGTGACGTCGCTCACAGATTGGCGATCACGGTGGGACGTCTACTGCTTCCTCTCGGCTACCCTTGCAAGTTCGGCACCATCCGTGCCTCTCCATCTTGGCGCCCGCGCGCGCCCCCGTTGTGCTCACGGCAGCACTGTCAGTTGTTTGGTTGTTTGTTATTGTATGTCTGTTATTTTTGTTGTTTTCCCACTCCATATATCTGTCAGCATTCCATTGCATACATCCATTCCTCTTTTCTATCCTTTTTTTCATTTTTTTTGAGGATCACCCTTTCCCGGTGAAGGAAGGACTCTCCGTTTGGGAATTCCTCTCAACGGACTAGAATCTCCTACACTGGGACCTCCGTAAGTCCCCGACATCGAAGAATCTCCTCTTCGTTCACTGGGCTGGTTGTACCATTGAAGTTCCCCGAAGTTAGTCATTTCATTCGTGGTGAGACGAGAGACCCTAGCTGACACGGCGGTGAAACAAAAATAAACTAGGGTCCCTATCTTGTGTGAACTTCGGATCTCGCTAAAAACACACACAAAAAAAAATCATCAAAATCAAAACAAAAAAAAAGGGCATAAAGGCATCCACTTGTTTGATAATCTCTGCTACCTACTTGCTAGTGTATGTTTTTGCGTTCTGGGAGAACTGTGAGCATGTCTCACGAGTCTTCTGAGGAGAACCACCCTAGCCGTGGTTTGACAGCCGACCCGCGAGTCTATGCTATGGACTCGGGTCCTTCTCATGACCCCTCGCATGAGGTGCAGGTTATTGCCGGGGACACGTCCCCGCCACAGGATATCACTTCCTTACTGGGCGTCCTCGCCAACACGGAGCTTACCCCTGAACAGCTCCGGGCCTTCCAGGCCATTCTAAAGGGGAAATCTGTTTCCCCCACGCCCCAGGAGTCAACTCCGGCTATCGCACCTCTCCACGAGTCCGTGCAGGCCATTCCATCTCCTTCATTGGCGCAAGCCATCCAGTCTCCCTCGCTTCAAGGACAAGCGAGCCAACAACCTCCCTCATTCCAATTCCCGTCACAATCTCAAACTCCCGGTGTTCCTCACACACCGTTTCAGCCAGGGCCAACTGTCGGTGGTCCGACAGTTCCCTCTCATTCCGGGTTTCCCCCTCAAGTCTCCGGGAGACAGTTTCTCCCCCAATGGCAAGTGCCACCTTCACCCCCAGAGGAGCTCGCCCAATCGCTCCTTAATAGGTTCAATCGCATGGACGAGCAGTTTCAAAATCTGAGAAGAATGGTGGACGTGAAAGCCACCCCGGAGGTTGCTTTGCCAATCCTCCCCGTCATTCATCTCCCTCCCTCCGAAATGCCCACGTACCGCAGATACAATGGTACCGGCAACCCCTTCATTCACCTCAAGGACTTCATGTATGAGTCCTCCTATTGGCAAAACGATCAGAGGTCCCTGGCATACCTCTTTCGGAGATCATTGGATGGTCCCGCGCTTGAGTGGTTCTATTCTCTGGAGCCCCGCGAGGCCGAGAATTTTGAAATAGTGCAGAGAAGGTTCTTGCAGAAATATAGGGATAGGGTCGGTCCCTCACTCTCCATTACCGACCTAGTGGCCGAAAAGATGAAACCCGACGAGGATTTTGTCCGATATGCTGATAGATGGAGGTCTCTGGCGGAAAGAATAAGGGATACCCTCTCCGAGCCCGAACAAGTGAAAATGATTGTGTCTAATGCAACCCCACAGTTCAGACATGTCCTGGCCATGAATAAACTCACTACAATGGAGGAGCTCTATGAAAGAGCCCGATACATCCAAACTCAGCTAAAGGACTCCCCCATTATGAATATGTTTGAGTCGCCGAAGCCCAAAGTGGTCAGAAAGACAGGCGCTGGTGTCCCGGGCGGAGCCACAGAAGGGGTCGTGACAAATGAGCAAGTCAGTGCGGTCAACAATGCCAACTATGCAGTCAACCCAAGGCCTCCACAAATGCCCCGACTCCCCCTTCAACCAGGTCCTTTCCCTCTCCGTCCTCCACCCCAAAATAATCCACCCCAGGATAATATGCCTCCATTACGCCAACCCCAGCAACAACAACCACAACCTCAGCAACAACAACCACCGCTTCAGTACAACCAAGTTCCACCTCCAGGGAACTATGGTCCCCAACAGCAACAAAGGAGGCCGCTCGGTCCCAAGAGAGCCTACTATCCACCATTGCCAGAAACTTTAACAGACATTTTTAATGCCCTCATGGCATCAAACCAACTCGCCTTACCCAGAGAAAGGCTCATGTGGCCCCCCAATGTTGATACCTCCAAATACTGTGTTTACCACAGGCAGCCGGGACACACAGTGGATTACTGCTTCCATTTCAAAGATTACATCCATGATATGAATGATGAACATCAAATAGATTGGGATGAGATGAGACAATACGTCGCCGCTCTCAAGGCTAGGAGACCTCCTCAGAGGCCACAGCAGCAGTTACAACAGCAGCAGCAGCAGCAACCACAACAACAACAGCAGCCTCAGCAGGCCCCACAACAACAGCCCGACATGGGCATAATCCAGAATCCACTACCGGAGCACCAACAACCCAATCATCAGGTTAACCCCATCTCCTCCTTCCCGGAAGTCGGGAGAGAGCAGGTGTGGCACCAGGAAAGTACCTCCATTCTTTATACCTCCAACCCTATCGTCATGCAACCCCCTCACCTTGCCCGGGTAGCACCTCTCTCTCATCAACCCGCATCGGTATCGCCTTCACCATTTCCACTACCATTACGCCCTCTCATCCGCACCCCGACCTCCTATCAACCGACACTTTTTACTACGCCTTCACACCCTCTCACCTTCTCCCACTCCCCCACTTTACCATCCACCTCTACCACACTTACCCCTACGCCTTCTAAACCCCTTATCATCCGTCCATCATACATAACCCCGTCTTTCTCCACCACATCACCACTAATGCCTTCAAAACCACTCACCGCCCACCATCCACCTCAAAACCTTTACCCGTTTCAAACCTTACCTCCACCTCCACCTTCCAAACCCCTTATCCTTCATAATCCGCGCGATATCCCCTCTACCTCCGCCATGCCTCCACCTAACAAACCCCTCATCAGAATCCATGCTCCCGTCATCACCCCTGCTTCATCAACCATTCCTCCACTACTACCCCTCAAACCCCTGTTAAAACCCACTGCTACCCCCACAGAGGTACAAAAGCCACAGGCAATGGTGCTCCGGAGTGGAAGGATTTTCCACAGGGTTTTCCCCCACAATAGTCAGAATCCCGAGCAATCTCAGCCAGAGAAGGATGACGGAGAACAACCAGAAAAAGCTATCCCTGGAACACAGTATGATCTATTGAAACACCTGGACAAGACGCCTGCTCGGATCTCCATCCTGGAGCTTCTTCAAAGATCCACATCCCACCAGGCGGCCTTGATGGAATATCTTCAAAAAGTCATGGTTAATGAAGACCTCCCCGTGGAGAAGATTTCAACCGTCCTGACCCCAACAGACACACAACCGGCCATCATGTTCCACAACTACGAGCTCGCTCCCAAGGAGGCTCGAAAATATGCACTGTGCATTTCAATAAAAATTAATGGGGTATCCATAAACCCGTGTCTTGTGGACACGGGTGCGTCCATAAATGTGATCTCCATGAGCACTCTTCAGTTATGTGGGATCGACGAGGAACAAATAAGACCTTCCTCGATCACGGTCACGGCCTATGACAATAGCAAAAGGCCGCCGCAGGGGATGATTATTCTGAAGGCAGAATTAGGCCCCATGTCAATTCCCACGGAATTCCATGTCCTCGACATGGACCCCACATTCAAGGCTATACTGGGTCGACCTTACATCGAAGCCATGAACGCTGTGCCTTCCACCAACCATCAATGCCTGAAGTTTCCTTACAATGGGAGAATTATTAAAGTGGTCAGTACACCTGTCCTTCACACAGTGGATGCTATCAACACCTCTCTGCCATCTGTTTGGCCGTCTCATCGGCCCATATTGTCACTGCTGGACGTACGTGATCCATCTCGCATTCCACTAGCACCAAAGGAGCCGGTCAGGGCAACCACAACATCATGTCTCCCTCTTCACTCCAAAGGTTGGGAGATTATGAGGAACATCGGCTACCAACAAGGAAAAGGTCTGGGCGCACAGTTACAGGGTATGCTCAAGCCGCCAAAAGAAATTAGGCCGAACCGTAGGTTTGGCCTAGGCTTCAAAGGACCGTTCAAGGCAGATTGGAAGCCCCTCACATGGACTCTATCAAACCACTTCAACAGAGGGCCCGTTGTTCAGATAGGAGATCACCCACGAGAAGCATATGGGGAATCACATGCTGTATATTTTGCTGAAAAATGTCCGAGGATCACCAAAAGAGGCAAGATCAAAGATCCGGAATGCGAGTGGAATAAATGGTTCGACATACGGGACATTTCTGTTGCACTGGAAAGGATGTTCTCGTCCCCACAGCTTGAAGGACCACCATTGATCTCCGAGATACCAGAGAACATTGCCACTCTTGCCAAGGTTCCAAACTATCCTCGTCCTCGCCAGAAGGACTCTGTCATCGGCGGATCTTCATCCGTCCTCAACATAGCTATCGACGGCTCATTAGCCGCCATCCTCTCCATCCACTCGTCTCAGCCTTTGCTGATATTTTCTTCCTGGGCCAGACGATTGTCTGATAATCTTCCCAGGTCCCCTTCTTTGCTTACATACCTGCGCGGGCTTTTCAACCCGCGCCAGGTCTTCAACCATGATCTGCTCTACGAGCCCCACAATCCTCTAGCCATAACCACTTTCCTCTCTCCTCCAATCTCTTTTCACTGCTTTGTCATTAAAAATGAAAACGAAAAAAAAACGTCAATTTTCAAACTCTCCAACAACACATCTTCGTTGAGGAAACCTCCTACATCTCCCACGGGTGCGTACCGCTTTGCGGACCACCCGTCCAAGGTCCGATGAGCGACCTTTTCTACCCCTCCTCTGAGGGGTCTTCTCCTGTATATTCTACACCATCCTCTTCGTCTTCCTCTTCTTCTGTAAATATTGTCAGTCAATCTAGGAATGATAGGCCAAGGGTAGTACCTATGAAGAAATCCAAGGGTAGGCAGATCCCTCGTCGATTCCTTCTGGATTTGGCCGCCAGGTGTCAGGCCCTTCTTGCCATCCCCCAGTTGTTAGAAAATCCCATCCAGCTACCCGAAATAGAATGCGAGGGCGACTGTGCATCTGATGAAGGGTATGGAGTCTACGAGATCACGAATGAAGAATGCCCCACTGAAGATGAGGGTGAAGAATATGAGGATGCGGCGAGCGCATACGCTAGCGGAATGAGGAGATTCGACGAGCCGTCAACCGCCGTAGAAGAATCCACCAAAGAAGTCAACTTGGGGACTGAGGAAGACCCTAGGATCATCCTCATAAGTGACAACCTACCACCCTCTGAAGAAGAGGCATTAATTAAGGTCCTCAAGGAATATAAGGACACGTTTGCATGGAGCTACGAGGATATGCCGGGTTTGGATTCAACCTTGGTCGAACACCGTTTAACCCTAAAACCAGGGTCCATCTCGGCAAAACAAAGGTTAAGGCGTTTCCACCCCCAGATGGCTTTGAAAATGAAAGAAGAGGTCGATAAGCTCCACAAAGCCAGGTTCATTAGAGTCGTTCTTTATCCTCAATGGGTGGCGAACATTGTCCCGGTCATGAAGAAAGATGGGAAAGTCAGGATTTGTATCGACTTCCGGGACCTTAACCGCGCGTGTCCAAAGGATGATTTTCCCTTACCTCACATTGATGTGTTGATTGATAACACGGCAGGTTTTGAAACCCTCTCTTTCATGGATGGATTTTCAGGATACAATCAAATTCGTTTGGCAGAAGAGGATCAGGAAAAGACGTCATTCACTACCCCTTGGGGAACATATTGCTACGTGGTCATGCCGTTTGGGTTAAAGAATGCTGGAGCTACTTACCAAAGAGCGATGATGGCCATATTTCATGACATGATGCACATATATCTGGAAGTGTATGTGGATGACTTATTGGTGAAATCAAGGACCAGGATGGAACATCCAGAAGTTTTGGCTAAGGTCTTGCAAAGGTCAAGAGAATTCCAATTGAAAATGAACCCGAAAAAGTGTGTGTTTGGTGTGTCGTCAGGTAAATTACTGGGGTTCATTGTGAGTAAAAGAGGGATCGAGATAGATCCCGACAAAGCCAAGGCTATCAGGGATATGCCGCCTCCCAAGAATTTGAGGGAAGTCCGAGGTTTAATCGGGAGGTTGCAGTTTATTCGTCGGTTTGTGTCTCAACATTCACAAAGGTGTAGACCTCTCTACGAGTTGACCAAGCCAGGAGTAGAATTCCACTGGAATTCTAAATGTCAGAAAGCTTTTGAAGGGTTGAAGGAATATCTGGCTAGTCCACCCGTTCTCATTCCACCTAAACCAGAAAAACCTCTGATCCTTTACATCTCAGTCTTAGATGACTCCGTGGGAGCCGTCCTCGCACAAGCTGATGAAGAAGGTAAGGAACGGGCAACCTATTACTTGTCCAAACTTCTCAATCCCTATGAGCAGAAGTACACCGGCATGGAGAAAACCTGTGCTGCCCTCGTTTGGGTAGTGCAGAAATTGAAGCACTACTTCTTGGCTCACGAAGTCCACTTGATTGCTCGAATGAATCCTATCAAATTCCTTCTGGAGAAAGCCGTCCTTACGGATAGGCTAGCACGCTGGCAAAGTTTTCTCTCTCAGTTCGACATCACCTACATCCAGCAAAAGGCGATTAAAGGTTATGCCATAGCCGAGCATCTCGCTCATCATCCTCTTCCCAAGTTCGATCCCGTCCAATCAGAGTTTCCAGATGAGGAACTAATGTCCATCAACCAATCAGATGAGCCAATGTGGACACTATATTTTGATGGAGCTCTGAATTCTCAAGGGAGAGGAATCGGCATCGCCCTCCTGTCGCCGGAAGGCCTCACATTCCCATTGGCATACCAGCTCAAATTTCCAGTCACCAACAATATAGCCGAATATGAAGCTCTTCTAGCTGGCCTAGGACTCGCTCATTCTTTTCGTATCACTGAGTTGCGAGTCGTAGGTGATAGTCAACTCATCCTTCGCCAGGTACTCACTAAGTATCGCACTCGCGATCCCAAACTCAAGCCATACCAAGAACTCACTGCTGCCTTTGCCAAACTGTTCACAAAACTGATCTTTGTTCATATCCCTCGTCATCAGAATATTCTCGCCGATGCCCTCGCCTCATTGGCATCATCCATAAGGTTCCCTCTAGGAAGATGGTTTAAGTCCATTTCCATCTACAAACTTCACGCCCCTGCAATCGATGATGCTTCCTACGTAAACATCAAAGATAGGATAGCAAGGAAGATCCTGCAGGAAGATATCCTTGAGAAGAGGGAGCTCATGTTGGCAGAGGTTGAAGAAGAACTGGCTGATGAAGAGAAACCATGGTTCTATGAAATTGTCAAATATTGCCAAAATCAGTCTTATCCTGAAGGGGCCACCACAGAGGACAAGAAAGCCATAAGAAGGGTGGCTCAGAAATACACATTGATTGGAGGTCTACTCTATAGGAGGAGCCTTACTGGTATTCTGTTAAGATGTCTTGGTGACGATGAGGTTTGGAAATGTGTAGAAGAGACGCACTCGGGTGTGTGCGGTGGCCACGTGAATAGTCAGATGCTCGCCAAGAAGATCATTCGTCAAGGCTTTTATTGGCCCACTATGGAAGAGGATTGTGCTGTCTATGTCCGTAGGTGTGTCAAGTGTCAACTTCACGCCGATAAAATCCATTCACCATCTTCCTCACTTCATCCAATATCCTCCCCATGGCCTTTCTCCATGTGGGCATTCGACATCATTGGTCCCCTAGGTGATCCCAATTCCCTCACCAAGCAGAAATCTTTCATCCTTACTGCGACGGAATACTTCACCAAATGGGCCGAAGCCGAAGCTTACGCGGAAATCAAGGCGTCAACAGTCTGCAAGTTCATCATGAAGAACATTCTCGCCAGATTCGGCGTCCCAAGCACGATCGTCACCGACAATGGGCCACAATTCATTTCTCAGGACCTACAGGACCTCTGCAAAAGGTACGCAATTGCATTGCATCATTCATCGCCTTATTACCCACAAGGTAACGGCCAAGCGGAGGCCACCAATAAAACATTGCTCAAAATCATCAAAAAAACCTGCGAGTCTAGTAAGTTTTCAGACTGGCCAGAAAAGCTTATCGAAGCCCTATGGGCCTATCGCACTTCAATCCGTACCCCCACCGGGCAGACTCCATTTGCCCTCACTTATGGTATGGAAGCGGTAGTCCCGTACGAGACTCTGATCCCTTCTCTCAGGGTACAATTGGATGAGGAATTTCCCCTCGACGATCGTCGTAATTCACTCCTCGCCCAGTTGGAACTCTTGGATGAGAAGCGGCTGGCCGCCGCCGAACACGCGCGTGTGTATCAAAATAGACTCGCTCGCTTTTACCAAAAGAAAGTCGTTGAGAGAAAATTTAAAGTCGGTGAGATGGTCGTAAAAAGAATTTTTGTCAAACCTGGAGGGCCGCGTTCTAAGCTCCAACCCAATTGGGAAGGACCATTTGTAATTCAAGCCGTGTACCCTGGCAACGCCTACAAGCTAGTCAACGCCGAAGGGACCGAGTTATCCCACCCTTGGAATGGGCTTTATCTTAAGAAATACTACCCTTAGCACAAAACAAAAAAAATGATGAAAAGATAAAAAATATCAAAAACAAGGAAATATTGAAAACCACTAAAAATATGGAAAATTTAAAATGCCGATGCCTGGCAGGCACCATGTAGTTAAGTCCCTGCATCTAACCTTCATGTTAGGATAGGGCCCATTAAGGCTTGGTAGGCACCGGGTCTTGGTTTGCCAGAACCGTGGAGATCCCTGTCCGGCCACGTCGGCCTATGCTCGCTCGAAGGACGCTAACATGTGTTCACTTATGTATTTTATTCAAAAAAATTTGGTAGCATCACCTACGGTAGGGCCAAACCTAGAAGATCTCCGGAAGCTGTAATCTTTATTCTTTTCTCTTCGACCAAATGAGACAGTCGGCGCCCTTAAAACGCTGAGCATGAGAAACCGAAACTCAAACCCCAAAGGCAAGAGTAGGACCCATTTCCTCGAGCATCGATCAGAGCACGAGAAGAGGGCAGTGTCCCCGCAGGCATACGAAGAGGGAGCCCACCAACGTCAAACGACTATATCTCCCTCACAGAAAGAAATACAAAATCAAAATCAAGAGAAAAGCCTGGTCGTGACCGTGCCTGGTACGATAAACGGAACCCCTCAAAGCAAAAGTCTGAATCCACAAAGGGGGGCCGTGGAATGTAAATGCTCGAGATTTGGTCCGAAGTTGTCCGAAAGGAAAGAGTTAATGGGCCCTTATTCGCTCGCCGGGTTAACGGCTTTGCCGGTCCTCTCAGGAGGTTTATCCCCTACGCTCTTCCTTCTCCCTCTAAAGATGAAGGTTCGATGGAGTTTCTGAAAGGTGAAAACTGCCCAGGGTCTGCGACCTTATTTTAATATACACATTTTGGTTGCCTACTTTGAAAAGCAAAAGCTATCGCTGCAAAGGAGTCTCTGTGTTTCTGGCTGGTCAAGACCCCTGTTTACCACCTTGATGTTTTCTTGTTTAACCTCGGGCTTAGGCCAATGCAAGCGCATCACCTATGGGTGCGACGGCGTCTGATTCCGGGTCAGCGTCGCGCGGTTGGTCGTTAGGGTTCCAGGGTGTTCCATCTTATACCATCTAGAGTTGTGAGGAAACAGACCCGGGTCGGGCAAATCATCTACCTCAAACACCTTTTGGGTGAATCCCTGTGGTCGGAAGCAACTGGGAGCCTAAGCATGGCATGACGGTATTATCATCAGGGTAAGTCTTAGCCGGCGGGATCGTCATTCGAGGGGTCTAGAGGCCCAAATCAACCTAGATGTGCACTTAAGATACCTGGGAGGTTAGTAAGAAACCCCTGTCTCACGTAGGTTAGGTGCCATTTGGGTGCTTGCCGGGCGTTAGCAATAAAAAAATTGAAATGATAAAAGCAAAAAAAAAAATGGAAAAGAGAAATGTACATATTTGCAAACAAAAAAAATCTTTTTATGATAAAATAAAAAAAAATGTCAAATATAAAAAAGAAAACAAGTCAATTTTGCATGATTACATTTGCGTGCAGCATCTCACTTTAATACCGCTTGCATTTGTGTGCTTGCCTGTCGCATTTATCATCACCGCATCTTTCCCTTGCCTTCGTTAAATAAAGGCTTGGCCCCTTGACCAGTTATCAAGGACAGTCACAGTGACCATTTGCTTATTGAGCAAGGGGCCAAGTCAGAACAGAAATTCTGATTTGTTTGTTTCAGTGATATGTGCAGGGATTCAGGTAACTGAAGCAAAGGTGAAAAACAAACAAACCAAACCTTGTGTTTTATTCCAAAAACCAAAAAAATTACATCAAGTTCCGCCCTCTCTCTCGGCATTACTCGTCCCACTACTCTCCGGGCAAAACGCTCTCAAAGGTGCTACCCAACTACGAAAAGCGGTACTCCTGCCGCTCTGTACTCCTCTTCCTATTCCCACATCCCGGCGTTGATCCGCGGAAGCAGCAGAGAAGCTACCAACACGAAAGCCACGCTCTCGTGCTTTTCGGTAGCGCTCCTCACCATCTCTCAGCCACTGTTCAGCAAGACCAAGGCCGATTCGGAGTTCGGATAGTTGGGCCTCCATGGCCCTTCGCTCCTCCCTTTCAGCCAAACTGTTGGCTCTTTCTCTCTCTGCGTTTCTTTCCCTCTCTGCCCGTTCTCTCTCACGGTCTTCCCTCTCTAACTGGAGAGTGATCCTCAGTTCCATAGCATCCCTGGATGAGTCGTCATCAGGATGACGCCGCAGTTCCCTCTCCAGTTCTGCTATCCTAGCCTCCTTATGCGCAGCTTGGGCAAGCGCTTCTCCCGTCTCCTTTTCCTGCCGAGTGTACCATCTCAGATACGCGATAAGGCGTAAACAAAGAGAACTCAACGCTGAAACTTTTACCTGTATACGGAGCATTCCTTCTGCCTCCGCAGCACGCTGCGTGGCGTGAGCAAGTTGCTCATGAAGCGAGTCAAGTTCTGAGGTGGGAATCCACAAGCTGGAAGAGGCACCACCTACTCCCATCGCTGGGGAGGCTGCGCCAATCTGGGCATGCTGCAACCATGTGAATTAGCAGCCAACATCTGGAATCTGGGGTTTTAACTAGGAACGTACTGTACACCTACCAAGGCGCTCGTAGCTCCGCGGGCATCGCCCAACTGTTGTTCCATCTCTGCCAAGCGAGTTCGTAAATTCACTATCATGGCATCTCGGACATCCTGCAGCCTTACAAGTCAGCATTTTTACCAAAAAAACCAAGAAAAGGAGAAAGAAGAGAAGAGGAAAAGGGGAAACCTACCTCCACAAGTCCCCGGGGTTGGAACCGTTCTGCGTACTTTGTCCTATATAGACGCAAATAGTCTTCGCTGTCCCGCGCCTGTGATTCTACAATCGTGCCACCCCGTTGCCAGTCTTCGTACTGTTCAGGGAACCGCACGCGCCAGTCAATGCAGGTCGCCGGTCCTCGCGTCTTTCTCCCGACACGAGGTGGCGCAGCTGAATCCACCCATTCTTGAGCCAGTCCTAAAGTCCTCATAACTAATCGTAGCCGAAGTGGCTCGATTTCATTCAGGCAGTGCATCCATAGTTCCCGTCCGAACCGGGCACGACTTGCTAGAACCCACGGCTGGTTGGCATCGACCATGTCTGAGTAGGGTCTCCAGTTTACCATCGCCGAAGGGAACTCCTGTAGCTCCCGCCTCAGCACCATCAGTTGGTAGGTTAGGGGGGCCGCACTCATGATGGGTTCCCACCGCCTGGCTAGCGGCACCATCGCAGGTCGCCAATGTCGAGCTCTCCCCATGGGGAGGTAATAATAGCTCCATAACTGCTCGGCGCAGGTCATCAGTACCATGCAAAAACACAAAAAAAATATATATATATACAAAACAAGCAAAACCAAAAAAATACCTGGATGAATGGTGTGAAACCACTCACAGTCGTCTCACGATCCGTTTCTTGGAATAGGCCTGCAAACAAGTGTGCCAGCATGGCGGCTCCCCAGGCATAATACCCTACTCTTTCAAGGTCTGACAGCAGCTCCAGGAAGCAACATTGGATACCATCCCCTTTCGAGCTCAGTACCAATCTCCCCAAAAGGAAGAGGAGAAATCTCCTCAAATCTATGTTACATCTTTCCCAGTTGCCGAAATCTGTGCAATACACGGCGCGGCATCCTATTTCTATCCTTTCCATGAACTCTTCTGAGGATTCATCATCCCGCCGACGAGTGTTGGTGAGCCCTAATGCATCCATGAGGGACGCCCTAGCTACCGACCTATTTTTCCGACCATCCAGGTCCAGACCCAGTAACTTCTGGGCACCTTCTCTGTAGTCCGCGTAAGTGACTCCGGTCACTGCCTCGCCCTCTACCTTCAGGCTTGTGATCCGGACCACATCCTCCAAGCTGGGCACCATGTGCCCCCAGGGCATCAGGAATGCCCGGCTCGCTGGGTCCCATCTCTCACACAAGGCTTGGATCAGAACCAGGTCGGGCTTGATCGGCTCGATCCGAAGAAAGGTACCAAATCCCATCACGTCTAGCCTCGCCTTCTGAAAATCTGGGAGGCCCCTGTACGCCGCTACTACCAACTCCCACAAGATTTGTGATTTCATCACAACCTACACATACAAGGAATGGGGGTGAGGTTTGGTCACAAGAAAGGAAGAAAAAATGAGAAAAGGGCAAGAAAACTTGGCTTACGAGTTGTGATTGGGCCCTTTCGCTGAAGTGCCCTTCAAGGTCTGAAAGCCTTCTGGAACTACTACCACTGGACCTGCTTCTCTTCGAGGAATGGGAAGATTCGCCCTCCATCCAACTCTCGGAATTTTGAACTCCTCTTCTCCCGTAAGAACTTGTGCTCCTCGAGTTAGCTCTCGATATACCTGGGAGGATAAAAGGGACAAGAATTTATAGAAATGGAAGGAGTGCGGGCCAAGATTGCCTCCATCACCTGTCGATGATAGCCCTCGCAATGAGACACTGACCAAGCGACCCCATGTGTCGCTTCACCGCTCACACAGGGTGATTGACTGGACGAAGAATAGGACGAATAGCCCCTATGTTGTCTAGGGATACCCTATCATGTTTTGGAGGACGCACGCAAAATTTGGCACAACATCCGGGAAAAGGAACTAGGGCCGTCAGTATTGACTTCGACGACAGATTCTCGTGGAAAATGGTCACAGCAAGACGTGATTCTCCGCTCGAGGCGGAGTCTCGACAGATCCATCACATGGGAACAGTGCAGAGGAGAAGAAGTGTAGGGAAGAAGGAACGCACAAGAGAACAAATAAACAGCAGAAAATCAAATCACTCCATAAGCTGTCATAAGCACTACAATCATAGAGAGGTGACGGGTCCGCTAGCCCGCCAAATCCTCACCATCACTCATCTCTCCGGGCACTCTCCTCCTCTCCCCCGAGGTGAGGGTCCCCCAGAAGCCTCCGGGATCCCCGTGCAGTAGCACCTGCCTCGCCTCTGGGCGCCTGCTCCGCAGCAGTGACTCGCTGCTCCTCCCCTGGCGTGGCGAAGAAGCCACTGGCGGCAAAGCGACCGGACTGGCGGAGTCGCTCCCCGAACTCTCGCGCTCTCTCGTAGCACGTCTCCATCCCTCCTAGCCTCTGCACGACGGCCTAAAGGCCCAGCTGGAGCTCCCTCACTTGGGCCTCCAAGGCCCTCCTCTCGGTCAGATCCCACTGTCGCTCGGACCTTCTCTCGGCTTTCTCTCTCTCTACCTCTCTCCTCATCATCTGCAGAAGAACCCTTAACTCCAGGATGTCTGGAGAAGGTCTCTCCTCACCACGATGCCGCAGCTCCGCTACAGTCGCCACCCAGGCGTCACGCTCCTCTTCCGCCCGGGTCGCGCGGGCCACCGCACCGGCAAGTTGCTCCCGGAGGGAGGCAATCTCGAGAAAAGGGGCTGAGGAATTGGAAGATCCGCCAACCACTCCCACCGTCGCTGTCTGCTGGGCACGCTGGAACAAAATAAACAACGGCCGTCAGTGAAACTCCAAAATCTGAAGTTAAAAGTGCGGCACATAACTTACCAGGAGCGACAACTCATGTTGAGCGACGGCCAGCTGCCGCCTAGTCTCTGACAGTTGGGCGCGCGAGCCGCCGATGCCACGCGTGTCCCCAGCTTGGGGAAGCCCCGCGTAGCTCTCTCTCTGCTGCCGCAGGAAGTCGGCACTGTCCTGCACCAGTACACCCCCTTGCTGTCCAGGGAGACGTACGGGCCAGTCCTCGAGCCTCGCCTTGCCGCGACTCTCCTTCCTGACGCGGCTCGGCTCGTCCGCACTCGCCCACTCATCGGCCAGGCCCAGCGTCCTTGCCATGTCCTGCACCAAGAAAGGGGTCCCATATCAGTCAAAAGGAACGCGTCCCCTGTTTAGGATGCGTCCATCATTTGAGTGCAACACTCGCCGAACCCTTTCCTCCTCGCGCGGCTCACTTCAAAACCCAAAATGAATTAAAAGAGGAAGAGATCGGAGGACCTACCGGACCGTGTTCACCTCCTCCCACGCCATCGGGCCCCTCGGTTCCCTCGGGGGCCCGAAGCGGCCCTTCCTCCTCCATGGACGCCGTTCCGTGATCGGGCGCGTCCCTCCTTGGGCGAGGATTTCCTCGTCCCTCTCCACCTTCACCACGGTCGGGCCCACCGAACTCCATCGATCAAAAGAGGAGGAAGACGAGAAAGGGGGCAAGCAAGTTTCGGCAGAAGGCGGGCTCGTTTGCGGGTAAGGCACGGGAGAAGAAAGACCACCCGTCGCTTTAAATTTGAATTCAAGGATTAAGACGCGTCCTCGCGCCTGGACGCGCCCAAAAGGTGGAAAAGGAAACAAGATCCCTCCGTGCGAGGCGTAGTTCCCTGCTGTTTAAGGTAAGGTCTCGTGAAGCGTGCCTCGAAACAACTTGGTGCAAGAGAAGAAGTGTAGGAAGGGAAGATCGCTACAGGACAAAACGTGTCACATCAGTTGTCATTGTCAAGATTTTGTCTGGATCTCCTTTGTACTGTGGTGCGATTCTGCTGTGATTCTGCTACTTTCTGATGTTGCTAACCTTTGCTAATCTGTGCAGGTTTTACTAACGGACGTCTTTGTCCTGTCTCCTGTCCCACCTTTCAATAGTTGGTCCCACCATGTCATGCATCATAGTATACGATACCTACGCTACTAGAACATGTCAAGGACCTTGCGACCCGAACAAATCTGGGATTTGAGTTCCCCTTCAACAAAAACAGAGATGATCCCGGAAGAATTTGGGTTGTACGGATAGGCCGTTAACTTGTGGTAGCATGGGGACGACGGTTCCATTCAGTGAGTTGGTGCGCAGATAAACGGGCCCCAGCCCAGTATCAGCTCACCGAGTCGGTATCCTGACCCGTTCTTCACAAATTGACAATATTATCCTTGGCTATTTTCTATTTTAGTTTGTTTTAAATTTTTCTTTGAACCCAGCATGCATTCATATAGGACTTTGATTTATTGCGGAAGATCATTCAAGTGATTCGATTGTGAAAGCCGTTGTGCTCCAATTCCCACAAATATGAGATATTCCACTCCGAATGAAATACTGAGTTTCCTTGAGACGGCCCCGGCGCTGCTCTTCCAAAGGAGACCCTTGTTTGGACAGACCCTCAGATATTCCTTTACCTTTTTTGACCCACCTTGGCCGCAGCACTTCCACATTGGCTGGTAACCGCTCCCCAAAGGTGAAACCTCCGGTTTATGACCCAGGTACTTCCACACCGAGAAGTTGGTCTCCTTTTGTTTCGTGCCTGAGCGCACATCTCACCCTCCCTTATTTGATCTCCGTCCAAGCAATCGTCAATATTTGAAAGACCTTCTTCAAGGTCGCCTCATTGAAACTCCAGGAAAGATTCCAAACAGTAACGTCAAAAGCGTGTCTCATCACACCTTGGCATCAACTTATCAGTCCACTCCCACTTCATTTCACTCCACTTCGATACCATTCCACTACGTGTCGCTCCCTTGCAAAGCAGATGCCAAGGCGGGGCAGCTGTAGACACGCCATTCCTGACGTCTCCTGAGTAAATCTCATATTACACTATGATACCCCAAGGCGGCCTTCACATTTTTAATTACTCTGGTGATTTCCTATTTTTATGAATTTTTTTACATTTTTTTGAATTATTCCGTGAAAAATCATGGAAGTGTCCAGGCGCCTGGACACCTCCATCAATGACCAAAAAATAATAAAAAAATCAAAATCATGGAAGCGTCCAGGCGCCTGGACGCCTCCATAAATGACCAAAAAAATAAAAAAAATCAAAATCATGGAGGCGTCCACTTGCCTGGACGCCTCCATCAATGCAAAAATAATAAAAATAATATCAATAATCATAAAAAATAAAACAAAAATCAAATAAAAATATATATATTTATGGAGGCGTCCAGGCCCTGGACGCCTCCATAAAAATAAATATAAAAAAATATAAAATGCCCGTTGGCATAAAAGACAAAAAATAAATAAATAATACATATTAATGGAGGCGTCCAGGCCTCTGGACGCCTCCATAAAAACAAATAAAAAAATTAAAAAAGCCAGCCCTGGTATAAAAGACAAAAGAAAACCAATAAAATAATATATTTTTGGAGGCGTCCAGGCCTCTGGACGCCTCCATCAACTCACTCACGGGCGCCGGCCACCGAACGACGGTTTGTCGTGTGTGAAAAAAGCCAAATTTAGAGACGTCCAGCTGACTGGACGCGCCCATTTCTGAATCACAAGGCGCCGCTCACAAAACCACGCGTTGTGCCAAACCGCGTGCGGCCGTCGTCGGTTTTCGGTGGACCTGTTAGAGGCGTCTGGGACCCTGGACGCCCCCATAAAAGTATTCTAAAAAAATCAATAAAAATAGAATAAAATATTATTTCGGCCCTGATGGAGGTGTCCAGGGTCCTGGACGCCTCCACCTTCCGGAACTCTATAAATAGAGGCCCACCCCCTCAGTTCTAGGGGAGCTAAGCAGTGATCCGATAGGCTGCCGGAGCCCAGAGGCTACGGAGTCATTTTTCTAACTTGTGGGGTCTTTTGTAGGTGGAGGTTCTGCCGGCTTCTCGGGTGCCTACGCTCGCGAGAGGAAGGTCGTCTTCATCCACCGCGCTTCCCCGTCGTCCCCACGCTGCCGGAGCTCCGCCGGATTTCACCCTCGGCTCATCCAATAAGCCTTTTCTTCCCCTTTTTCTCCACAGTTCTTTACATTCATCATATTGCATCCTCTATCCCCCTTCACAAGGGCGCCTCTTCTCTTATACTTCTTGCATCCATCATCTCATTTTCCTCCTACTCGAGTCCGAGAGGGGTTTAAAAGATAACACCAACCAGGTGTGTGTCTTGCCATCATTTCGTTATTTTTACCGCGAGGATTTGAATACTACACCTCCATCTTTCTAATCCACTTGTCATTTATTTGTCGTTGTTTTGCAAGGGTACCCGAGGAAAGCCCTCTCCGTCGGCCGACCGGAAGGAGAGGAAGAAGCAACCCGCCATGTCCCGCTCTTGAGGTAGGCTCGATCACTTTCTTATTTTGGGGTCGTTCGGCCCCTGGCGATCACATCTTTTCATCGAGGCCGCGGCGAGTCACTTCCCCAATGGCCGTTTAAATTTCTGTTCTCATATTCTCTTTATATCCTGTTATATTTCGTTCATATCATCGAGGCCGCGGCGAGTCACTTCCCCAATGGCCGTTTAAATTTCTGTTCTCATATTCTCTTTATATCCTGTTATATTTCGTTCATATCATCGAGGCCGCGGCGAGTCACTTCCCCAATGGCCGTTTAAATTTCCGTTCTTACATTCTCTCTATATTCTGTTATATTCTGCTCATATCATCGAGGCCGCGGCGAGTCACTTCCCCAATGGCCGTTTAAATTTCCGTTCTTATACTCTCTCTATATTCCGTTATATTCTGCTCATATTCTCGAGGCCGCGGCGAGTCACTTCCCCAATGGCCGTTTAAATCTCTGTTCTTATATTCTCTTTTATATTCTGCTATATTCTGCTCATATTCTCGAGGCCGCGGCGAGTCACTTCCCCAATGGCCGTTTCAATTTTTGTTATTTAATTTCTGCACCATTCCCGTCCCCCCGAGGTCGCGGCGAGTCACTTCCCGCTATGGCCGTTTGAACCCCATATCTTGCTATATTATACTTGTCCCGCTCGCCCCGCCGGAGCAATCTCCCGTGGTGGCCCCTTCTCTCTCTTCTCTCATCTCTGTGTTGCAGCAAACAGCAAAACAAACAAAAAGAAGAGCCCGCGCGCTCTCCGCATCCTCTTCCTCGCACCGCTCTACTCCGAACCGCGTGACGTCGCTCACAGTGTCGAGCGGAAAATTCCTGGGTTTCATCATCCGATATCGGGGAATCGAGATTGACCCCGTAAAGATCAAAGCAATTCAGGAGTTACCTCCACCAAGGAACATCTCCGAGCTGAGATCGCTATAGGGCCGCTTAGCTTATATCTGGCGGTTCATTTCCAATTTGTCAGGGTGATGTCAGCCTTTTCACAAGTTGATGATGAAAGAGGTTCCCTTTTATTGGGATGAAGATTGCCAGACGGCCTTTGACAAGCTGAAAGACTATCTGAAAACTCCTCCAGTGCTGGGCGCACCGGTGAAAGGATGACCATTGATACTGTATATAGCAGCTACACATAATTCTCTGGGGGCAATGCTGGCCCAGAATAATGAAGAAGGGAAAGAACAAGCCCTCTATTACCTCAGTCGGAGACTGGTCAGAACTGAAGAGAAATATACCTATATTGAGAAGATCTGTCTGGCACTGGTCTTCGCAGTTAAGAAGCTCCGACACTATATGTTGTCGCATGAAATCAGCTTGGTGTCCAAAGAGGATCCCCTGAAGTACATCATGTCTCAGCCGGCACTCAAAGGCCGCCTGGGCAAATGGGCAGTAATCCTTATGGAGTTTGATATCTCCTACGTACCGCGCAAGGCCGTCAAGGGCCAAGCTATTGCAGACTTCTTCGCTGAGCACCCAGTGCCCGGGGACTGCCCGTTGGAGCCGGAGCTTCCTGAAGATGAAACCCTAGAAGTCGTTCAAGTACAACCCGCCTTATGGCAGCTATACTTTGATGGCGCTTCCAGAATTGACACCTCTGCCACCGGATCATCCAGGGTCAGAGCAGGAGTAGACATAGTCTTGAAATCCCCAGAAGGAGAAGTGGTACATACATCCTGCTCCATAAACAAACAATGCACCAACAATGAAGCGGAATATGAAGCCCTGATAATCGGGTTGCAAATTGCTCTGTCCATGGGAATTCAGATGCTGGAAGCATTTAGAGACTCCATGCTAGTTATAAAATAGCTGGAAGGAGAGTTCGATGTGCGAAAGCAAGAGCTCCTCCCCTATCACCAGTTGGCAACTCACCTGATGTCAAGATTTTACTTCATCAACATCAAGCACATCAATCGAGGCCGGAATGCTCAGGCAGACGCCCTCGCTAAGCTGGCTAGTTCATTGGCGATCCCGCCAGACACAAGCCTGAATATAACAGTGATCAACCGCCGACAGGTCCCCAGCATAACAGGGGTCCTGGCCGACGAACAAGAAATGGAGGTGGTAGCCGTCGAAGAGGTTCAGTAGCCCGACTGGCGAGAGCATCTCCTGCACTGGTTTCAACACCAGCAACTTCCAAAAGAAAAGGAACAAAAAATGAAGCTCCTAAGGGTCAAGGATTCTTACGAGATGAGAAGCGGGACCCTGTTCCGAATTATGGCAGATGCCCGAAGGAAAGTTCTACTTCGCTGCTTGTCTTTAGGGGAGGCGGGGCAGGTGATGCAGGAAGTCCATGCAGGATCAGCTGGAGCACACCAAGTTGGCCCAAAGATGAAGATAGAGATAAAGAAATTGGGCTATTATTGGCCCACTATATTTGATGATTGCTGCAAGTTTGCCAAAGCTTGTCAGAAATGTCAAGAACATGCTACTGTGGCAAGGAGGCCTCCAGTGCCGCTGCATCCGACCCTACCAAGCTGGCCGTTTGCTCAGTGGGGCACGGACGTGGTAGGACCGCTACCAGCATCTTCATCAGGGTGCAGATACATCTTAGCAGCTACAGACTACTTCTCCAGATGGGCGGAGGCAATAGCACTAAGAGATGTGACGGGAGAACTAGTTGCAAGGTTCTTCCGGCAGAATGTAATATTTCAGTTCGGGATCCCCAGCCGAATCATCTCTGACAATGGCAGTCATTTTAGGAACCAGAAGGTTTATCGGCTAGCCGACAAATACAAAATCGACTGTAGGACATCGTCCCCCTACAACCCTCAAGCCAATGGACTCGCAGAAGCCTTTAATAAGACGTTATGTACATTGCTGGCAAAGACTGTCAAGTCTAATAAAAAAGATTGGGAAGAAAGGATGTACGAAGCACTTTGGGCCTATCGTACTGTCTACAAGACCCCAACCGACTGTTCACCTTTCTCCCTCGTCTATGGGTCGGAAGCTGTAATGCCCATTGAACTTGAAGTTCCTTCATTGCGAGTTACCATCCAGCACGGACTAGTCAGTGGTGAGCATACCAATGCAGAAAGAAGATTGGAGGAGCTCACTGAGCTCGAAGAAAAATGCCTCTGGGCACAGCAAAACATCCAACTCTACCAAGCTCGCATGGCCCGTGCTTTTGACAAGCTAGTCAAGGGTCGAGAATTCAAGAAAGGAGACCTGGTAATGGTCAAAAGAAAAGAAGTGATGGCCTCCAACCCCAAAGGGAAGCTGGTCAAAAACTGGGTCGGGCCGTATATCGTCCGCCGAGTATATGAAGGGGGTGCCAACGTCCTTGTAGACCACAAAGGAGTCATTTAGTTCTCTCCCCTCAACAGAAAACACATTAAGCTGTATCATGCAGCGCAGCCGACATGTCCCGAGTGATTGGTCGGAGCTACTCTTTTCCTTGGTTAGTGGCACTCCGCCCTAATCAAGCTACCTCCCCTTTGGTTAATGGCGTTTCTCCCTAATCAAGCTACTTTCCTTGGTTAGTGGCACTCCGCCCTAACCGAGCTACCCTTTTCTTGTTTAGTGGCACTCCGCCCTAACCGAGCTACCTCTCCTTAGTTTAGTGGCACTCCGCCCTAACCGAGCTACCTTTTCCTTGGTTTAGTGGCACTCCGCCCTAACCGAGCTACCTTTTCCTTACCTTTTCCTTGGTTTAGTGGCACTCTGCCCTAACCGAGCTACCCTCCTCCTTGGTTTAGTGGCACTCCACCCTAACCGAGCTACTCTTCTCCTTGGTTTAGTGGCACTCCGCCCTAACCGAGCTACCCTTACCTTGGTTTAGCGGCATTCCACCCGGATCGAGCTACCTTTCCTTGGTCTAGTGGCGCTCCGCCCTAGTCAGACTACCCTCATCTTGGTCTAGTGGCACTCCACCCTGATCGAGCTACCTTTCCTTGGTTAGTGGCACTCCGCCCTAACCGAGCTACCTTTTCCTTGGTTTAGTGGCACTTCCCCCTAACCAAGCTACCCTTTCCTAGGTTTAGTGGCACTCCGCCCTAACCGAGCTACTCTTCTCCTTGGTTTAGTGGCACTCCGCCCTAACCGAGCTACCCTCTCCTTCGTTTAGTGGCACTCCGCCCTAACCGAGCTACTCTTCTCCTTGGTTTAGTGGCACTTCGCCCTAACCAAGCTACCCTTTCCTGGGTTTAGTGGCACTCCGCCCTAACCGAGCTACTCTTCTCCTTGGTTTAGTGGCACTCCGCCCTAACCGAGCTACCCTCTCCTTGGTTTAGTGGCACTTCGCCCTAACCAAGCTACCTTCCGTGGTTTAGTGGCACTCCGCCCTAAACAAGCTACTCTTCTCCTTGGTTTAGTGGCACTCCGCCCTAACCGAGCTACTCTTCTCCTTGGTTTAGTGGCACTCCGCCCTAACCGAGCTACTCTTCTCCTTGGTTTAGTGGCACTCCGCCCTAACCGAGCTGCCATTTCCTTGGTTTAGTGGCACTCCGCCCTAAACGAGCTACCTTTCCTTGGTTAGTGGCACTCGGCCCTAACCGAGCTACCTCTCCTTGGTTTAGTGGCACTCCGCCCTAACCGAGCTACCTTTTCCTTGGTTTAGTGGCACTCCGCCCTAACCGAGCTACCATTTCCTTGGTTTAGTGGCACTCCGCCCTAACCGAGCTACCCTTCATCTTGGTCTAGTGGCACTCCGCCCTGATCGAGCTACTCTCCTCCTTGGTTTAGTGGCACTCCGCCCTAACCGAGCTACTCTTCTCCTTGGTTTAGTGGCACTCCGCCCTAACCGAGCTACCTTTTCCTTGCTTTAGTGGCACTCCGCCCTAACCGAACTACTTTTCCCCTTGGTTTAGTGGCACTCCGCCCTAACCGAGCTACATTTTCTTTGTTTTAGTGGCACTCAGCCCTAACCGAGCTACCCTTTCCTTGGTTAGTGGCACTCCGCCCTGATCGAGCTACCTCTCCTTGGTTTAGTGGCACTCCGCCCTAACCGAGCTACCTTTTCCTTGGTTTAGTGGCACTTCGCCCTAACCAAGCTACCCTTTCCTGGGTTTAGTGGCACTCCGCCTTAACCGAGCTACCCTCTCCTTGGTTTAGTGGCACTCCGCCCTAACTGAGCTACTCTTCTCCTTGGTTTAGTGGCACTCCGCCCTAACCGAGCTACCTTTTCCTTGGTTTAGTGGCACTCCGCCCTAACCAAACTACTCTTCTCCTTCATTTAGTGGCACTCCACCCTAACCGAGCTACCCTTTCCTGGGTTTAGTGGCACTCCGCCCTAACCGAGCTACCCTCCTCCTTGGTTTAGTGGCACTCCGCCCTAACCGAGCTACTCTTCTCCTTGGTTTAGTGGCACTCCGCCCTAACCGAGCTACCTTTTCCTTGGTTTAGTGGCACTTCGCCCTAACCAAGCTACCCTTTCTTGGGTTTAGTGGCACTCCACCCTAACCGAGCTACTCTTCTCCTTGGTTTAGTGACACTCCGCCCTAACCGAGCTACCCTCTCCTTGATTTAGTGGCACTTCGCCCTAACCAAGCTACCTTCCGTGGTTTAGTGGTACTCCGCCCTAAACAAACTACTCTTCTCCTTGGTTTAGTGGCACTCCGCCCTAACCGAGCTACCCTTCTCCTTGGTTTAGTGGCACTCCACCCTAGCCGAGCTGTCTTTCCTTGGTCCAGTGGCATTCCACCCTGACCGAGCTACCCTTCCCTTTGGTCCAGTGGCATTCCGCCCTGATCAAGCTACCCTCTCCTTGGTCTAGTGGCATTCTGCCCTGATCAAGCTTCCAAAAGAATACGCCACACCGCCATTACGAGCCTTACGTTCGGATTGGCACGAAAGCCCTTCCTTGCGTTAGCATTATCTTCCCGCTAACGAATAAACCCGAGTCGGCTAAAGGCTTTGTGTTCTAGCTGGCATTCTCACATTGTTGCCACTACGGGCCATCCACTGTGGACCAAGGGTCGGACATCACACTTCGACTTACCGCCTTTTATATCCTAAAAAAAAAAGAAATAAAAAAAAAAGAAAAATGGGGTTAAAAATAGAGATACCCCGCCGGACTTGTTCCTATATTAGGACAAGTGTAAAAATGACTATAACCCAGCTGTGGCGAAAACCCGAAGGGGCGCTGCAGGTAAAATCGGGTACCCCGCCGCGTGAAAACCCGAAAGGGCGCGCGGGCAAAAGCAAGAGGGGGCTGGCTCCGGCGAAAACTCGAAAGGGCGCTTGAGTCAGTAAAGTGGTAATTTCCAAATTCCTCTCCTATTCTCCACCCAATGAAACTCCGAAAGGGACAACCATCAAAGTCCCACCGAAAATCTTTTAACAAACTCACATTCGACCCTCGTCATCATCGGTGAGATCGGTCGATCTCTACCCTTAACTTGGACCTTACGTCCCTGTTGATAATCCCATCTTTGCTTCGGCATGTGACCCATGTTGATGAATAAACCCATGGTCGACCCTCGTCATCATCGCCAAGATCGGTCTATCTCTACCCTAAACTTGGACCTTCCGTCCTCGCTAATAAACCCACCTTTGCCTCGGCATGTGGCCCATACCGATGAATAAACCCACGTTCGACCCTCGTCATCATCGGCGAGACCGGTCGATCTTTACCCTTAGCTCGGATCTTACATCCTTGTTAATAGACCGTATCCTTTGCTTCAATATCTAACCAGTGTCAATAGACCGAAGCAGGGTCCAATCCTTGTCATCATCGACAAGGCCAGTCAATATTTTCGCGGTCCAGTTCTTCTGCATCCCGAATTCAAGAAAAAAAGAAAGAAAGAAAAGAAAATAGGGTTAAAAATAGAGATACCCCGCCAGACTTGTTCCTATATCAGGACAAGTGTAAAAATGGCTATAACCCAGCTGTGGCGAAAACCCGAAAGGGCGCTGCAGGCAAAATCGGGTACCCCGCCGCTTGAAAACCCGAAAGGGCGCGCGGGCAAAAGTAAGAGGGGGCTGGCCTCGGCGAAAACCCGAAAGGGCGCTTAGGTCAGTAATGTGAATAAAAAATTGAATGATGAATAGTGATGATTCATTCTCTGTCCGGAAGACCCCTTACGAGGTCGACGGGGAATTTTCATCCGATATCCCGCCTATATACATCTATTGTCTACCCTTTTCGACCCTTGTCATCATCGGCAAGATCGATCGCTACCCTATCCGATTTTTGTCACCATCGGCAAGACCGTCTACCCTTTTCGACCCTTGTCACCATCGGCAAGATCGGTCGCTACCCTATCCGGTTTTGTCACCATCGGTAAGACCGTCTACCCTTTTCGACCCTTGTCACCATCGACAAGATCGGTCGCTACCCTATCCGGTTTTTGTCACCATCGGCAAGACCGTCTACCCTTTTCGACCCTTGTCACCATCGGCAAGATCGGTCGCTACCCTATCCAATTTTTGTCACCATCGACAAAACCATCTACCCTTTGCGACCCTTGTCACCATCGGCAAGATCGGTCGCTACCCTATCCGGTTTTTATCACCATCGGCAAGACCGTCTACCCTTTTCGACCCTTGTCACCATCGGCAAGATCGGTCGCTACCCTATCCGGTTTTTGTCACCATCGGCAAGACCGTCTACCCTTTTCGACCCTTGTCACCATCGGCAAGATCAGTCGCTACCCTATCCGGTTTTTGTCACCATCGGCAAGACCGTCTACCCTTTTCGACCCTTGTCACCATCTGCAAGATCGATCGCTACCCTATCTAATTTTTGTCACCATCAGCAAGACCGTCTACTCTTTTCGACCCTTGTCACCATCAGCAAGATCGGTCGCTACCCTATCCGATTTTTGTCACCATCGGCAAGACCGTCTACCCTTTTCGACCCTTGTCACCATCGGCAAGATCGGTCGCTACCCTATCCGATTTTTGTCACCGTCGGCAAGACCGTCTACCCTTTTCGACCCTTGTCACCATCGGCAAGATCGGTCGCTACCCTATCCGGTTTTTGTCCCCATCGGTAAGACCGTCTACCCTTTTCGACCCTTGTCACCATCGGCAAGATCGGTCGCTACCTTATCCGGTTTTTGTCACCATTAGCAAGACCGTCTACCCTTTTCGACCCTTGTCACCATCGTCAAGATCGGTCGCTACCCTATCTGGTTTTTGTCACCATCGGCAAGACCGTCTACCCTTTTCGACCCTTGTCACCATCGGCAAGATCGGTCGCTACCCTATCCAGTTTTTGTCACCATCGGCAAGACCGTCTACCCTTTTCGACCCTTGTCACCATCGGCAAGATCGGTCGCTACTCTACCCGGTTTTTGTCACCATCAGCAAGACCGTCTACCCTCTTCGACCCTTGTCACCATTGGCAAGATCGGTCGCTACTCTACCCGGTTTTTGTCACCATCGGCAAGACCGTCTACCCTTTCCGACCCTTGTCACTATCGACAAGATCGGTCGCTACCCTAGTCCGGTTCTTGTCATCATCGTCAAGACCGTCTACCCTTTTTCGATCTTCGTCATCATCGACAAGACCGGTCACTACCCATTCTCGGGTCTTGCCATCCTCGGTAGGACCGCTTACCTGCCAGTTTTGATATACCCTCTTGAGTCCCCTGGACTCTCGGCTGGCATAGGCCGTTGTTAGTCTTGAGAAAAGTCACGGCGCGGTGGAGCGAACACCTCACCCCTTTACTGAAGGCGTGAGCGCTCTCCTGCCCTAGTGACTCATACACTCGGATTAGAAACAATGGGCGAATGGAAGAGAAAAGAATAATGACAAGATGGAGTCTTCATTCAAAAAGCACGATGGAGATTTTCCATTACTATGAAGTAAAAGGTACATGTTACACGGGCCATCCCCCGGAGTACATGAAGTGCGTCAAAAAGGGAACAAATAATAATAAAAAAAGACTACGGCAGAGGGCGTCGGAAGATGTCCTCCAGCGCAGGAATACCTAGGGAAGGGTGGCGGGTCAGTTCTTGCAATCGGAACTTGGTGGCCCCCAGCTCAGATAGCTTCTCCTCGAGGGAAGCAGCTTGTCCCTCGGCCATCTCTGCATCCTCCGCCTTCTGGACTCCCAGGCGATCTACTTCTTCAAGTTCGGCCTCTACCCTTGAAAGTTCGGCCTGTAATGCTGCCATTCGGGCCGTCAGGAAGCTTCGATGTTGTAAAGAGGCCTTGGCTTCATCCCTCATCCTAGCTGTAGTCTCTTGCAGAGAAATGAGGGTCGTTCGGCTTTCAGCCTGCTTCAATGATATGGCCGCCAGCTGGTCAGCTGCTTCCCGGCCTAGAAATTCCCTCCTGTTTACATACTTCAGGAGCATGACTACCCGCGGAGTCCAATCGTCCATAGGGCAACCAAAGGCCAACAACGATCGGGAAAGATGCTCTATCAAGCCCCTCAGCTGAACATAAGTTAAATCCCTGCTAGCCATTAAGGTCTGCTGGAGGGTCCCTAGAAACTGCCACACAAGGTCACTTGAAGACTGGAGACCAAGCGGCGATGTCTCGGGTAGTTCAAATTCCACTCTGCTATCCACAGTGGCCCAGATATCGTCGCCCGTCCCCGAAGATGACGATGGCATGAGCTGCAGTCCACTGCTATGGGGAACAACAGCGCTGGCCGATACGGTGGCTGGAGCGTCAATGATAACAATTTCCTTGCCTGCTGTCACGCCCCGAGCGCGGAAGGTACCCGGAGACGCGCGACGAGTTTATATCAATCATGTCAATCAGAGTATTAGTGTATTCGACACCAAAATCAGAGATGCGCAAAAGTAAGGATAACCCAATCCTTTATTCCTTCATAAGAATATGTCTATTACAAACCTTTGAAGTACTAACTAAAATAAAGGGAAAAATACAAGGTTGACTCAAGAAAATATGAAAAAAACTAGATAACACGGAAGAAGCTCTATCTCTTTCACTCTTGATTTTCCCCATCCGTTTGAGTTCCCTCATCGTCGGACTTACCTGAAAAGTAGGGAAACACTAAGTGAGCGAACGCTCAGTAGGAAATTATATCTCAAGAACTAGCAAGGGGTTTAAGTGATTACATCTTTCATGAATGCACTATAGCTATGCATGCTGGCTGAAGAGGCAAAATCTCGCGCTTGTATCCTGAGCGGGCTGTGGATCACCTGAAGATGAACTGCAAGACAGGGAAACGTATCAGAGGGCCCAGGGTGCTTCCCTGTGGTAAAACCCTCTGATGGCTAAGTCTGTAGAGCTATGGTGGAAGCAATAATGGGGAGGAGAAAAGCTAGCGCACGAGATTCCTCTCCACCAGAGGGTGAAGCGGATTGCTCAGGAGTTTGGGTCTATGAGTACCTGGATGGCTCTCTTCTTCCGTCGGAGGGTAGCCCTGGTTTAAATAGTGTGTCGCCTTCAGGAGTCCAGCAAGCTGAGGGGTCTCCGGCGGGAGTTACGTCCTTGACGTGGGCTTTCATGGCCTTATCGTGGGGACGTTATCGCCTTGAAGTCCGGCTGTTTCCTGGCTCCCCTATCCATTGGGGACTCTTAAACGGATGATTTTTGGTCTGGCCGAGCTCCTGAAACGGCCGCCCTGTCCGGGTGATAAGCATAGCTCGGTGGAAGAGGGGTCGGATAGGTCGGCTAATGTCTGTCTCTCCCGGGCGGGGAAACGGCTTGGGCCGGACCTTCCTTATGACCTGACCATCACTCGGGCCCTCCGAGCCTAGAGGCCGCCGGGGAGAGTTGGTTCCTCGAGTGTTTTCTTATTGGGCTTTTCTTCCCTGAGTGGGCCATGTGGGCTGTCACCCGGGTGGGCTTGCCTCGTTGGACCCTGTTGGGTCTAGTTGGGCTGCTCTTTGGGTGGGCTACAGAAATCCCCCTATCCACTTGTCCCCCTCCTACTCCCGAGCCATGGAGGCTCGGTCGAGTAGTTTTTGAGGCTTTGGACCGGCGTGGCTCAGGTGGGCGGAATTCTGTTGGCGTGATGGAGCCACGTATAGTGGTCGCCTGGGCCCGTAATGATGATCCTGACGGATTTGAACTGAAGGGGCCCCCCTTTTCTCGGAGCACGGAACGACATGCCGCCTCCCTCCAGGTTTTTATAGGCGTTGGGCACTGTTCGTCGTTCTAGGCTTCTCAGGGTTTTGGGCTTTCCTTAGTTTCTTTGTTTCTGGGGCTCCTTGATGCGCCGTGAGGGCACAGTGGAGGCGCAGAGCCTTGCGGCGGCGTTTGAGGAGTTGGCGAGGATAACCGCAGAGGCGGTCCGGCAACTTCCTTCCCCTCCGGAGTCTTCGAGCTCGCACGAGGGATCATCTTCCGGCTTGATGGCTGGTCTGCCTCTGGAAATCGGGCAGGTGAGGCGGGAGCCCGTCTCCAACTGTAGTGAGTTGGGGGAGGCCGAGGTGAGGAAGCTGGAGCATCGCTTTCGCTTGCCTCTCAGGTATAGCTTTGTTGCCACCGCCCCGTATGAGACGAGTATGGACAGCCATACGGGGCACATTTGCACTTTCCTTCTGGCCTGGAAGAGTGGGTTCCGCCTTCCCTTCGAGCCTCTTGTACTCCAGCTTCTCAAGTTTTTCCAGTTGGCGCCTATTCAGTTGGTGGCCAACTCATATCTCCTTCTTTCCGCCTTTCGGATTCTCTGTCGTCAGCACGACATTTTTCCTTCCTTGGACCTCTTTCATTATTTTTTCGAGTTGAAAGCGCACCCGTCGGCGGGGAAGGGCTTTTACTTCATCCAGGCAAGGAGGAACAGGAGTTGCATCTCCCTCGCTGCGAAGGACTCCTCGCACAAGGGGTGGAAGACCCAATTCTTTTGGGTGAAGGCGGAGGCGACGGACGAGTTTTGGAGGTGTCCGATCTCGCCCAATTTTCATCCGAATCTCCCCCCTCGCCCAGAGGAGTTCCCTCCCCATGTGGAGCGGCAAGCCGCTCGTCTGCTGGGTAACCGTCAGTCGACCGAGGAGCTGGTGACGCCGGAGAACATCGAACAGTGCTTGCTTACACGGTTGACGTCGAAAGGTACCGCTCTCGAGGCTCTTCTCCTGGGACGGTAGTTACTTTTTTCTCCTGACCGGGTCTTCTCCCTTTGTGGCAGACGTTAGGCGGGAACCTCTGGAGGAAACTGCTGAGGTCATTGATCTGGGAGATGACTCGGCGGCCGATGAACCAGATGCTTCTGCGAGTTGCGCCCAAGCCCGAGATAAGGGAAAGGGGGTGGCTCCCGCGGGGTCTTCATGGCCGACTGGTACAAAGCGCAAGGATCCCATGGCGGGAAAGTTGCGGGAGGCCGTGAAGGCCAAGAAACGGGCCAAGAAGGCCGGTCTTCCTCCTACCGCCGGGGGCGACTCCGGCTCGGCGGCGCTCCCCTCTCGGGGGCAAGATGGGGCCGACCTCTTGGGGCCAGCTCCCCCACCTGCCAGGCGAGAGGAGGCCGAGGAGACCGGGGGCCCATCAGAGGGCGGCGATGGGTCAGCTCTCCCCCCCACGGAGGTAGAGGGGGCCGATGTCGAAGTAGCTGGCACTGAGGCCGGGGGATTGGCCGAAGGCGAGGATGTCTCGGTCGGTGAGGTGCGGGCCGAGACAGGCAGGGCTGGGGGTTCGCCCGCTAGGGCGTTGCAGCCCCAGGTGTTTGGAGCTCCCGGTGCGGTCGGTCCCACGGCGCCGGTCGAGGTTGGGGGTTCGCCTGGGGAGGCGTCGCAACCCCAACCGACCGTGGCGCGAGAGGAGGTTGGTTCCGTCACTCGAGCGGAGTCTTCTGGCAGGGTGCCCCGGGCGGAGCGGTCCCCTCTGTCGGAGCCCTTGGAAAGGCTCGGCATTACGGGCGACCTGTATCGGGTCTGCCGGTAGATTGCCGCAAGGACGAAGGGGGGAGAAAGGCGCAATACCCCCCCGGGATCCTTGATGTCTTGATGGAGGGCGGCCTAGTCATAGCTCGGTCGGCGGCTTAGATGGCGGAGGCGCACGCCCGGACGGAGGCAGAGCGGTCGGAACTTGCCTGGACCCTTGGGGGCTGCGAGAGGAAACTGGCCCGACTCAAGGGGGAGCATGAGGGGCTCCGGCAAGAGTTCTCCGGGTTCCGGGAGGTGGCGTGGCGAGCCGACTGGAAGCCGGGGTGCTGGCCGAACAGCTCGCCAAGACCCGAGAGTCTCTCGAGAGGACAAGCCGATTCCTTGAGGAGGAGCGTCTGCGTCGCCTCGAGCTAGACAACCGCTGGGAGCTCGAATGCGCCGAGCTGCTAGATCGGGCGGAGGTGGCGGAGCGTCTCCGAGCTGAGGCTGAGGCGGACCGAGCTCGAGCAGAGGAGCGCGCGGCCGAGGCGGAGCGGGCTCGGGTCGAGCTTGCCGGATGGGCGGGGCAGGTCGAGGCGGAGGCAATCGAGCGTTATAGGAGCTCGGATGCTTACTCGGCTGACCTGATGAAAGCCGCCCTACCCTACTACGAGGTAGCATTACGCCGGGGTGCTCGAAAGGGGTTCAAGCAAGGCTATCGCCGGGCGGTGGACTACGCCGATGAGCAAAACTCCGCGATCGAGTTCCCCTTCGGCCAGTGTTATGACTCGGATGAGTCGGTTTCCAGCTCTTCCTCGTCGGTCGGGGGAGATTCGGAGGGGTCGCCTCCATCGGGGTCACCGACTCCGGGCGTTTCGGGAGGGCTCACGACCGGGACAGTTCTCGCACAGGCGAGGTCAGTGTCCGAGCCGGCCGTCACCGAAGGCGCTGGGGGTGACGCGTCTCCTTCCGCCGTTCCCGAATGTCAAAGTGGGCCCGAGGCCTGATGTACCTTGCCTCCTTCCCTTTTTGTCTTTCTTCCCTCTTTGTAGAGGGTTTCCTTTTGGTGTGATAATAAATGACTTGCTCTGTTTGAGTACCATCCTTGCCGTGATTTGGTTGGCGGATCTTGAGTGGTTGGGAGGTGCCGATATGCCCTGCGTGGTATTCGCATGCAGTTTTGGTAGGCTTTTGACGGGGCGTCTTTCCGTTTCCTCATGCTTTGAATGTCAGGCCGCTTCATGAATCCCGCTAGGGTGGGGGACGAGGAGTTGGAGGTGACTGTTTAGGGGAGAAATCCTTTGGCGTGTTTCCGAGGAGGGGGGGGGGGTCATTTAAGGCGTGTAGCCTCCTTTAGCCTATAAGAAGGACCAAAAGGCGCCCTTTCCTCTTCACTGCTTGGGATTTTCTCTAACAGTCTTTCTTCGCTTCTTCCTCTTCACTGTGCGTTGTGCCCTTGTATTCGGAGCATGGAGGATCCTTCGGAGGGTGACACCGCCGACGAAGGGGAGCGGCGAGCTCCCGCTGCCCTGTAATGTTGAACGGATCCCACGGTCGCCGTGCGTGCACGAGACGGGTCCGACGGTCGCCGCGCAGATCTGGAGAGGGCTTCGACGTGTGAAAGCACGGTTCTTGCCCTTTCTCAGTTCCAGCATGGCTTCCGGGTGGACGCCGAGGAGGAGGACGGATGGGGGCATCAGGGGAGCTCACGGTTACTTCCCTCCGTGTGAGGGGAGGAGGCGTATCAAGCTCCCTCCTCACCGAATCCTTCCTCCGTCTGTAGCCTCTTTCTCCCTCTTCTGCTCTTCATTTCTTTCACTCTTCGGGGGCTGCTTGCTCTCTCCTTCCTTCCAAGGAGTTGGCAGTTTGGAAGGGGGGAGGCCTTCACGGCGCTCCTTTTTCCTGGTTGTTGCCAACTTGGGAGGTAGCCTTCCTCAACGTTTAAAGGTGGCCTTCCTCCCGCAATCCCTCTGTCACCTTTGTCACGGGCCACCCGAGGCAACTGGCTTGACCACCTCTTGCCCGAGCTAGTTTCCGCACGAGGCAGAGTCAGTGGCTGGACGCGAGGAGATCAAGACCGAGTCAGCCGAGCGATGACCCCTTGAGGCGGTGTTAGACGGATTTTTGCTTTTTGCTATGTGATGTACTGGCATTTGCCTATCTGATGTACCAATGGTTTGGAATGAAAAGAAAAGGGATTTATTCCGTCCATCTTGCTGTACAATTTCAAAAATAGAATTTGCGTAGTGCGGCTGCGTTCCATGTCCGAGGAATAGGTTCCCCTTCCATTGTCGCTAACATGTACGCACCTTTTCCGAGCGTCTCGACCACTCGGTAGGGGCCTTCCCAGTTGGGGGATAGCTTGCCCGCCGCCTCTAGTGGTCGAGAGGCTTCGGCTTTCCTGAGGACGAAGTCCCCCGGTTGGAAACGTCTGTCCCAGACCTTTGCGTTGTAGTATCGAGTGAGGCGGCGCTGGTACTCCGTTGCCCGGACGTTCGCGATCTCTCGGAGTTCATCTGCTAGGTCGAGGTTCTCGAGCAATTTTTGCCCGTTTGCCTCAAGTGAGAAGCTGATCACTCGGAGAGACGGATTGGCGATCTCCAATGGAACGACGGCTTCGGTGCCATATACCAACTGAAAAGGGCTTTCACCGGTTGCCGTCCTGGGGGTTGTTCGGTGCGACCATAATACGCTAGGCAATTCCTCGAGCCAGCTACCCTTAGCCTTGCCGAGTCTGGTTTTTATGCCTTTCAAGATGGTCTTGTTGGCATTTTCAACCAGCCCGTTGGCCTGAGGGTGGGCGACCGAAGTGAAGTGGTTGCGGATATTTAGGTCGGCACATCTATCTCGGAAGTACCAAGAGTCGAACTGCCGACCGTTATCGCTTACTATCACTCGGGGGATGCCAAAGTGACAAATGATCGATTTACAAACAAAGCCCCAAACGACTGTCTCGGTGATCCTCGCCGTAGCCTCGGCCTCGATCCACTTGGTGAAGTAGTCAATGGCGACGATGATGAACTTCTTCTGGGACTGGGCGGTTGGGAATGGCCCAAGGATATCGATTCCCCACCGAGCGAAAGGGTAAGGCTCGGCTAGGGTGACAAGTTCCGTAGCCGACTGATGGACCAAGTGGTCGAACCGTTGGCATCGGTCGCACTGTTGAACATAGGCCGAGCAGTCACGCTGCAGGGTGGGCCACCAGTACCCTTGTCGTAACAGGATTCTGGCCAGCGACCTTGCCCCTGAGTGTGCTCCGCACAGTCCTTCATGAATCTCTTGGATGGCTCGGCTTGCCTCGTCGGGACCGAGGCACTTCAGGAGGGGACCGGAGAACAATCTTCGGTAGAGAGTGTTGTCGAAGATGACGAAGCGCAGAGCTTGATACTTCAATCGGCGGGCTTCTTGAGGGTCGGAGGGCCCTTGAGAGTCTTGTAGCCAGGACAGGTAGGGGGAGCGCCAGTCACTTAGAGTGGCCGAGTCAACAGCGAGGAGCTCCGTGTCAATGCTCGGGCGCTCTAGCTCTTCTAGGAGGACCGATCGTGTACCTTCCGGGTCTAGGGAGGAGGCCAATCGAGAGAGGGCGTCCGCCCGAGAGTTTTGCTCCCGAGCTATCCGGACTACCCCAAATTTCTCGAACTGTTGGGCCAGGCTCCGGACCAACTGAAGGTATTTGATCATGGGTGCCTCCCGAGCTTCATACTCGCCGTTGACCTGACCTGCGACTAGTTGAGAGTCGGTGTGGATCCTGACTCGCTCGACCCCCAGCCGTCGGGCCATGCGCGCTCCCGAGATAAGGGCCTCGTACTCAGAAGTGTTGTTGGATGCCTGAAAGTTGAATTTCAAGGCATACTGTAGCTCTATCCCTTCGGGGGAACTCAGGAGTATACCCGCACCGCTACCTGCCGAATTGGACGATCCATCGACGAACAGTTCCCAGGTTGGCCCGGTCGTGGTCGGAGGCCTGTCCTCGGCGGGGATGGTGCTTTTGGTAATGAAGTCGGCGAGCGCTTGGCCTTTGATTACTGATCGCGGCCGGTACGAGATGTCGTAGGCCCCGAGCATAATGGCCCATCTGACGAGTCGCCCTGAGGCCTCGGGGTGGGCCAGAATCTTCTTCAACGGCTCGCCGGTTAGCACAGTGATGGGGTGCCCCTGGAAGTAGGGGCGGAGGCGCCTTGCGGAGGTAACCAACGCTAGCACGAGTTTCTCGATTGTGGGGTACCTCCGTTCGGCCTCATTGAGCACCTTGCTGGTGTAGTAGACTGGTCTTTCGATTCCCGAGTCATTTCTGACTAGGACCGAGCTGACTGTGGATGGCGTCGCCGAGAGGTAGAGCAACAGGACTTCGCTTGGGGCGGGCTTGGAGAGCACTGGTGGCGAAGCCAGGAACTTTTTAAGCTCGGCGAACGCTGTCTGGCACTCCTCATCCCATGCGAACGTAGCAGACGCTAGCTTGGGTCCCCTCATCAGTTTGAAGAAGGGCAAGCATCGTTCGGCAGCACGGGACAGGAAGCGGCTGAGAGCGGCCACACGCCCTGCCAGACGCTGAACGTCTTTGATGCATGTGGGCGGGCGCATGTCCAGGATGGCCTGGACTTTGTCGGGATTGGCTTCGATCCCGTGCTGAGTGACCAGGAAACCCAGGAACTTCCCGGATTTTACTCCAAAGGCGCACTTGGCGGGGTTGAGCTTCATGTTGTACTTCAGGAGGGTGCCGAAGGTTTCGGCAAGGTCGGTGAAGTGGTCTTGGGCCTTGGGGGTCTTGACGAGCATGTCGTCAATGTAAGCCTCGATGTTCCGACCCAGCTGTCCCTCGAACATGTGATTTACCAGTCGCTGATATGTGGCTCCGGCGTTCTTCAACCCGAAAGGCATCCGGGTGTAGCAGTACACGCCGCAGTCGGTGATGAAGGCGGTCTTCTCGACATCTTCTGGGTTCATTCTGATCTGGTGATAACCTGAATAGGCATCCAGGAAACTGAGTATCTCGTTGCCCGAGGTTGAATCAACCAATTGGTCGATGCTCGGTAGCGGATAGCAGTCCTTGGGGGTAGCCTTATTCAGATCGGTGAAATCCACGCACATTCGCCATTTGCCTGTAGTTTTTGGCACCAGGATGACATTGGCTAGCCACGTAGGGTACAGGACTGGTCTGAAGAGGCATGTCTCTTGTCCCTTGGTGACCTACGCCTTGATGATCGCCTGTTTCTCGGGCGCATGCTACCTTCTCCTTTGTTGTACGGGTCTCACGGTAGGGTCGAGGCTGAGCTTGTGCATCACGGTCTTCTCTGGTATGCCAGGGAGTTGATCATCGGACCAAGCGAAGACCTGAACGTACTCAGAAAGGAATTTCTTGTATTGCTGCTGTTCCATGGGTGGTAGGTCGGCTCCGATCCTTACTCCGAGGGCCGGGTCATCGTTTAGGAATACCGTTAGCAATTCGCCACCGGGCTCGGCGGTTACGGTCTTCCCTTCGATTCCCTTGGGGCCCTTGTACCCCCCGTCCGGCCTTGAGGCTTCCACCGAGATGTTGTAGCACCTTCTGGCCGTGGCCTGGTTACCTCGGACTTCCCCCAACCCATTTTTGGTGGAAAGCTTCATTTTTTGGTGATAGGTAGATGGTACGGCCTTTATCCGGCTGAGGATTTTCCGGCCGAAAATGGCGTTGTACGCTATCATACCCTTAATCACTATGAAGTCCACCATGACCGTAACGGTTTTGGGTGGGGTGCCGATGGTGACCGGCAGGCTTAGGGCTCCCTCGGGGTAGGTGGCTAGGCCGTTAAACCCGCAAAGGGGTGTTCGGATCGGGCGGAGCTTGGATGGTCTTCTCCCATCTTAAGGAAACAGTCGTAAGATAATACATCGGGGGCGCTTCCATTGTCAACCAGAATTCTATCTACGTTACAATGGTTTATTGTGGCCGAGATAACGAGGGCATCATCATGCGGGGTCTTCAGCCCTTCCAGGTCTTGGTCGGTGAAGACTATGACCTGGGGCTCCCTCGGCGGGCCGCTGGAGGGTTCTAAGACCTGGCTGGCCCGCTTAGCATGACACTTCCTTCCTCGGCTGGTGTCGCCACCCGACGCCATTCCTCCAGAGATGACGTTGATGTGGACCCCTCGGGGGGCGTTGTCGATCTCCTCGGCGGCGTCCCGGTCTTCTTTGCGCCCGGCTAAAAATCGGGCCAGGTGCCCCTGACGGATGAGACGCTCGATCTCGTCCTGGAGCTGGTGGCAGTCGTCGGTATGGTGCCCGTGGTCGCCGTGGAACAGGCAATGCCTGTCGCGCTTGCGGTTCTTTGACCTCATCGGTTCGGGCCGGCGGAGGAGTCCCGAGTCTTTGATGTCTTCGTAGATCTCGTAGACTGGTGCGGTCAGCGGGGTGTACCGCTCATACTTCCTCTTGCGCTCTCCTTCCCGATCGCGCTTCTTGCCCGAGCCAGGGTTTGGCTCGGAGGCTCGCTTCTTGTCCCCCTCCCGACCCGAGCCGATTGTGTCTCGACAGGAGCTGAGTACTTCTTCGCACTCGACGTGGCGCAGTGCCAGAGTCACTAGCTCGGCAAGGGTCGAGGGAGGGTAGAGGACAAGTTCGCGGCGGAGGTTCTCGTCCCGGGTGCCCCCTGTCAGAGCGGTTGTGGCCGAGGCCACATCCAGGCGGGGAATTCTGAGGGCTTCCAATTTAAATCGGTGGACATAAGCCCGGAGCCTTTCCCCTTGCGCCTGTTTGAGGGCCAGGAGCCTCGCTACTGACCTTGGGGGGGCGCTTCCGGCGAAGCTCTCCTTGAAGACTCGCCCGAATTGCCTGAAGTCTCGGATGGACCCAGGGGCGAGGGCCCGGAACCATGCCTGAGCGCCTTGGACCAGAGTGGCCGCAAAGGCTCGGCATTTAATAGGATCCGGTGTTCCATGCAGAGTCACCAGGGCGTCGAAACTGTCGTAGTGGTCGGCTGGGTCACCCTGGCCATCATAGAGCTTGAAGGTCGGAATGGAGGTTCTGGGAGACACCTCTGCCTTCAAGATGTATTCGGAGAAAGAGGATTTCTCCTCATCCTCCGGGAAAGAGGTTTTCTGTAGGGCGCGGAGGGTGCGCTCTTGCTCTGCAAAATGTCTTTCGAAGTCCCTCAGCCGGAGGGAATGTTCCGGCTGTGGTCGTGCCGTGGGACTGGGGGGAGCGTCGTGGCGATCCTCAGGACCGCCGGCGCTCGGGCGTGGAGGCCTCGCCCCCTGTTTCCCTTTCCTGGGTGTGGAGGAAGCCTCTTGCTCCGGGGGCGGAGCTTGCGAGGGTCCTCCCACGTTGTTGCGGATGAGCTGCTGACCGCGGAGGGTGAAGCGGCCCCCAGCGGTATGCTGGGACGCACTTCGGGGGGGGCTCCCAGACGGGGCGCGGGACCTGGCATCCCTTGCCGCCTGGGCCCTCATGAGCTCCATGAGGACGTCAAGCTTCTTATTGAGGGCCTGGAAGACCTCGTCGCCACCATTGGGGGGTACCCCCGTCGTCGTCGGAGGGGGCGGCGGTCCGTTGGTGGGGACGCTGGCGTTAGAGGGAGGGTTCTGTGAGGCCCTAGAGGGGCCATCTCCTGCCGCCACCACGGCCTTGCCCTTCTCGACGGCGGATCTCCTCCCTGAGCTTCTTCTCACCATCTCGGCTCTTCGTGCGTTTCCCACAGATGGCGCCAGATGAAGAGGCGAAATCTCGCGCTTGTATCCTGAGCGGGCTGTGGATCACCTGAAGATGACAGGGAAACGTATCAGAGGGCCTGATGAGGGCATCCCTTGCCCCTCCACATTTTCTCCGGACTCGGAATATTCGTCAGCAAGCGCCATTATGTTAGTCATGTATTTTTGAGTCTAGTCATGTAATCTTCACATTTTCTTTGAGTCAATATCATGTAATTTTCCCTTTATTTGAGTCATGTACCTAGGTTGTTGAGTCATTTTCCTAAGTATTGAGTCATTATGTTGGTTTGATAGGTTAATGGGCCCAATTCATTGGGCTAGGCCCAGGGGCGCCCCTCCCTTAGACTGTTTGGTCATTAGTTAGTTTGTCAGGGTCAGTTTGGTCTTAGGAAAAGTGTGGAGTCTATAAATAGTCCCACCCCTCTCTCATTTGTAACAACTTATGCTTGAATAATGAATCCAGAAAATTTCCACACCTTCTAGTTCCCTCTCAATATCTCCCTCTCTCTCTCTCTTACTATCACTCTCTCTAAGTGGGTTGTGCCCCCTCTCTCTCTCCTCCCCACCCCAATTTCGAAATTCATTCTCTCTCCTCCCCATTCACCCCTCATTAAGGCCCCTTCCCCTTCCCCATGCACTCATTCAATTCCCCCTCCAACCCCTAGGTGGAAACCCCTTCTCCTAGGCACCTTTCCACTCTCCCAAGCAACTCTTCCTCTCCCCAAGGTTGAAGGGGCTCTTCCCTAAGCCCAAATTCGAATTTCCCTCTCCCTAGGGCTGTGCCCTTCCATCTCCCCACCTCCTAAACCACCCTAGGTCGAATTCCATCTCCCCCCAACAGCCAAGTTCGCCCCCCACCTCCTCTCCTACTCACCATCTCTCTTGTGCACCTCCATCTTCCCCCCACCACCCTTTGCAGCTCCAGCTCTTCCTCCACCCATCCCTGCCCCCCTAGACCTCTTGGAAGATCCTAGCCACATCCCTCCCCCCTCCACAAACCATCAGCCATCACTCCCAAGCTATGCTACCCTCTCTCCCATTCCCTTAATCTTACTGGTTTGCAGTTTCAGATAGCAGGTCGCAGGCAGCAGAGTTGGGTCCTGAAAGTTGCATCGGATCCGGCCTCTCCCTGGTCCTTCTGGTGTCAAGGCATACATCTCTGGAAAGGTCGTCCAGAGAGCTTTCAAGGCAAGGTGGTTTCGTCGACATTTGAGTTCCAAGCTGCCGGTAGGAGCGATTCTCCCTTGACTGCGCAGGACCTCTCAGGCAGGGAACCAGAGCGAGAGTGGAAGCTCGACCACGATGAACCTTTTGGGATTCAGATCAACTATTCTTCAGTAAAAATCTTCCCTCTCAAGTCCTCTTTCATCCTCAAGAAGCAGAGCTGCATTTGGACATCGGCATCTAATGTTACAAATTTTCTACTCCAAGCGTGTCAGGTCAGTTTACAGAAGCCAGAACCGACACCCCTCTACTTATCTGATCGTCCCGGTCTTCTCCAACATTTTCTGACCAAGCCGTTGGTGCCGACAGAAAGAAGACTCGACCACGGTTCCAACGGTTCAGGTCTCGTCTCAATCAGAGACTTGTAGAGATTGTGGCACCCTCTGCAACCAGCCACATTGTTATGCACCAGATAGAGGTAGAACCAATCAGTCCGGTTCCAGACTCTGCCCCGGCCAGCAACGACTTTACCAAGCACAAAAAAAATTCAGAGGTCATCCTTGGTCCGTTGGCAAGCTTTTGGCGCAAGTCTCATCAAGTTCTGAGCTCTGTGGAATTTTTGGCAGCATCATCACCGCCCTACTGTCCAGCAACTCTGAAGATTGGCAGAACCGGCAACGATCCGAACGTCGGGTTTTCTTCATAACTCCCCCACCCCGCTTGGCCGGCTGAAGGCCCCTCCCTGCATGGAGGTAGTATTGGGTGTAATAAGATTAATCCCCACCCTAAGATCACCCCTCCTGCGAGAGGCGTAGTGGTGTAATCTTGCCATTTCAGGTTGAAGCGACACCGACGCGGCGTGCGGGTGTATACCCTCGCCTCCCCGCTCGCCCCCGTCTCCGGCCGGAGTCGGTGTCTTCACGCCGGCTAGGTGAGCTCCTGAACATCTCTCATTGCTGTAATGGACTTTCTTAGCTTAGTATTGCTATAGTTACTCCGTCGGCGGTAAGAGAGTGTCCGATCTTAAATTGCCACCAAATTGAGTGACCACCGCGGGCGAGTTGTGAGAGCATCCACTTAACCCACACCCTTGGTGTGTTGGCCGCTCATGATTTGGGCATCCTAGGTCCATTTGGGGTTCTCCCCAAGCTAGCCAACCATTGGAGTCTCAAGGTCCCGCCTCGGACCCTCTCCAACATCGCCTAGTCGCCATCGGGCACTAAGTGTGCGCCATACGGGTGAGCTCGCTAGTGTGAGTCCGCTGCTCAAAACTTGAATGCTTGCAAAATAGGTCCATAGGTCTGTTTTACATCAAGTGGTATCAGAGCAAGTTCATAACTTGTCTCTATCAAGTTGGTCCTAGGGCATGTCTATGCATTTAGAGTCTTCAAGTGCATCACTCTTGTCCCCTAGTATGGCCACCTCATATCGACCTTACCAATCGGCCCACTCCATAAGTCCAAGCCACCAAGATATGCCTACCACTAACACCCATAACTTCCCTGGCCATGTCAACTACTTCATGAAAGCCTTGACCTATGCCAATGAGCGGCTTGATAACATATCGGGCCGACTCAACCAATTTGGAAAAAATAGGCCCGCCCCAAGGACGGACGATAGGATGGTCCCTTTCCCACTTCCCACCTTTGATGGAACCTCTCCTAGAGAATATTTAGATTGGGAAGCTACAATGGATCAATACTTCACTTGGTATCCTATGTCCGAGGATGAAAAGGCATGGGTTGCCAAAATGCAACTTACCAAACGGGCAGAAACTTATTGGATGCAAATTGTCGGGCTAAAGGTACTTAGAAGGGAAACTCCCATCACCACTTGGAATGACATGAAGGAGCAACTTAGGGCAAAATATATGTCCCCTTCCTACCCAGGTTACCAAAGCCCAAGGAGCACTCCCACTACCCCAACCCCACCCGACCAAAACCTCACCCCTAAAACCCAAGTATCTAAGGCCTCCACCTCCTCACCCAACCCCATAAGGTCCCCCACACCCCAACCAAAACCCCCTCCCCTAACCTACACTAGTCAAGCCCCTTTAACCCCCACCTCCACCCCAAATGATCCCAAGGGCAAGAGACCCTTAACCGGCCCGATTCCCTCCATAAGGACCACCACTCATCCAACCTTCACCACTCAAACCCAAGTGGACCCCCTGACCACCCCTCCACCTAGGCCCATAATGGCCATCACCCCCCAACCCAAAACCCCTCACCCAACCCACCTCCCGCTTCCTACACCAATCTTTCCCCAACCTAGGCCTCCTCTACTTCCCCTTCCTATCCAAATCCAAGTCCACCCTTGCCCACCACCCCAAGTGCACCATGCTCCAGCTATCACCAATTCTCCCGCATTAGACCTACCCAACCCATTAACACTAGGAATTGAAACCCACACACTCATCCACATGGAAATAGATGCTAGTCCCGAACAAAAACCTACCCTAGAGGAAATCCAAGAACCTCCACTTCCACCCACCTCTCCTAGTCCGGATCATCAAAAGCCACACACCTTCACCATGAATGAAGTCATACTCCAATGGCTCAAACAAGGACCCACCCTTCCTAGCTCACCCCCACCTCCCTCACCGATGGGATACCCATCCCAAATTGCCCCCCTCTACTCCTATCACACCACAATACAAACCTACTATGAGGTAGAAGGTTGGGATGATCTCCTCAAGGGTTTAGAATGGCAACTAGGGTTAACTTGCTTATTGACCTTAGGAAAGGCCCACCCAAAAAGTCTTAGTCTAATCCACCCATGTGATGGTTCTATCACCTCGGTCTTCACCATTGGTTGCTACACTAGTGACCTCCTTCTCATTCTCCCTATGGATGAAAAACCCATCATGATCCACCCCACTTCCATTGAGATCCCAAGTACCTTGATCGACTGGCCCACTAACGACCTTGGTACCTTGAGGGAGGAGGACCCACCGTGTGAAGACCATGTCGGCATAGAGTCTCTTCTTCTAGAAAACCCAGTCCATGACCCCTTTGATCCCTTCATTTGGGAGTATGGGTACCCACGTGACCCACCCACATCACCCACCACCCACCCTTTCCTACCCCCACACACCATGTTGGGCCAAGCCCACCTCATCCATGACCCAGGTTACACCATAGAAATCATGACCTTAGGCAACACCCGCCTAGAGATCAAGAAAGTGCCCCACCCCATATCCACCTACCTAGATCCCTTTGACCCTTTTGAGTGGAAGCTCAAAGGCCACCCCACCATCCCACATGAGGAAGTCATCTTTAGGAAAGGAATTCATATGTCTTGGCACATCACACCACTTGGCATGATTAGTCCGTCGGGTACATTCATCCACATCACCCACATATCAAGTAGGAAGCATAAGTGGATCATATTTGGATGTAATGGTCCACCCTCTTTCATCATGAGTCATAAGCATGAAAGGAGCATACATGGATGTCCGGGTCCCCCATCATTTGTCACCACCATGCCTACCTATGGATGCCCCGGTCCTCCCAAATCATTCAACGTCCTCATAACATCAATGCATGATAGGTCTATATGTGGTTGTCCTGGACCACCTTTGCATACCATACATTGTCAACTCACATCGCATCATAGTGCATGGCATATGCATTCAAGCAAGTATCAAGCAACAAGCGGTGGGATTCACAAGAAGCGAGCACAAACTCCTAAGCACCACTTTGAGTTCCAAGTTGACAACTTGGTGATGATGACTTTGGAGTGGCTCTACTTTAGGGTCACCTCTAATCTGAGGGCACGAGGACTTGGACCTTGCCAAGATCTGAGTGGCTTTGGCAACCCAGCTTATGGGTTATACTTTCAAATGGGTTTTGGGATTCACCCCACTTCCCATGTGGCGGATCCGGTACCCTCTAAGGGCACCGCGGTGGATCCTATTGAGTGCCTCGAACTTACACCTACCCTTGTGAGAGACACCCTCGGAGTGCCACCACAAATAGCTTGAGAGCCCGACGTGAGCACACGGTGGCAATACCAGGCAAGCAAGATCCTATCGCCAGCATGAGGGTATGACTGAGCCACTTTGTCGAGCTGAAGCGCCGTTCCCCGACTATGGTCGCGGGTTGAGTATGGAGATCGTGGATCGCCCAGAGCCGCAGTTCGATGTACTACTTCCTTGGTGGACCTATACTCGACGAGGTCGAGTTTTCCCCACCCCGGGGGTATGATGAGGACATCCCTTGCCCCTCCACATTTTCTCCGGACTCGGAATGTTCGTCAGCAAGCGCCATTATGTTAGTCATGTATTTTTGAGTCTAGTCATGTAATCTTCACATTTTCTTTGAGTCAATATCATGTAATTTTCCCTTTATTTGAGTCATGTACCTAGGTTGTTGAGTCATTTTCCTAAGTATTGAGTCATTATGTTGGTTTGATAGGTTAATGGGCCCAATTCATTGGGCTAGGCCCAGGGGCGCCCCTCCCTTAGACTGTTTGGTCATTAGTTAGTTTGTCAGGGTCAGTTTGGTCTTAGGAAAAGTGTGGAGTCTATAAATAGTCCCACCCCTCTCTCATTTGTAACAACTTATGCTTGAATAATGAATCCAGAAAATTTCCACACCTTCTAGTTCCCTCTCAATATCTCCCTCTCTCTCTCTCTTACTATCACTCTCTCTAAGTGGGTTGTGCCCCCTCTCTCTCTCCTCCCCACCCCAATTTCGAAATTCATTCTCTCTCCTCCCCATTCACCCCTCATTAAGGCCCCTTCCCCTTCCCCATGCACTCATTCAATTCCCCCTCCAACCCCTAGGTGGAAACCCCTTCTCCTAGGCACCTTTCCACTCTCCCAAGCAACCCTTCCTCTCCCAAGGTTGAAGGGGCTCTTCCCTAAGCCCAAATTCAAATTTCCCTCTCCCTAGGGCTGTGCCCTTCCATCTCCCCACCTCCTAAACCACCCTAGGTCGAATTCCATCTCCCCCCAACAGCCAAGTTCGCCCCCCACCTCCTCTCCTACTCACCATCTCTCTTGTGCACCTCCATCTTCCCCCCACCACCCTTTGCAGCTCCAGCTCTTCCTCCACCCATCCCTGCCCCCCTAGACCTCTTGGAAGATCCTAGCCACATCCCTCCCCCCTCCACAAACCATCAGCCATCACTCCCAAGCTATGCTACCCTCTCTCCAATTCCCTTAATCTTGCTGGTTTGCAGTTTCAGATAGTAGGTCGCAGGCAGCAGAGTTGGGTCCTAAAAGTTGCATCGGATCCAGCCTCTCCCTGGTCTTTCTGGTGTCAAGGCCTACATCTATGGAAAGGTCGTCTAGAGAGCTTTCAAGGCGAGGTGGTTTCGTCGACATTTGAGTTCCGAGCTGCCGATAGGAGTGATTCTCCCTCGACTGCGCAGGACCTCTCAGGCAGGGAACTAGAGCGAGAGTGGAAGCTCAACCACGATGAACCTTTTGGGATTAAGATCAACTGTTCTTCAGAAAAAATCTTCCCTCTCAAGTCCTCTTTCATCCTCAAGAAGCAGAGCTGCATTTGGACATCGGCATCTAACGTTATGAATTTTATACTCCAAGTGTGTCAGGTCAGTTTACAGAAGCCAGAACCGACACCCATCTACTCATCTGATCGTCCCGGTCTTGTCCGACATTTTCTGACCACGCCGTTGGTGCCGACATAAAGAAGACTCGACCACGGTTCCAACGGTTCAGGTCTCGTCTCAATCAGAGATTGGTAGAGATCGTGGCATCCTCTGCAACCAGCCACATTGTTCTGCACCAGACAGAGGCAGAACCAATCAGTCCGGTTCCAGACTCTGTCCCGGCCAGAAACGACTTTACCAAGCACAGCAAAAATTCAGAGGTCATCCTTTGTCCGTTGGCAAGCTTTTGGCGCAAGTCTCATCAAGTTCTGAGCTATGTGGAATTTTTGGCAGCATCATCACCGCCCTACTGTCCAGCAACTCTGAAGATTGGCAGAACCGGCAACGATCCGAACGTCGAGTTTTCTTCATAACTCCCCCACCCCGCTTGGCCGGCTGAAGGCCCCTCCCTACGTGGAGGTAGTATTGGATGTAATAAGATTAATCCCCACCCTAAGATCACCCCTCCTGCGAGAGGCGTAGTGGTGTAATCTTGCCATTTCAGGTTGAAGCGACACCGACGTGGCGTGCGGGTGTATACCCTCGCCTCCCCGCTCGCCCCCGTCTCCGGCCGGAGTCGGCGTCTTCACGCCGGCTAGGTGAGCTCCTGAACATCTCTCATTGCTGTAATGGACTTGCTTAGCTTAGTATTGCTATAGTTACTCCATCGGCGGTAAGAGAGTGTCCGATCTTAAATTGCCACCAAATTGAGTGACCACCGCGGGCGAGTTGTGAGAGCATCCACTTAACCCACACCCTTGGTGTGTTGGCCGCTCATGATTTGGGCATCCTAGGTCCATTTGGGGTTCTCCCCAAGCTAGCCAACCATTGGAGTCTCAAGGTCCCGCCTCGGACCCTCTCCAACATCGCCTAGTCGCCATCGGGCAATAAGTGTGCGCCATACGGGTGAGCTCGCTAGTGTGAGTCCGCTGCTCAAAACTTGAATGCTTGCAAAATAGGTCCATAGGTCAGTTTTATATCAGGGCCCAGGGGGCTTCCCTGGGGTAAAATCCTCCGATGGCTAAGTCAGTAGAGCTATGGTGGAAGCAATAATGGGGAGGAGAAAAGCTAGCGCGCGAGATTCCTCTCCAGCAGAGGGTGAAGCGGATTGCTCAGGAGTTTGGGTCTATGAGTACCTGGATGGCTCTCTTCTTCCGTCGGAGTGTAGCCCTGGTTTAAATAGTGTGCCGCCTTCAGGAGTCCAGCAAGCTGAGGGGTCTCCGGCGGGAGTTACGTCCTTGACGTGGGCTTTCATGGCCTTATCGTGGGGACGTTATCGCCTTGAAGTCCGGCGGTTTCCTGGCTCCCCTATCCGTTGGGGACTCTTGAACGGATGATGTTTGGTCTGACCGAGCTCCTGAAACGCCCGCCCTGTCCGGGTGATGAGCATAGCTCGGTGGAAGAGGGGTCAGATAGGTCGGCTAATGCCTGTCTCTCCCGGGCGGGGAAACGGCTTGGGCCGGACCTTCCTTATGACCTGACCATCACTCGGACCCTCCGAGCCTAGAGGCCGCCGGGGAGAGTTGGTTCCTTGAGTGTTTTCTTATTGGGATTTTCTTCCCTGAGTGGGCCCTGTGGGCTGTCACCCGGGTGGGCTTGCCTCGTTGGACCCTGTTGGGTCTAGTTGGGCTGCTCTTTGGGTGGGCTACAGAAATCCCCCTCTCCACTCGCATAAAATGACAAGATAGAGAGAGTGTATAACAATAAGATAGCGACGAGAACTAGTCATGAACTTTCAAAAACTTATATCAAAAGATATCAAGATATTCAAGCAAGTGTATTCATCATGTCATGTTGGAATTTGGCTATCACATTCAAGCACGCAAGTATGCAATTTCCCTTTTTCGGGTCACGCAAGTCATGTAATATCAAGTCAAGTACAAGTACAAGATTTGTGGAATGTTCAATCAAGCTAGTCATGCGCTTCGGTATAATGCCAATACCGTGATCAATCAACTCCCATGGGCACAAGTACTTTCCGGTGCTCCTCCCAAGACCAGATCAGGCCCTATATGCGCAGGCATTAATCATGTATTTTAACATCCACTTTTATGTATAGCCATTATAGAATTTCAAGAAAAAAGCTTGTAGACATGTAGGATAAACTTGGATAGAATAGAGTCCAAAATATGATACTTGACATAGATAGGCGATAATAACGGTACAATCACAATTATCAATAAAACTAGGTGGAATTGGTTCCCTAACTTGGGTACCATGACAAACAAGTATGGACATTCTTTATATAGAATTGAGGTCCACAAGAACATCAAGTTTAATATAGAATTGGGGTTTACAAGAACATCATAACAATGTTGATATAGAGTTGGGGTTTACAAGAACATCATGACAATGTTGATATAGAATTGGGGTTTACAAGAACAGCATCAAATGACATGATAACCTCATCCCATTAAGAGAATTCTCATGATACACACTTTGCATAACATGAGGGCCGATATACCATGTTTCTATAGAGTGACATGGCAAAATAGTGTAATGGATTTTTATGGTACAACCAGCTCAGTCGGCCTTGAGGGAATCCAAGGCTGCGAGGAGACTTACGGAGGTCTCTATGACTAACTCGCTAGTCCAAAGGAACGGAATGTCCAATGGAGAGCTTGTATGTCAATGAGAATTGAGGGTAGTGCGATAAAACATCATGAAACATGGGACTATATTCACGGAGTGGAAATATAGTACCGATATAGATATATATATATATATATATATATATATATATATATATATATATAACCCTTCGGTTGACAGTAATCAGTGTAAAACAGTAATACAGAAAATAGCGACTTAAGCTAAGTCATTAATTATCCAATTAACGCCTTACTCAGGGGCGTTTATTCACAATTTGACGACTTATACATTAGTCGTCCCTTCAATATTTCCATTCTACAGAAAATCAATATTCTGGAATTTTAACAAAAACGCGCCCTGGACAGGGGCGTTACTTTTCAATTAGCGCCCTAGTCTGGGGCGTCAGTTCAATAAGAGACGACCTTGTACAGGTCGTTAATTCAACAATTCATCAATTTTCGGATAATAAAATTTCAGGAAAGTAATTTCATGGTCAGGACAAGAAAAATAGCAGGATTAGAATGGTATGATCATGCATTAATTTAGATTCATGGTTTCATAGTTATAAAATTTTAAACATGGATAATTATCAATTATATGAAATTGACGACTTCTGGGTAGGGCGTCAAAACAAGAATTAGCGCCCTTGTCTGGGTCGCTTCTTTAAAATCACTTAGAAAACATTTGGAAACACAGTAAAACTATATTCATGAGATCATGGATGAGTTTATTTCATAATTTATACTAGTTTGGGCTACGTTCTTGAGAAAACCTACCTGATGATTATCTGGGTGAAGATATGTGAAGAGAAACGATACTCTATTTTGCAACAGAGTCTTCTGATCACCGGCAGAAGAAGAAGAAGAAGATGATACTTGATGAAGAACCCCTCGTTCTTCAGCACGGCAGGCAACCTAAAGGAAAATAAGATGAAGAAAAATTAATATTCTTCATGAGTTGATCGAAAACAGAGGCAGGAAGAAGAACGTAAACCTGTTCTTCACGCACAGCAGCAGAGCGAAACCTCCTTCGACCAAATAGCTTTTAGGGTTCGATGGACAAGGTTATTTATAGGATTTTGGGGATCCTAATAGGGTTAGAGTTCTATTGGAAGTAATACTTCCATGATAGAGTCCTTACCATATTCCACCTTCGACGTAGTTATCCAGAACTTGCCCTGGATAAACTCCGGGGTCGAACGAAACTCGAACTGAATTAACGTCCTAAGCAAGGGCGTTAATTTAAATTGACGCCTTGTCAAGCGTCATTTCTTATGTAAAACGCGCCCATGTAGAGGGCGTCACTTATACTTGCTCTTTATTTATTTTCGACCGTTTGGGAATTGACATCCTTTGTTGTTGGCGTCCTTTTTATAATTAACGCCTTATGTAAGGTCGTTTCTTTTCGAAGTCGCGCCTTGACCAAAGGCGTTATTTCTTCTTGATTAATGATTTACCCATTTAGGCTCTTTGTCATCTATTTACTTATCTTTTATTTTAATTTGATTTATTTAAAAATCTTATTTTTATCAGGGTTGCTACACCCTCCCCCACTTAAAAGAATTTGGTCCCCAAATTCAATAGTATATATAAGTGGAGAGTGTAGAATATATACCTTATAATAATTCTGGAAATTGCTTCCTCATGGATTCCTCGGTCTCCCATGTAACTTCATGTTCGGAGTTCTTATTCCATTGCACTTTTAGCATGGGAATAACCTTATTCCTTAGAGTACGTACTTCACGATCTAGTATCTTCATAGGCTTCTGTTCATATGTGAGATCCTTCTGGATAACTAAGTCTCCATGATCAATAATATGCGATGGATCATGCACATACTTCTTCAACATAGATATGTGGAACACATTATGAACATCGGACAGTTGAGGAGGCAATGCGATGCGATAAGCAACCTCGCCAACTCTTTCCAGTATCTCAAAGGGTCCGATGAACCTGGGTGTAAGCTTGCCCTTAACACCAAATCTCCTTATTCCACGTCCAAGTGATATCTTGAGAAATACGTGATCTCCAACTTGGAATTCAAGATCTCTCCTTCTTGTGTCGGCATAAGCCTTTTGCCTAGACTGAGCAACTTGTAGTCTTTCTCGAATCAATTGTATTCTTTCAGTGGTAACCCTTACCATGTCTGGACCTAGCAGTTGTTTCTCTCCAACTTCATCCCAGCATAAGGGTGATCGGCAACTCCTTCTGTATAAAGCTTCGAAAGGTGCCATTTGTATACTTGCCTGGTAGCTATTATTGTATGCAAATTCCACCAACGGTAAGTGATCATGCCAGCTTCCATCGAAATCAATGATGCAAGCTCCGAGCATATCTTCAACCACCTGATTAGTTCTCTCGGTCTGACCATCCGTTTGAGGATGAAAAGCTGTACTAAAGTTAAGCCTTGTTCCCAAAGAATGTTGTAGTCCCTTCCAAAAATGAGAAGTAAAACGGGGATCTCTGTCAGACACGATTGAAACAGGAATACCATGTAATCTGACTATTTCCTTGATGTATAATGCAGCCAACACATCGACTGACCATTGGCTCTTGATTGGAAAGAAATGTGCCGATTTAGTCAATCGGTCAATAATAACCCATATTCCATCATGTCCTCCCTTTGAGTTAGATAAACCCATGATGAAATCCATACCAATATCCTCCCACTTCCATTTAGGGATATCTAGAGGATGTAATTTTCCAGCAGGCTTTTGGTGTTCCGCCTTGACCTGTTGGCAAGTGAGACAACGTGATACATAGTCTGCTATTTCCCTTTTCATGTTGGGCCACCAAAAATTTCTTTTCACATCTTGGTACATTTTGGTAGATCCAGGATGAATCGTGTACCTTGATCTATGAGCTTCATCTAAGATCTTCTTCTTTATCTCGGGACAATCCGGTATGCAAGTTCTATTCCTGAACATTAATCTTCCTTCACAAGTTATTTGGAAATCAGATTGTCCTTCCAGTTTGCCTTTGATCTCTACTAATATTGGGTCATTATCTTGAAACGCTCGTATTTCAGATAATAGGTCTGGATGAATGCTTATATGAGATAATGTGACACATTGGAAGTCTGTGTCCATGCTTATATTGAGTTCAGAGAATTGCTCCAGCAATTTCCATTCTTGAATCATACAATTGGCTAACAGTGCTCTCGGCTTCCGACTAAGGGCATCTGCTACATGATTACCCTTTCCAGGATGATATTGTATATTGAAGTCGAAGTCCTTGAGATATTCTAGCCAACGCCGTTGCCTCATATTTAGTTCCTTTTGAGAGAAAAGATACTTGAGACTCTTGTGATCGAAGTATATAGTAAACTACACTCCATATAGATAATGTCTCCAGATCTTTAGTGCAAATACCACCGCGGCTAATTCTAAGTCATGGACGGGGTAGTTCTCTTCGTGTTTCTTTAATTGACGAGAAGAGTAAGCTATAACCTTTCCTTGTTGCATTAGAACACATCCGAGGCCAATGCCAGAAGCATCAGTGTATACCACGAATTTCTCTCCTTCCATTGGTAAAGCTAAGACAGGAGCTGTAGTAAGATGATCCTTGAGAGTTTGGAAGCTTCTTTCACATTCCTCACTCCATTCGTAACGGATCTCCTTGCGAGTTAACCTCGTAAGCGGCATGGCGATCTTAGAGAAATCCTTGATGAATCGCCTGTAATAGCCAGCAAGACCTAAGAAACTTCGGATCTCGCTAGCATTAGTTGGTCTTTCCCAATTTCATACAGCTTCAACTTTTGATGGATCTACTGATAAGCCATCCTTTGATATAACATGTCCGAGAAAAGTCACTTCCTCAAGCCAGAATTCACACTTGCTGAGTTTTGCATATAATTGGTTTGCCCCCAATATTTGTAATGCAATCCTTAAATGCTTCTCATGCTCTTCCTTGGTCTTGGAATAAATCAATATATCATCGATAAAGACCACCACGAATTGATCCAAATAAGGCCTGAATATACTATTCATTAACTGCATAAAGGCAGCAGGGGCATTCGTTAGTCCGAAAGGCATAACAACAAATTCATAATGGCCGTACCTGCTTCTGAATGCAGTCTTATGAATGTCCTCATCCTTGATTCTTAACTGATGATATCCCGACCTAAGATCAAATTTGGAAAAGTACTTGGATCCTGAAATTTGATCAAACAACTCATCGATTCTCGGCAGTGGATACTTGTTTTTGATAGTGAGATGATTCAACTGTCGATAGTCGATGCATAACCTCATGGATCCATCTTTCTTCTTTACAAATAATACAGGCGCTCCCCACGGGGAAGTACTCGGTCTAATGAATCCTTTCTTAAGAAGTTCCATTAATTGCTCCTTTAACTCCTTGAGTTCAGCAGGGGACATTCTATAAGGTGCCTTAGAAACATGTCCAGCACCAGGGACTAAGTCGATGGTGAAGGCCACTTCTCTTTGTGGGGGTAATCCAGGCAAATCTTCCGGAAACACATCCGGAAATTCTTGCACAACTGGGATATCTTCTATCTTAGTTTCCTTAGCCTCCTTAATCGTGACAAATGCAAGGAAAGATACACATCCTTTCCTTATTAGCTTGCTAGCTCGGAGAGCCGAAATAAGAGGTGACTCGCTCCGACTCTTAGGGCTAGAATAGACTAGTTCTGGAAAGTCTTTGAAAGTAACCTTGCTATTGCGGCAATCGACTGTTGCCTGGTATTTGGATAACCAATCCGCTCCCAGTATGACATCATACTCCTTTAGATCTAAACATATGAGATCGATAGGAAGATTTCTTCCTTTTACCAAGACTTCACAGTTTTGATAATGGTGAGTAATATCGGTTTCGTTTCCGAGAGGAGTAGATAAAATTATTTTCATCCATTCCGGTTCCATAGGTAGTGGGTTAGCAAACTTCTTAGAAATAAAAGAATGTGATGCACCCGTATCAAATAAGACATGTGCATACTTGGAACAAACTTTCAGTGTACCTTCTACTAGTCCGCCTTCTTCTTCTTCGGTCTCCTTAATTGCGTGAAGACGAGTGTTCTTGGTTACCGGGCGCTTTCCGTCACCGGTTTGATCATTAAGTAATGGGCAATGGGGAATTCGATGATCGCGACTTCCACAGCGGAGACATGCTCCTAGTTTCCTCCAGCATTCTTCTGCTCTATGGCCCGCCTTGTCACAATGCTTGCACACTATAGTTGATGGGGTAGTGGTGATGGAGAAGGGCTTGGTCTTCTTAAACTTCTAGTCTTGTGAGGAAGTACCTCCATTGCTAGGCCTCTTCTTGAAGTTGGGTTTAAAGGAACCCAAACTTGTAACTTGTTCTTTCTTGTCCTTCCCACGGATTCTATCAGATAGTTCCGTGGCGTCTTCTAATAGCTGAGCTCGGTGCATAATTTTCGAGTAGACCTGGATATCCATTGGCGCCAACTGTGTGATATATTGGGGCCTGAGCCCATTTAGGAACCTCCTAGCTTTCATCTTCTCGGTGCTGACTAAGTGCTTAGCATACCGAGATAATCTAGAAAATTGGGCCTCATACTCGGCCACTGACAGGGACCGTTGCTTCAGTGCGGCAAATTCGGTAGCTTTCTTTTCTTGGACTCGGTCCGAAAAATATTTAGCGTTGAAATGTTCAACGAATTCTTCCGAAGTAACTTGGTCTTGATTTAAAGTAGCTTCTATTGATTCCCACCAGTATCGGGCATCCCTTTCCAACTGAAAGGTAGCTAATAAGACTTTATCTTGATCCGTGCACTGCATAACACGGAATATACGTTCCGTCTCCCTGACCCAGTGCTCTGCGTCGTCCGGATCAGTAGAACCCGTGAATTTAGGCGGGTTCATGTTTTTAAAGACTTGGTGGAGACTTCCGGCTCGTTGTGCACCTCCATGTGCTACTTGTTGCAGCACCTGAGTCATGCCTTGAAGTGTACGCTGCATGTTGCGCCACTGAGCACGTTCGGCAGCCATCGTCCTACAATTACAATAACTAGATCAATACGTGATCTCATTTAGAAGCTAGCATTTCTATGTTAACTTTAACCCTTGGTTCTACCCAATCTTACCGGTTAAAGGTTAAACCTATCCTTGGACTTGGGTTTTCCTAGGAATTGAATACCCTAGGCTCTGATACCACAAAAACTGTCACGCCCCGAGCGCAGAAGGTACCCGGAGACGCGCGACGAGTTTATATCAATCATGTCAATCAGAGTATTAGTGTATTCGACACTAAAATCAGAGATGCGCAAAAGTAAAGATAACCCAATCCTTTATTCCTTCATAAGAATATGTCTATTACAAACCTTTGAAGTACTAACTAAAATAAAGGGAAAAATACAAGGTTGACTCAAGAAAATATGAAAAAAATTAGATAACACGGAAGAAGCTCTATCTCTTTCACTCTTGATTTTCCCCATCCGTTTGAGTTCCCTCATCATCGGACTTACCTGAAAAGTAGGGAAACACTAAGTGAGCGAACACTAAGTAGCAACCCTGATAAATGAATATTGAAATAAAATTAAAAACATACATATTACAGAAGTAATACAGACAAAATAAAATAAATTAAAGATAACGCCTCTGAGTAAGGCGTTAATTTAAAAAGAAACGCCTCTACATACGGCGTGACTAAAGAAAGGACGCCCACGAATGTGGTCGTCAACTCTCACGCGACCAAATAGGTAAGTGAAAGAAACGCCCATATATTAGGCGTGTTTTAAAAACAAGGAACGCCCTTATACATGGCGTTTCTTAAGAAACTACCTGAACTAGGTCGTTAATTAAAGAATCGACGCCCTGACCTAAGGCGTTAATTCAGTTCGTGACCCGTTCGAACCCAGAGCTTATCCAGGGAAAGATTAACCTAATCTAGTAAGTGTCTATTAGAGTAAGGACTCTATTAGGGATATATTACCCTCAATCAAACACTACCTTTGTTAGGACTCTAAAATCCTATAAATATACCCGATCGATCCAACCCTAAACCATTTGATCGATCTACTGCTACACGGTAAGTGAAGAACATACGTTCTTCTTATTTCTTTTGCCCTTCTGTTTACAGCCGCATGAAGAATATTGATTATTATTCTTCTCCTTTAATGCAGGATAAGGATCTGGTGCTTGAGTAAAGAACAAGGTTATGTTCTTCATTATTTGTCCTAGCTTCGGTTACATCTGTGAAGATTATTAACATCTTCATCTTCTTTCTTTTTCTCTTCCTCTACAGGTTCTGTAACGTGAAGAACAAGGTTCTTCATCATCTTCATCCAACATCTGCTGCATCTTTAATTCTTACAGACCCTTCACGGTTATCTCCAAATCAACCCTTTAAGGTAGGATTTTCTCAAGTCTCGTAGCCCAAACTAAAAATAAATATAAGAAGCACCATGCATGATATATTTATACAGTTTGCATGTAGTTTTAATACGTTTTCTATAAATTTTTCAAGAAACGCCCTTTAATAGGGCGCTACTTTAAAAGAAACGACCATCACAGTGGTCGTTAATTAAAAGTATACGCCTTGTATACAGGCGTTAATTTCATGAACAATCGCATGTAATCAATAATTGATCCTGTTTAAAATTCAATAAATATGAAATATCGATTCTAATATCTTACATGACTCTACCTGTAAATTCCTGCTAATTTTCTTGTCATGATCATGTCTCCTGTCTTGGAAATTTATTTGTTGAAATATTGTAAATTCTTTGAATTCACGACCTTGACAACGTCGTTTTACACCTGTTAACGCCCCATCACAGGGCGTAAATTGAAAAGAAACGCCCCTTTCTAGGGCGCGTTTTCTGTAAATTCCTGAACTATGTATATCCTGTAAAATAAAATTAAACAGTAACGCCCCTTTCCAGGGCGTGTTTTAAATAAATCCTGAAAATTATTTATATTCTGTCAAATATTTAAATAATGAGACGCCTGCTTATATAGTCGTCAACTCTGAAGAAACGCCCCTGTCCAGGGCGCGTTTTATATAAATTATTGAAATAATGAAATTCTGCAAAACGGAACATATGTAAACGCCCTTATGTTAGGCGTTACTTACCTGACTAACGCCCCTGACTAGGGCGTGTTTTTCATGAATTAATAAAATTATTAAAAATTCTGTAAAATAGAAATATGTAAACGCCCTTCTGTTAGGCGTTAATTACTTGAGAAACGACTTGACCTAAGTCGTTATTTTACTGTAAAACTGATTTTTCCCTGTTTTTGTTAACCGATGATTTCATATGTTATATAATATATATATCGGCACTATTCTCCACTCCGTGAGTATAGTCCCACGTTTCACGTTGTTTCATCGATCACACTCAACTCTCATTGACATACAAGCTCTCCATTGGACATTCCGTTCCTTTGGACTAGCGAGTTAGTCATAGAGACCTCCGTAAGACTCCTCGTAGCCTTGGATTCCCTCAAGGCCGACTGAGCTGGTTGTACCCTAAAAACCCATTACACGATCCTTGCCATGTCAATCTAAAGAAACATGGTATACCGGCCCTTATGATTATACAAAGAGTATATCATAAGAAATTCTTAATGGGATGATGATATCATGCCATATCATGTCGTTCTTGTAAACCTCAATTCTATGATAAGAATGAGGGTATCTTGCTTGATCTAATGTTTATGTGGACCTCAATTCTATATAAAGAATGTCCATATTGATTTGTCATGTGACCTAAGTTAAGGGAACCATATTCTACCTAGTTTTATTGATATCGTGATTTTACCGTTATTATCGCCAATCTATGTCCTTTGTCATATTTTTGGACTCTATTCTGTCAAAGTTGTCATACATGTCTACAAGCTTGAATATTGAAACTCTATATTGGCTATATAAACAAGAGTGGATGTCAAAAATACATGATAAATGCCTGTGCATATAGGGCCCGATCTGGTCCTGGGAGGAGCACCCGAAAGTACTTGTGCCCATGGGAGTTAAAATGATAAGGTATCTGGCATTATACCGAGTACTTGACTTGCTTGATTGGACATTCCACACACATCTTGTACTTGAATCGTACTTGACTTTACATGAAATGCGTGGCCCGAAAAAGGGTAATTTACTTGCTTGATACATGATAGCCAAAGTTCTTGACATGACTTGTTAAACGTGCTTGCTTGAATACCTTGAATACACTTGTCATCTTGTTGGAAGTTCATGATTAAGTTCATCTTATTTCTTTATATTACATTCTCTCTATCTTGTCGTTTTATGCGAGCATGCATAGCTTTATTGCATTAATGAAAGATGTAATTACTTAAACCCCTTGCTAGTACTTGAGATATAATTTCCTACTGAGCGTTCGCTCATTCCGTTCGTCCCTTTGTACTTTTCATGTAAGTCCGACGACGATGGAAGTCAATCGGATGGGAATGTTCAAGAGTGAAAGTGATAGAGCTGCTCAAGTGTCGTCTAGTCTTTCCTATACTTTCTTGAGTCAAATATGTATTCTTTTCCTTTTTATTAAACAGAGTATTGGATTTGTAATAGTCTATCCATTATGAAATAAAGGATTGGGTTATCTTGCTATTTTGCGCATCTCTGTCTTTGCGTCGAATACACGACCACTCTGATTGATATGATTGATATAGACACGTCGCGCATCTCCGGGTATCTTCCGCGCTCGGGGCATGACAGTCTTTGTGGTATCAGAGCCTAAGGTATTCAATTCCTAGGAAAAACCCAAGTCCAAGGATAAGTTGAACCTTTAAACCAGTGAGATTGGGTAGAACCAAGGGGTAGATTTAACATAATATACGAGTCTTTAAATACGATCACGTACTAATATAGTTATTGTAATTGTAGGATAATGGCTGCCAAACGTGCTCAATGGCGCAACATGCAGCGTACCCTTCAAGGGATGACCCAAGTGCTACAACAGGTAGCACAAGGTGGTGCTCCACGAGCTGGAAGCTTACACCAAGCCTTTAAGAATATGAATCCCCCGAAGTTTATGGGATCGACCGATCCGGACGATGCCGAGCATTGGGTTCGGGAAACCGAACGCATATTCCGTGTCATGCAATGCACGGACCAGGACAAAGTGCTATTAGCTACATTCCAGTTAGAGAAAGATGCTAGATGCTGGTGGGAGTCTATTGAAGCAACCATCGATCCTACTCAAGTAACATGGGAAGAATTCGTGGAATACTTCAATGCTAAATATTTCTCGGACCGAGTCCAAGAAAAGAAGGCTGACGAATTCGCTGCATTAAAGCAACGATCCTTATCATTAGCAGATTATGAAGCTCAGTTCTCCAGGTTATCTAGATATGCTAAGCATCTTATTAGCACGGAGAAGATGAAAGCCCGTAGATTTCTTAATGGGCTTAGGCCCCACTATATTACTCAATTGGCGCCTATGGACATCCAAATTTATTCTGAAATAGTGCGCCGAGCTCAATTACTTGAAGATGCCACGGAACTATCTAATAGGATCCGTGGAAAAGACAAGAAGGAACAAGTCACGGGTTCGGGTTCTTTCAAACCCAACTTTAAGAAGAGGCCCAATAATGGAGGTTCTTCCTCTCAAGATCAGAAATTCAAGAAGACCAAGCCTTTCTCTATCACCACTACCCCTTCGAATACAGTCTGTAAGCATTGTGACAAGGCTGGTCACAAGACGGAAGAATGCTGGAGGAAATTAGGATCTTGTCTCCGTTGTGGAAGCCGTGAGCATCGGATTCCCGAGTGTCCATTAATGAACGACCAAGCCGGCGATGGAAAACGCCCGGTGACAAAGAATGCTCGTCTTCATGCAATACAGGAGACCGAACCTGAAGAAGAAGGCGGATTAGTGGAAGGTACATTGAAAATTTGTTCCAAATATGCACATGTCTTATTTGATACGGGTGCATCGCATTCTATTGTTTCTAAGAAGTTTGCTGACCCGTTACCTCTAGAACCGGAATGGATGAAAATAGTGTTGTCTACTCCTCTCGGAAACGAGACGGATATCACGCATCATTACCAAAACTGTGAGGTATTGGTTCGAGGAAAGAATTTTCCTATTGATCTTATCTGTTTAGATCTAAAAGAATATGATGTTATACTAGGAGCAGATTGGTTATCTAAGTACCAGGCAACGGTTGATTGCCGTAATAGCAAGATCGTTTTCAAAGAATTTCCAGAACAGACTTATACTAGTCCTAAGAGTCGAAGCAAATCCCCTTTTATTTCAGCTCTTCGAGCAAGCAAGCTCGTCAGGAAGGGATGTGTATCCTTCCTTGCTTTTGTCACTGTTAAAGAAGCTAAGAAAACCAAGATAGAAGACGTTCAGGTAGTGCGAGAATTCCCAGACGTATTTCCAGAAGATTTGTCGGGATTACCCCCTCAAAGAAAAGTGGCCTTCACCATTGACTTAGTCCCTGGTGCTGGTCCTGTTTCAAAGGCACCATATAGAATGTCCCCTGCTGAACTCAAGGAGTTGAAGGAGCAGTTGATGGAACTAATCCAAAAAGGGTTTATTAGACCAAGTACTTCCCCGTGGGGAGCACCAGTCTTATTTGTAAAGAAGAAGGATGGATCCATGAGATTGTGTATCGACTATCGACAGTTGAATCATCTTACTATCAAGAACAAGTATCCACTGCCGAGAATCGATGAATTATTTGATCAGATTTCAGGATCCAAATATTTTTCCAAGATTGATCTCAGGTCGGGATATCATCAGTTAAGAATCAAGGATGATGACATTCACAAGACCGCATTCAGAAGCAGGTATGGCCATTACGAATTTGTTGTTATACCTTTTGGACTAACAAATGCCCCTGCTGCCTTTATGCAGTTAATGAATAGCATATTCAGGCCTTACTTGGATCAATTCATAGTAGTCTTCATTGATGATATATTGATATATTCTAAGACTAAGGAAGAACATGAAGAGCATTTGAGGATTGCATTGCAAGTCTTGAGGACAAATCAATTATATGCTAAGCTCAGCAAATGCGAGTTCTGGCTTGAAGAAGTGGCTTTTCTCGGACATGTCATATCCAAGGACGGTTTATCTGTAGATCCGTCAAAGGTTGAAGCTGTAAGAAACTGGGAAAGACCCACTAATGCAAGCGAGATCAGAAGTTTCTTAGGTCTTGCAGGCTATTATCGGCGATTCATCAAAGATTTCTCTAAGATCGCCGTGCCCCTTACAAGGTTAACTCGTAAGGAGATCCGATATGAATGGAGTGAGGAATGTGAAAGAAGTTTCCAAACTCTTAAGGATCATCTCACTACAGCTCCGGTGTTAGCTCTACCAATAGAAGGAGAGAAATTCGAGGTCTACACTGATGCTTCTGGCATTGGCCTCGGATGTGTCCTAATGCAACAAGGAAAGGTCATAGCATACTCTTCACGTCAACTGAAGAAGCATGAGGAGAATTACCCCATCCATGACTTAGAACTGGCTGCGGTAGTATTTGCCCTAAAGATATGGAGACACTATCTCTATGGAGTACAGTTCACTGTCTACTCCGATCACAAGAGTCTCAAATATCTATTCTCACAAAAGGAGCTAAACATGAGACAAAGACGCTGGCTAGAATATCTCAAGGACTTCGACTTCAATATACAATACCATCCCGGGAAGGGTAATTATGTTGCTGATGCCCTTAGTCGAAAGCCGAGAGCAATGATAGCCAATTGTATGATACAAGAATGGAGGTTACTTGAACAATTCTACGAGCTCAATATAAGCTTGGACACAGAATCCAAATTTGTTACATTATCTCATGTAAGCATACAGTCAGATTTATTATCTGAGATACAAGCACTTCAGGGTGATGATCCTATATTAGTGGAAATCAAGGGCAGATTAGAAGGACAATCTGATTTTCAACTAACTTCTGATGGAAGATTATTATTCAAAGGTAGAACTTGTATACCTGATTGTCCGGAATTAAAGAAGAAGATCTTAGATGAAGCTCACCGATCAAGGTACACTATTCATCCTGGATAAACTAAAATGTACCAAGATGTAAAGAGGAACTTTTGGTGGCCCAATATGAAAAGAGAAATAGCGAACTATGTATCACGCTGTCTTACATGCCAACAGGTCAAGGCGGAACACCAAAAGCCTGCTGGAAAACTACACCCTGTAGATATTCCTAAGTGGAAGTGGGAGGATATTGGTATGGACTTCATCATGGGTTTGTCTAAATCTAAAGGAGGACATGATGGAATCTGCGTTATCATTGACCGATTAACTAAATCGGCGCATTTCTTGCCAATAAAAAGCCGATGGTCAATTGATGTGCTAGCTGCACTATACATCAAGGAAATAGTCAGGATACATGGAATTCCTGTCTCAATCGTGTCTGACAGAGATCCCCGTTTTACTTCTCATTTTTGGAAGGGATTACAACATTCGTTAGGAACAAGGCTCAACTTTAGTACTGCTTTCCACCCACAAACGGATGGTCAGACCGAGAGAACTAACCAGGTTGTTGAGGATATGCTTAGAGCATGCATCATTGACTTTGGAGGATGCTGGCACGATCATTTACCACTAGTGGAATTTGCATATAATAATAGCTACCAAGCTAGTATCCAAATGGCACCTTTCGAAGCCTTATACGGAAGGAGTTGCAGATCACCCATATGCTGGAACGAAGTTGGAGAAAAATAACGGCTAGGTCCAGACATGGTAAGGGATACAACTGAGAAGATACAAGTAATCAGAGAAAGATTGCAAGTTGCTCAGACGAGACAAAAAGCTTATGCTGATACAAGAAGGAGAGATCTTGAATTCCAAATCGGAGATCATGTATTTCTCAAGATATCGCCTAGACGTGGCATACGAAGATTTGGTGTTAAGGGCAAGCTTACGCCAAGATTCATCGGACCATTTGAGGTACTTGAAAGAGTTGGCGAGGTTGCTTATCGCATCGCATTGCCTCCTCAATTGTCCGAGGTACATAATGTATTTCACATATCCATGTTGAAGAAGTATGTGCACGATCCATCTCATATTATTGAACATAGAGATCTGGTGATCCAGAAAGATCTCACCTATGAACAGAAGCCTATGAAGATCTTAGATCGAGAAATACTAGCTCTAAGGAATAAGGTTATTCCCATGCTCAAGGTGCAATGGAATAAGAATCCCGAACGCGAAACGACATGGGAGACCGAGGAATCTATGAAGAAACGATTTCCCGAGTTATTCTAAGAGGTATATACACTCTCCACGTGTATAATTACATATATTGAATTTGGGGACCAAATTCTTTTTAAGTGGGGGAGGGTGTAGCAACCCTGATAAATGAATATTGAAATAAAATTAAAAACATACATATTACAGAAGTAATACAGACAAAATACAACAAATTAAAGATAACGCCTCTGAGTAAGGCGTTAATTTAAAAAGAAACGCCTCTACATACGGCGTGACTAAAGAAAGGACGCCCACGAATGTGGTCGTCAACTCTCACGCGACCAAATAGGTAAGTGAAAGAAACGCCCATATATTAGGCGTGTTTTAAAAACAAGGAACGCCCTTATACATGGCGTTTCTTAAGAAACGACCTGAACTAGGTCGTTAATTAAAGAATCGACGCCCTGACCTAAGGCGTTAATTCAGTTCGTGACCCGTTCGAACCCAGAGCTTATCTAGGGAAAGATTAACCTAATCTAGTAAGTGTCTATTAGAGTAAGGACTCTATTAGGGATATATTACCCTCAATCAAACACTACCTTTGTTAGGACTCTAAAATCCTATAAATATACCCGATCGATCCAACCCTAAACCATTTGATCGATCTACTGCTACACGGTAAGTGAAGAACATACGTTCTTCTTATTTCTTTTGCCCTTCTGTTTACAGCCGCATGAAGAATATTGATTATTATTCTTCTCCTTTAATGCAGGATAAGGATCTGGTGCTTGAGTAAAGAACAAGGTTATGTTCTTCATTATTTGTCCTGGCTTCGGTTACATCTGTGAAGATTATTAACATCTTCATCTTCTTTCTTTTTCTCTTCCTCTACAGGTTCTGTAACGTGAAGAACAAGGTTCTTCATCATCTTCATCCAACATCTGCTGCATCTTTAATTCTTACAGACCCTTCACGGTTATCTCCAAATCAACCCTTTAAGGTAGGATTTTCTCAAGTCTCGTAGCCCAAACTAAAAATAAATATAAGAAGCACCATGCATGATATATTTATACAGTTTGCATGTAGTTTTAATACGTTTTCTGTAAATTTTTCAAGAAACGCCCTTGAATAGGGCGCTACTTTAAAAGAAACGACCATCACAGTGGTCGTTAATTAAAAGTATACGCCTTGTATACAGGCGTTAATTTCATGAACAATCGCATGTAATCAATAATTGATCCTGTTTAAAATTCAATAAATATGAAATATCGATTCTAATATCTTGCATGACTCTACCTGTAAATTCCTGCTAATTTTCTTGTCATGATCATGTCTCCTGTCTTGGAAATTTATTTGTTGAAATATTGTAAATTCTTTGAATTCACGACCTTGACAACGTCGTGTTACACCTGTTAACGCCCCATCACAGGGCGTAAATTGAAAAGAAACGCCCCTTTCTAGGGCGCGTTTTCTGTAAATTCCTGAACTATGTATATCCTGTAAAATAAAATTAAACAGTAACGCCCCTTTCCAAGGCGTGTTTTAAATAAATCCTGAAAATTATTTATATTCTGTCAAATATTTAAATAATGAGACGCCTGCTTATATAGTCGTCAACTCTGAAGAAACGCCCCTGTCCAGGGCGCGTTTTATATAAATTATTGAAATAATGAAATTCTGCAAAACGGAACATATGTAAACGCCCCTATGTTAGGCGTTACTTACCTGACTAACGCCCCTGACTAGGGCGTGTTTTTCATGAATTAATAAAATTATTAAAAATTCTGTAAAATAGAAATATGTAAACGCCCTTCTGTTAGGCGTTAATTACTTGAGAAACGACTTGACCTAAGTCGTTATTTTACTGTAAAACTGATTTTTCCCTGTTTTTGTTAACCGATGATTTCATATGTTATATAATATATATATCGGCACTATTCTCCACTCCGTGAGTATAGTCCCACGTTTCACGTTGTTTCATCGATCACACTCAACTCTCATTGACATACAAGCTCTCCATTGGACATTCCGTTCCTTTGGACTAGCGAGTTAGTCATAGAGACCTCCGTAAGACTCCTCGTAGCCTTGGATTCCCTCAAGGCCGACTGAGCTGGTTGTACCCTAAAAACCCATTACACGATCCTTGCCATGTCAATCTAAAGAAACATGGTATACCGGCCCTTATGATTATACAAAGAGTATATCATAAGAAATTCTTAATGGGATGATGATATCATGCCATATCATGTCGTTCTTGTAAACCTCAATTCTATGATAAGAATGAGGGTATCTTGCTTGATCTAATGTTTATGTGGACCTCAATTCTATATAAAGAATGTCCATATTGATTTGTCATGGGACCTAAGTTAAGGGAACCATATTCTACCTAGTTTTATTGATATCGTGATTTTACCGTTATTATCGCCAATCTATGTCCTTTGTCATATTTTTGGACTCTATTCTGTCAAAGTTGTCATACATGTCTACAAGCTTGAATATTGAAACTCTATATTGGCTATATAAACAAGAGTGGATGTCAAAAATACATGATAAATGCCTGTGCATATAGGGCCCGATCTGGTCCTGGGAGGAGCACCCGAAAGTACTTGTGCCCATGGGAGTTAAAATGATAAGGTATCTGGCATTATACCGAGTACTTGACTTGCTTGATTGGACATTCCACACACATCTTGTACTTGAATCGTACTTGACTTTACATGAAATGCATGGCCCGAAAAAGGGTAATTTACTTGCTTGATACATGATAGCCAAAGTTCTTGACATGACTTGTTAAACGTGCTTGCTTGAATACCTTGAATACACTTGTCATCTTGTTGGAAGTTCATGATTAAGTTCATCTTATTTCTTTATATTACATTCTCTCTATCTTGTCGTTTTATGCGAGCATGCATAGCTTTATTGCATTCATGAAAGATGTAATTACTTAAACCCCTTGCTAGTACTTGAGATATAATTTCCTACTGAGCGTTCGCTCATTCCGTTCGTCCCTTTGTACTTTTCAGGTAAGTCCGACGACGATGGAAGTCAATCAGACGGGAATGTTCAAGAGTGAAAGTGATAGAGCTGCTCAAGTGTCGTCTAGTCTTTCCTATAGTTTCTTGAGTCAAATATGTATTCTTTTCCTTTTTATTAAACAGAGTATTGGATTTGTAATAGTCTATCCATTATGAAATAAAGGATTGGGTTATCTTGCTATTTTGCGCATCTTTGTCTTTGCGTCGAATACATGACCACTCTGATTGATATGATTGATATAGACACGTCGCGCATCTCCGGGTATCTTCAGCGCTCGGGGCGTGATAAGAACTAACAAGGGGTTTAAGTGATTACATCTTTCATGAATGCACTATAGCTATGCATGCTCGCATAAAACGACAAGATAGAGAGAGTGTATAACAATAAGATAGCGACGAGAACTAGTCATGAACTTTCAAGAACTTATATCAAAAGATATCAAGATATTCAAGCAAGTGTATTCATCATGTCATGTTGGAATTTGGCTATCACGTTCAAGCACGCAAGTATGCAATTTCCCTTTTTCGGGTCACGCAAGTCATGTAATATCAAGTCAAGTACAAGTACAAGATTTGTGGAATGTTCAATCAAGCTAGTCATGCACTTCGGTATAATGCCAATACCGTGATCAATCAACTCCCATGGGCACAAGTACTTTCCGGTGCTCCTCCCAGGACCAGATCGGGCCCTATATGCGCAGGCATTAATCATGTATTTTAACATCCACTTTTGTGTATAGCCAATAGGGAATTTCAAGAAAAAAGCTTGTAGACATGTAGGATAAACTTGGATAGAATAGAGTCCAAAATATGATACTTGACATAGATAGGCGATAATAACGGTACAATCACGATTATCGATAAAACTAGGTGGAATTGGTTCCCTAACTTGGGTACCATGACAAACAAGTATGGACATTCTTTATATAGAATTGAGGTCCACAAGAACATCAAGTCTAATATAGAATTGGGGTTTACAAGAACATCATAACAATGTTGATATAGAGTTGGGGTTTACAAGAACATCATGACAATGTTGATATAGAATTGGGGTTTACAAGAACAACATCAAATGGCATGATAACCTCATCCCATTAAGAGAATTCTCATGATACACACTTTGCATAACATGAGGGCCGGTATACCATGTTTCTATAGAGTGACATGGCAAAATAGTGTAATGGGTTTTTATGGTACAACCAGCTCAGTCGGCCTTGAGGGAATCCAAGGTTGCGAGGAGACTTACGGAGGTCTCTATGACTAACTCGCTAGTCCAAAGGAACGGAATGTCCAATGGAGAGCTTGTATGTCAATGAGAATTGAGGGTAGTGCGATAAAACATCATGAAACATGGGACTATATTCACGGAGTGGAAATATAGTGCCGATATAGATATATATATATATATATAACACTTCGGTTGACAGTAATCAGTGTAAAACAGTAATACAGAAAATAGCGACTTAAGCTAAGTCATTAATTATCCAATTAACGCCTTACTCAGGGGCGTTTATTCACAATTTGACGACTTATACATTAGTCGTCCATTCAATATTTCCATTCTACAGAAAATCAATATTCTGGAATTTTAACAAAAACGCGCCCTGGACAGGGGCGTTACTTTCAATTAGCGCCCTGGTCTGGGGCGTCAGTTCAATAAGAGACGACCTTGTACAGGTCGTTAATTCAACAATTCATCAATTTTCAGATAATAAAATTTCAGGAAAGCAATTTCATGGTCAGGACAAGAAAAATAGTAGGATTAGAATGGTATGATCATGCATTAATTTAGATTCATGGTTTCATAGTTATAGAATTTTAAACATGGATAATTATCAATTATATGAAATTGACGACTTCTGGGTAGGGCGTCAAAACAAGAATTAGCGCCCTTGTCTGGGTCGCTTCTTTAAAATCACTCAGAAAAAATTTGGAAACGCAGTAAAATTATATGCATGAGTTCATGGATGAGTTTATTTCATAATTTATACTAGTTTGGGCTACGTTCTTGAGAAAACCTACCTGATGATTATCTGGGTGAAGATACGTGAAGAGAAACGATACTCTGTTTTGCAACAGAGTCTTCTGATCACCGGCAGAAGAAGAAGAAGATGATGCTTGATGAAGAACCTTCGTTCTTCAGGAAGACAAGAACTCCTTAACCTGTAAGAAGAAGACGAAGAAGCATTAGAATCCTCATGCTTCTGCGGTTTGGAAGAAACAATAAGAAGAACAAAACCTCTCCTTTCAGCAGAACGATAGCTCAAATCGCCAAATAGCGATCTGGGTCGATTAGGAGGATATTTATAGGATTTTGGGGATCCTAATAGGGTTAGAGTTCTATTGGAAGTAATACTTCCATGATAGAGTCCTTACCATATTCCACCTTCGACGTAGTTATCCAGAACTTGCCCTGGATAAACTCCGGGGTCGAACGAAACTCGAACTGAATTAACGTCCTAAGCGAGGGCGTTAATTTAAATTGACGCCTTGTCAAGCGTCATTTCTTATGTAAAACGCGCCCATGTAGAGGGCGTCACTTATACTTGCCCTTTATTTATTTTCGGCCATTTGGGAATTGACGCCCTTTGTTGTTGGCGTCCTTTTTATAATTAACGCCTTATGTAAGGTCGTTTCTTTTCGAAGTCGCGCCTTGACCAAAGGTGTTATTTCTTCTTGATTAATGATTTACCCATTTAGGCTCTTTGTCATCTATTTACTTATCTTTTATTTTAATTTGATTTATTTAAAAATCTTATTTTTATCAGGGTTGCTACACCTGCCCCCTGGGATGGAGGTGCAATATGAATATCAAGAGCCAAGGACGTCTGTTCTTCGACTATCTCTCCGGCTTCTATTTCGGAGGGGCCATGATGAGGGTATCACTCACGATTCCCTCTGGCTTGGCACCTCTTTCCCTCCCAGAGGCAGCTAGGGAGCAGCCCTTCGTCTGGATTGGACCTTAGTGCTTACCATTGGATCATCTTGTTGTTTTCTCCTTGTTACTTGAGTCTTTATCATGTAATTTACTTTTTATTTGAGTCTTGTACCTAGGTTATTAAGTTATTTCCCTAAGTTTGAGTCTCATTAGGCTATGGTGCTCTCTATTGGGCCTATTTCTTTGGGCTAGGCCCATGGGCGCACCCCCCTGCCTTGGTTATCTGTTAGTTTGTTAAAAGTCAGGGTCTTATGTGTAAAAGTGGGTTTCCTATAAATAGGGCCCCAATCCCTCTTTTGAAGGTTAATGAAATATTGAAGAAAATTTGCCAATTGAGTGCTCCTCTCTCTCTCCCACTAGCTCTCTCTCTTCCTCTCTCTCCAGGGGGCGAACCCCACTCTCTCTCTTCCTCCTCCCCTGGGCGAACTAGCCCCTTCACCTCCCCCTCCCCCTGCCACCTCAGCTGCCACCTCATCCCCCACCCCTTCACCTTCCCTAGGCCACTTAATACCCCATCAATTCCCTCCACTTCCCAAGCAACCCTTCACTTCCCCATACACCATTCCCACCTCCAAGGCACCCTTCCCTCTCCCCCAAGCAACCTTCCCACTTCCCCACACCCTCATTCATACCCCTTGGGCAATCAAACCCCTCTCCCACCACAACTTGCGCACCAACCCCTCCACCTAGCCTCCACCCTTGCCTTGGCCGACCCATCCCTCCCCTCTCCTAGCTGTGGCCCCCTCACCCTTCCACCCCCTTGGGACCTCCACACTCCCTGCTCCACCCCTCTCACCATTCCTAAACACTCCTCCCCCATCTACCATTACCACCACCACCCCCCCACCATTGCTAACCTCCACTCCCTTAACCTAGCTCCACCACTTTCCCCTTCATTTGGCCTAAGTCTGCAGGTGGCAGAAGAAGGTCCGACTTGCAGAAGCCACCACGAGTTCATACGGCGATGTCTGAAGGCGAATCATACATTGCTGGAAAGGGCGTCGAGTCGACTTCGCAGGCGAGGCAATCTCATCCCATTCCGAGTTCGGGGCTGCCTGGGAGAGCCGTTCTTCCCCGACTGCGCCGGACTTCCCCTGCCAAGTTCCTGAACCTGATTTGAAGCTGTACCACGACAAACGGCGGAGGATTCAGGCCGAGAGTTCTTCATCGAAGTTCTTCCACGTCCTATCCTCTTCCAGGATCAGGAAGCGGAATCACGTTCGGCATCCGGAGGTCAGAGCTTTCGTTTTTCTTCCTCAACTGGACGGGTCTGCCTCCCACAACCTACAGCGACCTACTGCCACTCATCGGCGTCCCCTAGTCCACCCCGACATCAGACGGCTTCCCCACCAGTTTTCCCACAAAGAGGGTTCGTCCACGGTTCCATAAAATTCGACGGTTTGAGCTTTGGTGTCCAGGAGCGGCCGGGACAACTTCTGCAAGTCACTGTTCGTGTCAGGTAGCTATTGCGGCCAGAAGCTGCCACCTTGTTCAAAGCTCGACCCGGACCAGCCACTGCAGCCGAAGAAATCAATAAAATTCTGAAGCATCCTGGTTCCAGATACGAAGATTTCCCAGCTGGTCTTGACTTCAGCGAAATTCTAGAATGTGATCTACGGCCCCCACAGCGACTGGCTATCAGTCAACACAGCAAGCAGGGAGCTTCCTTTTCGGCTACACCGGCGCATCTTCCGGCGAACCTCCCTCCCCCGCCTGGCCGGCTTACCGCCCCTCCCTGCGTGGAGGTAGTGTTTGAGTGTATTTAATTATCCCCACCCCAAGGTCACCCTCCTGCGCGAGGAGTAGTGATTGTAACCATTTGAAACCGGATTGAAGCTTCACCGGCGCAGTGTGCGGGGAACCACACTTCCCCGCTCGCCCTCGTCTCCGATCGGGGTTGGTTTCTTCAAACCAACCAGGTGAGCTCTACCCTTGCTCTTTACTCTTGTTCATTTAATATCTGCAAAACTTATTCGCTGGTTGGTGAGAGAGTGCCCGATCCCGGAACCACCACCCTTGTGTGGTCACCGTGGCCTTAGTGAGAGGAGTGTCCTAGTGCCCCAAGGCACCCGGCTGCCCTTGTTTGTGGGCTTCCTATCTTCGGGAGGGATAGCCTTAGTGGTGCTGGTCCTCTAGCCAGCCAGGGGCTTGCTCCACTACCTCGACTCGGCATCATCGAGTCACCGCAGGAAACGGGTGTGTGCGGTGTAACGGTGGCTCTCAAGTTGCTCCCAAATCTTGTGATTGTTATTACGAATTAAGTCCAAGGGTCATTGTCGTTTGCTGCCTTTGCATCATTGTGTCACATCAACTTGGTATGAGAGCAAGTTTTAGACTTGTCTCTGCAAGCCTAGGTCCTAGGGCAATTGCATTACCATCCCGTACCGGTCACCTTGTTTTTGTGCATGTCCACCCGTAGGGGTACCATATACCGGACCGATCCTTCTACTTCCGATCCACCTATGGATCCCAATCTCCAAGGCAACCAAAACATCCCTAGGGAAGTTCCCCAAGCTCCTATGGATCGACTTGAAGCTGCCATTCTAGTCCTCACAGAACAAATGAATGGGATTTCCACTCGATTAGAGAGATTAGAAGAAGCTAGGGTCCCACCTAGGAATCCTGTCCACAGGGCTCCGCCTCCGTGGGTTGAACATCAAAGGGAAGACCTAGAGAATGAGTGGTATCGTGAGCAAGAGAGGGCCCCACAACCTCGGTACCAAGAGAGGCGACCACGAGAGGATCCGGATGACTTCCTCTTAAGAATGATCAAGGTAGATGCTCCGAATTTTGACGGGTCCCATAACCCAAGTGCCTATGAAGAATGGGAGCATGGCATGGACCAATACTTTGATTGGTACCCAATGTCCGAGGAGAGAAAGGTTAGGTTGGCCAAGATGCACCTTCTCAAACTAGCCAAGACATATTGGTTAAAGGTAGAAAGCCAAAGGAGGATTAGGCGGGAGGAACCCATTGACACTTGGCTTGACATGAAAACCCAACTCAGAAACAAATACCTTCCCAATTCGTATAGCCAACTCCTCCTTGACGAGTGGCAAGGCCTTACCCAAGAGGGAAAGACCGTGGAAGAGTATATAGAAAAATTTGACTCATACCTCTTAAGGTGTGGTGTCGTCGAAGAGCCAGCCGTCACTTTATCCCGGTTTAGGAATGGTCTCCTTCCCCACATCAAACGGGAACTTTTCATGAGGGAAGCTCATAGCCTTGAGGTTGCCTATCAAATAGCCTGGGATGTAGAAAGATTTTCTAGGAACCCAAGGTTTGCCCCCCCCCAAGGGCCCGGGACCCCGACCCAACCTCCCTCCCCTATTGAGAACACCTCCTCCCAGTGGGGGAACCCCCACTCGGCCCTACCCCCAGCCAACCAATCCTACCCCCACAAAGGCCACTCCACCCAACCCTCCTCCCCGAAGGGAGGAAGCCTCCAAAGGGAAGACCCCAGGAAGTAGTACAGTTAAGTGTTTTCAGTGCCATGGTTATGGCCACATAGCCAGCCAATGCCCTTCCAATGGGATGTCGAGCCTTGTTATTGAAGGCGGACCTACCACACCCCAGGAAACCCATGAGGATACTGTTGAGGAATACGAGGCTGCTTTAGGGTGGGAAGAGGAATACGAGGAGCAAGTCTTTGAGGAAGGTATAGAAGATGACCCCCACTCCACCCACCTAGGGGTGATCAGGTGCACTCTTACCCAACCTAAAGAGGACGACTAGCGGAGGACTTCCATTTTCCACACCTTCATCAAAATCGGGGACCATGTTAGGAAGGTCATCCTAGACAACGGGAGTTGTGTCAACGCCGTGTCCCCGGACACCGTCAAGCTCCTAGGACTTACCCCAACACCCCACCCCAAACCATACCGTGTGTCATGGATAAACAACCACTCCCTACCCGTCAACACATGTTGTCTTATACCCATCACCTTCTCATCCTACCAAGGGCAAATATGGTGTGACATCATACCTATGGCTGTAGGAAGCATCCTACTAGGGAGACCTTGGATATATGATGTCAATGCTACCATCCAGGGGAAAACAAACACATGCACATTTGAACACGAGGGGAAGACCATTCGCCTCAACCCTTCCCCGCCCCGAAAGGAACTACCCCCCAAGGGAATTCTCCCTACACCACCTCAAAACCCAGGGGTCCCATTACCCCCAACCCAACCAACAAGTCAATAGTCCACCCCTAAGAGCACCATCAAGGGCCTACACCTCATCACTAGACAAGAACTCAAGGAAGAGGTAGCCCTCGGGACACCCATATACGCTGTAGTCATATGCCTAGGGGAACCCACCCCCTCCAACCCTCATCCTGTGGAGATACACCCTCTCCTAGAAGAATTCAAGGATGTGTTCCCCGAGGAGCTCCCCGATCGACTGCCACCCATGAGGGATGTCCAGCATGCTATTGACCTTGTCCCAGGGGCCACCCTCCCAAACCTTCCCCACTATCGCCTCAATCCTACTGAGCATGCTGAATTGAGGAGGCAAGTGGAGGAACTCATTAGAAAAGGCTTTCTCCGTCTTAGCAAAAGTCCTTGTGCTGTCCCAGCCCTCCTCACACCAAAGAAAGATGGGACATGGTGAATGTGTGTCGATAGTAGGGCCGTCAACAAGATTACCGTCAAATATAGGTTCTCCATACCTAGACTTGACGATATGCTAGACATGCTAGCTGGAGCCACAATTTTTTCAAAAATAGACCTTAAGAGTGGCTACCACCAAGTTAGAATAAGGCCCGGGGATGAATGGAAAACTGCCTTTAAAACTAAGGATGGACTCTATGAATGGCTGGTGATGTCTTTTGGGCTCTCTAATGCCCCAAGCACCTTTATGCGCCTTATGACCGAGGTCCTTAGGCCCTACATTGGAGTTTTCCTGGTAGTCTATTTCGATGACATCCTCATCTACAGCCAGTCCAAGGAAGCCCACTACCACCACCTTAGGCAAGTTTGCACCATCCTTAGGGAAGAGAGTCTCTATGCCAACCCAGGAAAGTGCCACTTCCTGACTGAGTCCATTACCTTCCTTGGGTATGTGGTTTCCATTAAAGGAGTGTCCATGGACCCCGAGAAGGTCCGAGCTATCCTTAACTGGACAGAGCCCCGCACCCTCCATGAGGTCAGGAGCTTCCATGGTTTGGCCACCTTTTACCGAAGATTCATCCGTGGATTCAGCATAGTCACAGCCCCTATCACCGACTGCCTTAAAAAGGGGACCTTTGTGTGGACCAAGTCGGCATCTAGGGCCTTCCAGGAGCTCAAAGAAAGAATGACCCAAGCCCCTGTCTTATGCCTCCCTGATTTCTCCAAAGTCTTTGAAGTGACTTGTGATGCCTCTGGGGTAGGAATTGGCGGGATCCTCAGCCAGGAAGGACACCCAGTGGCCTACTTTAGTGAGAAGTTGTGTGATGCCAGGATGAAATACTCCACCTACGATAAGGAATTTTATGTCATGGTACAATCCCTCCGGCATTGGAGACACTATCTCTTACCTAAAGAATTTGTCATATTTTCTGACCATGAGGCCCTAAAATACCTCAACTCCCAGCAGAAACTGAATGCCCGGCATGCCTGGTGGGTCGAGTACATGCAGTCCTACACCTTTGTGATCAAACATAAGGCTGGAAGCGAGAATCGTGCCGCGGATGCACTCAGTAGGAGAATCTCCTTGCTAGCTACCATTCGGGTGGAGGTCATAGGGTTTGAAAGGATCAAGGAAGAATACCTGAATTGCCCTGACTTTGGGCCTGTCCATACCATCTTGACCACCCAACCACTCCAGGAGCACCAAAGTTTTATCCTAGAGGATGGGTTCATTTTCAAAGGCCATAAGCTGTGCATACCTCGAACCTCACTGCGGGATTTGTTAGTCTGGGAGTTACATGCAGGAGGCCTGGCTGGACACTTTGGGGTCCATAAAACCATTGCCTTGGTTGAGGGACAGTTCTACTAGCCTAGTCTCAAAAGGGATGTAGCCAAAATTGTGGGACAATGTCGTACGTGTGCTACAGCCAAACAAGTAAAGCAGAATACTGGCTTATGCACCCCTCTCCCTATCCCTGACCGACCATGGCAGGACTTGAGTATGGACTTCATCTTAGGCCTGCCTAGGACCCAGAGGAAGCATGATTCCATCTATGTCGTGGTGGATAGGTTCTCAAAAATGGCTCATTTTATCCCTTGTTCAAAAACTTCAGATGCCTCCCACGTGGCCCGCCTGTTCTTTGATGAGGTGGTCCGCCTCCATGGCCTGCCCAAGACCATCATTTTAGATAGGGACGTCAAATTCACCAGTTACTTTTGGAAGACCCTCTGGCATCTAATGGGGACCCTGCTTAAATTTTCCACGGCCTATCACCCTCAAACCGATGGCCAGACCGAAGTCATCAATCGGAGCCTAGGGAATCTCTTGCGGTGCCTTGTTGAGGACCGCCCTGGAAATTGGGATCTCATCCTACCTCAAGCCGAGTTTGCATACAATAATTCCACCAATAGGTCCATAGGCATGAGTCCCTTCGAAGCTGTGCATGGCTACAAGCCTAGGAAGCCAACAGATCTCATTCCCCTACCCCCGCATGCTAGGGTGTCCATCACTGCTGAGTCTTTTGCACAACACCTTAGAGAGTTGCATGAGGATATTCGCAAAAACATCAACAAGAGCAATGAGATTTACAAGAAGACAGCTGACTCCCACCGCCGCCACCAAGAATTCCAAATAGGTGATTTTGTGATGGTGAGAACTGAGAGGCTATTCCCTGGGAATACATCAAAGTTGAGGTCTCGTGGAGCTGGCCCCTTCCAGGTGCTGAGACGACTTGGCACCAATGCTTATGTGTTAGACCTCCCTGAAGAATACGGAGTAAGTCCCACATTCAATGTGGCTGACCTGGTACCCTACAAGGGCCCCACGGTGACACCCAGTGAGGACATCCAGCCTACTCCACCCCTTGAGAGCGCCCCCACACCCCGGAGTGATCCACCCAACTTGAGAAACCAGCGTGACAAAGTGGAGCGGATATTAGATGAACAGGTCACCAACACGAGGAGCAAGGCGTATGAGCGATACCTGGTCAGGTGGAAGGGACGACCACCCTCGGACGATGCTTGGGTGAGCCGGGAGGATCTCCAGTAGCTGGACCCCGATCTTCTAGAGCAGTACCGCAGCAGGGAGGGCCTTTACTCGACAGAGTCGAGCTTTCCACAGCCCGGGAGAATTGATGAGGGCATCACTCACGATTCCCTCTGGCTTGGCACCTCTTTCCCTCCCAGAGGCAGCTAGGGAGCAGCCCTTCGTCTGGATTGGACCTTAGTGCTTACCATTAGGTCATCTTGTTGTTTTCTCCTTGTTACTTGAGTCTTTATCATGTAATTTACTTTTTATTTGAGTCTTGTACCTAGGTTATTAAGTTATTTCCCTAAGTTTGAGTCTCATTAGGCAATGGTGCTCTCTATTAGGCCTATTTCTTTGGGCTAGGCCCATGGGCGCACCCCCCTGCCTTGGTTATCTGTTAGTTTGTTAAAAGTCAGGGTCTTATGTGTAAAAGTGGGTTTCCTATAAATAGGGCCCCAATCCCTCTTTTGAAGGTTAATGAAATATTGAAGAAAATTTGCCAATTGAGTGCTCCTCTCTCTCTCCCACTAGCTCTCTCTCTTCCTCTCTCTCCAGGGGGTGAACCCCACTCTCTCTCTTCCTCCTCCCCTGGGCGAACTAGCCCCTTCACCTCCCCCTCCCCCTGCCACCTCAGCTGCCACCTCATCCCCCACCCCTTCACCTTCCCTAGGCCACTTAATACCCCATCAATTCCCTCCACTTCCCAAGCAACCCTTCACTTCCCCATACACCATTCCCACCTCCAAGGCACCCTTCCCTCTCCCCCAAGCAACCTTCCCACTTCCCCACACCCTCATTCATACCCCTTGGGCAATCAAACCCCTCTCCCACCACAACTTGCGCACCAACCCCTCCACCTAGCCTCCACCCTTGCCTTGGCCGACCCATCCCTCCCCTCTCCTAGCTGCGGCCCCCTCACCCTTCCACCCCCTTGGGACCTCCACACTCCCTACTCCACCCCTCTCACCATTCCTAAACACTCCTCCCCCATCTACCATTACCACCACCACCCCCCCACCATTGCTAACCTCCACTCCCTTAACCTAGCTCCACCACTTTCCCCTTCATTTGGCCTAAGTCTGCAGGTGGCAGAAGAAGGTCCGACTTGCAGAAGCCACCACGAGTTCATACGGCGATGTCTGAAGGCGAATCATACATTGCTGGAAAGGGCGTCGAGTCGACTTCGCAGGCGAGGCAATCTCATCCCATTCCGAGTTCGGGGCTGCCTGGGAGAGCCGTTCTTCCCCGACTGCGCGGACTTCCCCTGCCAAGTTCCTGAACCTGATTTGAAGCTGTACCACGACAAACGGCGGAGGATTCAGGCCGAGAGTTCTTCATCAAAGTTCTTCCACGTTCTATCCTCTTCCAGGATCAGGAAGCGGAATCCCGTTCGGCATCCGGAGGTCAGAGCTTTCGTTTTTCTTCCTCAACTGGACGGGTCTGCCTCCCACAACCTGCAGCGACCTACTTCCACTCATCGGCATCCTCCAGTCCACCCCGACATCAGATGGCTTCCCCACCAGTTTTTCCACATAGAGGGTTGGTCCACGGTTCCAAAAAATTTGACGGTTCAAGATTTGGTGTCCGGGAGCAGCCGGGACAACTTCTGCAAGTCACTGTTCGTGTCAGGTAGCTGTTGCGGCCAGAAGCTGCTACCTTGTTCAAAGCTCAACCCGGACCAGCCACTGCAGCCGAAGAAATCAATAAAATTCTGAAGCATCCTGGTTCCAGATACGAAGATTTCCCAGCTGGTCTCGACTTCAGTGAAATTCTAGAACGTGATCTACGGCCCCCACAGCGACTGGCTGTCAGTCAACACAGCAAGCAGGGAGCTTCCTTTTCGGCTACACCGGCGCATCTTCCGGCGAACCTCCCTCCCCCGCCTGGCCGGCTTACCACCCCTCCCTGCGTGGAGGTAGTGTTTGAGTGTATTTAATTATCCCCACCCCAAGTTCACCCTCCTGCGCGAGGAGTAGTGATTGTAACCATTTGAAACCGGATTGAAGCTTCACCGGCGCAGTGTGCGGGGAACCACACTTCCCCGCTCGCCCTCGTCTCCGATCGGGGTTGGTTTCTTCAAACCAACCAGGTGAGCTCTACCCTTGCTCTTTACTCTTATTCATTTAATATCTGCAAAACTTATTCGCTGGTTGGTGAGAGAGTGCCCGATCCCGGAACCACCACCCTTGTGTGGTCACCGTGGCCTTAGTGAGAGGAGTGTCCTAGTGCCCCAAGGCACCCGACTGCCCTTGTTTGTGGGCTTCCTATCTTCGGGAGGGATAGCCTTAGTGGTGCTGGTCCTCTAGCCAGCCAGGGGCTTGCTCCACTACCTCGACTCGGCATCATCGAGTCACCGCGGGAAACGGGTGTGTGCGGTGTAACGGCGACTCTCAAGTTGCTCCCAAATCTTGTGATTGTTATTACGAATTAAGTCCAAGGGTCATTGTCATTTGCTGCCTTTGCATCATTATGTCACATCTGGCCACCCTTCTCCGGAGCTGACTGTTGTGTGACTTCTAATGGCTGAAAGTCCGCAACTGCTGCCAAACTATCAACCCTTAGAAATGCCCGGGACCGCGCCGGATTAAAAATCCCAAGGGCCATGTGCGCGTCGGGTTAAAATGTAAACGGCGCCGGACTAGCATCCGTGCCGAACTAAGGGCCATCTAGAGCTCCTGTCAACCGAAGAAGGGATCCGTCCAGATGAATTCATCCGTGGGTCCTTGCTCACAACACCCATGTCTGGGGGGCATTTGTTGGCACCTAAAATATGATCGTCGGCGACCAAGCCATAAGGACGAATGACCCGGCCCACCGAAGCGTAGGAGCCGATAAAGATCAACACATCGAGGATTTCTCAAGCTGTCAGAGCCTCGAGTCATTCCGTATGGGCATGGGGACTTCACCTCAGGAGAGCCAAGATGAATCCACAACCAACCGACAGTGCGACCAAGCCTGCCCAATGAACCGGCATCGACTTTGTCGTGCTGCATCCACTACACCCGTTGTCCGATCAAGGATGATGGTCTATCCGGTGGTCCCCCACCACATGAAAGGGCTCTTCTGAAGACAAAGGTGTTCCCCCCTGGCTTTCCAAAACGGAAGACCGAAAGCTCTGTCGGTGGAAGATCCCGATCGCCCGGCATGGTCACGGCTTCCCGCCAAGATGGGCCTGTTAATGGCCGAATGATCGCCCAGCGCAGGCGGAACTATCTCTGGTGTTATCCAACCCCCTAGAGAGCCCTGGGTACGAGCCAGGCCGAGCCAACGGCATGGGTCGTAGAGCCGAAGGCCATGTCAGCGTTAAACCCATGTGACCAAACTAAAGCTATCTGGAGTCTCGAGAATGGCCGTACGTCAACCGAGGGGCTTCGACAAAATGCCTCATCAAGATTTTGATGGGCATTGGCGAGATAATGTTCACGGTGATCCCCGGAATCATCCCCGGACTCATCGACTGGCTCGAAGGTCGTAAAGAGCACTAGCCCGGCGCGCCCCCTACCTTCCGCCCTGATCCCGACGCGCTAAATCCCCTACCTTCCGCCCTCATCACGGCGCGCAAGTCACTCTATCGGATGGCGTCTTAAACCGGCGCGATAGGTTGATGAAGACTCCTCCCAGCGCGCCAAAAGCTCACGCCGGATGCAAAGCCTCCAACCTGTTATATAAATGGGTGAGGTTTGATTAAAAAAGAAGCAGGAAGAGAGAAGAGGGAGAGAGGCAGATCAAAAAAAAAAAGAGATCAGAAGATACAGAGAGCAAAAAAAGGGGAGAGAAAGGCTTCTTGAGAGGGTTTTCTCCTAAAGCAGAGAGGGAGTAGGGTTCCTTCGGAGGAGCTTCCGCCGGTGGTCTTCTTCCTCTACTATACCCTATTTCAGGAACAGGTGGGCGCCTGTGCCGTTCCCCCTTCTGCTTTCCGTAGATTTCTTCTTCTGAATTTCCTACCCATCGAATGTAAGCGAGGGGGAGAGGAGCGACAATGATATGAGTCGATTCTCCTCCCCCTTCTATGCGATTTTATTTTTTTCCCCTTCCCCTGTTGTTGTGCTCTGCACGTCCTCTGCCTCCGCTATTGGCGAACGACGACTGAGCAATGGCGCCGGTGCCATGTTCTTATTATGTAAATGCTAAACCATTCCCGTTTCTGGGATGGTAATACATATATGTGTGAATGCTTAGATCAACAGGTCGAATGAATGATCTTCAGCCCCCCTTTTTCTATCTATGCCAATGTGTGTGTCTGAGTTCTTCTCTGCGTAGTTCTCTAATTCCGGTCTCTCCGAGGTCTACATCATGCCCCGAGTCATCGTGGGCTATAGAAATACCCCTCCCCGGGGGCTTCTCTTTCGCTCATCTTCATGTTTGATTCAAGGGTTCTCGCATCCCCTTTTCTTCTCGGATGGAGCCGTGCTTCTGCGCGTGCCTCTTTCCGCCATGCATAGGGTCCATCCCCTGAACGTTGCTTTCCAATTGTTCGAGCATATGCCCCTGCAACGAGCCCGTCTCGTTTATGCACTTACTGCATCTGTGCATCACGATCATCCAAACTGTTCCGAGGTTTCTCGCCGTTTCGATCACCCGGGGAGGGGGACATTCTCCTGCTGCTTCCTGAAGTTGTTGGGCGACCGGGGGGGCTCTATCTCTCGATGGTAGGCGCTTCCTCGAAGCCATTGCCGACAATGATAGGGGTCCTGGTTCAACGAACTCAGCCCCAACAAATTAAGACCCGATCGAGACCGGGGGGATGTGTGCTCCTTGTAGGCTAGCCCTCGGAGTCCCATTCTCCCAATGGTCAGTTCCTCTGCGGGATGAGTCATACACTGTGGGTCATCCACCCTTCGCAGGCTAGCCCTCGGGGTGCTGTTCCCATCGTCAATGGCTTCATCTCTCCGTTTCTTCCCCCTATGGAACCTTGGTGCCCCTAGCAGACTAGTCCTCGGGGTATCCTATCCAATGGGGTTTGTTGGCTGCCTTCGTGTAGACCGGCGGTTCAGGGGCTTGTTCCATAGGTGAGCATGACCCCGCTTCTCCCCTGTAACTCTTCAGGTTCAGGGGAGATGCTGTCCAATTTTGGACAGATTAATAATGAATAAACCATAACGAAATACTCATTCTGGACCCAATTATCCCGGTGCTCGAGTAGGAACCTCGCACTGGCTTATCACGTCATTCTTGGAGGGTTCTGGACTTCAATTTAACAAACAATTGGCCTCAAATGGCTTCAAAACCCTCAATATAAACTTAACAAACTCAAATGATTCGAAATTCATCAAAAATAAGCTAAAACGGTGCGGCCTTAACCCGGCGCGCCCTAATACAGCGCGGTACCCCCCCGCGCCGGATTAACCCTACACTCAAAAAAATTAAAAACTTCCTTGCGCCTTTCTGACGCGCTATGAACCGGCGTGCCCCAATCTTTTGCGCGCCGTCTTAACCGGCTATATGGCCGCGCCGTATTAGCCGCTATACCTATGCTTTATCGCGCCGTATAAGCTATCCCTCGCATGGCCGCGCCGATTTTGAGACCTTTTGCTGCTTTGATTGTTCATTTGCCTCGGAGTGGTTCTCGCCCCTCAGGGTTGATGTCAATAAACCACAATTGGTAATAAATTGAATAAAGGAAGGGCCTAAAGCTATACTGTTATCATATCTTCGTTACCTTGTCCGTTAGCAATGTGCTTCGCTATTACACTTATGTTGTTCTCCCGTTCCTTGATGGGGGGGTAGTAAACGTGGTTGATCAACATTTGCTCCCCTGATTCTATTATCATGCTTAATATAGTCATGAACGTCATGTGTGCATGCATGCATAGATCCTCGGGTATATCAAATGGCGTCGACAGAAAGCCGGATTACGTCTGGTCGGAAGTCTTCGCTATGCGTGACGGTGGTCTTCGGACCTACGTCTTCCGCCACGTACCGAGGATCCATAATTCTATGAACTATGCATCTTCTGCACGATAAATGTATGCATCCTGCATGCCTTCGTCATGATCATCATGTAGCTTTTCTTAATCTGGCTTCGACAGCCCGCTATCTCGGCAATTAATCAAAGGTGTTCCCTCCACGTGGGGGATGTAATTAACGCCATAGCCTTTATGGTTTGGCGGACTGCTGGACCCGACCGAACCTCACATTCGCCCGACATGGGTCAGAATGAGCGCATCACAAATTTGTCACTCATGTGACTGGCACGGCCGCGTCGTCAATTGATCATTTGACTACCAGTCAGTCAGCTGGTCGATCGACCCGCACGAAAGAAAGAAAAGGTCGCAAACAGGCACTCAGCACAATGGTTCGTGCTGCTGGCTCGACTCACCTTGCATTGGTAGCATCCACGGGGAGTGGTATACTGCCCGGGGTGTTTCCGCCTCGACTGGGCGATCATCTGGCCACTGATGGGCCTAATATGCCGAGAAGCCGTACCCGTGCCGGGTAATCGGGGTCTTCCATTGACAGAGCCTTCGGTCCCTTGTTCTGGGGGGCCAAGGGCGTTCTCTCACCTGGGGAGGATCTTTCAATCAGGAGGGTGTAGACACGCCAAAATTGACATCATTTTGAGTATATTTCATATCGCTCTGCGATACCCCATTTGACCCTCAAATCAGCTTTATTTGAGTGGTTTTCCCACTTTTCATGGATTTCCCCTGATTTCTCCTATTTTTCCCTCATTTCCTCCTTTTTCCTATTTTTCTGGATTTTCTGGGCATTTATCTCTATTTTCTGAATTCACGCCCTCATCAGGGGCATTTTTTTGAAACACGACCTTGTCTAGGGCGTTTTCTCCCATTTTATCTATTTCTCCCCCATTTTATCTATTTTATGAATTTTCTAAATTCACGACCTGGGTAAGGGCGTGTTTTCTTCAAAACATGACTTAACCTAGGGCGTTTCTTAAAGAAAGGACGACCTCACCTGAGGGCGTTAATTCTTCTAGGTTTGACCGACTTCCCCATTTGAGCTCTTGAAATTAACGCCCTTCTCAGGGGCGTGTTTTTAAACGTGGCTTTAACTAAGGCGTGTTTTAAATAACGCCTTACCTAAGGCGTGTTTTAAATAAAGCCTCTTCCTAAGGCGTGTTTTAAATAAGAAATGCCTTCTCCTAAGGCGTGTTTTAAATAAAGCCTCTTCCTAAGGCGTGTTTCAAAATTTTCAAATAAAAGAAAGATTTATTTCCAAAATTGATCCAGGAAGAGACGCCTTAGCCTAAGGCGTGTTTTTAAGAAACGCCCTCTGGGCAGGTCGTCAATTAAATAATTGACGCCCTGAACCAGGTCGTGTTTCACTTTTGTGCTCCGAACGAACGCAGCCCTTTCCCCAGAGACTCCTGCTTCGTTTGGGCTCTTGCCCAGCTTAATCCTCCCCTATTTGGGCTCTTGCCCGTTCTTATCTCTTCCTCCTTTGGACTCTTTCCTTCTCATCCCTTTTCTATCTTATTTATAGAGCTTCCGAGCTCTGTTAATGGGTTGGACTCCTCTTCTTCGGTTCCCGTTTTTCTTCTTCCTCTTCTGTTGATTCTTCTTCTGTTTTCTTCTTCTACTTCTTTTATCTTCTGCTTCCTCTTTTCCTATCTTCTCGTTCTTCTTCTTTTTTTTTTCTCTTCTCCTTCTTCTGTTGTTTTCTTTTGTTTTGTTTCTATCTTCTTCTTCTGTTTGCAGGAACCGAAGGCAGGAACCGAAGCTTCCTTTTGGCTAAAGGAGGAGACCTGTTCCACAGTTAAAGCTTCATCTATAAAGTCTTCTCCCTATTGAGCATCCAAGCCAAGAAGGAGCAATCAGATTTTTCATCTCCTCTATTCTTTTATTCTTCTAGTAGTTCATACATATTCATGCATATTACATCATTTTTCATTTAATCTTTATTCTCCATCATATTGAGAGCTCCTTAGTGCAACACTTGCACACCTCCCTATTTGCATATCATTCATCATATCTCCCATACCCTTTTGCATAGGGGTTTAAGGGCCAACACCCACGAGGTGTGTTCTTATACATGATTTTCATGCTCATCTTTATTTAGGAATTGATGCTACACTCACCACATATCTAATGCAATTTCTTTATTGGTGTTGTCTTTGTCTTGCAAGGGTAATCAAAGGAAGAACTCTCTTCATCGGCCGGCCGATTTGAAGAGAAAGGAAGCACTCACATCCCCGCACTTTTGAGGTATTTTTCGCGATCATCTCTCCCATGTTTTCATTATTATATTTTTGAGGCACTCGTGTCTCTGGCGATCACACACTCCCTTTAGCACCTCATGCTCATGCTTATTATTGTTATCATTTTTTATTGATATTCCTTAAGGTGGATTTTAAAAGAGATCTACAAATTGGCGATCACGGTGGGACCCCTTTTGTTTTTCTTTGATTACCCCTTTCCCTTTGGTACCCTCGGTACCCTTTCCTTTGTGCCCCTCGGGCACCCCCACTAGTGATTGGCTAGTTTATTAGATTTTTTTTTAGAAATTCCACTTATCCTTTTAAAAATAAAATCTTAATGAGCATGATATCATGTTGATTGCCTGCTGTGACTGCGAGTGCTTTTCCTGGAGAAAGTGAATTCACGCCTCTGGAAGAGGCGTTTTTATTGATTTCACGCCCTGGACAAGGGTGTCTTATTCATATTCTACGCCCTCTGACAGGGCATTTTCCAGCATACTTCCGGGTTCTCATGCTTTATACTGCTGCCTGTGAATTAACGCCTTTCCCCAGGGCGTTCTGTTATTGATTAGCGCCCCACATCAGGGCGTGTCTCTTGATTTGGCGCCCGCTGGACAGGGCGTCTTTTTATTGGTAGCGCCTCTCCCTAAGGCGCTTTTTACCCTGCCCCTGGGCCCCTCACGTTGATTCACGACAGTAACATCGTCGTGTCTTTTTTTAGTAGTGCCCCCAGACAGGGCGTGTTTTTACTGTGGGTTTACAGTACCCGTGTGTGTGACTTGTTCATCATGATTCATGCCTATATTGATTGATCATATTGTGCTGTTTGGCTTATTTACCCTGTTGCATTCATTCTTTGCATTGGTTTGGGAGCCCCCTCCTCTTCATTAGGATCCACACACCCTCTTGGAATCGGGACGACCCTCCATTGAGCATTCCGTCTCTTTGGACTGGAAATCCCTTTTCCAAGCCTCCGTAAGTCCCCGCACCCGTGGATTCCCTCACGGACGCCGGGCAGGTTGTACCCTTTTGAAGTCCCGAGTTAGTTGGCCTATACGTGGTAAGAGAGGGTTCCTAGTTGGCATTGGAGTTCAAACCATATTGAAACTAGGTTCCCCCCCCCCCCCCTTGTGTGAATCATTCCAAACTTTGTTAAAAATCATTAATTCACCAAGGTTTAAACAAATAAGAATCAAGGTAACCATTCCAACTTGTGTGTTTCTTTGCAAATTGTTTGCACATTACTTGGATTGCATAATGGCTTACTTTGATAGACAAAACAACATGTTCAATTCAAATAATGCTCATGAGGATGATCGTCCATGCACATCTTATGATCCTCAATTTCAACATGTTCAATATCATTCTCACCATTCTTTCAAAGGACCACATTCTCATTCTTATGGTCATGCCCGACCCATGGGCAATGTCCAATCCAATGGTCCTTCAACTCAATTCCGAGCCACTACTCCCTCGGGATCCTCTCGTCCCAATGATGAGAAGGTCTCCCAGATCATTCATGCATTAGATCATCTTACCCCTCAACAGATCCAAGCTTTTAAGGCTGCCGTTGAGGGTACATCTCATGCATCTCTCCCTCCTTCCAATTCTATACGGGTGGCCCATCACCCACCTCCTTCCAATCCTGATCGGGTAGCCCATTACCCATCTCCTCCTGTTCATTCTACTCGGGTGGCCCATCACCCGCCTCCTTCTATTCCTCCTCCCTCACGGCCCCAAGGCCCATTTACTCCTTGCAACCCGGCCCGTTCGGGTTCTTTTACGGGTCATCCCGTCAACTCCCCTCCACGGCCTTTTTATGCGGCCCCTCCTCCTTCAAGGCCCTGCCAACCCTCGGTTGTTCAAGTCACACCCCTCCAGCAAACTCTCCTCGATAAGATTATTTCGATGGAGGAACAAATAAAGAGGGTCACGGCTCCTCCTACTCCAGTCAATCCTCTCCATGCCGCTTTGGATGAGATTACAAAGATGGAGAGAGAATGGAAGGATAGGATGGACGACTACGGCGTTGATATTCCAAGCGAGCAAGAACCGGCAATTGAAGAATACGAGCCGGTATATGATGATGAAGCTCCGCAGGCACCCCTTCCGAGGTTCCTTAATTTCCCGCTCCCCCCACTATCATTCGATGAACCTCCTGCTCAGGATGAAACCATCCCCGATCCAACCCCCATTTATGAGACTAGTTGGTGTTACGACGATGGGTCGATATTCCAATCGTCCGCACCGGCGCCTATTGAGTCTCTTCCCATTCCCACTCCCACTCCTAACACTGCTCGCCCCGTCCGGCATTTTCTACGCACCAAACCTTCACCCATTAACCCTCCACCAACTACACCTCCACCCACTATACCATCAACCTTCACACCATTAGCCACCGCTGGGCCTTCCATTATAAAACCTCCACCTATTAAGTCAGTAACCTCCACATCGGCCTACATTGAGCCTACCGTTAAACCTTCCCCAATTAGCCTCCCATTACCGCCACCTCGGCTTTCCATTATCCCTTTAAAACCCACATTGCCTATTCCTCCACCATATAGCCTTACGCCTTTACCCATGGTTAGTCTTGAGCAGGATCCGCCCTTTTTTGCATACGAGCCAATCCCGACTGCTTCCGAGCAAGGGGAGAAACTCGACGTGTTTGAACCCCCGCTTACGCTCACCCATTTGCCAACACCTTCCATTATAACTCCACCATCCACGGAGCCTCCCGTCTCCGCCTCACCTCCCTTTGTTACTCGGAAGGGGCGTGCTTCTGCAGCTACTCGCGCCAAGGATAAGCAAAAGGCGGGCAAGAAGACTTTGGCCACGACTGTGCCATTCAAGATTCAAGAATTTATTTACCAGATGCCAATCCGGGTTATTGTGCCGCGCATGATCGAAGAGGCCGAGTCACCGCCACTACTCAACAGATGCCAAGCGTTGACGCCGTTTGAAGGCCGGGCAGGGCACCCTTTGTTCAAACCTTCGAATTCCGAATTCATTTACAAGGGGCGAATGCCCATTTTATTCAACATTCCGTATTCATCACCATCAATGGGCATGGTGATGCTTCATGTTCCAACTCTACGACTCCCTCACCTTATTGATCTTCGCTTTCCAAGGGGGTTGTCATTTATTGAAGCTTCCTTTATTGGGCCGATTGGTCGTACATGTTCACTGTCGTGGAGGGGCAATTGTCTTAAGGGGCCATCCCCTATATCTTCCACTCTTGTTCATTCAACTTCATCCATATCCATTTCAATCACTTTTCCTTCATGGGCCACTCCCAGGGGAAAGAGGAGGACCTCTCCTTCTCACCCTTCACCTTCTTCTTATTTTCCGTCTTCTGTCATGCATTCATTTTATTCACTGCATTCATTACATCCATCATTTTACATACATTTGCACCTCCTGCTTCTCGGGTTTCTAAACCCGTATCTTCCCCGCCTTCCGGTACCTCCGGATATTCCGCATTTCCCATCTTATTCATCTTCATCCTTTTGTCCACTCTCCTTGGGGCATCGCGTCCCCTTTCCTGCTACTTCCCTGGAACCTCCAGGAGTCTTATTCCTCCTCTTTGGGCATCTCGCCCTTTCTGATTCTATTCCTCCGGAACCTCCGGACTTTCCCCTCGGGCATCGCGCCCCTTTCCACCTTCCTCCTCCGGAACCCCCAGATTCTCCACCTGATTGTCTCCGTCTTTTCCTAGGGCATCACGCCCCTTTCTATATGCTTCCTCCGGAACCTCCGGATTCTTCCCTTGTCCTTTCAGGGCATCGCGCCCCTTTCCCGGTTATTCCTCCGGAACCTCCGTATTCTCCATCTGATTCTCTCTATCTTTCCCCCGGGCACGACGCCCCCTTCCATCTTCTCCCTCTTGATTTCATTCCTCCGGAACCTCCGGACTTATCTCTCGGGCATCGCGGCCCTTTCCATTTTCTCCCTACATTTCCTCCGGACCCTCCATCTTTCCTTCGACTCATCTTTCTGATCCTCCGGGACATCACATCTTTCATTTTTTTCTTCCTTTTCCATCATCTTTTTCTCTATTTCTTCCCAGGGCATCGCATCCCTTCTTTCAATATTCCTCCGGAGCCTCCGGATTCCTCCTATCATGATTCTCCTCCTCTGCCTCCGGACCCTTCGGATCCACCTCTTTCCATCTACCAATTTCTTCTTCTGATTCCTCCTAATTCTGGGTCTGACCCAACTTCTTCCACATCCACTGCTTTGGGCATTTGCCCTTTCTCCCATTGTTTTAGAGGCTTTAGTCCTCACTCCACCTCCTAATTTTCCGCTTCTTTTGTAAACTGTTCCTTGTAATCAGGGTCTCCGCGCCTTAATAAGGGAGTTCTAGCCCTTATCTCTTTTCCTTTTCCCCTTATTCGTCTGAGTCTGGTTTGAGCACCACTCATTCTCGTTAAGCCACTCCCAAAATCCTTTGCTTCCAATCCTTTTGACTGCCAAAGAGGACAAATCCCATGATGATCAACCTCGCCTCTGACAGCTGCTTCTACAAAGGTTGCAAGGTAACATTTTGGCGTAAGTAAGCATTTTTATAATATCATCTCCCCATTTCTTCACGCATGATTTTCAAAAGAAAGTGCTTCTTAACAAGATTAAGAGTGGTGTTTTAAACCTTTATCTTAGGCTTTTGCTTAATTAAATCATTCTAAAAAAAGAGTCTTTAGACTTGCTATGCAGCATCTTTGGTTATAAAAACCCCACACTGGGAATTCAACATTCTCTCCCTGCTTGTTTAAAAGTAACCCTTAGCTGGGCACCTCACACACTTCACGGCGTCCTTAGCCGGCTCCTTTGGTTAAAACACCGTCCCTACTTTGGCCATGCCATGAGTATATCTAAAAAGTCTTTTCTCTTCTTCACTCGGCCGAATGCAGGGGCAAGAGACTGACGGATAAGATGACCCAACCTCGGTAATCCCCAATACGAGAGGAGTCTCAAATAGGGGCAGTCTTGACCCAAAATCAATGTGAGTTTTCATATGAGCTTTCATGATATACATCTAGCCAAAAGGGCAATTATGAAAATCAAGTCAAATTTCGATAAAAGCAAAAGTATGAATTAAGGCATGTCAAGAGTGGCAAAGTCCCCGCAGGGAAAACCCTGGTCGTACGCATGTCAAGGGTCTAAAAATTAAAGGCACAAAGCCCCGGCACAACAGACTACCTCTTTGAAGGGAACACCTTGGAAGGAATTCAAGTCCCGATATCTCCCATCCTGCATAAAGCTTATCTCCATTTATTCTTCTCTTCTCCCTCTAAGACCGAATGTTCCTCGGGTATGGCCTTGGTAGGGGCACCGTTGATCAAAGACGGTCGGTTATAGGGCGCCACCCTTCAATGCACGCCCGGCTTTGGGAAATTTTAGCGAAAGGGGAGGGAACGAGGACCCCTAGCCAGTGGTTTAAAACACCCTTTGATGCTGCTTTAGCAATGTCTAACCAAAATCAAACAAAAATAAATTGAATATTTCTTGTCCAAAATCCATAAAAATTTGAATACCTTTCTCAAAACTTCACAAAAATTTGCATATTGATCAAAACTCATAAAAATTTGAATATCTTTCTCAAAACTTCACAAAAATTTGCATATTCCAAAACTCCATAAAAAATTGCATATTTCCAAAATCCAAAAATTTGCATTGTATTTTCTGATGGTGTTTTGCAGGAACAGCTTTGTAGAGACCAAAAACACGGGATGGGTCCTCTCTCTACTTATTGCTATCAATCTATTGATTCTTCCCAATATTCTCATGACATGCCACCCAGGGGCATCATCTCCCTATATCATTCTGATTATCATATCTCATGATTATTCATCTCCAAATCTTTCAATCAACTCCTGCTCGTTTCATCTGATTACTCCGCCGATGGGCATTATCAGATCCTGATTATTTAACTCCAAAACTTGATTAGCCAGATTGTCATCCTCATGACAAACAACAAATAATGATGCTTTGCTATGCCATGATTTGACTTATGCTGTTCATGATATATGCTATGATTGGTTGCTTTGATTCATGCTATGCATGCTATGATTAAATGCCTTATTCATTGCTTGTTATATCTTGGCTAATGAATTTTTGAGCGCAGGATAAGAAGCTCTTGGTCCCGCCGACTGGGCATCATCATCAAAGACCCACGGTGCTTGCACCTCATTTCTCAGTTCCCCCATACTTATTGCTTCACCATCTCCCTATATGCATTTTACTATATGTTACATACGCTACTAGATTATATCAAGGACCTTGTGGCTTTGGTAAATCTGGGATTTTGAGTTCCCCTTCATCAAAAACAATGATGATTCCAGAGGCATCTTAGTCACACGGATAGGCCGTTGAGCCGTCCAAGGCTGGGGACGATGGTTCCTTTTTACGAATTGGTGCGTGGATAAACGGGCTTCGGCTTAGTATCAGCTCGCAGAATCGGTTTCTTGACCCAGTCTGGGCAGTTTAACAATATTATCCTTGATTATTCTATATTTTTCGTTTGATTTAATTTTCCCTTTAAACCCAGCATGCATTCATGTAGGAATTTGAAACAATTGTTGAAAAATCATTCTGATAAGCTGTTTTTGAGGGTCAAATTGATCTTGATCTTCAATGTGAGATATTCCATGCCGAATTGAGTCCTCAGTTCGTTTTGTCGCTATTTTGGGTGATTTTCTCGAAAGCTCCCTGTTTGGATTTTTATCATCTTATTTTTCAAATTTTCCCCTTTGATCCACCTTGGCTGCAGCACGTCCACTGACTGGTAACCGCTCCCCAATGGTGAAACTTACAGGTTTGTGACATGGGGTACTTCCACCGCGCTGGAAGTTGATCATTTATTTTATCTCCTTCGTGCACCGCGTGCGCATCTCCCCTTTTATCCAAACATTGTTGATTTCGTTGAATTTCCTGAGATTTGCTTCATCTCGTGCTTTTGATTTAATTCTCATCAAGTGATGTTGATTGCGTGTCTCATCACACCTTGGCATCTACTTTTCAGTTTGCTATGCTCCCTTACAAAGCAGACGCCAAGGCGGGGCAGCTGTAGACACGCCAAAATTGACATCATTTTGAGTATATTTCATATCGCTCTGCGATACCCCATTTGACCCTCAAATCAGCTTTATTTGAGTGGTTTTCCCACTTTTCATGGATTTCCCCTGATTTCTCCTATTTTTCCCTCATTTCCTCCTTTTTCCTATTTTTCTGGATTTTCTGGGCATTTATCTCTATTTTCTGAATTCACGCCCTCATCAGGGGCATTTTTTTGAAACACGACCTTGTCTAGGGCGTTTTCTCCCATTTTATCTATTTCTCCCCCATTTTATCTATTTTATGAATTTTCTAAATTCACGACCTGGGTAAGGGCGTGTTTTCTTCAAAACATGACTTAACCTAGGGTGTTTCTTAAAGAAAGGACGACCTCACCTGAGGGCGTTAATTCTTCTAGGTTTGACCGACTTCCCCATTTGAGCTCTTGAAATTAACGCCCTTCTCAGGGGCGTGTTTTTAAACGTGGCTTTAACTAAGGCGTGTTTTAAATAACGCCTTACCTAAGGCGTGTTTTAAATAAAGCCTCTTCCTAAGGCGTGTTTCAAAATTTTCAAATAAAAGAAAGATTTATTTCCAAAATTGATCCAGGAAGAGACGCCTTAGCCTAAGGCGTGTTTTTAAGAAACGCCCTCTGGACAGGTCGTCAATTAAACAATTGACGCCCTGAACCAGGTCGTGTTTCACTTTTGTGCTCCGAACGAACGCAGCCCTTTCCCCAGAGACTCCTGCTTCGTTTGGGCTCTTGCCCAGCTTAATCCTCCCCTATTTGGGCTCTTGCCCGTTCTTATCTCTTCCTCCTTTGGACTCTTTCCTTCTCATCCCTTTTCTATCTTATTTATAGAGCTTCCGAGCTCTGTTAATGGGTTGGACTCCTCTTCTTCGGTTCCCGTTTTTCTTCTTCCTCTTCTGTTGATTCTTCTTCTGTTTTCTTCTTCTACTTCTTTTATCTTCTGCTTCCTCTTTTCCTATCTTCTCGTTCTTCTTCTTTTTTTTTTCTTTTCTCCTTCTTCTGTTGTTTTCTTTTTTTTTGTTTCTATCTTCTTCTTCTGTTTGCAGGAACCGAAGGCAGGAACCGAAGCTTCCTTTTGGCTAAAGGAGGAGACCTCTTCCACAGTTAAAGCTCCATCTATAAAGTCTTCTCCCTATTGAGCATCCAAGCCAAGAAGGAGCAATCAGATTTTTCATCTCCTCTATTCTTTTATTCTTCTATTAGTTCATACATATTCATGCATATTACATCATTTTTCATTTAATCTTTATTCTCCATCATATTGAGAGCTCCTTAGTGCAACACTTGCACACCTCCCTATTTGCATATCATTCATCATATCTCCCATACCCTTTTGCATAGGGGTTTAAGGGCCAACACCCACGAGGTGTGTTCTTATACATGATTTTCATGCTCATCTTTATTTAGGAATTGATGCTACACTCACCACATATCTAATGCAATTTCTTTATTGGTGTTGTCTTTGTCTTGCAAGGGTAATCAAAGGAAGAACTCTCTTCATCGGCCGGCCGATTTGAAGAGAAAGGAAGCACTCACATCCCCGCACTTTTGAGGTATTTTTCGCGATCATCTCTCCCATGTTTTCATTATTATATTTTTGAGGCACTCGTGTCTCTGGCGATCACACACTCCCTTTAGCACCTCGTGCTCATGCTTATTATTGTTATCATTTTTTATTGATATTCCTTAAGGTGGATTTTAAAAGAGATCTACAGTGGGGTGCCGCCAAGTATACCGATGTCCTTGGTCAGACAATGGATACACGCTCATCCTTGGTCGGACGACAGGTACATCCCTGTCCTTGATCGGATGACGGATATGTTATCGTCCTTGGTCAGACGATGAGGCCGTGCTCATCCTTGATCGGACGACGGGTACATCCTCATCCGTGATCGGACGACGGATATGTTCTCATCCTTGGTCGGACGACGAGGGCATGCTCATCCTTGATCAGACGACAGATAATGCCCGCTTATGGTGTATTCTTCTCGATCCTCGTCAGGTGAAGTCCCCGACATTCAAAATGGGTGACCTAAGGCTTTGGCAACTTGAGAAGGCTTCAATGTGTTGGTCTCTTTCGACTTCTCTGCTTCGGTAGGCCGCATCATTTGTCTTTGAGGCTTGATCGCCATTGAGTATATTTTGAGCGCCAACAAATGCCCCCCAGCCACGGGTGCTGCGAGCAAGGCACGAGCGAGGCGGGACCCCCGGATGAGCTCCGTTTGGGCAGATTTCCCATCTGGCTTGACATGGTCTTGGAATGGCCCTCGAATACAGCACGGTGGTTAATCCTACGCGGCCATGGGACATGTGTTAAAATGGCGCGCCCTTGCGTTTGCTGGCTTGGTACGGCGCGCCCATTTCGTTTGGAAGGGAGACCTAATACGGCGCGCTATTTAGCGCACCGAATTAGCATGAGTCTGTGATGAGACACAACTAAGGGGTATGCAGCAAAATGGACACGGGTCCTTGGACCTATTCCGCAAGCACAAACACAAAGCAACAAAGTACTAGATTGGACCGAATCGCCGTCGCACACACACGAGCCCGGGTGACTTGATGATGCCAAGTGGAGATGATGGATCAAGGCCCTTGCCTGTAGAGTGCCAGCAGGGCTAGGGTTGCCCTCCCGAAGGTACGAAGTCCACACTTAAGGGGATGGCCGGGTGCCAATTGGGGCACTAGGTCCCTCTCTCTCACAGCCCACGGTGACCGCTCGTAAGTGGAACACACGGGGTCGGGCGCTCTCTCTCTTGCTCAACAGAGCAACTCCACGGATATTAGATGAACAAGTACTAATAATGAAGCAAAGGTCAGAGCTTACCCCGGTTGGTTTGAAGAAACCAACCCCGTTCGGAGACGAGGGCAAGCGGGGAAGTGTGGGTTCCCCGCACACTGCGCCGATGAAGCTTGACCCCTATTAAATAATTACAAGCACTACGCCTCACACAGGAGGGTGGACTTGGGGTGAGGATTTTAGTATTACAAATCAAACACTACCTCCGCACAGGGAGGGGCGTTAAGCCAGCCAGGCGGGGAGGGGAGAGTCACTGAAACCCAAGAGAAGGAATCGATACCGAGTCTGCCTGCTCGCTGTGATAGGTGACATATAGTCAGTGTTGAGGCCGTAGATCTCAGTATGGAATTTTGCTGATGACGAGACCAGCGGGGAACTCTTCGTAACTGGAGCCAGAATGCCTCAGAATTTTGTTGAATTCTTTTGATGCCGAGGCTGGTCTTGGTGGAGGCTCGAACAAAGTGATAGAATCTGGGACTGGCAGCTTCAGATCTCCAACAGCAGGTTGCAGATAGTGCCCCGACAGCTTCCGGACTCCAAATCACGAACCGCCAGAGTTGTTGGAACTGTGGACAAGTCCTCTTCGTAACAAAACTGACGGGGAAGCTGACTGATGCCGAAGAAGACTGGGGGACTCTGAATAGTGGTGACAGGTCGATGCAGACTGTGGGAAGCAGATCCGTGTAGCCGAGGGAGAAAAAGGATAACTTTGGCCCACGGATGCCGATTGAAGTTCTGCTTCTTGATTATGAAAGTAGACAGGATGAGGAAGAGCTTTGTAGAAGAGCTCTTGGCCTGATTCTTCCGCAGTTCATTGTGGTACAGCTTCTATTCTGGTTCAGGTACTCTGCAGGGGCAGCTCTGCGCAGTCGGGGGAGATCGGACCTCCCGGGCAGCACGGAGCTCGGAAGGGGATGAGACCACCGCCGTTGCGAAGCTTCCGGGATGTGGTCGAGGGCGGCACTGCAACAGGAGGTTGTTCTACAGGGCTTCAACTGCACACTGATTTGGAGAGAAAGGGGGTGAAGGGGGGGTTTCTTTGGTGGAAGGGTGGGGAAAATGGTTGCTTTGGTGGTTGAGAATGGTTGGGAGGAGGCAAGGGGAGGTGAGGGTGGAGGGTGGGGGCAAAGCTAGCAGGGGAGAGGGTGGATGCGCAAGAGGCCTAGGAGGAGGTGGGGGCGCAAATGGTTTGGGGGAGTGGGGTGGGTCTTCCTTTGATTTGGGTGGAGGGTTAATTGGTGGTGTTAATGGTGGCCTAGGGAGGTGGAGGGGTTGCCTTGGGGAGGGGAAAGGTTACTTGGGAGAGGGGATTCTCTCTTGGGAAAATGAAGGGTTGTATGGGGAAGGGGAAGGGTTGCTTGGGAAGTGGGGGAAATTGAAGTGGAGTTAAGGGCCTTGGGAAGATGAAGGGGTGGAAGGCTGATGTGGCAGATGAGGTGGCAAGGGTGGGAGGTGAAGGGGCAGGTGCGCCTAAGGGAGAGATAGCGAGGAGGACAATTCAAGTGGCTATAATTTCTTCAATACTTCATTAGTCATCTCAAGTGGAGTTGGGGTCCTATTTATAGGGATCCCAACATTTACAAAAAGTCCCTGAGATAAGTGCTAAAAGCAAATAAGCAAGAGAAATGGGGAAGGGGGAGGGCGCCCCTGGGCCAGGCCCACTTAATTGGGCCCATACAACACACTAGCCCACATGATGACACAACTTAGGTAAATAACAAGATAACCTAGGGACTTGACTCAAAACAAAGGCAAAATACATCAAAATGACTCAAAAACAAAGGCAAAATACATCAAGATGACCCAAATAGTAAGCCCCAATGTCGAAGTGGACCTGCCTAGACGTGGAGCCGCAACCTACCAATCTCCGGGAGGGAGAGAGATGTCGAGCCAGAGGGATCCATGGGTGATGTCCCCATCAGTCTGCCTCTTTCAAATTTTGAAAAATATTTTTAAGGGGGAAATGCTAATCCAGCGCGCCTTTTAGCGCGCCAGATTAGGCCCATCGAGGCCCTCCCCTATAACTTCTTCTTCCTTCTTCTTTCTCCTTCACTTCAACCTCATTTGCATCCTCACTTTCTCTCTCTTCACTTCTCCTCCAGAGTGCGGCGGTGAGAGCAGAGTGGTGAGTGAGGGTTTCGGGGTCTAACCCCTTGTTTTCCAGGCCCCGGGAGGCTCCTTGTAGGCTTGTCCTCGGAGCTACACCCCTAGGTGTCCTATTCGGCCCTGGCGTGACGCCCACGGCCTTTTTCAGGGATCATCACTTAGTGGATGAATTCCCGCTTCGCCCCGGCAATCTCCCGAGCTGGGGAGACTCTGCCGAATTTTTTTGTCAGAAAAGACTTTGTCTTTAACAGCCGCCTCCTGACTTTGTTTCCTTTCTTTGTATTTGTCTTTTATGTAGATATCATGGCATTCAGTTCTTCTTCCTCCTCCCGTGCTATAGTGACGTGGAGGGATGTTTATTCTTTGGACAGGGGCCATGGCAAGCTGGCTATAGTAGTAGAGTCTTCTGATTCAGAGATCGAGATAGTGGATACAGACCACCTGCTGATCATCGGAGGTGATTCCTTCAAGTATGAACGCCCTGACGGCTCCAGGGTGGATCATCCCAAGGACAAGCATCTGATGTCTTTTCTGAAGCGATTCAATCTTCAGGGGAAGTGGGATCTATTCCTCGTCCGGAAGGCAGAGCTAGCACAGCTTGAGGGACGGGACAGCCTCACCGACTGTGTTGTAAGGGGAAGACCCATATATCTGCCAGGTGAACCTAGGAAGTGGGGTGCCGTACTTGGGCTTCAGGAGCTGTCTCCACAAGATGGGCTGCTGACTAGAGCCCCTAAATATGTCCCTGCCAGATGGAACGAGACTGCGGGTCGTGTAGACCGAGAGAAGCCATCTTTTGGTTTGTTCTTGGCTCCACTGAAGTGGGGATATCGAGACGAGCCGTTCTTGTTAGACTGCCTGGCGATCCGGTTCAAGCACCAGATTTTTGTGGGATGGTTCGCCGATCTGAAAGCCACCGACGCCCACGCTTTCAGGCCGGGAGAAGTAGAATTCATAGAATTTGTCTTGCAACAGTATGCACCAATCTTGATCAGAGCAGGTGTATATCACAGTGTGTATGCATCAAGGTACTGCTATCCCATCTCGAAGGGTCTTTACTACGGTATGATCGAGGTGTTCTGCCTGGAGTACAACACCTTCTATACTTCGGAAGGAGAGACATCATTAGACCTTTGGAGTCTCTCGTAGCTAAGCGGCCTCCCGATAGACCCGATAGACGGTGAGCCGTATGAGGAAGTTTATTGGCCAGACTGGCTAAAAGACCAGATAGATGGTGAAGGGTGATACTTGACTGGTTTTGCCTACCGCTATTTGATGAAGGCGTACCGCAGTCTCTGCCGTTCTTCTCATGAAGCAAAGGGGGCATGGAAGCCTGGAGAGAAAAGGCATGTGCGAATGGGCACATGGCTTCAATATTTCTTCAGAGGAGAGCAAAAATATACAGATTTCCCCTCGATAGTGCCGGCTCCTGTTCAGCGGGAAGAAAAGAGTTCGGCGACAGGCTGCTTTCCCCTCAACCTCAGGGGGAGGACAACCAGGAGGACCCAATCCCAGGGGTGTAGACGCAGTCACTCATTGTGCTACGTTTCTGACTTATTGGATCTGCTCCTTCGCTCTCTCGCAAGGTGACGAGAGCGTGATTAGGGCAGAGGCTATTTATCCTGCCTGCCTGATGGCTTGGGAGATGAAGCTCACACTTTGCCCTATTGCACTATGTTTGATATACAAATTACTGGGAGATCTGCACCGCTCGCGCCTTCCCAAGAGTCTTCAGAGGGTTGGCCTGTTGCATTTCTTTAACGCCTGGGTCTGCACTCTCTTCCCAAAGGCCACTCCTCGGTCGCTCCAGTCAGCACAACTGGTCCCCAGGATGATAGAGTTCACCAGTGTCGAGCTGACCCGAGTGGCGGACCAGCTCGTTGCTATACGTGGAAAGCTTACAAAAGTTCCACTGGATTCCCCGGGGGTGCTGCACTTTTGGAGTCTGGCGGCCCACTCTAGCCCTTTGGTGAACAGGATGAGGGAGTGCCATCTGAGCGAGGTAGAGGAATATGTTCATCCCTTCACTTATGCCAAGTGTACGAGACCAATTTTGGAGCCAGAGTTGATAGGTTGGGCGCTGTCCATAAGGCCAAGCGTCCTGGTTTTTCGCAAGAGCGGCCTCTTGTGGTTGGAGCCTTATTATCCTTTCCGGTTTAGTCGAAACTTTGGCTATGACCAGCATATTCCAGCCACTTCCACCCGATTTGCGTTGCCGAACAGGGCCCGGGCTGGCCAAGTGTCAAATGACGAGGCCGGCATTTGGTGGGACAATTTTCACCATCGAGAGGCGGCTTCATTCAGAGTTCGGGTCCATGCGTGCTTTCCCCGTGTGACTCCAGAGTACATCAAATGGTGGGATGCGCGCACAGGCTTTTATAGAAGCTCAAGGAGAGAGTGTTGGGCTGTTGTATAGTGTAAATTTCTAGATTCCCAGCCAGTGCCTACTCTGGATATTGATCCAGTTTACCTGAAGAGGTTGAAATCTCGGACGAACACTGCAGTGACAAACTATCTGGAAGCGCAGAAAGCTGCCAAGCAATGTTCGCCCAAGGTGGAACCAAAACTGTCAGAGATCAGCAAGGATGGCTTCTTGAAGATGCTTCAGGGCCTGTGCCGCGTGAGTAGCGAGCGACTGGTCCTCCAGCAAATTCCGTTGCCAGTGGAGGAGCAGACACCTTCTACCGCTTCGTGGCGTCCTGAAAACGATCGGCTCTACCCCAACAGGACCTTCATCAGGGGAGAAGACAGACGGCCGGAGCTTTATATGGGCACTCCCTGGTTGTTTGTGCTGCTACGCTCCCACGGAATTTCAGTGGGTGGCCCTAGTGAAAGTACATTGGGCCAACCCGTTCTTATATCTTTCAAGTATGCCGATAGATGGGGGCTAGACCACCTCGGCTTGTATTACCATCTATCTTTACGCGGCTATGAGGACCTTGCGTTGCTGGCCGAAAAGTGTGAAGTGATAGGGGACATATGCTGGCTGGTTCGCGAAGCCGCCTCTTGGGAAAAAGATCCTTCACTGTTCTACTGACCACTTTCTTCCTTCTATACGGGACCAACAGGTATATATTTTTTTCTTCAACTTCGGGCTTTCCTTTCTGCTGCTGTATATGTCATCTCTCCTTCTTTCGCCTTTGCTTGTGTGCAGTTCGGCTTTTTTTGGAAGAGACTAAGCATTTCAGGGAGCTGCTGATAAAGGCTCAGAAATGAGCATATTTTGAAGTCCCGGAAGCAGCCCCAACCGCGACACCACTTCCTCCAGGTGATTCCCAGAAACGGCCGAGGTCCCAAGTCCGGGAGGCCGTCACTTGAGCGAAGCGAGCCCGTCGGAAGAAGACTGTGAACCCAGCACCTACGGTCGTCCTTCCGAGAGTGCTCTCATTTGAAGAGTTCGAGACCTCTCATCCCTCAGCTCATGTGACCCGATGTATGCTTTTATCTTGTGCTCAGTCGTCACCTTGGTAACCAAGATCAATTCTTATTCTTGCAAACGCAGCTGCTTCATCTGCAATGGCCGCAGAAGCGGCTGCCACCTCTGCAGGAGCCGGAGATAGAGAGGATGTGGTGCAGACAGATCTACCCTCTCCCACACCCAGCCATGAAATAGAGGGTAATTGATGGCCCATCTAGTCGCAAACTTCTATAATTTATTGTCCCCCTGTGCTCACATGGGTGCTTTCTTTTCTTCAGCTTCCGTCGAGATTCGACCGTGTTCTCCCCCTGTCGTGGAATCAACTGAGGGAATCTCTGCGGAGCCAGGGGTAATTCCAGAAAGTCCATCCATCCCCGAAGCTCGCTCGCCTGTTATCCCTGTCACAGAGTCAGCCGAGCAGGCTCCTATCGAGCCAGAAGCCCCGGTGGGAGGCCTTCCGGGTGAAGAGCCGCCAATTTTGAGGGAGAAAGAGCAGTTGTTGGTTCAAAGTTCATCCTCATCAGAGCAGGTGGATTATGGCAGTGGCTCGGGCGATGAGGATTTCCTTTTGACGGGAACCGAGGCTGAGGACGCTGCGGTGTCTTCCGCCTATGAGAGTGACTTTACGACCTTCAGTCCTCCACGGCTGACGCTGAGTAGCTTTGGACCACCAGGTCCTTCAGTGGGAGAAGGGTTAGAAAGGATGGAGATAGCGGCACCTGCTGCTGCAGATTTGAGCTTAGTGCCGACTGAGGTAAGAGCTACACTTCTTAGTCTTGTGCTTATTCTCGTCTGGCCATTATGCTGGTCTGTCAAGATTCTTATGCTCTCTTTCTCTTGCAGGCTTCTGCTAGTCAGGCCGACGTTGCCTTGCCGGCAATAACCGTGAAGATACCCCTGCCGCCTCTCAGTGCAGACCCACCCTTGTTCCCGCCGGTCCTGACGCCCATGGCCTTGAGGTATCCGAAGGATTACATGATAGTAGCAGGATCGGAAGCACTGGAGATGGTCGCCGGGTCTGAGCCGTCAGCTGTGGCTTTGGAGCAGCAGCAGCTTGTCATTACCAAAGCGCCACTTCAGTGTGAAGAGGGCCTCCCTAGGGCAGAGGAAGGAGAAATTATGGAAGAGGTGATCGAGAGCTCACCGACCCCAATCCCTGCCATTGAATCATCACTAGTGGTAGCTGGAGAGGCCGGAAGTGGCCGCCAACCGCTCCCCGCTATCCAAGGTCCAGACGTGGCGCTGTCGCCCGAGGTTGGGAGAGAAGTAGCTATCATTGACAGTCCCGCCATTGCACTATCTGCGGGAGCTAGTCTTGGTGTGGGCGCCCTGCAAGATATGCCATCCTCATCTTTCGTGCCGAGTGACGATATTTGGGCTACAGTTGACAGCCGGGTAGAATTTCAACTCCCAGATACGCCATCACTTGGTTTGCAATCCTTAAGTGATCTAGTATGGCAATATCTGGAGACATTGCGGGGGACCGTGATAGCTTGCCCCGAGCTGACTTATGCACAGTTGAGGGGTCTTGCAGAGCACCTCTCCCATTCTTTGATGGCTTTTGGCTGCCCCATGGAGGACTGGGTGCAGCGGGTAGTTCTGCTCCTAAAGCATGTGAATAGGAGGGAGTTCATAGGCCGCAGCTTGATAGATCAAATGACAGCCGCCAAACTTGAAAAGACAGAGTGTCAGGCTGCCCTTCAATCAATGAGAAGAACTGCTCAGTAGAGGTGGGATGTTGCCGATGATTCTGGCCAATGCTGGACTTCTCTGAAGACTCGGATAGTTGAGCTCCGTGCCGAACTCGCCCGGGCTGAAGCAGAATTAGCATCGTCCGATCAACTATGGGTTCAGCACACGGAGGCGGCTGAACTGGCAGAAGGGCAAGCCGCATCGCTTGAGGAGAAACTGGTGCAATTGTAGGACGAGGAAGACCATCTACAGGAGTTGGTCCGCAATCCGTCCTTAGGGCTGCTGGAGTTTGAGGACATCTTCCGCCGCTCGCTGCAATAGCTCCCTCATTTTCTCTTCTCTCCCCTTTTTTGTGAACTTCCACGTATTCCGGGGGGGTGTATGCCCCGGGTAACATGTATTTCCCTTTTGTGTTTGAATGGAAACTTTCGTTCCCTTACTTTGCATATCTGCTTGCTGAATGGATTCATTTAGTCTGGAGTATGTCAGTCGCTAGGGTAGGAGAGCGCTCGCACCTTCAGGGAAGGGGTGAGGGGTTCGCTCCACTACGACGCAACTTCTCCTCGGGACCACTGATCCGTCAGGGCCGAGTACCGGGGAATAAGGGGAGAGGTTTACGGGCCACCAAGGGCCGAAGGGTAGAAATAGGGATTTATTTGTGGACTTTGCCGAAGGTGACAAAGGTTCATGGTAAAGGGAGGTTTGCCCATAAACACGAATGTAAGGTCTGGGCTGAGGGAAACACCGACTGATCTTGTCGATGATGACAATGGTCAACAACAACTCAGTCATCGGCATTGGTTAAATTACGGAACAAAGGATTGATTTATTCATTAATGAGGACGGAAGGTCCAAGTTAAGGCAAAAGTCGACCGGTCTTGCCGATGATGACAAGGGTCGAAAGATATTTGTTTGTCGGTGGGACTTTTGAAGGAAGACTCCGTTCTGGCAATGTAAAGTGTCCTCTGGGTGGAGGATGCGTCATCATTATTCGTCATTCATCAAATTATTGACTTAAGCGCCCTTTCGGGTTTTCGCTGAAGCCAGCCCCCTCTTACTTTTGCCCGCGTGCCCTCTTGGATTTTTACGTGGCGGGATACCCGATTTTAACTATGGTGCCCTTTCGGGTATTCACCACAGCTGGGTTAGAGCCATTTTTACCCTTGTCCTAGTATAGGATCAAGGCTGGAGAGGCACCTCTATTTTAAGCCTCATTTTTATTCATCATTTGTTTATTCTCATTTTTTGAACTCAATTCTCGGGGCAAAGCCGGGCTTGAGGAGATGCTGACCGACCTTGCCGATGATGACAAGGGTCACGAGGAAGTTGACCGATCTAGCCAATGATGACAAGGGTCAAAAGGGAGTCGACCGATCTTGCCGAATGGTGACAAGGGTCGTAAGGAAGTCGACCGATCTTGCCGATGATGACAAGGGTCGCAAGGAAGTCGACCGATCTTGCCGATGATGACAAGGGTCAGGAGGTGGTTGATCGATCTCGCCGATGATGATGAGGGTCACAAGGAGGTCGATCGATCTTACCGATGATGGCAAGGGTCGAGAGGAGGTTGACCGATCTTGCCAATGATGACAAGGGTCACAAGGAGGTCGACCGATCTTGCCGATGATGGCAAGGGTCGAGAGGAGGTTGATCGATCTCGCCGATGGTGACGAGGGTCACAAGGAGGTTGACCGATCTTGCCGATGATGACAAGGGTCGAGAGGAGGTTGACTGATCTTGCCGATGGTGATGAGGGTCACAAGGAGGTCGACTGATCTTGTCGATGATGGCAAGGGTCGAGAGGAGGTTGACCGATCTTGCCGATGATGACAAGGATCACAAGGAGGCCGACCGATCTTGTCGATGATGGCAAGGGTCGAGAGGAGGTTGACCAATGTCGCCGATGGTGACGAGGGTCACAAGGAGGTCGACCGATCTTGCCGATGATGACAAGGGTCGAGAGGAGGTTGACCGATCTCGCCAATGGTGATGAGGGTCACAAGGAGGTCGACTGATCTTGCCGATGATGGCAAGGGTCGAGAGGAGGTTGACCGATCTTGCCGATGATGGCAAGGGTCGAGAGGAGACTGACCGATCTCTTCGATGGTGACGAGGGTCACAAGGAGGTCGACCGATCTTGCCGATGATGGCAAGGGTCGGGAGGAGGTTGACCGATCTTACCAATGATGACAAGAGTCACAAGGAGGTTGACCGATCTTGCCGATGATGGCAAGGGTCTATAGGAGGTTGACCGATCTCGCCGATGGTGACGAGGGTCACAAGGAAGTCGACCGATCTTGCCGATGATGGCAAGGGTCGAGAGGAAGCTTGAGAAGGATCTCCGATGGGGATCATGGTGGTCGCCCCTTTTGGAGTTTCACTAAGATGAGGGTGAGGCGGAACTTAAATTACCACATTACTGAATTAAGCGCCCTTTCGGATTTTCGCCGAAGCCAGCCCCCTCTTGCTTTTGCCCACGCGCCCTTTCGGGTTTTCACGTGGCGGGGTACCCGATTTTGCCTGCGGTGCCCTTTCGGATTTTCGCCACAGCCTGGTTATAGCCATTTTTGCCCTTGTCCTAATGCAGGAACAAGGCCGGCGAGGCATCTCTATTTTAAGCCTCATTTTTTTTCTTCTCTTTTGTTTTTTTTTTTTTGTAGAGTGAGACAACGAAGATGGCTCAATCGTGCGGTGTTTGACCCTAAGTAGCAGCATATGGTAGTTGGCTAGGGCACGCAGCCTTGGGCCGAGGGAAGAGGGTTTATTCGTTAGCAAGAAGGTAATACTAACGCAAGGGATAGATTTGTGCTGATTTGGGCACAAGGCCCATAATGTCGATATTGTAGAAGAGTCGGCTAGGACACGAAGTCTTGCGCCGAGAAAAATGGTTTATTCATCAGCAAGGAGACAATGCTAATGCAAGGGGTAGATTGGTGCCGATTTGGGCGTAAGGCCCGCATTGGCAATGTTGTAGAAGAGTCGGCTAGGGCACGTAGCCTTGCGCCGAGGGAAGAGGGTTTATTCGTTAGCAAGAAGGTAATACTAACGCAAGTGATAGATTTGTGTTGATTCGGGCGTAAGGCCCATAATGTCGATATTGTAGAAGAGTCGGCTAGGACACGAAGTCTTGCGCCGAGAAAAAGGATTTATTCATCAGCAAGGAGACAATGCTAATGCAAGAGGTAGATTTATGACGATTCGGGCGTAAGGCTTGCAATGATAATGTTGTAGAAGAGTCGGCTAGGACACAAAGTCTTTCGCTGAGAAAAATGGTTTATTCATCAGCAAGGAGACAATGCTAATGCAAAGGGTAGATTTGTGCTGATTCGAGCGTAAGGCCCGCAATGGCAATGTTGTTTTATATATCGTTATTTATGAATTTTTTGAGAGCTCGACCAAGGCGGAATGTCACTAGACCAAGGTAGGTAGAACTTACTAGGGCGGAGTGTCACTAGACTAAGGTAGGTAGGACTTGGCCAGGGCGGAATGCCACTGGGCCAAGGTAGGTGGAACTTAGCTAGGGCGGAGTGCCACTAGACTAAGGTAGGTAGGGCTTAGCTAGGGCGGAGTGCCACTAGACTAAGGTAGGTAGAACTTAGCTAGGGCGGAGTGCCACTAGACTAAGGCAGGTAGAGCTCGGCCAGGGCGGAATGCCACTAGACCCAGGGTAGGAAGAGCTTAGCTAGGGCGGAGTGCCACTAGGCTAAGGTAGGTAGGACTTGGCTGTTGAGCTATAGTTGTAATGATTGTTGAGTCATGGTTTTGATGATAACTAAACTTAATGTGTGGTTGAGTGATGATAATTAAACTTATGGTTGATTGCACATGTTCTTGTTAACTATGTTTGGTTGAGATGGCAAATGGCAACGGTTACATGGTCTTGATCCTTGGTTTGCATATGTTGTTTTTACAAGAGGCAAGAGGTTTCATAACCTCTTTAATGTGAACAAGCATGGTATTAACCCTGACTATCTTGCATACAGGATCAAACTCATGGCAATCACCTGGTGAACCAAATGTGTGGATAAATACCTTGCTTCTCTACAATACAACACAGGTGATATATGTCATTTATTTTCAAGAACCATTGGTGAGACTCTTACCTTGTCTTAGCATCGATCTCACCATGTATATCTAATATACCTCTCCTTAATACACCTCATTCATGCACATTAAACATGAAACCCTTCTGGCCATCGTGCACCCTCGCCCGCGGATCGACCTACACTGTCAGGTCACGGGGGTCAAGGGGGCAACGCAACAAAATTTAGAAATACTCAAATGGTTTAGACGTTTCAAATGCATAAACCAAGTGAATCCAATCCCAAAATGCATCGATTTGATATGGACATGAAGCCCTTGAATTATGGACATGTTTTTTTGAGCTAACACTTTGATTTTACAGGTTTGGAGATTTTCGGTCGACCTCTGGACCATTGGCGGTCGACTTGAAATCACAGAATTGAAAGAAGGCATCCTGTAAAACTGGCGGTCGACTGCCAGACCCCTAGCGGTCGACCGATTTTTCCAGCAGCCAAATGGCTACAGGAATTCTCAGAGCGGTCGACCGCTGGCCTCTGTAGGTCGACCGCCAGCCCCGATCTGCCCATCTTTGTTGACTTTTTGTCACTTCGAGGAAAGCCCTTCCTCTTGATATTGTTTAATCTCAAAGCCACCAAACCCTCCAGAATTTGTGGATCTGGTCTAGGGCTTGTCCATAGACCTTCCAAGGGTTATAAAACATCCTACTAGAGTCATAACCCTAACCATCCAAGATATCCAAGGGGAGGCTGTCCAAGGAGGAAGAAGAGGGTACTGTAGCTCCGTGAACAGTACCTTGTGCAGCAAGTTCTTCATCTATCTCCAACCCATTCAAGGTACTTCTGAAGCCAACAAGCATCTTTGAAGTGAAGAAGCAAGCAACCAACAAAGAGAGATCAAGGGGGAGGCTATCAAGAAGCAAGCAAGGTTTTCAAGAAGAGATCAAAGGATGATTGTCCAAGTGAAGAAGAAGGGTACTGTAGCCGTGAATAGTACTCCGTGCAGCAAGTGTTCTTCATCCATTCTCAACCCTGCAGCATGCATTCAAAGGGAACCCAATTGAGGAGTTTTTTAAACTAAGCCTCATCGTCTTTATGTTTTGGATGTTGTAATTGTGTTCATCATAAACCGCAAGAACTTGTGTGTGTGTGGATCGTTGTTGGATCCGTGGTCATGTGTGTGTGTGTCATATTTGATTCGTGTGTGTGCGTGGACCTTCCTAGATCTGCGTTTGTATGTGTGTGGGTCTTTTAGATCCGTTCTGTCTCGTGCGTGTGGATTGCTGCACTTGTGACAGTGGGTGTTTGTGTTGGTGATCCGCTTGTTGGATCATGTTGGAGACCTCGTCTCCGTGTGTGTGTGTGTGTGTGTGTGTGTTGGGGCGCATCACCGTGTGTGTGGGCAGGTGTCGTCCTGGGTGTGTGGTTGGAGCGTCATCTTCATTTGGGGATTTATCCCCGAGTGAAGCCTCACTGAGTTTGGTGAGGGGTGGACGTAGGATTGCCGTCGTTGCATCCGAACCACCTTAAAAATTGATGTGCTCTATGGTTTGATTTGTGTGGTTTGGTCCTTTTCTTCTACCTTCATTCTAAGTGAGTGTATGTGTTAATTGTTGTTACGGATTTATCTACGTATATCTTGCATATTCTATATCTCATCATACAAAGTTTGATAAATCCAATTTGTGTTCAAATAGTTTTGAATCTCTTAACTAGGATTCGATCACATATTTCAAAAAAGGCCAAAAGTTTTCGTAAAATTTGTAAACACCCAATTCACCCCCCTCTTGGGTGTCATTGATCGCGGGACTTCATTGGCCAGGGTGGAGTGCCACTGGGCCAAGGTAGGTGGAACTTAGCTAGGGCGGAGTGCCACTAGACTAAGGTAGGTAGAGCTTAGCTAGGGCGGAGTGCCACTAGACTAAGATAGGTAGAACTTAGATAGGGTGGAGTCCCACTAGAATAAGGCAAGTAGAGCTCGGCCAGGGCGGAATGCCACTAGACCAAGGTAGGAAGAGCTTAGCTAGGGCGGAGTGCCACTAGGCTAAGGTAGGTAGGACTTGGCCAGGGTGGAGTGCCACTGGGCCAAGGTAGGTGGAAGTCACATGGATTAGTAGAGTTGAACAAGTCACAAAATCTCTTCTTCATTTTCTTAACATCATGTTTTGATTTCTTGTACTTCTGAAACAAATCCACATAAGCTAAATGCCATTGTTCAGGGGTAAAGTTTTCAGAATCGGAGTTTACCTCAGAGTTGTCCTCATCCGCCATAAAGCAAAGATTTTAGAATTTCTCGCCCAATCCTTTCTTGTCACCTTCGGATCTTGAGCTATCCGAGTCCTCATCACTCCATGTTGCCTTCATTGCTTTGCCTTTCTTTTGCTTGTCCTTGTTCAGCTTCTTTTGGAGCTCGGGGCATTGACCTCTCATATGCCCAGCCTTCTTACATTCATAACAAATGATTTCTTCCTTCTTGCTCGATTCTCCTTTCTTGTTGAAGTTTCTCCTCATGAATTTTCTGGGAAGATTTCCATCTCTTCTAGCTCTTCTGAAATATTTTCGGACATTCCTTGTTACAAGAGCCATCAATTCTTCCTCATCGCTGTCCATAGATGAGCCTCCATCACTGTCTTGCGATGATTCTGGGTATGCCTTCAATGCAATGGATTTCTTCTTCTTGTTCTCCTCCTCAGCTGGCTTCATGATGTTGATTTCATATGTCATCAATGATCCGATGAGTTGATCCACCGTGAGTGTGGTGAGATCCTTCGAATCTTCGATGACGGTCGCCTTTGTGTGCCATGGAGGTGTGAGGGACCGCAACACCTTTCTCACCAAGTCTTGATTAGAATACTCCTTTCTCAAAGCCTTCAAATTATTTGTTATCTCATTCAGCCTTGCATACATTTCTGAGATGTTTTCCTCGGGCTTCATAGCAAACAGCTCATATTCTCGCACCAATATATTTGCTTTTGTTTCCCGAACTTCTGAAGTGCCTTCATAGATGACCGTAAGCTTGTTCCACATTTCCTGCGCAGATGAACACATAGAGATTCGTAAGTACTCATTAGGATGTATTGTGCACTGAATAATATTCATAGCTCTATAATTAGCACATGATTTCTTAATATGCTCTTCCTGCCATCCATCCTCATTGGGAGGTAACACATAGGGACCTTTGTTAATGACATTCCAACTATCATAGTCTTGTGCTCGCATGAACACAATCATCCGATTTTTTCAATAGGGATAATTAGTCCCATCAAACAAAGGAGGTCTATGAACTGAATGTCCCTCGGGGAGCATTCCCTTGTTGGCCATACTAGGGGATCTTTTCTCTACAACCGCGAGGTTGTCCTAAAATCAGAGACCTCGCTCTGATACCAGATTGTTGTCCCAAAGGTTCTCGTATGGACAAGAAGGGGGGTTGAATTGTCCCCGCCAAAGACGATGGTAATTTTAAAGTTAACGCAGCAAATTAAATAACTACTAACACAAATGATGAACGAATGAAATACAAGCTATGAAGAAATTAATTCTCTCAAGCTTACCATTCTCACACGTTCAATAAAAATAATGTAAACAAGCAAACCACAACTAACCACAATGCGAGACAGATTTTTAGGTGGTTCGGGACCACGACGGGCTCCCTACATCCACCCCTCACCAAAACAGTGAGGATCCACTCGCTTCAAATGAAGCGCACGAAGCTTCCGCTCCAAGAGACACGGAGACGACGTCTCCTACACGATCCACAATGGATCTAACCACAAACACAAGCTGCAACACCGTAGCACAACGATCCACCATCGTTCGCAAACGGTTCAACACACACACAAGGTCGGAGTTCAGAAAAATGAAGGATATGTTCAATACATGCTTGTGAACCAAAGGAAAATGACTCAAATGAATGAAAATAAGATGAAGAAGTGAATCCCCAAGAGTAGAAAGGGCTTGTAGAATGTCTTCTCTAAGCCTCAAGTCGGAGAGTGGTCGGACGACGGCGATTCGAGCATCCTCTTGTTCCTCTCGTCGATCCACTCCTTTCTCTCTTCTTCCATGATCTCTAAAGATGATTCGTTGGAGATGAAATCAAGCTTGCAAGAGCCTCTCCTTCCTTTCCCCTTTCTTTACCTACAAGACAAGAGAAAATAAGCACATTAGGGTTCACAATACACAAATTCGGATCTCACATTAGCGTATATAGGAGACTAACCCAAAGACCCAAATACCCCTCCCAAAGTGTGTTAGAAACATCCATTTAAGTTTAGAAACCATTGGGGGGTATTTTGGTAATGTTTGAAAGGGTTTTCATTGGGTTTAGAATGCTCCCGGAAATCCCGTTCTGAAAGGGTCGACCCTCGGGCTGACAAAGGTCGGCCGGAGTCAAAAAAAGGTTGCAACCCTTGGGGTCGACCCTTGATAGTGGGTCGACCCCAGGGGTCGACCCATGCAGTTGGCTGGGCTGTCTGCTATGCAGACACCACACAGCCCAGGGGGGGTCGACCCCAGCGGTCGACCCCTCCTGCTGAGGGTCAAGAAAAGGCAGTTTTAGTCCCGTTTATGCATTAGAAAAATTTCCAAAAATCAAGATTAATTAACTATGCATTAATCAAAATATTATGACCATGTAAATCACATTTCAATAAGTTTTATGTGAATCAATTGAGCACATGTGAAAATCTCAAAAACCTCATTTTAAGGATGCATGAAACACATTCAAAGTAATAACATCTCATGGGAGATGTTCATGAAAACAACCCAGATTTTTAGTCAAAGCTTAAATCACTTGAGCATGCAAGATATTAACAAATGTAGACATCAAACACTTCATTTTCACCATGTGAGCAAATATTGCATTGATGATCATTCATGAGGCTCAAGTCATGGTATCTTCATAAAAACTAGATGCATGCAAATCATTCACACATGAAATCATATGAAGTCAAGTTAAAACCCAAGTTTCTCAAAACTAAGCACACTCACTTTAGGAATATGATGCTTCAAGAGAGTGATATGCTTTTATCAAATGTCATTAAGAACACATTGTTGGGTTCGGTGCAAGTATTCAGAGGGGGGGGTGAATGAATATGGCCTATAAAAACTTTCACCCAATATAAAATATTAGGCTCACTAACTATTTAGAATGCTAACTAGACATATTTATCAAATCTGGAAGACTAATTAGCAGATGCATAATTAAACAAACAGACAGTGAGCACTCTAACAAGACAAGTTAGACGAACTATAGCTCAATTTGAATTTCGATTACTTAAAAGATTAAGACACTCTAAGAGAGCTAATCAACTTTTCTGCTCAACCAGAAAGCCAACACTTAGTGTGCCCCTAATCAATCATCTAACGGAAGCAAACCACAAATATATCAAACCACTGCACAATAGGTTTTTAGGTGGTTCGGTCCAGCAGACCTACATCCACCCCACACTCAAACCGAGTGTGGCTTCCGCTGACTCACAGCTTGAACAGCTAGGCATCACAACTTGCCTACATCAGCAGGGCCTCACAGCTTGCCATCCGCTGAGCATCACAGCTTGCTTCCGCTAGGCAATACAGCTTAGCCATCGCTGACTCACAACTTGAACCCGCTAGGGATTACAGCTTAACCCGTCCGAGACCAAGTCTCGCCAGCTGAGGATTACAGCTTTACCTATCCAGTGGAGACCTCCACTGCATCCGCTGACAAACAGCTTGAAAGAAGGTATAAAAAGAAAACAAGAAAAGATGGAAACACAGCAACTAAAAGCTGAACAATGAAGCACAAAATATAGCTCTAACAATGAGAACCTCAGATCTGGTTTTGAACCAAAGATATGAGGAACGAACTCCTTCTCTCTCTCTCTCTCTCTTCTTCTTCTCTTCACACTCTGCTCGAGCTCTCTATCACTTTCTTCCTCTTCTTTCTCTTCTTCTTCTGCTCTTCTTTCACTCTCTGCTCTTCTCTTCTTTTCTTCTCTCTGTCTGGATCGTGGCTCTCTGTATGGACTTCACCTCTCGCCAACTTGATCAATCTTCTTCTGTGGAAGAAGGCTAGTATATATATAGCAGCAGCAGCAGGCACACTGGGCGCGTGTGGCTTCCACATTTCCTGCCCTAAAAATTCGGACCACGTGGCAACATCCTGGTATCTCGTCCATCCTTGGATCACGAGCCAGGCACCTCGGATCACGTGCCCTTCATTAGCCTCTTCAGTCCCTGTCAGACAGAGCATCAGATAAGTCATCAGTTTAAGCTGAAGCAGTGTATAGACTTTCCAATGTCTAGACTTGCAGATGTGAACGACATGATGTATAGACTTTATGATGTCCAAGAGCAATGTATAGACTTAGAGTGAGACTCAAATGAATACAAGCGATGTATAGACTTTGCCAGGGCATGCACAATGCAATGCGTTGACGCTTCACTACATGCCAATGCACTATGTTGACGCAATACAATGTGACTTTGCCAGGGCATGCACAATGCAATGCGTTGACGCTTCACTACATGCCAATGCACTGCGTTGACGTAATACAATGTGACTTTGAAGGCAGTGAACAACAAGGCATGCTGTACAGACTTTGTGATGCTTGTATGCAATGTGAAGACTTCGTTGAATGAGAATGCAATGCAGAGACTTCATGTTATGAAGCAAATGATACACTTAGCTGAAGACTGCCAGTCGACGTATAGACTTGGCATCAAAGCCAGTGTATAGACTTTATGCGTGAAGCAGCATAAGGAATAAGTGTGTACATTGAGAACCAATGTATAGACGTTATGAATCAGATCTGAAGCAGTGTATGGAGTTGCTATAGTGTAAAGCAATGTTCAGACTTCAGATGAGAAGGGACTCGCTGTACATACTTGTTGAGGCTCAAGCAGTGTACAAACTTTGAAGCACAAAGGTAATGTACAGACTTGTTGATGCGAAGCCACTGTACAGACTTTGAAGAGTTGAACCCAATGTATAGACTTCACGCTGTACAGACTTCAGGCTTTGAACGTGTGAGCTGTAAGCAATGTACAGACTCAGCGATGTATAGACTTGGCCAGCAAAACGTAGGGAAAGGTATGAGTGTATAGACTTGGCCAAGCGTAGGAAAAGCCCCCCAATGTACAGACTTGATCATCCAGCAATGTATAGGCTTTCAATGTGAAGACCAATGTATAGACTTTGGATTTCACTGTGGATGTACAGACTTTAGGGACATGAAGCGAGTCAATGTACAGACTTGATGAAGCGAAGCCAATGTACAGACTTAGAGTGTAGCTGAAGCCTTGATCGTAGGAATAGGCTGGAGTGTATACACTTGACCAATTCAAAGGCGAATTGAGTGTACAGACTCTGAGTCCAAACCCAACGGCTGTACAGACTTAGAATGTGAAGACTGATGTACAGACTTCATTAATCAAAGCATGAATGAGACGCTGGACTCTGTACAGACTTTGCCCAATGCCTGAGACGCTAATAAAGACGGATGATGTTCAGACTTGCTGAAAGACCGATGTACAGACTTTGCCCAAATGCATGAGACGCTTACTAAGACGCTGGACTCTGTACAGACTTGAGCGATGTATGGGCTTAGCTTCGTGCAAGCTACAGTCCAATGTATGGACTTTGAAGTTCAACTGGTGAGTGTACAGACTTCACCAATGAGACGCTCACTGTACAGACTTTGCGTTAGACTCTAAGTGAGACAGACAGTGTATAGACTTAGCCAATGCACTGTGGATGTATGGACTTTGACGCCTGCATGCTATGCAATGTACACACTTGGTGACTTCGCATGTTGTGCAATGTGCAACCAGTGTATGGACTTGTCGTGCCTACACAGGGCGTTGTACACACTTGCTGCCTGATGCTCATGTGCAGACTTTGATGCCCAACAGCGATGTTCCTGATGCTAATGTGCAGACTTTGAGAGCGTACGCTAAATGAGACGGTGGCTGAGACAATGGACTTATAGAGTTGACGCTGCAGACTTGAGAATGCTCTCACAGCGTTGACACTGCAGACTTGAGAATGCTCTCACAGCGTTGACGCTGCACGAGACACAAGACAGACAGACAGTGTAAGACTTGTACTCTGGGGGTGTCGACCCATCTGAGAAGGGGGTCGACCCACTGCTGTTCAGACTATGTGGAGACATGCAGAGACATGATATCTGACAGAATGCAATTCAGATATATAAAGAACAAATGCCATCAATGCTAAACATCAACATTCATGTTGCTATCATATGCAGAATGCTCAAGGATAAGAATGCACAGAAATGCACTTTATTTATTGCAATCATCAAAACACAATAGCATTGCTATCATCAAAATACAATATCAAATGCACTCACTGTCTTGCTATCATCAAAACCAAATAGCATTGCTATCATCAAAGCAACATAGCACATGCTTGTGCCTAAGGGGCACAACATTCTCCCCCTTTTTGATGATGGCAATAAACAGTGACAGTGAGTCACACACAAAATTTTCTCCCCTTTGACATAATCGAAAAGGGAAGAACAAAAAAAAAACATGTGTGCAACATGGCAGTATGCATGCAAGTGACTTCTTGAGCAATAAACTCCCCCTGAAGGTATGACTCCCCTTGAATTATTTCTCCCCCTAAATAAATGCTCCCCCTTTGAGAAGGAATATGAACAGATAAACAAAGGTAGAGAAGGTAGGAGGGTCACTTGACAACAGTTGAATCATAGGTTCAGGAAGGAAGCCTGATTATAAATAACTGTTAAAGTATAAGAATCAGCAACATACAATTTTGACAAAATTCAGGTTTAACAGTGATAAATCTAGAGTAAAACATCTGACCCCTGAAAAAGAGTTTATAGATTCCATTTATAGCAATGAATCTAAAGCACATGGTATTAATAGATAAGTCAAAAATAATACCCTTTTGTGATTAAACATGGAAGATCAAGAATGGCAGTTTGAATATGTATTGAAAATAATTTTCACTCATTGACTTTTGATTTTTCGAAGGGTTACAGCAGTTTGATTTTCACTTTTGAATTTTTCAGAACCTGAACTAAGTAAATAGATCAGTGGCATTTATGCTGTTGACATTAGGTGTACACCTTGATCATAGGTAGGTACCCCCAGTTACTAGGCATAAACTACTAGACCTATTTCAGATCAGAACCCACAAAGGATAGTCTTCACTTTTGACATTAAGGGTACAACTTGATTAGAGGCCAGTACCCTCAGTTACTTGGTGAGGACCCCCCTATAGATTTGAGCCTATGAATAGAGATATTCTGAATCACCTCATGACATGTGAATTCTCCTGCTTCTTTGGAGGAGTTCACAGTTTCTCAGTGCAATCAGCCATTGCTCTGTCGCTGTGTTCAGTTCTTAACATTATGATCTTATTTACTGCTGCCCTTAATTCTTTTAGAGTGATTGTTTAAAAAATCAATACACACTCTTATTAGCCTGTTCTAGACATATCCAGTTCAACACATTTAGGCATTACAAAAACTTTTTCTATTTTAGCCATGAGACAAAGATTAAGAGCTATAAAAGTTTTCTTTTATCTCAAATTCTGAAGTGCAGACACTTAACTCTCCAATTTATAAAGGTTAAACCTTTAATTCCTTTCAATTTGTAAGTGTGATTCTTATAAGTGGACAATTGTAATAATCACCATTCAATGTACTAAACCAGATGCAAAGCTGTTGTTTAGTGAAAATGATGGGGAAAAGATAGCAATTGGCAATATGGTTCAATGAGCAACTGATGTCAAAGAATATGAATCATTTGAATGAGAACACTGAGAAGTGAATAGGATTCAATGAATTGAATAGAACTCTCAGCTCCCCCTGACATCATGATGCAAGAGATATGCTATGCAACATACTGTCCTACATGCAGACTATGCACCAAGGATACATGCGACAAGTATGCAATCAATTCAGGTTTATGCATCCAAGTTATAAGCATTTTCATCCTTTTTCAGATTTTTTTTCAACATATGATGCAGTGCACTGTTCTACATGAAGACAGGACCCATGGTACTCGGCGGAGAACCTGGTCTCAAAGACCATCTCACACATGGTAGAAACCTCCGGGCAGATTTCCCTGCCTTTTAGTAACTTACCATTTATATACCAAAGTGGTCATGCAAAGAAATACAGTGCAAAGCTGTCCTATATGCATTGAACAATTTCATTGACAATCATGCAAATGATGTATGCATACATTAGACACATGCATTGACTGTATGTACTAACTGAACCATTCACAATCAGCAAGTTATGCATTTAATAACAAGCATGCAATGCATTGACACAAAACACATGCATTGACTCTATACATTAAAGAACCGTTTAGCCTAGTGTAAAATGCAGTGCATCTAGCATCTCATTCATTTAGTGTAAACAACAGCATGAGAAGAGCATCAAATATATTCAGAATTGAATTCAGTGAAGATATCATCAAAATTCAGACAAGCAGATCAACATGAAATTCACATTTTTTTTTCATACTCACAAATTCAGATGATGAATTTTAAAACAAAGTTCAGAACTGACCTGAGATGTAGAATCCCGGGGCTTCCTTTTTGAGTGCCTTGGCTAAATTACCCCTTTTATTTCTCTCACCAAGGCACACCTGCAACATATCAATCAATATGATCTTACAGGGACCCAAGTAGTCTTGGGTCCTGCACTACCCCTATCAGGTGTTCTAAACATTTTCTTAGCAACATGATCATTAAATTTCATCAGATAGCAATTATTCATAGAATGACCAAACTTTCCACAGTATCTACATGATATAACAGATTTTCTGGTCCTATGGTGCATGTCAACAGCAGCATGAGACCTATGACCATAAGCGTGAAATGTTATGTTATATGTATGAAATTTTGACTTACCATTACCTGCCCACCAGCATTCAGAAGCTCGGTGGCCAGGTTTTCCACATTCAAGGCATACAAGTGTCTTTCCTTTAAAATCAGATTTATTTTTACCAAGAGAATTTCTATTTGTAGGGAATTCAACAAATTTGGAATTAAAATGGTTTACCTGAGCATACCAGCAGTCCTTGACTGTATGGTTATGCCTCCCACATTCGAAGCACCTTGGGTGCTTGCCTTTGGAGCCAATGTCATTTCTATCAAGAATATTTTTGTTGACATGGAAATTAACAGGTTTAGAATTGAATCTCTTTCCCTGAGCATGCCAGCAATTTTCAACCATGTGGCCCAATTTTCCACAATGAAAACATTGAATGTTCTTTTTATGAGATGCATGATTTTTAGCATGGAACAGTTTATCATGCATTCTAACAGCAGATAGATCATCTAATTTCATTTGTCTACAATCATGCATGAGATGACCTATTTTATGACAATAAAAACATTGATGCCTTTTGGTGTGAGCAGAAGAAGGTTTCTTCACAGTAGGCTTCCTAGCATGAATTCTATCATACTTCAATTCATCCTTCTTCATCACGAAACAATCAGCCATCTCATGGCCAAACTTTCCACAGTAAAAGCATTTGACATTTTTGACACTAGATTTGTTGGCCTGAACTTTCTTAGCACGCTGATCGTTATCATTCTTTTTCAAAACTTTTCTTTTCTCCTTTGTTTTCTTATTTTCCTGATTAGCATGCATATTTGAAGAAGAGCCTGAAGTGCTGGCTAAGTCAGAGCTACACACAAAGGTTGTGTACTATCTTTTTCTCTCTTCCTGTTTACTGCCTCCATCAGAGACTTTCTTCTTAGAAACAGCCTTTGGATTTTCTGTGTTTTTAAATGACTCTGACAGAGAATTGTTCAATTCAGTGATTTCATTTTTGAGAGAGGAAATGAGAATTTCAGAATCGGTGATATTTTTATTAAGACATTAATGGCTTTGTAGCTATCAATCTCTTCTATCAATGTGCTCACTCTCTCACATTCATTTTCAACTGAATTCTTCCCTTTTTCAAGCATTAAGAGTCTCTCAGACATGGCAGAATTTAGCAACCTTAATTCTTCATTTTCTTTTCTTATTTGTTCATTCTGAACTAGTTCATTAGTTAAGATTTGATCATTTCCTAATGAATTCAGCTTATCTTCTAGTTCAGAAATCTTGGCAGTAAGTTCATCATTTTTATTTTCCAATAAAGAGATTTGTTCCTTACTCACATTCAGATCAGCTAAGCACATATCATGAGATGTTTTTAGTCTTTGACAGTTTTCACAGGAAACATTAGAGTTAATCTGTTCACATCTCTTTTTCAACCTTCTATTTTCAGATTTTAATTTCTTGGATACTTTGAACAGATCTTCATACATTACTATCAATTCATCAAAAGTGTATCCATCTGATTCGGAGCTTACCTGAGATGAGGTTTCCTCATCATCACTTCCCCGGTTGGCCATTAAGCATATGGACTTTTCTCCTTCTTCATCAATGTTCGAGGTGTTCCCTTTGAGTTTCGATAGTTCTGGACAATCATCCTTCGTGTGGCCAGCCTTCCTGCATTTGTAGCAAACATTAGTGTCAGCAATCTTGGCAGGATTGGAATTATACCTTGTTTACTTTTTGCCACCATCAAGCTTTCCTTCTCTTTTTCTCATAAATTTCTTGAAATCACTGATCAACATTCCAATGTGGTCTCCATCAATTTCAGACCGCGACAGGCTGATTTTCTCGCTTGATGATCCACTGTGGCTGGATCTATTTACTTTGCTGGAGCCATCCTTCAACACGATTGGTTCCATTACAAATAATCTGAAGACACAGAAAAACTGAAGCACCTAAACCAAATAAGCAAGACAAATCACTAAGTCGGAGAATCAAAACAACGAACACAGAAAGCACACTCTGAAATGCACCAAACACTAGCAGGATCCTCTGCAGATTGTTAGATCTGATAGATTAGAAACCCGCTCTGATACCAATTGTTGGGTTCGGTGCAAGTATTCAGAGGGGGGGGGTGAATGAATATGGCCTATAAAAACTTTCACCCAATATAAAATATTAGGCTCACTAACTATTTAGAATGCTAACTAGACAGATTTATCAAATCTGGAAGACTAATTAGCAGATGCGGAATTAAACAAACAGACAGTGAGCACTCTAACAAGACAAGTTAGACGAACTATAGCTCAATTTAAATTTCGATTACTTAAAAGATTAAGACACTCTAAGAGAGCTAATCAACATTTTTGCTCAACTAGAAAGCCAACACTTAGTGCGCCCCCAATCAATCATCTAATGGAAGCAAACCATAAATATATCAAACCACTGCACAATGGGTTTTTAGGTGGTTCGGTCCAGCAGACCTACATCCACCCCACACTCAAACCAAGTGTGGCTTCCGCTGACTCACAGCTTGAACAGCTGGGCATCACAGCTTGCCTACATTAGCTGGGCCTCACAGCTTGCCATCCGCTGAGCATCACAGCTTGCTTCCGCTGGGCAATACAGCTTAGCCATCGCTGACTCACAGCTTGAACCCGCTGGGGATTACAGCTTAACCCGTCCGAGACCAAGTCTCGCCAGCTGAGGATTACAGCTTTACCTATCCAGTGGAGACCTCCACTACATCCGCTGACAAACAGCTTGAAAGAAGGAATAAAAAGAAAATAAGAAAAGATGGAAACACAGCAACTAAAAGTTGAACAATGAAGCACGAAATATAGCTCTAACAATGAGCAACTTCAGATCTGGTTTTGAACCAAAGATCTGAGGAACGAACTCCTTCTCTCTCTCTCTCTCTTCTTCTTCTCTTCACACTCTGCTCGAGCTCTCTATCTCTTTCTTCCTCTTCTTTCTCTTCTTCTTCTGCTCTTCTTTCACGCTCTGCTCTTCTCTTCTTTTCTTCTCTCTGTCTGGATCGTGGCTCTCTATATGGACTTCACCTCTTGCCAACTCGATCAATCTTCTTCTGTGGAAGAAGGCTAGTATATATATAGCAGCAGCAGCAGCAGGCACACTGGGCGCGTGTGGCTTCCACATTTCCTGCCCTAAAAATTCAGACCACGTGGCAGCATCCTGGTATCTCGTCCATCCTTGGATCACGAGCCATGCACCTCGGATAACGTGCCCTTCATTAGCCTCTTCAGTCCCTGTCAGACAGAGCATCGGATAAGTCATCAGTTTAAGCTGAAGCAGTGTATAGACTTTCCAATGTCTAGACTTGCAGATGTGAACTACATGATGTATAGACTTTATGATGTCCAAGAGCAATGTATAGACTTAGAGTGAGACTCAAATGAATACAAGCAATGTATAGACTTTGCCAGGGCATGCACAATGCAATGCGTTGACGCTTCACTACATGCCAATGCAATGCGTTGACACTTCACTACATGCCAATGCACTGCGTTGACGCAATACAATGTGACTTTGAAGGCAGTGAACAACAAGGCATGCTGTACAGACTTTGTGATGCTTGTATGCAATGTAGAGACTTCGCTGAATGAGAATGCAATGCAGAGACTTCATGTTATGAAGCAAAGGATACACTTAGCTGAAGACTGCCAGTCGACGTATAGACTTGGCATCAAAGCCAGTGTATAGACTTTATGCGTGAAGCAGCACAAGGAATAAGTGTGTACATTGAGAACCAATGTATAGACGTTATGAATCAGATCTCAAGCAGTGTATGGAGTTGCTATAGTGTAAAGTAATGTTCAGACTTCAGATGAGAAGGGACTCGCTGTACATACTTGTTGAGGCTCAAGCAGTGTACAAACTTTGAAGCACAAAGGTAATGTACAGACTTGTTGATGCGAAGCCACTGTACAGACTTTGAAGAGTTGAACCCAATGTATAGACTTCACGCTGTACAGACTTCAGGCTTTGAACGTGTGAGCTGTAAGCAATGTACAGACTCAGCGATGTATAGACTTGGCCAGCAAAACGTAGGGAAAGGTATGAGTGTATAGACTTGGCCAAGCGTAGGAAAAGCCCCCCAATGTACAGACTTGATCATCCAGCAATGTATAGGCTTTCAATGTGAAGACCAATGTATAGACTTTGGATTTCACTGTGGATGTACAGACTTTAGGAACATGAAGCGAGTCAGTGTACAGACTTGATGAAGCGAAGCCAATGTACAGACTTAGAGTGTAGCTGAAGCCTTGATCGTAGGAATAGGCTGGAGTGTATACACTTGACCAATTCAAAGGCGAATTGAGTGTACAGACTCTGAGTCCAAACCCAACGGCTGTACAGACTTAGAATGTGAAGACTGATGTACAGACTTCATTAATCAAAGCATGAATGAGACGATGGACTCTGTACAGACTTTGCCCAATGCCTGAGACGCTAACAAAGACGGACGATGTTCAGACTTGCTGAAAGACCGATGTACAGACTTTGCCCAAATGCATGAGACGCTTACTAAGACGCTGGACTCTGTACAGACTTGAGCGATGTATGGGCTTAGCTTCGTGCAAGCTACAGTCCAATGTATGGACTTTGAAGTTCAACTGGTGAGTGTACAGACTTCACCAATGAGACGCTCACTGTACAGACTTTGCGTTAGACTCTAAGTGAGACAGACAGTGTATAGACTTAGCCAATGCACTGTGGATGTATGGACTTTGACGCCTGCATGCTATGCAATGTACACACTTGGTGACTTCGCATGTTGTGCAATGTGCAACCAGTGTATGGACTTGTCGTGCCTACACAGGGCGTTGTACACACTTGCTGCCTGATGCTCATGTGCAGACTTTGATGCCCAACAGCGATGTTCCTGATGCTAATGTGCAGACTTTGAGAGCGTACGCTAAATGAGACGGTGGCTGAGACAATGGACTTATAGAGTTGACGCTGCAGACTTGAGAATGCTCTCACAGCGTTGACACTGCAGACTTGAGAATGCTCTCACAGCGTTGACGCTGCACGAGACACAAGACAGACAGACAGTGTAAGACTTGTACTCTGGGGGTGTCGACCCATCTGAGAAGGGGGTCGACCCACTGCTGTTCAGACTATGTGGAGACATGCAGAGACATGATATCTGACAGAATGTAATTCAGATATATAAAGAACAAATGCCATCAATGCTAAACATCAACATTCATGTTGCTATCATATGCAGAATGCTCAAGGATAAGAATGCACAGAAATGCACTTTATTTATTGCAATCATCAAAACACAATAGCATTGCTATCATCAAAATATAATATCAAATGCACTCACTGTCTTGCTATCATCAAAACCAAATAGCATTGCTATCATCAAAGCAACATAGCACATGCTTGTGCCTAAGGGGCACAACATTCTCCCCCTTTTTGATGATGGCAATAAACAGTGACAGTGAGTCACACACAAAATTTTCTCCCCTTTGACATAATCGAAAAGGGAAGAACAAAAAAAAAACATGTGTGCAACATGGCAGTATGCATGCAAGTGACTTCTTGAGCAATAAACTCCCCCTGAAGGTATGACTCCCCTTGAATTATTTCTCCCCCTAAATAAATGCTCCCCCTTTGAGAAGGAATATGAACAGATAAACAAAGGTAGAGAAGGTAGGAGGGTCACTTGACAACAGTTGAATCATAGGTTCAGGAAGGAAGCCTGATTATAAATAACTGTTAAAGTATAAGAATCAGCAACATACAATTTTGACAAAAATTCAGGTTTAACAGTGATAAATCTAGAGTAAAACATCTGACCCCTGAAAAAGAGTTTATAGATTCCATTTATAGCAATGAATCTAGGGCACATGGTATTAATAGATAAGTCAAAAAAAATACCCTTTTGTGATTAAACATGGAAGATCAAGAATGGCAGTTTGAATATGTATTGAAAATAATTTTCACTCATTGACTTTTGATTTTTCGAAGGGTTACAGCAGTTTGATTTTCACTTTTGAATTTTTCAGAACCTGAACTAAGTAAATAGATCAGTGGCATTTATGCTGTTGACATTAGGTGTACACCTTGATCATAGGTAGGTACCCCCAGTTACTAGGCATAAACTACTAGACCTATTTCAGATCAGAACCCACAAAGGATAGTCTTCACTTTTGACATTAAGGGTACACCTTGATTAGAGGCCAGTACCCTCAGTTACTTGGTGAGGACCCCCCCTATAGATTTGAGCCTATGAATAGAGATATTCTGAATCACCTCATGACATGTGAATTCTCCTGCTTCTTTGGAGGAGTTCACAGTTTCTCAGTGCAATCAGCCATTGCTCTGTCGCTGTGTTCAGTTCTTAACATTATGATCTTATTTACTGCTGCCCTTAATTCTTTTAGAGTGATTGTTTAAAAAATCAGTACACACTCTTATTAGCCTGTTCTAGACATATCCAGTTCAACACATTTAGGCATTACAAAAACTTTTTCTATTTTAGCCATGAGACAAAGATTAAGAGCTATAAAAGTTTTCTTTTATCTCAAATTCTGAAGTGCAGACACTTAACTCTCCAATTTATAAAGGTTAAACCTTTAATTCCTTTCAATTTGTAAGTGTGATTCTTATAAGTGGACAATTGTAATAATCACCATTCAATGTACTAAACCAGATGCAAAGCTGTTGTTTAGTGAAAATGATGGGGAAAAGATAGCAATTGGCAATATGGTTCAATGAGCAACTGATGTCAAAGAATATGAATCATTTGAATGAGAACACTGAGAAGTGAATAGGATTCAATGAATTGAATAGAACTCTCAGCTCCCCCTGACATCATGATGCAAGAGATATGCTATGCAACATACTGTCCTACATGCAGACTATGCACCAAGGATACATGCGACAAGTATGCAATCAATTCAGGTTTATGCATCCAAGTTATAAGCATTTTCATCCTTTTTCAGATTTTTTTTCAACATATGATGCAGTGCACTGTTCTACATGAAGACAGGACCCATGGTACTCGGCGGAGAACCTGGTCTCAAAGACCATCTCACACATGGTAGAAACCTCCGGGCAAATTTCCCTGCCTTTTAGTAACTTACCATTTATATACCAAAGTGGTCATGCAAAGAAATACAGTGCAAAGCTGTCCTATATGCATTGAACAATTTCATTGACAGTCATGCAAATGATGTATGCATACATTAGACACATGCATTGACTGTATGTACTAACTGAACCATTCACAATCAGCAAGTTATGCATTTAATAACAAGCATGCAATGCATTGACACAAAACACATGCATTGACTCTATACATTAAAGAACCGTTTAGCCTAGTGCAAAATGGCATCTAGCATCTCATTCATTTAGTGTAAACAACAGCATGAGAAGAGCATCAAATATATTCAGAATTGAATTCAGTGAAGATATCATCAAAATTCAGACAAGCAGATCAACATGAAATTCACATTTTTTTTTCATACTCACAAATTCAGATGATGAATTTTAAAACAAAGTTCAGAACTGACCTGAGATGTAGAATCCCGGGGCTTCCTTTTTGAGTGCCTTGGCTAAATTACCCCTTTTATTTCTCTCACCAAGGCACACCTGCAACATATCAATCAATATGATCTTACAGGGACCCAAGTAGTCTTGGGTCCTGCACTACCCCTATCAGGTGTTCTAAACATTTTCTTAGCAACATGATCATTAAATTTCATCAGATAGCAATTATTCATAGAATGACCAAACTTTCCACAGTATCTACATGATATAACAGATTTTCTGGTCCTATGGTGCATGTCAACAGCAGCATGAGACCTATGACCATAAGCGTGAAATGTTATGTTATATGTATGAAATTTTGACTTACCATTACCTGCCCACCAGCATTCAGAAGCTCGGTGGCCAGGTTTTCCACATTCAAGGCATACAAGTGTCTTTCCTTTAAAATCAGATTTATTTTTACCAAGAGAATTTCTATTTGTAGGGAATTCAACAAATTTGGAATTAAAATGGTTTACCTGAGCATACCAGCAGTCCTTGACTGTATGGTTATGCCTCCCACATTCGAAGCACCTTGGGTGCTTGCCTTTGGAGCCAATGTCATTTCTATCAAGAATATTTTTGTTGACATGGAAATTAACAGGTTTAGAATTGAATCTCTTTCCCTGAGCATGCCAGCAATACAATGTGACTTTGCCAGGGCATGCACAATGCAATGCGTTGACACTTCACTACATGCCAATGCACTGTGTTGACGCAATACAATGTGACTTTGAAGGCAGTGAACAACAAGGCATGCTGTACAGACTTTGTGATGCTTGTATGCAATGTAGAGACTTCGCTGAATGAGAATGCAATGCAGAGACTTCATGTTATGAAGCAAAGGATACACTTAGCTGAAGACTGCCAGTCGACGTATAGACTTGGCATCAAAGCCAGTGTATAGACTTTATGCGTGAAGCAGCACAAGGAATAAGTGTGTACATTGAGAACCAATGTATAGACGTTATGAATCAGATCTCAAGCAGTGTATGGAGTTGCTATAGTGTAAAGCAATGTTTAGACTTCAGATGAGAAGGGACTCGCTGTACATACTTGTTGAGGCTCAAGCAGTGTACAAACTTTGAAGCACAAAGGTAATGTACAGACTTGTTGATGCGAAGCCACTGTACAGACTTTGAAGAGTTGAACCCAATGTATAGACTTCACGCTGTACAGACTTCAGGCTTTGAACGTGTGAGCTGTAAGCAATGTACAGACTCAGCGATGTATAGACTTGGCCAGCAAAATGTAGGGAAAGGTATGAGTGTATAGACTTGGCCAAGCGTAGGAAAAGCCCCCCAATGTACAGACTTGATCATCCAGCAATGTATAGGCTTTCAATGTGAAGACCAATGTATAGACTTTGGATTTCACTGTGGATGTACAGACTTTAGGGACATGAAGCGAGTCAGTGTACAGACTTGATGAAGCGAAGCCAATGTACAGACTTAGAGTGTAGCTGAAGCCTTGATCGTAGGAATAGGCTGGAGTGTATACACTTGACCAATTCAAAGGCGAATTGAGTGTACAGACTCTGAGTCCAAACCCAACGACTGTACAGACTTAGAATGTAAAGACTGATGTACAGACTTCATTAATCAAAGCATGAATGAGACGCTGGACTCTGTACAGACTTTGCCCAATGCCTGAGACGCTAACAAAGACGGACGATGTTCAGACTTGCTGAAAGACCGATGTACAGACTTTGCCCAAATGCATGAGACGCTTACTAAGACGCTGGACTCTGTACAGACTTGAGCGATGTATGGGCTTAGCTTCGTGCAAGCTACAGTCCAATGTATGGACTTTGAAGTTCAACTGGTGAGTGTACAGACTTCACCAATGAGACGCTCACTGTACAGACTTTGCGTTAGACTCTAAGTGAGACAGACAGTGTATAGACTTAGCCAATGCACTGAGGATGTATGGACTTTGACGCCTGCATGCTATGCAATGTACACACTTGGTGACTTCGCATGTTGTGCAATGTGCAACCAGTGTATGGACTTGTCGTGCCTACACAGGGCGTTGTACACACTTGCTGCCTGATGCTCATGTGCAGACTTTGATGCCCAACAGCGATGTTCCTGATGCTAATGTGCAGACTTTGAGAGCGTACGCTAAATGAGACGGTGGCTGAGACAATGGACTTATAGAGTTGACGCTGCAGACTTGAGAATGCTCTCACAGCGTTGACGCTGCAGACTTGAGAATGCTCTCACAGCGTTGACGCTGCACGAGACACAAGACAGACAGACAGTGTAAGACTTGTACTCTGGGGGTGTCGTCCCATCTGAGAAGGGGGTCGACCCACTGCTGTTCAGACTATGTGGAGACATGCAGAGACATGATATCTGATAGAATGTAATTCAGATATATAAAGAACAAATGCCATCAATGCTAAACATCAACATTCATGTTGCTATCATATGCAGAATGCTCAAGGATAAGAATGCACATAAATGCACTTTGTTTATTGCAATCATCAAAACACAATAGCATTGCTATCATCAAAATACAATATCAAATGCACTCACTGTCTTGCTATCATCAAAACCAAATAGCATTGCTATCATCAAAGCAACATAGCACATGCTTGTGCCTAAGGGGCACAACACACATGCTCTTCCAAACACACAATGTTTTAAATTCGTTAAACCACACACAATATTTTGCTCCCACAAACTCACAATATTTGTTATCATCAAAACTAGGGTCAAAAATAATGTGAGAACACATACCCAACACTTAGCTAGGGCGGAGTGCCACTAGACTAAGGTAGGTAGAGCTTAGCTAGGGCGGAGTGCCACTAGACTGAGGTAGGTAGAACTTAGCTAGGGCGGAGTGCCACTAGACTAAGGCAGGTAGAGCTTGGCCAGGGCGGAATACCACTAGACCAAGGTAGGAAGAGCTTAGCTAGGGCAGAGTGCCACTAGGCTAATGTTAGGGTGCAAGGCCCGGATACAGAGGGGGGGTGAATGTATCCCTCTTCTAATATTGCCTAATTAAAACTCTAAAGCTCAGATATGCGGAATTAAAGACTGTTGCCGAAATATAATGAGAATACTTAGAAGGATCAAAGCAACACAACTATTCTATTAACCCTCACACAATCCTAAGCAAGCATCTAATGAGCGCAGCAATGAAAAGAACACATAAGGAAATCAAACCACAAGTGAACACCAGGATTTTTTAGGTGGTTCGGTCCACAGACCTACGTCCACCCCTCACTCCAAACCGGAGTGAGGCTTCCACTAGCAAGGCTAGAACATCAGACTCAGTCTACAACAATTGCTGCCAAACAGCTTGACCAGTGGAACAGCCTCCCCTCTTCCTCCCAACCGGAGGGAACCACTAGTGACACACAGTCACTAGCAAACTAGAGACCGAGGTCTCTCTTCATCCACCCAGGAGGGAACCCACAAGCGACACCCAGTCACTTGCAACTGGAGGACCAATCCTCCCTTCCTCCAAACCAGAAAGTAACCCAGAGACCCAAGTCTCTCTTCCTCTGAAACCCAGAGGGAAACCGCTAGTAACACCAGTCACTAGCAACCCGGAGACTCCAAGTCTCCCTTCTCCTGATACCACAGGAGGACCACCGACCTCACTAGAGAATCGGAAGAAACACAATGGAAATGTAAACAAAGACAAGAAAGGAAAAATACAGCAATCAGAAAGCTGGAAATGTAGACCACAAAGATGTAGCTCGCCAAGGAGCAATCTGACATGGATTTGATCCAAATGCCAGAAGAATGAAATCTTCTTCTTCTCTTCCTCTTTGACTCTCTGCCTCTCTCTTCCTGCAAGCTCTCTTTTCTCTTTTTCTTCTTAAGCTGGATATCTCGATCTCTCTTCTAATCTCTGGCTCACTCTTCTTCTTTCTTCTTTCTTCTTCTTCTACTCACTGCCTCTCTGCCTCTCTGGAACTCTTTCCTTCTGTCTCGATCACTCTCTTTCTCTCTTTATCAATCTTCTCCAGATGGAGGAGGCTTCGTATTTATAGCAGCAGCAATTAGGGCGTTGTCCTCAGATCACGTGCCAGGTGCCAACCTCGGATCACGTGCCCTTCATAGGCTTCACAAACAGTACCTGTCACACAGTCATAAGAAAATAATTAGAAGGATGTACAGACTTGCTGGGTAACTAAAGACCACCGTGTACAGACTTAGTGTGAAGGATAGAAAGTATAGACTTAGAAATAAGGAGTGTACAGACTTTAGCTTGAAGAACGTTCAGCCTTTGAGTGCTGAAGAGTGTACAGACTTGCTGAAGAGTGTTCAGCCTTTGAGTGCTGAAGTGTGTACAGACTTGCTGAAGAGTGTTCAGCCTTTGAGTGCTGAAGTGTGTACAGACTTGTTTGATCGTGTATGCTACAATGTGTAGACTTGTGTTTGTGCAGAAGACAATGTATAGACTTATGAACTGATGCAGACACATGCTGTATAGACTTTGAGAACGTGCAGACAGTGTGCAAACTTGCTGTAGTGACCGATGCCCAACTGCATGGTGTATGGACTTAGAATGCATGAGACAGCAGTGTATAGACTTCAAGGCAAAGGCTGGAGTGTGACGGATGTATAGACTTTAGAAGACGAAGCATGCACAGGCCAACGATGTACAGACTTTGCCAATGTGAGACACTGTACAGACTTTGATGCCTACATGCAATGTATGGACTTGTGTGTGCAGGGTAGACAATGTATGGACTTGCAACGCGTGCAGGGCAGGCAATGTATAGACTTAGCGATGCATAGGCTGAAGTTAAGCGAACGATGTATAGACTTACCCCTTGAAGAATGTACAGACTTTGAAGATGTGAGCGAGACAATGTATAGACTTGGCCCTTGAAGAATGTACAGACTTTGAATGCTCGAAGCCCACGATGTATAGACTTTGAAGCATGTGAACACGGGGACAATGTACAGACTTTACTTCGTGCTAGCTACAGGATAATGTCTAGACTTGATGCAGCTTCAAAACAACCATGTGCAGACCTTACCGATGTATAGACTTGGTGTTCTGAATGTAGGTAAAGGTAAGGATGTACAGACTTACATTCAGCAGTGTATAGACTTGAACACATGCATTATGCAATGTACAGACTTGGACGCATGCTGTGCCATGCGATGTATAGACATCCCAGCAGCAAGGCTTTGCTATGAATGTGCAGACTTGATGAAATGAGGCATGTACAGACTTGAACTCTTGCAATTCAGTAATGTACAGACTTAGTGGCTTGCATGCTGTGCGATGTATAGACTTCACATTATGCATCCAGATGAATGTACAGACTTAAGTTATGCAACTGAAGGCTGTACAGACTTGCTATGAAAGTGAGATGCAACGTGAGACGCTCGAATGTACAGACTTGCTGATTGTGTTAAGACACAGCATGAGACGCTGAGTGTTCAGACTTGCTATCTGAAGTGTGTACAGGCTTTACTGAAGAGTGTTCAGACTTAGCCTTCAGCATTGTGTAGACTATGTAATGTGCAGACAAGACAGTATATGGACTTGAGAGTGACCGGAACAATGTACAGACTTTGACATGATGCATAAGATGCATGAAATGCATTGGCTGTATAGACTTGATCGATTAACAGCAGATGAGTGTATAGACTTCAGCTATCAAGCTTCAGGCAGGCTGTCTAAGGATGTATAGACTGTGCAGAGAGAGTGATACACTGGCTGTGCAGACAACACCCGTTGTACAGACTTAACCTGACTCATGCAACCAGACACGTGATAGCACAGACAATGTACAGACTTAGTGCAAACAGGATGTGCATACTTGTGGCATGCAATCTCTAGACTTGATATGAAGGAATGCACAATGTCTAGACTTGATATGAAGCAATGCACTGGCTGTACATACTTGAAGTAATGCATGCAGGAGACGATGTACAGACTTGGTCTTGCGCCTAGGGGTTGTACTGACTTGATGTGCAGACTGTGTGTGTGTGTGCAAGACAATGTGTGTGTGTGCTGTACAGACTTAAATGCATGCACAGAACAGTTTATGCATATCAGCTAAAACATCATCAAAGATCTGAGAGTAGACAGGCATTACCTGATCTGAGCATTGACCTTACATGTCATGATTTGACTTTGACTTGGGTTGACTTCATGACTTGTGAGTCATCCTTAAACTTGTTCTGACAGTTTCTCATAATGCAATAGGATTATATCATCAAGGATGTAAACATAATGAGGCATAATATCTGTCATCATCAAAACTCCAGAACCACAGGGGACACAGCAATCTCCCCCTTTTTGATGATGACAATATTATGAGTCATTGCAATAGATTCATCATGATGGTTATGAAATACCATATGACAGTTCATGATTATGTAAACATAATGAGCATGTAAAACACCATGTGATGCAACTGTTGATTGATGCAAATTATGACTCACAAAAGTTCTCCCCCTTTGACAACATCAAAAAGAATGGAATGATCATTGACTGTTGAAGGAGATGATATAGGGGCTATTATGCAATGCTAAGTTACAGTCATCAAAAACTCCCCCTGACAAGATATTCTCCTGAATGAACATTGAACCACAGGGACATGCAAGAATTCTCCCCCTTAGATGGACAGTGATTGGAATGAAGCTCAGGACATAAAGAAGTCAACAATCAGGTCTGAAATAATTGTGTCCAATGTGAGAAAGGAAGCATTCAGAATGAATGAGAAAAGTTTTCAATGGGATATCAATTTCATAAATCTAATTAAATAGGTATTTCAGACTCTTCTATTATAGAGATTTATGAATGATCTTCATTGACAAGTCAGATCAGAACATGATGTATGCAAGGCTTGTTCATAAGCTTTCTGTACTCATATCTGAAATCAGTTTTAATAAAAGTGAACCTTGCTTTCATATTGACAGTCTTGTTTAATCTTCTTCTTTCTTACTCACTCAATTTCAAAGATTCCTTTAAGAGATGCAATCAATAGTAATGAAGTTAAACACATAAGAAATCATTTGTTTCTGTCAAGGGTTCCAATAGAATATTTCTTTTGCACACATTTTCAAATGATACACTAGATCAGCAACAATTTTTTATAACATTCTTCATGAGCACTTGAGTTTAGTACACCCTTGTAACTAGACGATACACGTTGTTTAGACGCCAGTATCCTTAAGCACTTGGAAGGACTAACTGTCATGCTTCATAGGAACAGAGATTGCATTTACACTTCATGACACAGTACAAATCATTTCTTTGATGAGTGAGATGTATTTCTTAGTGTGCATGCCATTGCTCTGCCAGATTATCAATCATTCTTAAGCAGAGTTAACTATGGCACCTCATGACACAGTCCTTTGGACATGGTTTCTCAGTGACCAAAGTCATTGCCCTGACAGGATTTACCCTTAGACATGTTCCATATTCTCAGATGTTTAAAAATCAATACTAATTTCATACATATCAATCAAGGAATATCATGATTTCAGAATTTTCAGAATTCAAAAGAGTTTAAAAAACACAACATGAAAATGTTGGTTAAAGTTTATTAAGACTAACTCAGATATTTTCAAGATATGTTCATAAGCAAACACAAGACATACATGAAACTTCAACCGGTTGAAAGAATCAGACATTCATAGTCCTATATAATAGAAGATTCCTCTTTAAGTTATTTTCAGATTTATGATAAGGATATGCACAGAGAAAACTTTCTAAATTTTCAAGGAATGCTGAATCATTTTAAGGAACAGCCAATTCAACAGATACCCTGGATAGAATGAGTGAAAATGGCTGATAACAGTTGAAGCAGGAAGCTGAAAGGTGTTGTAATGCATGGGTCAGATGTGATTTCAAGAGTATGAATAATGCTCCCCCTAAATGTATGCATGAGCTAGCACTCAAGATGTCGACACTTCTAACCAGTAAGTGTAAGTGCAGTGAGCTGACAGCATGTAATATATGCAATGATCACATGAACATTTAGACTGCTCTTCGTGCAACACTGACCTATGGTACCAGGCGGAGGACTTGGTCTAAAGATCACCTCACACATAGCAAGCACTTCCAGACAGAATTCATCTGCTCTTTAGTAACTCACTATTTATATACCAAGAGTCATGCATGATAATCCAATGCAGATGCAGTTCTATATGCATCTTAAGCTAACAATATGCCACTTATATGCAATTATGAATGCATGTGCATGTCAAATGTGCAGGTGAACATTTTTAAGCATGAGAGATCGTCCAAGCAACAGATTTATTCAATTCAGCTTTTCAGATTTTTCAGAATGCAATTTAACAAATATCAACCAATTGCAATTGGCATATGTATGCATCAAATGCAGACAACCTTTTAATCTCATGTATGCACAGATCACATAGCAAGTGCATGATCAGAAAAGAATGCAAATGGCAGATGCAGTTATGGACATGTATGCATGAGATCTTAATCGACATATTAAGCATGATGTTTAGCTAAAAGAGAATTCAGGTGTACAAGCATTTAAACAGCAGAGTTGGGGTTTTACCAAACTTTGGATGCCTTGGTTTATTTGACCCCCTTTTATTCCTCTTCACCAAGGCATACCTACAAAGCACAGATCTCATTTTGTGTTTCTAGGTACCCAAGACTTCTTGGGTCCTACATTATTAGTAACACCTCTAATTGGTGCTTTCCTCAACCTTATGTTTATCATCATTCATCATTAAAGCACAATGATTCATGGAGTGCCCAAATATTCCACAGTAGTAGCATGAAGAAATAGATTTTAGGTTCCTTTTATGCACATCATTATGAACATGAATTTTATGTGCATTGGCATGGAAATTTCTGTTACTTGCATGAAATTTTGGTTTACCATTACCTGCCCACCAGCATTCCGAAGCTCGGTGGCCAAGTTTTCCACATTCAAAGCATGCAATAATCTTTTCTTTAAAAATAGATTTATTCCTACCAAAATCATTTCTATTTGCAGGGAATTTAGCATGTTTGAAATTCACATTCCTATCCTGGTTATGCCAACAGTCCTTGACTGTATGGCCATGTTTTCCACAATGAGAGCAGATAGAGAAGGTTTTCCTATGAGAACCTAACCAGCATTGTGCAGCAACATGTCCTATTTTTTCACAATTATAATAATGAATTTTCTTTTCCTTAAAGACATGCTTTCTACCCTGATTGTTTTGTACAGCAACTAGGTCATCCTTTTCCATCAAATTACACTCATGCATCAGATGTCCAAGTTTGTGACAGTAGTGACAGATCATTTTCTTTCTAGATGCATGTGAGTGTGTGTGAGGACTGTGATCAACATGCACTGAAGAATCCTTTTTATTTATTTTCTATTTTTTAGTCTCTTTCTAATTTTTGTACTGAGGTGAAGATGAGGTAGAAGGCTTTTCTTGTTCTGAACATTTAACAAAAATAGTTTTCAATTTGTCTCCATCAACCTTCTTAGCCTTCTTCATGACTAGATTGTAACCCAGTCCCTCTTTCTGAACATTCACATTCACTCCAAGGAGCTTATTCAAATTGTCTCTTCCCTAAACAAATTTTGACAGGGAGTTTCTTAGATCTTCAATTTCTCTCTCCAAAGACACAATGTAGTCTTCACACGAAATGACTTGATTTTGTAATTCATCATTCAGACTCTTCAGAGTCTCATTTTCCTGTGTCAATTTAAATTTAATATTCACTTCATTTTCTTTCAAGATAGATTTCCCTTTTTCAATCGTCAGCCATTTTTCAGAGAAAATAGTGTTAAGAACCATTAGCTTTTTGTTTTGTTCCTTCAGATAAATATTTTCTTCAATCAGCTTATCTTGTAATTTATCAGTTTCCTTCTTCTGAGTCAGCAATAAATCATTTTCTTCCTTCAAGGAAGTAATTAAGTTCTTCTGTATATTATCATCAGAGTCTAAGTCTTCAATCAATTCCTTCAAGAATGCACATTCATTACAAGCAGATTTACCAGAACATATTATTTGAGCCTGGAGTTTTTCACATTGTTTCCTAAGACATTCATTTTCAGATTTCAGAACAGCCAATTCAGAGCTAACACATTCAAATTCTTTCATCAATTTTTTATTCTGATTTTTATGCATATGGATATCAGACAAACATGTATCATGAGATTGCTTCATGTTTGAACAATTTTCACATGGTGAACTTAAATTACCCCGATCACTTTTCTTTTTCAAGTTCTTGTATTGTTTTCTTAATTGTTCATGAGATTCAAGCAACTCAGCATATGCATTCTCCCAATCATCTAAAGAAAAATTCTCGAAAGGATTTACCTCCTCATCATCATCCTCTTCTTCATTTTGGCTGCCACTTTGATTACTTCTGTTAGCCATCATGCAGCTGTCTTCATTTATCCTGTGAGCTAGCTTCAGCTTCTCCAGGATGTCTTTAGCTGACCTGCAATCATAAAGACAAGAGTGTAAGGCTCTGTCAGTGACTGCTTTCATCATATTGAAGGCTTTCTGATTTTCTCCATCCTTTGATCTGTGGCTGTTGGTCCATTTGGACACTTTCTTTGGTAATGTGTGAGGACCTTGTGAAATTAACTTCCACAGATCAGGATTTACTGCATCAACATAATTGCGCAGACTGACAAACAACACATTAAAATTAGAGCCGTTGAAAACCAGTGGATCACCCATGAAAACTGATCAGATAAATGCAACAGGAATAATGGTGCACCAAAAGCTAGATAGCACCAAGACAGCAGGATCGAATCTGTAGGTCGTTGGACCTTCTATGCAGATAACCCGCTCTGATACCAATTGTTAGGGTGCAAGGCCCGGATACAGAGGGGGGGTGAATGTATCCCTCTTCAAATATTACCTAATTAAAACTCTAAAGCTCAGATATGCGGAATTAAAGACTGTTGCAGAAATATAATGAGAATACTTAGAAGGATCAAAGCAAGACAACTATTCTATTAACCCTCACACGATCCTAAGCAAGCATCTAATGAGCGCAGCAATGAAAAGAACACATAAGGAAATCAAACCACACGTGAACACCAGGATTTTTTAGGTCGTTCAGTCCACAGACCTACGTCCACCCCTCACTCCAAATCGGAGTGAGGCTTCCACTAGCAAGGCAAGAATAGCATACTCAGTCTGCAACAATTGCTGCCAAACAGCTTGACCAGGGGAACAGCCTCCCCTCTTCTTCCCAATCGGAGGGAACCACTAGTGACACACAGTCACTAGCAAACCAGAGACCGAGGTCACTCTTCCTCCACCCAGGAGGGAACCCACAAGCGACACCTAGCCGCTTGCAACTAGAGGACCAATCCTCCCTTCCTTCAAATCGGAGGGGAACCCAGAGACCCAAGTCTCTCTTCCTCTGAAACCCAGAGGGAAACTGCTAGTAACACCAGTCACTAGCAACCCGGAGACTCCAAGTCTCCCTTCTCCTGATACCATAGGAGGACCACCGACCTCACTAGAGAATCGGAAGAAACACAATGGAAATGTAAACAAAGACAAGAAAGGAAAAATACAGCAATCAGAAAGCTGGAAATGTAGACCACAAAGATGTAGCTCGCCAAGGAGCAATCTGACATGGATTTGATCCAAATGCCCGAAGAACGAAATATTCTTCTTCTCTTCCTCTTTGACTCTCTGCCTCTCTCTTCCTGCAAGCTCTCTTTTCTCTTTTTCTTCTTAAGCTAGATCTCTCGATCTCTCTTCTGCTCTCTGGCTCACTCTTCTTCTTTCTTCTTTCTTCTTCTTCTGCTCACTGCCTCTCTGCTTCTCTGCAGCTCTTTCCTTCTATCTCGATCACTCTCTTTCTCTCTTTATCAATCTTCTCCAGATGGAGGAGGCTTCATATTTATAGCAGTAGCAATTAGGGCGTTGTCCTCGGATCACGTGCCAGGTGCCAACCTCGGATCACGTGCCCTTCATAGGCTTCACGAACAGTACCTGTCACACAGTCATGAGAAAATAATCAGAAGGATGTACAGACTTGCTGGGTAAATGAAGACCACAGTGTACAGACTTAGTGTGAAGGATAGAATGTATAGACTTAGAAATAAGGAGTGTACAGACTTTAGCTTGAAGAACGTTCAGCCTTTGAGTGCTGAAGAGTGTACATACTTGCTGAAGAGTGTTCAGCCTTTGAGTGCTAAAGTGTGTACAGACTTGCTGAAGAGTGTTCAGCCTTTGAGTGCTGAAGTGTGTACAGACTTGTTTGATCGTGCATGCTACAATGTGTAGACTTGTGTTTGTGTAGAAGACAATGTATAGACTTATGAACTGATGCAGACACAAGCTGTATAGACTTTGAGAACGTGCAGACAGTGTGCAAACTTGCTGTAGTGACCGATGCCCAACTGCATGGTGTATGGACTTAGAATGCATGAGACAGCAGTGTATAGACTTCAAGGCAAAGGCTGGAGTGTGACGGATGTATAGACTTTAGAAGACGAAGCATGCACAGGCCAACGATGTACAGACTTTGCCAATGTGAGACACTACACAGACTTTGATGCGCACATGCAATGTATGGACTTGTGTGTGCATGGTAGCCAATGTATGGACTTGCAGCGCGTGCAGGGCAGGCAATGTATAGACTTAGCGATGCATAGGCTGAAGTTAAGGGAACGATGTATAGACTTACCCCTTGAAGAATGTACAGACTTTGAAGATGTGAGCGAGACAATGTATAGACTTGGCCCTTGAAGAATGTACAGACTTTGAATGCTCGAAGCCCACGATGTATAGACTTTGAAGCATGTTAACATGGGGACAATGTACAGACTTTACTTCGTGCTAGCTACAGGACAATGTCTAGACTTGATGCAGCTTCAAGGCAACCATGTGCAGACCTTACCGATGTATGGACTTGGTGTTCTGAATGTAGGTAAAGGTAAGGATGTACAGACTTACATTCAGCAGTGTATAGACTTGAACACATGCATTATGCAATGTACAGACTTGGACGCATGCTGTGCCATGCGATGTATAGACATCCCAGCAGCAAGGCTTTGCTATGAATGTGCAGACTTGATGAAATGAGGCATGTACAGACTTGAACTCTTGCAATTCAGCAATGTACAGACTTAGTGGCTTGCATGTTGTGCGATGTATAGACTTCACATTATGCATCCAGATGAATGTACAGACTTAAGTTATGCAACTGAAGGCTGTACATACTTGCTATGAAAGTGAGATGCAACGTGAGACGCTCGAATGTACAGACTTGCTGATTGTGTTAAGACACAGCATGAGACGCTGAGTGTTCAGACTTGCTATCTGAAGTGTGTACAGGCTTTACTGAAGAGTGTTCAGACTTAGCCTTCAGCATTGTGTAGACTATGTAACGTGCAGACAAGACAGTATATGGACTTGAGAGCGACCGGAACAATGTACAGACTTTGACATGATGCATAAGATGCATGAAATGCATTGGCTGTATAGACTTGATCGATTAACAACAGATGAGTGTATAGACTTCAGCTATCAAGCTTCAGGCAGGCTGTCTAAGGATGTATAGACTGTGCAGAGAGAGTGATACACTGGCTGTGCAGACAACACCCGTTGTACAGACTTAACCTGACTCATGCAACCAGACACGTGATAGCACAGACAATGTACAGACTTAGTGCAAACAGGATGTGCATACTTGTGGCATGCAATCTCTAGACTTGATATGAAGGAATGCACAATGTCTAGACTTGATATGAAGCAATGCACTGGCTATACATACTTGAAGTAATGCATGTAGGAGACGATGTACAGACTTGGTCTTACGACCAGGGGCTGTACTGACTTGATGGGCAGACTGTGTGTGTGTGTGTGCAAGACAATGTGTGTGTGTGCTGTATAGACTTAAATGCATGCACAGAACAGTTTATGCATATCAGCTAAAACATCATCAAAGATCTGAGAGTAGACAGAGCATTACCTGATCTGAGCATTGACCTTACCTATCATGATTTGACTTTGACTTGGGTTGACTTCATGACTTGTGAGTCATCCTTAAACTTGTTTTGACAGTTTCTCATAATGTAACAGGATTATATCATCAAGGATGTAAACATAATGAGGCATAATATCTGTCATCATCAAAACTCCAGAACCACAGGGGACACAGTAGCTAAGGTAGGTAGGACTTAGCCAGGGTGGAGTGCCACTGGGCCAAGGTAGGTGGAACTTAGCTAGGGCGGAGTGCCACTAGACTAAGGTAGGTGGAACTTAGCTAGGGCGGAGTGCCACTAGACAAAGGTAGGTGGAACTTAGCTAGGGCGAAGTGTCACTAGACTGAGGTAGGTAGAGCTCGGCCAAGGCGGAATGCCACTAGACCAAGGTAGGAAGAGCTCAGCTAGGGCGGAATGCCACTAGACCAAGGTAGGTGGGACTTAGCTAGGGTGGAGTGCCACTAAGCTAAGGTAGGTGGAACTTAGCTAGGGCGGAGTGCCACCAGACTAAGGTAGGTGGGACTTTGCTAGGGCGGAGTGTCACTAAGCTAAGGTAGGTACTTGTCATTTTGAGAATTCCGGTTGAGCTGCGTGGTACAGCTTCAAGTGTTTTCCATTAAGGGGAGAGAACTGGACGACTCCTTTGTGATCTACAAGGACGTACGCACCCCCTTCTTAGGCGGACGACGTATGGTCCAACCCAGTTGTCAACCAATTTCCCTTTGGGATTGGAGGCCATCACTTCTCTTCTTTTGACCATCACCAGGTCACCTTTCTTGAATTCTCGACCTTTGACCAGCTTGTCGAAAGCACGGGCCATGCGAGCTTGGTAGAGTTGAATATTTTGTTGCGCGCGGAGACGCTTTCCTTCGAGCTCGGCAAGCTCTTCCAGTCTTCTTTCTATATTGGTCTGTTCGCCGCTAGCCAAACCATGCTGGATGGCAACTCGCAGCGAGGGGACTTCCAACTCAATCGGCACCACAGCCTCCGACCCATATATGAGGGAGAAAGGTGAACAATCGGTTGGGGTTTTGTAGACTGTACAATAGGCCCAAAGCGCCTCGTACATTATTTCTTCCCAGTCCTTTTTATTAGACTTGATAGTCTTTGCCAGCAGTGTGCATAGTGTTTTTTTGAAGGCTTCTGCAAGTCCATTGGCCTGAGCGTTATAGGGGGATGAGGTCCTCCTGTCAATCTTGTATTTATCGGCCAGCCGATAAACCTTCTGATTTCTGAAGTGGCTACCATTGTAAGAGATAATTCGGCTGGGAACCCCGAATCGGAATATTATATTCTGCCGGAAGAATCTTGCGACTAGTTCTCCCATTACATCTCTTAGCGCAACTGTTTCTGCCCATCTGGAGAAGTAATCTGTGCCTGCTAAGATATATCTGCACCCTGACGAAGATGCTGGTAGCGGCCCCACCACGTCTGTGCCCCATTGGGTGAACGGCCAACTTGGTAGGGTGGGATGTAGCGGCACTGGCGGTCTCCTGGACACGTTGGCGTGCTCCTGGCATTTTTGGTAAGCTTTAGTGAACTTGCAGCAATCATCAAACATGGAGGGCCAATAATAGCCCAATTTCTTTATTTCAATTTTCATCTTCGGCCCGGCCTGGTTTGCTCCAACTGACCCGGCATGGACTTCTTGCATTACCTGCCCGACTTCTAATAAGACAAGCACCGGAGCAGAACTTTCCTTCGGGCATCGGCCATTATTCGGAACAAGGTCCCGCTTCTCATCTCGTAAGAGTCCTTGATCCTTAAGAGCTTCATTCTTTATTCTTTTTCTTTCGGAAGTTGTTGGTGCTGGAACCAACGTAGAAGATGCTCCCGCTAATCGGGCTGCTGAACTTCTTCTACAGCTGCCGCTTCATTCTCTTTTTCATCGACCAAAACCTCCGTCATACTGGGGACCTGGCGACGGTTGATTATGACTATATTTAGGCTTGTGTCTGGTGGGACTGCCAAAGAACTAGGCAGCTTTGCGAGGGCATCTGCTTGAGCATTCTATCCTCGGTTAACATGCCTGATTTTGACGAAGTAGAATCTTGCCATCAATCGGAGGGCCAGTTGATAGTAAGGGTGGAGTTCTTGCTTCCACACCTTGAACTCTCCATCCAGCTGTTTTATGACTAGCATGGAGTCTTCGAATGCTTCCAACATCTGGATCTCCATGGACAGAGCAATCTATAACCCGATTATGAGGGCTTCATATTCTACTTCATTGTTTGTGCATGGCTTATTTATTGAGCAAGATGTATATATGACTTCTCCTTCGAGAGATTTTAGGACTATGTCTGCCCCCGCTCTGACTCTGGTTGACCCAGTAGCTGAGGTGTCAATTCTGGAAGCGCCGTTAAAATACAGCTACCATAGAGAGGGCTGCACCTGGCCGACCTCTAGGGTTTCATCTTCAGGAAGCTCTGGTTCCAGCAGGTAGTCTTCAGGTACTGGATGCTCAGCAAAGAAGTCTGCGATAGCTTGGCCTTTGACGACCTTTTGTGGTATGTAGGAGATTTCAAAATCCATAAGGATCACCGCCCATTTCTCCAAACGACCTTTGAGCGCCGGTTGGGACATGATATACTTTAGTGGATCCGCCTTGGAGATCAGCTTAATCTCATGTGATAGCATGTAGTGTCAGAGTTTCTTGACGGCGAAGACCACTGCCAAGCAGATCTTCTCAATGTGGGTGTATTTCTCCTCAGTTCTGACTAATCTTCGACTGACGTAGTAGAGGGCTTGTTCTTTCCCTTCTTCATTGTTCTGGGCTAGCATTGCCCCCAGGGAGTTATGTGTGGCTGCTATGTACAGAACCAGCGGCCGTCCTTTCACCGGTGCGCCTAGCACAGGAGGAGTCTTCAGATAATCTTTGAGCTTGTCAAAGGCCGCCTGGCAATCTTCGTCCCAGTAAAAGGGCACATCTTTCATCATTAGCTTGTGAAAGGGCTGGCATCGTCCTGACAAATTGGATATGAACCGCCAGATGTAAGCCAAGCGGCCTTGAAGAGATCTCAGCTCGGAGAGGTTCCTTGGCGAAGGTAATTCCTGAATTACTTTGATCTTTGTGGGGTCTATTTCAATTCCTCGGTATCTGACAATGAAACCCAAGAACTTCCCGCTCGATACTCCGAACGCACACTTCATAGGGTTCATTTTCAATTCATACTGTCTTAGCCTCTGAAAGACTACTCGGAGGTCCTGCAGATGGTCTCCTTTCTTTCTGGTTTTGACTACCATGTCATCTATCTAGCACTCGACCTTATGGTAGAGCAGCTCATCAAATATTCTAGTCATCGCCTACTGATAAGTTACGCCGGTGTTCTTTAACCCGAACGGCATCCTCTTATAATGATAAATGCCTTTGGGGGTTCGGAAGGCAGTGTGGATCTGGTCATGCTCTGCGATCCATATTTGGTTGTAGCTGGATGACCCGTCCATGAATGATAGGACCTCATGATCGGTTGTTGCATCTATTATGACCTCCGTTATTGGCACTGGAAAGTCATCTTTAGGGCAGATTTTATTCAGATCTCGGAAGTCAACACATATCCGGATCTGCCCATTCTTCTTCTTCACGGGCACAATATTAGCTAGCCACGTGGTATATTGATTTTCTTCGACGAAGCCCACATCAATGAGCTTGTCTACCTCTTTGCATATTTAAGTGACGAGCTCTGGCCTTATGCGCCGCGGCGGTTGCTTCACCGATTCGGCTTCGGGGCTTATTGCTAGCTCATGTTGTGAGACTGCAGGGCTCAGTCCTGGCATTTCCTTGTAGGTCCAGGCAAAGCAATCTCGGCATTCTCGCAGTAGCTGGATGGACAGCCTCTGTTCTTCAGCAGATAGCTGGGTGCTGAGGAAGGTCGGCCTATGGTCGTCCTCATCTCTCAGGTTGATTTCCATCAGCTCATCGACTGTGGCTTGGCCTCCATCTTCTATTTCCAGGGGTACCGGCTGAAGGTCGATGAAGTCTGGAATATCATCTTCAAGGCCAAGGACCTCGATCTCTTCACTCGGTTCTATTTGAACTTCATCAAGGATCTCCGCCTCGGCAAGAAGCGGTTGTGTAGATTGTTCCATCAATGAATTCATTGCCATTGCAGCTTCGAGGGGTGAATTAACAGCTTCATCCCCCCCTTGGGTCGCTGTGTCCTCAGCAGGGGTGGCACTTTTCTTTTCAATAGCATGCATCTCTTGCTCGGCTTCGACAGAAGTCTCTCCGACCGGCACGAGAGGTGTTGGAATCATTATTAGCGGAGATCCGCCAGAGGGAGATGTCCCTATTTCTTCAACATCCTCAGCTTTGCTGCTGCTGGCCGTATCAAATCTGACTTGAAGGGCCGCTTCTTCAGGATAGACTTGCTCCCAGCATCGGCAAGGAGTCATAGTCTCTATTTTCGAGTCTCTTGGTCGATCCGGTTCAGCATATTCTGCTTCTGTTGGGTATTCATCAAAATTTACCCCCAGTGGATTACCTTCAGTAGGATAGAAGGCGAAGATGATATCCACCTCATAGCGCCCACTGTAGTAATATTCTTCAAGGGTGTAGCCAAACCCTGGATGCTGAGAAACACGTCTCAATTCTTTGTCCAGATTTGTGGGATACCACATTTTCTGGAATGCTTCCTTGTCTTTGTGCGACTGGTTGGAGGGGATGTCCTGCTTCTGGAACATCCTGGCCATCCGACTCGTCGTGAATGCCAGACCCTGAACGGGAGCTAGCGGATTCTCTATGCCTTCGGGCAGACGACAATCAGTGTCTTCCTGGGTAGGGTGCTGTGGACGTCAAAAAAGAAGAGAAGAAAAGGAACGTTCTTGCGGCACAGACGTCTCGACATCCAGAGAGCAAGTCGAAGATGGAAAGGCCGAACAAAGCCCATATCTCTTCCAAGCAGGATGAATATATATACCCGACGCTTCACCACCCAACGAGAAGCCCTTCGGGCAGAAAAGGTGGCCCCAGCTCTCCAGTCGGCATTGCCGAAGGATGAATCAAAAGAAACTCGGGAATTCAAACACATGTTCGACATGCATCAAAAATCACTCGAAGTCCTACATCGGGGCTTGGAGGCTTCAAATCAAATGCCTCGGAGGCGGTGCATTACAACTAAAGCCTTGCGGGAGTGCAAATGTTCATCTGAGTCGCCACGAAGCCAGGATAAGATCTCTTGATGCTTAAAATGGCACGGCTTGGCCTTAAAATGGCGTGCCCCTTCAATAGTTCCTAAACCGGCGCGCCCCCCTTCAAAAGGACTGAAATCGGCGCACCTCTTGCAAGATCCTTACACCGGCGCGCCCCACTAATGCTACTAATCCGGCGCGCTCACCCCCCACACCGGTTTAACCAAGCTGCCATCCCATCCTACCTCCGGTCCCCTGTTTTCTGCAAACAGACTGGCCTTGGCTTGCCTGAAATGGATAAATCTCCTACGCCCAACCAGTGTGCAACCGTCGGAACCATTCAAGCTCCATGGAATGGCAATCTTCGAGCTCCACACCGAACGTCGCTTCCCCACCGATCACTATCGGCCAATCCTGGGACTGCACCATCCCTACTCTATCAGCGGCTATCCCGATAGGCCACTCAACGACTTCGGACACGAGGAAAGAGGTGACAGAGGTGAGACGGAGGGGATGGAGCTTGTGCTCTCTTCCTCCCCCACCTCCCACTGATATATATAACGAGACGAAGAGATGAAGAAGAAGAGAGAGTTCGGAGGGGAGTTCGGTGAGGGGGGTTCGGTGAGAAGAGTTTGGTGAGAGGAGGGGCTATCTCCGACATCCGAATAGAAGAAGAAGCTCGATCCCTCTGTGCCTGCAAGGTGAAGAAAAAGAGAGAGTGGGTGAGAGAGGAAAGGTGAGTTCGGAGAGGCAGACCTTGTGCTCCGTTCCCTCTCCCCCACCGGTGTATCTCCTTCTTCCCCTTTCGATGTATTTCCCTTCTTCCCCTTCAATGTATTCTCCCTTCCCTTCAGGACGAGCTTCCTTGTATTTTAATCTCCCCCTTTTGGTGGATGAATAAACAGAGAGTAGTTGAAAAGCACCGTGATTTACTTTTGTTAGCCTTTGCTCCCCTATTCTCCCTGTCTTCTACTCACCTAAGGTGATTCAAAGCCTACTCCTCCATAGCATGGCCTTTGAAGTAACCGTATGAGGGTGAACATTCATGGCCATCCCATGGCGAACATCTGCCCCGTCGAAGCTCTCACACAGCTACAACCCATGAACTGTTAGAACCCCTTGAAGGCTGGTCCTCGGGGCTTCTGCGTTCAACTATGGGACACCGGACTGCCGTTAGGCCACTCTGAGTTTTTGGGATCATCCCGGAGTATTCCGTTTGACAATCCCTTATTTCGCCCCAGCAAACCTCAGTCCGGGGGAGGTGCTGCCCAATTTTTGTCAGGAGCAAGAGCTCATAGAGCAAACGAATGAACCACTCTCTGGGGATGAAAGCAGCATGTGTTTGAAGCCTCTGAATCAAGCTAAACCTCCAAGCTCTTGCACGATGAACTCCTTTGAACAAAACACTTGGATCTTCATGCTAAGTCACCCTAACAAACGGTTAAAGTATCTAAACTTCCTCTCTACAGACTTAATCCACCAATTGGGTGAACAAACTAATCAACTAATCAACTTGCAGGTGAAAGAAAGAAGAAAAAGAAGCAAGAAGAATAAAAGAAAACCTCCCGAGAGTTTAATCTGGCGCCCCCCCTAATTCGGTGCGGGTTAATCCGGCGCGCTACCCCCCGCGCCAGATTAGCTTCACACTCAAATCCACTTTCCAAATCTTGGAATGAATAGTGCCCTAGCCCCTCCTATTCCGGCGCCCCCCCCCCCCTTGGCATCACCTAATCCGGTGCGCACTCCATGAAAACCTCCTATTCCGACGCGCCCCATTGTACCCATTAAACCGGCGCGCCCTCTCTTCTTGAGCCCATTCCGGCGCGCTCCTTGTTGCCATATTCCGGCGCGCCCTCTCCTCTCCTGGTATCCCCTTAATCTGGCGTGCCTGAAAGAAAGAAGGTGATTAAGCAAATAAAAAAAACACTTCAAGTTAATAGAAAACTAATCAAAAGTTTCCCCTCTGCTATAATTAGAATGTTGGCACGTTGTTGGCGAGTTCGGGCTTCACACTTAACAATTCGCTCTCCCGGACTGTGCGTGAAGAGAAAAGTAATGATACCCCGTGGTATTGGACGTGGACCTCAGAATCCCCGACATTGTCACGATCCGGGCACATCTTGGGCCGATAGTTCATCAACTTGACCCACTTCCGCCGAGGTCCGATCCCGCATCCACATTAAACTTGCCATATCTACGGCAGACATCCGTACTGTTTTATCATCATCTTCGACGCTACTAATGCGGACTTCCGTCCGAACACGAAATGGTCTGTGAGTGACCAACATAGACGTGTCTATGAACATTTTACACCCCAATGCGGGTTTGTTTAACGTGATCCGGGATCTTTGTTCTCGCTTTATTACCATGAATTTCAGGCCGTAGGGCCCTTATTCCCGACAATCAATCAAGGGTGTTCCCCCGTATGGGGGATGTAAATAATGCCATGGCCATTATGGTATGGCGGATTTTGGTCCGGACTCGAACTACACAATTATCTGATTAGTCAGATCGCGCGCACCATGGGCTTCCATGAAGCCCGAATAAATCATCACTTTGTGACTGGCACGCTGATGTGGCATGAACTGGGACCTAAGTGGCAAGCAAACGCAACGACTAGGCAATGTCATACAAGTGGACTCACTCGCGTTTGGCACACTCGGGTCCGTAGGTGGACCGGCAATGGGGTGAGGGTCCGAGGTTGGACCGATGATTTCCAAGGATATGACTGACTTGGGGAGGACCCCTAGGGGCCAGGGTTGCCCAAATTCACGGGCGGTCAGCACGCCGAAGGCATGGGTTGAAGGGTCACTCTCATAACTTACCCGCGGCGACCACTCAAACATAAGCAAGTTTGGAACGGGCGCTCACTCACCGTCCAACGGAGTTAAGAAGCAATACTAATTAAGCAAGATCTACCAACAAAGGGAGGGGTCCAGAAGCTCACCTGATCAGCGTGAAGACGCCGATACCGGCCGGAGACGATGGCGAGCGGGGAGGCGTGGGTATGCACCCGAACGCCGCGCCGGTGAAGCTTCAACCTGCTCAAACGTTTACAAAACTACACCTCTCGCAGGAGGGGGGATCTCGGGGTGGGGGTTAATTAATATAGCACTCAAATGACCTCCACGCAGGGAAGGGGCCTTCAGCCGGCCAAGCGGGGAGGGGAACTTGAACTATGAGCAAAGAAAGACACCAAAGCCGGTTCTGCCTGCTGCCTGTGTCTTAGGACAGACAGTCAGGTATTTGGACGCTGTGGCCAGCCCCGAATTTTGTTGCTGACGAGACCAATTGGAGATTCTTCGTAGCTGGATGGGGATGACGCTAGAATTTTGTTGATTTCTTTGGGCACTGCTGCTGGTCAGACTAAGGGCCTGAACAGGGTGGCAGAACCTTGGCTCGGACAGCTTCAGGTTCCCAACAGCAGGAAGAAGAAGGTGCCACGATCGCTCCCGAGCTCAGAATCAGGTGCCGCCAAAGTCGTTGGAACCTTTGACGAGTGCTCTTCGAAGCAAGACCAACGGGGATGCCAATTGTTGTCAAGGTCGGCCGGTAGACTCTGAACACTGAGGGAGGGTCGGTGCAGACTGAGTGGGAGCAGAACCGCATACCCGGGGAAGAAAATTGATAACTTTCAGGTCCGGTCGCCAAACGGGGCTCTGCTTCTTGGAGATGATAGAAGACTCGTAGTAGAGTATTTTTGAAGCATAACTCTCGATCTTATTCCCAACAGGATCATCGCAGTAGAGCTTCCACTCCGGCTCTGGTCCCCTGCCAGGGAGGCTTCGCACAGTCGAGGAAGAATGGCTCCCCTGGTCGATCACGAACTCAGAATGGGACGGGACAACCGCCGTTGCGAAGAGGACGGAGAGACGCTTCCAAAGATTGATCTTGGGTTTCTAGAAACGCCCGGAGGTAGCCGTGGTCACCTCTGTAAACTGGCACTCTTCTACATATCTTCAGTTGAGAGCTGTAGGTTGAAGATGACGGGGGGGAATGGGTATATGGAAGGGGAAATGGGGGTGGATGAGTGTGAAGAAAGCCCGGGCTGTGAGGGGGTCTAAGAGGGGGTGTTCCAAGGTGGGGGAAGGGAAGAATGGGGTCTGGAAGGGGGTCTAACAGGTGGTGGGAGGAGGAGCTACGAATTTGGGAAGGTGGGTGAGAGGGAAAGGGTATTTGAAAATGGGTTTAAGGGTGGGATTAAAATTTGGTCTTGGGGGATGGGAAGAGGTGTGTGGGGAAGGTAAAAGGGGGCTTGGGGAGTGGGAATTCTCCCTTGGGAGATGAGAGGGTGCTTGGGGAAGGGGAGTGGGTGGTTGGTGGTTGGAGGGTGGAGTGGGGAGTGGTGGAATCCCCCTTGGGGTTGGGGTGGAGTTAAGGTGGGTTGGTGGGGAGTTGGGGATGAGTTATTGGAGGGGGGGAAGAGAGAGAAAGGTGGTTGGGAGGGGAGGAGAGAGAAAGGGGCTCATGTTTTAGAGAGAGAAAGTGGAGGAGAGAGAAAATGACTTATTAGAGAGAGAGAGGTAGAGAGAGAGGGGGGGATAGGGGGAATCACTCCCAAGGGTTTCTCACCCAACTAATGGAATCTCTCCAATAGGAAATTTGAACTCTCAAATGGGAATTTTCATTCATTGATTCATTAACTCAAATGGAGGAAATGGGGTCCTATATATAGGCAACCCACATTTCTACAAAAGTCCCTGACTCTTACTACAATGACCAAAGACCAAGGGGGTAGGGGCGCCCCTGGGCCTAGCCCAAAGAATTGGGCCTAATAACCATTCTAAACAATCTAATGACACTTAACCTAGGTAGATGACTGAAATAAAAGAAAAATTACAATGACATGACTCAAATAAAATATGAAAATTACATGACTCGACTCAGAAAAATATGACGGACACAATGGAGCTATGCTGGCGAGCAATCGAAGCTGTGGAAAAATGTGAAGGGCGAGAGATGCCCCCATCACACGCCCTCCCACTAAACAAACGAATGAACCCTAATCAACAAACGAATCGATTCTTTCCAAATTTTAGTTCGTCCATCGGTGCTCTTCAGCGGTATAGAACAAACTGCTGGGGCCATCTATCTGCGTCACTTCCCAAGCTTTGAAAGGCTCGACAGTTGCATTATCGAGGCCAAGAATTGGCTTGGTGAGGCCTTCTGGGACCCTTATATGGTCGTGCTGCTGACCGACCTTGGCTTCATTGGCTTCAGGGTATATAGCGGGAGGTGCTAGCCTACCCACATCTCCAGTGACGGTAATATGAGAGACCGCCTTGGGCTTGACATATCCGCGTGGCGGTGGTGGAAACCATTTGTCGCCGGAGGTGCTTCTTTGTGTCCCCGCAGGGGTCTTGGCTTCAGGGGTCCCTTGGGACCGTTCTGCATACAGATGAGCATCTGCCAGGTGACACTCGCACACCTTGAATGGGTGGAGATCGGCAAATATCCTCTCCTCCTTCCCTTTGAGGCTGTATTTGATGCACTGGTGGAGCATGGACGGCACCACCATATTTTCATGCAGCCAGGGGCGGCCAAGCAGCGCCTTGTACTAGGTGCGGGCGTCGATGACATGAAAATGCACCTTTGTAGTAAAATCTGTCAGGGTGAGTGTGAATTCAGCTACTCCCAACGACACCTCACACTTCTGGTTAAAGCTGGTGATACGCATCTCTCCGACTTTATCGAGGTGTACATTAAAGTGGTGCCTCTGGTATATTCTGTATGGTAGAATGTTGACAGCTGCGCCTGGGTCGACCAAGATCCTGTTCAGCTCCTGTCCATTTAAGTGCCCCCTCATATAGAGCGGCCTGTTGTGTCTGATAGTAGGGACCAACATTTATTCATGAGTGAAGGTCATGCTAGCCTCTGGCAGTGCTTCAGCCAAGCAGGTTTCATATTGAGCAGGCGTCTGTAAAGCAGTGATAATCGCCTGTCGGGTCTCTTCACTGAGAGAGAGAATTTCCCAAACAATGAATCTTGCCGAAAGCTTTTTCAACAATTTGACTACACGGCTTCCTGTTGGAACATTTGACAACTTCATCTCATCTGCCCACCTGGGCTTGGAGGAGTCTTGGATTGCGGTCCCTGATGGCCCTACCTCATTAGGTTCAGATTCTACATCCCTCTGCTTGGTGCAATATTCTTGTTACCCTTCATCGGCCACTGTCGAGCAAGCTTTATCTGCATCTGAAGCTTCGGAAGACTGCTGGTGCTGTGGGTAGGTATCCCTGGTTGCAATATTGACATCCCGACATGGCTGCTTTCCGTTGGACATTTTCAGAAATTTCAGGAAGGAAGGGGTAGCAGTATTGCCCCCACTCTGGTTATAAAGGCCTGATGGGGGAGGGATTTGGACCCCTTTGACCTCCGGGGGAGGTATCTTGTAAAGTTGCTCTCCCCTGAATATGATGTTATGGTTAGCAGGCGGCTGGCGCCCCCATTTCCGGCCTGACCGGGTTGCATGTGCTGTGGAGGCTACTTCAGCTCGGCCTGCCCTGGTGGCGGGTGCAAAGCATATTTCTTCCTCATCCTCTTCACCAGGCAAGTTGAAGAGAGCCGAGAGAGTATTACAGGACACAATATGCTCTTTGTTGACCTTGGCGGCCTTTCTTTTCTTCTTTTGCTTCTTTTTCTTCTTTTCTTCAGGTGGTGCCTGCCCCCAGAATAGGCTACCATCCTTGTCAGATGCTGCGTCAGCTTGCTGCTCCTGCTTGAGTGAAAGCTACTCCAGTTCTTGCCACGGGACATGATCCCACACCATTAGGGGTTCCAATTCGGGCTGTACATATTCATCTAGCCCATTAATGTATTCTTGCAGCCGTTGGGCTTCCGGACTGATCTCCTTTACCGTTGGCAGTGGAGTCTATATCCTCCGATTGTGTGTAGGTATCATGATGGCTGCAGGTGAGTTGGTCTACATAGGTGCTGCCATCGGAGGGGTAGGTCGTGGTGTGATGCCACAAATATGTGCCCCCACTTTTGGGCGAGGAGCCGTCTTCTTTTTATTCTTCGCAGGGACTTGTATCCATCCATGTTGTTCTTCTATGGGCACCAGGAAAAAGAGTCCATAAGTGCGTTGAGTGCTGGCTTCAGAGATCTCCTCAGGCAGTGCCTGGTACACAGAGACCATATTGGCTGCGGCCCTCCTTAAAGGGGCCTCATGAGGTTGGGGAGGGTCGACCCTGTACTCTCCCAGGTCAATTTCATCTTTCTTCACCATGCCTTCAATAATATCTTTAAAGACATAACAGTCTTCAATTGGGTGCCCCAACATCTGATGATAGGGGCAGAATCTTGGACTATCTTTTCTCTTTAGGTCCTCCGGCCTCTTTGGCTCAGGCAAGGTGACCTTATCATATTGGGTTACCAAATCAAACAGAATTCTGGTCTTTTCCTTTGGAAAAGAATAGGCCTTCTTCATTTTATCCCGTAGTGAGGGACCTTCTTTGCCATCTCTGGCTTTAACAAGCTGCGGAGCATCTGCCTTCTTGCCTTTATCCTTATGTTGTTCAAATGCTTTAATGTCAAGGGCATTTGCTTCTTTAGGCGCCTGATGCCATTCTACTGCCTTGCCTTTTTGTGTAGCAGTAGTAGCTGATGCAGGGGCAGGACTGGCTAGGAAAGCTTCGACCTCCGCCACGATGTTGTTCAATCGGTCGAATGACCGGATCTCCATTACTATCATCTTCTCCAAGACCTCTCTCTTGAGATTCTATTTGCATATTTGTACGGCGTCCTCCTGATGCGAGGGCCGCTTGCATCTCATTCCGAGGTTCCTCCACCTCTTGATATAATCAAGGGTTGTTTCATCTGCCCTCTGCCTTGTTGAATAGAGTTCGGCCACTGTGACCTCCCTCCCTGTAACATGGAATCTTTCTCTGAACTTCCTCTGCATGTCTGACCAGTCACTGATCGACCCGGTCGGGAGGCAGGAGTACCATTCAAAAGTGAGCCCCGTCAGCGAGGACCCAAAAAATTTCAGCAGATATGACTCGTCGGTGGCCAAATCACCCATGACGGTCATGTAGTAGGCGACATGTTCTTTCGGGGATCCCTTCCCGTTGAATTTGTCAAATTCGGGCGGCATGCTAATCCTGGGAGGGAGCCGCTTGGCAGCATGGTACGGCGGATATGGAACCCTATATGCATCAAATGCGACATTGTCGCTTTTAGTTCTTTCAGCGAGCTTCAGCTCGATCATTCTCTCCACCATCATTTTGCTCATGACGGTTGGATCAACTAGTTATGGATAGAAGTGCGATGGCTGCAGGTAGGGGGTGACCAGAGTCGTCGCCTGCGGAGGAGGACGCAGCAATGGAGGTGTCTGGTGCACCTGTGGTAGCACTGGCGGCATCAGCGGCTGTGGTGGGAGCTGTTGAGTTGTCACCAAGCTCGGTTCTACCGCCTGAGGCGGGGCATAGAGTTGTGGGAAGTCATTTTGGTTGACGGCTCCCTGTGATGATTCAGCCTGCATATCAGGCTGCTTGGAGGCTGAAGACTGCTCCGTCTTCTCCATCAGTTGCTTCTTCAGCAGCTCTATCTCTTCGCGGTACCTTTGTAGTATCATGAGTACTACCGGATCCATAGCTGCAGTGCTGGGAATAGCTTCCGTTGTCTCCCCGGATGCACCCTCAGGCAGGATGTCGAGCATGACATCTTCTTCTTCTTCTTCTGCTGTCACCACATTGGCGGTCAGGATAGCAGGTTCATCATACTGTTGGACATGGGCTAGGGTTTGCTCCCATCTAGCTACTACCAACAGTTCTCTTGCAGCTTCTACCCTTCGAGTGCTCGGCCCTGGCCTACCGGCCAATTGAGCCAGCTCACAAGGATCTTCTGGAACCCTACCATATTGGCCGGATATGCCAGCCATGTTACAGGTGAAGATCTGCATTCTTCTTCTCTGTTTATGAACCTTCCTTCTTACATGCTCTGGGAAGTTCAGTCTCTCAAATACAAAGATTCTCTTTTCTTCTTCCCGTTGAGGGGCGGTCTCATCGGCTTCAACATCGAGGCCATCTTCATAACCATTATCGTCGACTGACGATGCCATTCTTCTTTCTTCTTGTTCTTCAACTGCCGCTGGTGGGCAATAGTCTTCTTCATGCACGGCTGCTTGTAGGAGCCGTTGTTGGCCCAACGAGGGGTTGCCTAGACCCTTGAAGTAACTCCTGACCATGTTGGTCATTTCTTCTTGCCTCAATCCCTGATGCGGGATTGGGGGTGATTGTCGACCCCCCACGGGAGGGGTATAAGCAAGCTGGGCTCGTCCGGCAAGTTACTGGAATCTTCTTCCCACTGTGGGGATGTTGGCTTGCCAGGCGCAGGCCCTGAAGCCTTCACGGCGTGGGAAGTCCACAATCATTTCTTCATTCTTCGGGGCCAGGCCCATTTCCTTCTTCATTCTCATTTCGTCACTTGCAGGGCGGTGACGGGTTGGTGTGACCTGGTAGGCGGGTTGGGTCTTTTTAGGGACCCAAACCTGCTTAAATTTCTTCGGCCTAGGGGCCAGCTTCTCATGGCCATGGTGGCCGGCTTCCTCCTTCTCAGCTCTCCTCCCGGAGAGGGCCTGGTAAGAGTTGTGGACAGGTACGGGGGGGACGACCGGATCCGAGACCACCTGGGCGTCGCGTCCGTCTAAGAAGACGCGAAGTCCACTGATAAGCATGGACTTGCCGGACACCGAGAGGCATCCGGTAACAGCAGCAGTATTCTGCCGGGAGCCTCTGCGCTGCCGTCCTCCGGCATTCTTGGCAGGAATGGGGTGGGCCCCATGGGTGACGTGGTGCACCAGGCAGCTGGCGACCGGAATCGGACTCTTGGTCGAGCCCACAGAGCATCGAGCCTTCAAGGCCTCGACCTTCTTCACAGCCTCCTCGGTAGGTTCGGAGGACTCCACTTGTAGCATGTCCACAAAGGCCAACCCCAGGAAGTTAGGGAAGCCTACAGCAGCGGGGAACGATCCCAAGATAGTGGGCACCGCCAGGTACCCATGCTCAGCGTGGCCGGTGACAATCGCGGGGCCAAAATTGACGCCAGTTAATCCAGTTGATGCCATTGCTTGCCTGCAAACATAAAATAAGCAACGATCAGCAGCCTTTGGGAAGGCCTTGGGGCCCACACATCTCGGCAAAGAGATGAAAGGTGACACTGGTCCTACCGGGCATGCCAGACTTGTTCGATGGGAATTTTATTTTATCAGGGTCAATCAACCAGTTAATCAATAAATAATCAACTGATTAATTGACCACACAAGCGTGCCAATCACATGAGTGACGAGTTTATTGTGCGCTCATTCTGACCCTCGTGGGGCGAGACTGAGATTCGGGTCGGGACCAGCAGTCCGCCATACCATAAAGACTATAACGTTAATTACATCCCCTAGAAGAGAGAAAAACCTTTGAGTAATTTCCGAGATAGCGAGCCGTTCAAGGCCGAAGCAAGATGCATAAGGATAGACATGACGGGGTCACATGAGATGCTTTTATCTATCATACGGGAGAGGCATGGTTAATTAAGTCGGAGTGGAGGCCCAATTCAATGGGGCCGACAAAGTGCCGAGGGCACCGGCTTCACTCTTCCCCACGGTGATCTCTCAAAGTAACGGGGCTTGAGGATCGAGCTCTTACTCTCACGGCCAGTGGAACTATGAACTAATATTAGAAAGAACAAGTACTAAATGGAGCTAGGAGTGGAGCACTTACTCGACCGGTTTGAAGAAACCGGTCCCGCTCGGAGACGTGGGCGAGCGGGGAAGCGTGGGTTCCCCACACGCAGCGCCGGGGTAGCTTGACCTGCTCAAATTGTTACAACACTACACCCCATGCAAGGGGGGGGGGGAACTAGGGGTGGGGGTTAACTGATATTACATCAAAAACTACCTCCACACAGGGAGGGGCCTTCAGCCGGCCAAGCGGGGAGGGGTGACACCGAACTAGCGATCAACAAGGAAGCCGACGTCGGTTCTGTTCGCTGTCTGTGCTTCAGGACTGACTGATGGTTATCACGATGCTGTGGCCACTCCAGAATTTTTCCGATGACGAGACCACTTGAAGATTCTTCGTAGATGGATCGGAATGATGCTTGAATTTTATTGATTTCTTTGGGCCTCGCTGCTGGTCGGGGTAGGGGCTTGAACAAGGTGGCAGACCCCTGGTTCTGAGAGCTTCAGGTTTCCAACAGTAGGAAGAAGAGGATGCCACGACCGCTCCCGAACTCAGAATCAGGTGCCGCTGGAGCCATTGGAACCTTTGACGGGTCCTCTTCGATGAAAAACTGGCGGGGAAGACAAACGTTGTCAGAGAAGACCAGTGGGCTCTGAACTCTGATGAAATATCGGTGCAGACTGTGGGGAAGCAGAACCGCGCACCCGGGGGAGAAAATTGATAAATCTTGGTTCCGGATGCCAAACTGAGCTCTGCTTTTTGAAGAAGAAAGAAGACTCGTGGTAGAAGCTTTTTGAAGAAGAACTCTCGATCAGATTCCAAGCAGGATCGTCGCAGTCGGGCTTTCCATCCGGATCTGGTCTCCTGCCAGGGAGGCTTTGCGCAGTCGGGGAAGAATGACTCCCCTGGGCGATCACGAACTCATAACGGGATAGGACCACCGCCGTTGCGAAGAGGACTGGGAGGCGCATCCAACGATGGCTCTTGATCCTTCATAAACGTCCGGAGGAAACCGTGGTCGCCTCTTCAAGCTGCTACTCTCCTGCAGATCTGCAACTGGGAACTGTAGGTTGAAGATGACGGGGGGGGAATGGGGTATATAGGAGGGGAAATGGGGGTGGATGAGTATGGGGAAAGCCCGGGCTGTGAGGGGGTCTAGAAGGGGGTGTTCCAAGGTGGGGGAAGGGAAGAATGGGGTCTGGAAGGGGGTCTAACAGGTGGTGGGAGGAGGAGCTACGAATTTGGGAAGGTGGGTGAGAGGGAAAGGGTATTTGAAAATGGGTTTAAGGGTGGGATTAAATTTTGGTCTTGGGGGATGGGAAGAGGTGTGTGGGGAAGGTAAAAGGGGGCTTGGGGAGTGGGAATTCTCCCTTGGGAGATGAGAGGGTGCTTGGGGAAGGGGAGTGGGTGGTTGGTGGTTGGAGGGTGGAGTGGGGAGTGGTGGAATCTCCCTTGGGGCTGGGGTGGAGTTAAGGTGGGTTGGTGGGGAGTTGGGGATGAGTTATTGGGGGGGGAAGAGAGAGAAAGGTGGTTGGGAGGGGAGGAGAGAGAAAGGGGTGCAGGTTTTAGAGAGAGAAAGGGGTGCAGGTTTTAGAGAGAGAAAATGACTTATTAGAGAGAGAGAGGTAGAGAGAGAGGGGGGATAGGTGGGAATCACTCCCAAGGGTTTCTCACCCAACTAATGGAATCTCTCCAATAGGAAATTTGAACTCTCAAATGGTAATTTTCATTCATTGATTCATTAACTCAAATGGAGGAAATGGGGTCCTATATATAGGCAACCCACATTTCTACAAAAGTCCCTGACTCTTACTACAATGACCAAAGACCAAGGGGGTAGGGGCGCCCCTGGGCCTAGCCCAAAGAATTGGGCCCAATAACCATTCTAAACAATCTAATGACACTTAACCTAGGTAGATGACTCATTAACCTAGGTACATGACTCAAATAAAAGGAAAATTACAATGACATGACTCAAATAAAATATGAAAATTACATGACTCGACTCAGAAAAATATGACGGACAGAATGGAGCTATGCTGGCGAGCAATCGAAGCTGTGGAAAAATGTGAAGGGCGAGAGATGCCCCCATCATACTCCCGGGGTGCGGAGAACTTGACTCCGTCGAGTAAGAGTCCTTCCCTCCTTGGAGGGTGTAGAAGTGATATCGCCCATAAGTCATCCGAAGGAGACCGATCCGTCCACCCGATGAGATAGCGCTCATACACCTTGCTCCTAATGGCAGTGACATGTTCATCCAATATTTGCTCAATTTGCTCACGCTGGGCTCTCTTGGCTGGTGGTCTCTCCTCACAGGTGGGTGCTCTCTCTAGGGAAGGAATAGGCTCAATATCTTCACTGGGTACCACCGTGGGTCCCTTATATGGCACTAGGTCGACGACATTGAATGTGGGACTTACCCCATATTCCTTGGGAAGATATAACTCAGCGCCAATGTACCTCATAACCTGGAAGGGACCAGCCCCATGAGGCCTCAATTTGGAGATGTCTCCTGGGGAGAGCTTCTCCGTCCTCACCATCACAAAGTTACCCACGTGAAAATTTTGGTGACGTCGATGAGAGTCGGCCAACCTTTTATAAGTCACATTCTTCTTGCCAATGTGCTTGCGGATCTCTTTATGCAATGTTGTGAATGCAGACATTCTAGGGGTGATGGGTGGACCTGGGCAACCAAAAGTAGACCTATCATGTAATGATGCAGTGTAGACTTTGGTCAACCTAGGTGGGCCGGGGCACCCATAGGTGGCCCTATCATGCAAATTGGTGATAATTATCGGGGGACCCGGACATCCGTAGATGCCTTTGACATGCTTAAGACCCATGATGAACGAAGGTGGACCATGACATCCAAATATGGACCACTCATACTTTCTACTTGACATGTGGGTGATATGAATGAATGGACCCAACATAGTGTTCATGCCAAGGGGTGTGGTAAGCCTAGACACATTCATACTTTTCCCAAAGGTGACTTCCATGTGTATAGGTGTGGGACAACCTTTGAACTCTCATTGGAAATGATCGAATGGATCTAAGAAGGTGGTCGTCATGGGGTGGGGCACAACCTTATTACCTAGGGATATGTGGCCCAAGGTCATGGCTCCCAAGGTGTAACCCGGGTCTAGGATGGGGTGGATTGGGTTAAACATGGTGGGTTGGGATAGGGAAAGGTGGGTGGTGAGTAAGGTTGGTGGATTATATGGGATTCTAGGCTCCCATAGGAAGGGATCAAAGGGGTTATGGGAAAGGCTACCTAGAGGGAGGCAGTCCATGTCCTTAAGAACCTCACATAGTGCAAGTCATCCTCCTCTATTGGAATGATTGGGCCGGTGTATTGAGTGGATGGGTTGGCCAATGTTTTTGAGATCTCAATGGTAGGGGAGTGGATCGAGATGGGTTTTTCCACCATGGGGAGAAGGAAAATGAGGTCACTAGTGTAGCAATCAATGGTGCAGATCGAGGTGATAGACCCATCACAAGGGTGGATGAGACTAAGGTTTGTTGGGTGGGCCATCCCTAGGGTCAACAAGCAAGTCAACTCTAGCTGCCATTCTAGGCCTTTAAGGAGGTCATCAAAACCCTCTACTTCGTAGTAGGATTGGATTGTTGTGTGAGGAGTGTAGATGGGCACTAGATGGTGGTCTTGCTTCATGGGTAGATAGGTATGGGTCATGATTTCTCTAATCAAGCTCTCCCTTAGCCACCTAACAAGGGACTCTTCTAAGATGAATTCGGCCTTATCTAGAGGGGGTGGTGTAGGGTGAAGATCCTCGTGCGAGGCTTCCTCTTCAATTGGGACATGGGTGCTCTCCATGGAGGGGATAGGTTCCCGAGGGGTTTTTGTCTTCATGTGGCAAAGCGGGTGGACTACTTCTTCCAAAGCTAATGGAGTGGGAAGGTTCTTTGATGGTGGGGTGATGATGGCCGGAGTATGGTGCACCCGGGGTGGTGAACAAGGGCTGGATTCCCGCGGGTGGGAGAATACAAGGTTGTTGAATTTAAAGGTTCCCGAAAGGTGTGGCGGATGCACTAGGCAAGTCCGACGTGTTGGGTCGATGTCGGCATTCCTTTCGTCTAACCATTTCTTACCTAGGATTATACATGGACCCGCCAATGTTCCCTCTTGACACCAAGCCCCATCCAAATACTTAGTCTTCCCGAACCATTTATGGAATTCAATAAAGACTTGGTCTCCATTGGGCACAATTTGTCCGGTCCTACAAAGAGAGGTAATGATATCGGGGGACACCCAATTTTCAGATTCTAGGTCAATGAAATCAATTTCTACGGGCTCTCCATTAGGTAAGCATGCATGGGATATGATTGGGAGAGGGGCCATGTGACCCAAGACTCAATATTAACAATGATGGGTTGACAATGCACGGTTCGGACAAGAATGCAAGCATGCCCTAGGACTTGACTTGTAGAGATAAGTCAATGACTTGCTCTGATACCAATTGATGTGACACCACCTAGGACTTACCAAGCAAGCACAATTTAGCATTGAACGGACCGATAATGGCGACCGCTCACCCGATGCTCACCCAAGTCCCGGAGTAACTTGGCAATGCCAAGGGGAGGATGTGAGGGTTGGGCCCTTGCTGGTAGAGGGCCAGCAAGGCCAAAGTTTGTTTCCCAAAGGTGTGGAGGCCCAATTCTATGGGGCCGACAAAGTGCCGAGGGCACCGGCTTCACTCTTCCCCACGGTGATCTCTCAAAGCAACGGGGCTTGAGGATCGAGCTCTTACTCTCACGGCCAGCGGAACTATGAACTAATATTAGAAAGAACAAGTACTAAATGGAGCTAGGAGTGGAGCACTTACTCAACCGGTTTGAAGAAACCGGTCCCGCTCGGAGACGTGGGCGAGCGGGGAAGCGTGGGTTCCCCACACGTCGCGCCGGGGTAGCTTGACCTGCTCAAATTGTTACAACACTACACCCCATGCAAGGGGGGGGGGGGATCTAGGGGTGGGGGTTAACTGATATTACATCAAAAACTACCTCCACACAGGGAGGGGCCTTCAGCCGGCCAAGCGGGGAGGGGTGACACCGAACTAGCGATCAACAAGGAAGCCGACGTCGGTTCTGTCCGCTGTCTGTGCTTCAGGACTGACTGTCTGTGCTTCAGGACTGACTGATGGTTATCACGATGCTGTGGCCACTCCAGAATTTTTTCGATGACGAGACCACTTGGAGATTCTTCGTAGATGGATCGGAATGATGCTTGAATTTTGTTGATTTCTTTGGGCCCCGCTGCTGGTCGGGGTAGGGGCTTGAACAGGGAGGTAGACCCTTGGTTCTGACAGCTTCAGGTTTCCAACAGCAGGAAGAAGAGGATGCCACGACCGCTCCCAAACTCAGAATCAGGTGCCGCTGGAGCCGTTGGAACCGTTGACAGTCCTCTTCGAAGAAAAACTAGTGGGGAAGCCAAAAGTTGTCAGAGAAGACCAGTGGGCTCTAAACTCTAATAAAAGGTTGGTGCAGACTATGGGGAAGCAGAACCGCGCACACGGGGGAGAAAATTGATAGCTCCTAGTTCCGGATGCCAAACGGAGCTCTGCTTTTTGAAGAAGAAAGAAGACTCGTGGTAGAAGCTTTTTGAAGAAGAACTTTCGATCAGATTCTAAGCAAGATCGTCGCAGTCAGGCTTCCCCTCTGGATCTGGTCTCCTGCCATGGAGGCTTTGCGCAGTCGGGGAAGAATGACTCCCCTGGGCGATCACGAACTCAGAACGGGATGGGACCACCGCCGTTGCGAAGAGGACTGGGAGGCGCTTCCAATGATGGCTCTTTATCCTTCAGAAATGTTCGGAGAAAACCGTGGTTGTCTCTTCAAGCTACTACTCTCCTGTAGATCTGCAACTGGGAACTGTAGGTTGAAGATGACGGGGGAGAATGGGGTATATGGGAGGGGAAATGGAGGTGGATGAGTGTGGGGAAAGCCCGGGCTGTGAGGGGGTCTAGGAGGGGGTGTTCCAAGGTGGGGGAAGGGAAGAATGGGGTCTGGAAGGGGGTCTAACAGGTGGTGAGAGGAGGAGCTACGAATTTGGGAAGGTGGGTGAGAGGGAAAGGGTATTTGAAAATGGGTTTAAGGGTGGGATTAAATTTTGGTCTTGGGGGATGGGAAGAGGTGTGTGGGGAAGGTAAAAGGGTGCTTGGGGAGTGGGAATTCTCCCTTGGGAGATGAGAGGGTGCTTGGGGAAGGGGAGTGGGTGGTTGGTGGTTGGTGGTTGGAGGGTGGAGTGGGGAGTGGTGGAATCTCCCTTGGGACTGGGGTGGAGTTAAGGTGGGTTGGTGGGGAGTTGGGGATGAGTTATTGGAGGGGGGGAAGAGAGAGAAAGGTGGTTGGGAGGGGAGGAGAGAGAATGGGGCTCATGTTTTAGAGAGAGAAAGTGGAGGAGAGAGAAAATGACTTATTAGAGAGAGAGAGGTAGAGAGAGAGAGGGGGGATAGGTGGGAATCACTCCCAAGGGTTTCTCACCCAACTAATGGAATCTCTCCAATAGAAAATTTGAACTCTCAAATGGCAATTTTCATTCATTGATTCATTAACTCAAATGGAGGAAATGGGGTCCTATATATAGGCAACCCACATTTCTACAAAAGTCCCTGACTCTTACTACAATGACCAAAGACCAAGGGGGTAGGGGCGCCCCTGGGCCTAGCCCAAAGAATTAGGCCCAATAACCATTCTAAACAATCTAATGACACTTAACCTAGGTAGATGACTCATTAACCTAGGTACATGACTCAAATAAAAGGATAATTACAATGACATGACTCAAATAAAATATGAAAATTACATGACTCGACTCAGAAAAATATGACGGACACAATGGAGCTATGCTGGCGAGCAATCGAAGCTGTGGAAAAATGTGAAGGGCGAGAGATGCCCCCATCAGAAGGTGGATTTAGTGTCGGGCTAAAGCCCTGTTGATATTCACCTAGTGAGTCATAGGGTTCATATCATTAAGAGATATGACCCCATGGTTCGACAGTGATTGAGGTTAATGATGGGGGATGTTCTCCTCCCCGGGCAGTGGGCTCTTCGAGAGAACAAATCACTAAATGCAATGATGTAGAAACCGCACTCAATCGATGTGGGAACGGCAGATGATCATATGTATGCATATGCATCGAAGAAGCAGGCTAACATGGAAGTTGATAAGCCGGACTGAGGACCCGCAGCTGAGTCAGAGGGCTGAGGTTCTGGAGGGAGAAGGTAAATAGTCGAATAGCTTAACGGCGTCTATAATCCGAGCAAATACGGCACACCTGCAAAGATGGCAATCCTCCTAGCCCTGAACCACAAACAGGGAATATTGAGGAATCATCTCCGAGGATGAAGGGGAGTGCATTCATAGGCATGCCTCCGTCAGGGGAGAACACATGGGCACAATATCTATTCGATACGACCTACACGATGAAAGAACCCTGGGGAGGGGATTATTGCTGTTGCCCTGAGAAACAGTAGGGCGTACTCAGTGATAGAAAAATTGAAATAAATAACATACAGATGATAGAAGAGATAGATTGCAATATGATAGGAAAGATAGCCGTAAACATGCATTTACTCATTCATTCAATCCCACAGGGAAGGCATTACAGAGCACACTCTACATCACTGCGGCTCGATGTTGTCGCACGAAGCCGGTTCCCATCCTGGAAAGAAAAGGGGAAATAGAGAGAGGATAGAGGGGAGAAGCTCGAAGAACAACCGGGCTCATATCATCGCCCCTTTCATTACATCGCTCCGCGAGGCTATTCTAGCAGAAGGGGAAAGAAAATAGCAGAAGAAGAACAGACAACTTCCGCCAACCCACCTCAGAGCTTCGCAGCAGAGAAACAGAGTATCAGAATCGAACGGGCTCTCCGCTCCCCTTCTTCCTCTCCAAGCTTCTCCTCTCTCTTTATGTCTATCTATTTTTCTCTTCGTTCTCTCTTCTCTATATGTTCTTCTCGAACATAAGGCCTTATATAGGCGATCCCTCGATCAGGCTTAATCTGGCATGGGGTTTAGCACGCCGGTTTAAAGGCCTCCATGCGCGCCGGATTCGAACTGAGCAGGGCGCGCTGCAAAGACTCTGCCAAACGTAAAGAGGGTGCGCCGGTTTAGGAGGGGCGTGCCAGATTTGAGCCACTTCGTCACGTTAACTTGATACGAGTCTGACAGCGGGCCCCGGACTGACCCCGAGGGCCGCTGTGATTCTTTATCTCTCTGTGGTCTTGCCAAAGCATAGGGGGAGATATAGACGAAGCTTCCGAGCCGCTAAATGGCTGCTTTTGGAACTCGTGCACCTTCAGCTCAGACACGCGGGTTTTCCGCTGACACGGCACTCGGCATAATGGTTCATGCTACTGGCTAGACTCGCCTTGCATTGGTAGCTTCCACGGGGAGTGGTATACTGCCCGGGGTGTTTCCGCCTCGACTAGGAAATCATCTGGCCACTGATGGGCCTACTATGCCAAGAAGCCGTACCCGTGCCGGGTAATCGGGGTCTTCCACTGACAGAGCCTTCGGTCCCTTGTTCTGAGGGGCCAAGGGTGTTCTCTCACCTGGGGAGGATCTTTCATTCAGGCGGGGTGTCGCCAAGTATACCGATGTCCTTGGTCGGACAACGGATACACGCTCGTCCTTGGTCGGACGATAGGTACATCCCCGTCCTTGATCGGGCGACGGATATGTTATCATCCTTGGTCGGATGATGAGGGCGTGCTCATCCTTGATCGGACGACGGGTGCATCCTCGTCCTTGATCGGACGACGGATATGTTCTTGTCCTTGGTCAGACGATGAGGGCATGCTCATCCTGGATCGGACGACGGATAATGCCCGCTTATGGTGTATTCTTCTCGATCCTCGTCAGGTGAAGTCCCTGACTTTCAAAATGGGTGACCTAAGGCTCTGGCAGCTTGAGAAGGCTTCAATGTGTTGGTCTCCTTCGGCTTCTCTGCTTCGGTAGGCCGCATCATTTGTCTTTGAGGCTTGATCGCCATTGAGTATATTTGGAGCGCCAACACCTTCCTGCGAAACAAAGCCAAAACAAAGGCAAAAACCCATTAGATCTTGAAGTGTAGCATCAATCCCGAGTGCAGAAATCAACATGAAAACAAGAGGGAGAACGCATCGGGGGAGGGTTTTTAACCCCTATAAACAGGACAAAATAATAGGTGTGTGTGTTGTGATGAGAAAGAAGTGCAAAAGATGATTTAAAACGCAGTATAACAGTGATAAAACATGATGCAAAGTGCATGAAAAGTGCAATAGCATGCAGAAAACTGTGCTAAATAGAGAAAAGATAGGGTAGAGAATAAGAGACAGGATGATGAAAAGGATCCCTAGGAGGAGGAAGGATTAAGGTAACACTTCCCTGGATAGCCTGGGGTCGAAGAGGAGACTCGGCGGTGCCACATGGCTTTGCCCCGGATCAAAGAACGCCCTCCCTTTGCGCACATACAGTAGGGAGCTATTTATAGGCTTATGGAAACCCTAGGTCAATTTTAGGAGATAAACACCAAAAATAGGAGATTTAGGTTGATAAATCTTGAGATAATAGTGGGGTAATATCCCAGGAAGAGATTAGAGTCGATGTGGCACCCCATCCTCGGATCAAAATGGCACGATCTTGGACTCCAAGGAGTCCTCGGCTGAAGAAAATGGAGCCCAGGATGATCAGGACTTGCAACGAGAACGCGGTCAGTCGCGCCACCGCGCCCTGCAAAATGCGATCATGGGAGGACCGCCACCTGGAAAACCTTACAACGGAGTCGACGCACGAGGGCATGGGTCAATGCAACACAGGGAACAAAGGGGGCAGAACGCTATCATCTGATGACCACGACCAGGAGGGGCCTGTAAGCCTCACTCCGGTCGATGCTCAGTCAAGGGAAACATAACTCCGAGACTTAATAGGTTGGGAAATGCTCAAGAAAAGGATCATGAATAGGTTCGAGATATGCTCATGGAAAGCTCCAAAATAATGGATAATTAGGGACATCATGAAGATGAATAAGGGAAAGACTCAACTTGCAGGCTGAAAACGGGTGTCAACATGTCACGACCCAAGATCCAGATACCGGGTCAAACCCGATATCACTTGGATCCTACGCCGCCACCCACGAGCCGAGAGGCTCGGAAGGGTTAAAGGGATGGTGTGGTTATGCATTGAAATTCTAAACAAAGTAGGAAATAATCTACAAAAATTAATAATTAATTGATAGAAATAAAATTAACATTTTATAGCAGTTAAACATAACTACAGAGTCCAGTCCACAAGTATTATCTAAAAGAAAAGAAATGTACACTGCCTCAGGGCATACCCCGGCACTGGCGAGCTAGTTGCTAAAAGACCTCCAACCGAGACACACCACCTCGAGGAGAATTGCTGCACTTGAAAAGGCAGGGAGTGAGCCTCATCTCATAGGCCCAGTAGGGGTCCTGCAGATCCCTACCACAACGAAAGCGGTAAACAAGGAAGTAGCAGAAATAACCACAGTAAAGGAAAGCAGTAAAACAACAACAGCAAGGGCAATAGTAGTGGTAAATCGACTAAAATAACCTCAGCAACAACAACAGTGGTGGCTAATAAAGCAATAAACGGCAGCATCATGGAGTCTCTACACTACTCCTACCCTTACGAGGGAACCACGATCCTGAGTCGGAACCGCCTATGAACGACGTCACGTGGTAAGGAGAGCGGTGACTGATGCGCGTTACGGGGAAATGCGGGAAAGGTGGAGCTGGAGGCAATCTAGGTGAGGCGCGTAATAGAAAATAAAGACCTTAGACGTAAACCAATATCCGGTACGTGGCAGAGATAGGGATCTGAAGATCCTCTCACGCAAGTGTGCTACCTTCCCAATAGGCGTAGCCTATCGTTCCGGAAGCAGCTTTTGATATATCGGGTACTAGGATGAAACACGCACCTAAGACAATACTACGCCAGACTCAACCACTGATACCGAACTGATGGAGGATGAGATGAGACTCGAGACCAACCGGGCACGGAACTGAGACTCTAGGTGACGACGCAATGAAACATGATGGCACAAACAACGACGAAGATGTGAAGGACGTCACGGGTTAAGAGGAGCAGTTATGAGCGCGAATGAAACCACCGCGAGATGTTACTCTCTGTAGAATTTTTATAAAAATAAAAAAAGAAATAATTGGATATAAACAACTACGAGATATTACTCTCCGCGAGATTTAATAAACATAAGATGACATAATATATATACATGGGATAAAACAAACCGCCGCGAGATGTTACTCTCCACGGGATTTAATAAACATAAAATGACATAATATATATAGAGTTAGGGTTAGTGTTAGGATTAGCGTCAGTGTATAGAAATTAAACTGCTGAAATTAAACGGCCATAGCGGAAAGTAACTCACCGTGACCTTATTGGGTTAGCGTTAGGGTTAAAGTTAGAGTTAGAGTTAGAGTTAGAGTTAGAATTAGAGTTAGAGTTAGAGTCAGAGTTAGAATCAGAGTCAGAGTTAGAATTAGAGTTAGTATTAGTGTACAGAAATCAAATTGCTGAAATTGAATAGAGGAGGGGAACCGCCGCGGGGAATGATCCTCCGCGCGGGTGAGAACAAGAATAAAGAAGCCAAAAAAAACATGGACGTGGGGGGTGGTGTGATCGCCAAGGGCTGGAGGCCCCAAAATAGAGGATCGCCTTCGCCTTGGTCGTGGGAGACATTGTGGACTCCTTCTTCCTAATATTTTGATAGGCCGAAGAAGAGGGCCTTTTGATTGGTTACCCTTGCAAAAGCGAGACAAACAACGAAAGGATCAGAATAAAAATAGTGTAGTATCAATCCTTTGCGCTAAAAATGATGAAATCGTGAATGATCACGCACCTGGTTGGTGCTGATTTTAAACCCCTTTTAGTGGAAAAGGGTGGGAGAATGAGATGATAATGAAACAAATGTGAAGAAATTTACAAACGAGCCTTCTCAAGGAGAGAGGCGTAGTACAGACGGTGAATGGTGCATGCGATGCAACTAACGGACTGAAAATAACGCAAAAAAGGAGAGAAAAGAGCTTATTGGGGGATGCCGATGACGGGCTTCGGAACGAGCTTCAGCAGCGTGAAGACGACATGTGCGAACGGTGGGACAGAGTGACCCTGCTCGCATATGCAAATACCCGGAAACTTAAAATTCAGCGGTACCTACCTTTCTTTCACGGATTTAAGAACAGGTTGAGTATATATATATATATATATATATATACATGTAAAAATACATATAGATATATGTATATATATATATTAATTTATATATATATATATATGAATATATATATATATATGAATACATATATATATTTGAATTTAGATATATATATAAATATACATATTAATATGTATATATATATGAATATATATATATACATGGAGATATATATATAAGATATCTATCTATAAATATATATACATGATAAAAAAGAGAAATGAAAAAAATAAATAAAATGAAAAAAAATAAAAGATTGGAGAGAGAGAGAGAGAGAGATCGCGAGAGTGAGAAAGAGAGAGAGAAAGAAAGAGAGAGAGAGAGAGATCGTGAGGGGGGGAGAGGGAGAGTAAGAGAGAGAAGGAGACGGCGGGGGGGTCTATGTGTGTACTAGAGAGAGAGAGAGGGAGAGCGGCGAGGTGTGGGCGACACCGGCTGGGAGGTGGCCGGCGGGATGGATGACAGCAGGAGGGCTCGCGGTGGCATGAAGGTGGCGATCAGCTGGCGGCGACGGCTGTGAAATAGGAGGTGGCCGGCGGCTGCGGCGGGAGGGTGAGAGCGGCGGTGTGAGGGGGGTGGTGACGTGAGAAGATGAGTGTGCGAGAGAGAGATAAAGAGAGGGAGAGGGAGGTATTGTGTGTGTGGTGAGGGCGCAACGATGGGGAGGTTGCCGCAGAGGGGGGAGGCTTGATGGCGGTCGATGCAGGGAGGAGGAGGTCAGTGCGGCAGTGGCGAGGGGAGGAGAGTGAGATGAGGAGGGCTGTTGCGTCGGTAGTGCAGTGATGGTGGAGGGCTGGCGATGGCGGCTGTGAAATGGGAGGTGGTCGGAGGGGCGGCCTGCGGTGGTGTGGGGGTCGCTGCTAGGTGTGGATGCTGGCGGTGGCGTGGGGAGTCGACGAGGGGTGTGGGCGGTTAGCAGAGGGAGATGGAGAGGAGAGATGGAGTTAGAGAGGAGGGTGGCGTGGGTTGGTGCAAGTGAACGAAGGGGGAGAGGGGGGTGTGCACACGGTGGTGAGAGGGAGCAGAGGCTGCTCGACGGCGGTGGGTGTAGACGGTGTGGGCGGTGGGGTGGTGGCCTTCACGGAGGATGTCGGCCGGTAGGCTCACAGAGGTGAAGTTGTAGGTTAGAGAGAGAGGGAGGGGTGTGTGCATGGTGGTGCCTGCATGTATGGGTCGCGGTGAAAGAACGGGAGAGTGAGAGGAGGAGGGGGTGACGGTGAGGAGGGTAGGGTGGTGGTCTTCGCGGAGGAGGAAGAGAGGGAGGGAAGTGAGGGAGATGGAGAGAAGGGAGAGGAGAGGACGACGACGACGGTGCTGCGGTAAGAGGGATGCCGTGACGGGAGAGGTGTCACCGGCGAGAGTGCTGCGGTAGGAGGGAAGAGGGGGAGAGGGGGAGAGGAAGGCTCATGGTTCCGTGGGAGGGTGAGGAGAGAAAGAGTGCGGCAGGAAAGGGAGAGACGGTGAGAGGGAGGTGGAGAGAAAAGGAGAAACACTGTGGGTGTGAAGATTGGCGTTGGTGAAAGGGTGGAGCGGCGGTGAGGAGGGTAAGGAGAGTGGCTGCGACGGTATGGTATGGCAGTGGCGAGAGGGAGGTGTGGAAGTGGGGGAGAGTGATAGGGTGGTCGGTGCAGTGAGGCCGGTGGCGGAGTGGAGGTGCGGCGATGGTCGCTAGAGGGGGGGAGAGAGAGGGACGGAGAGGGGGAAGTCAGTCGCCGACGGTGGTGGCTTGCGGCGGCGGTGGTGCGGGTGCAGAGGGACGAGAGGGTAGAGGTGGAGAGAGGGGGAGGTGCGTTGGCTGGGGAGGTGGTGCAGAGAGAAATGGAGAGTGGGTGAGGTGTGTTGGCTGGGGAGGTGGTGTAGAGAGAAATGGAGAGTCGGTGAGGTGTGTTGGCTGCGGAGGTGGCCGGGGTATAAGGGATGAGGCGTGGAAGCCGGTGAGGGGGAGAGAGATTCGTGAGAGAAAGAGAGAGAGAGAGAGAGAGAGCGTGGGTGGTGAGAACATGGGTGCAGCTGTGGGTTTGAAGTGTTAGAGGGAGAGAGAGATTGAGCGAGAGGAGAGATGGGGAGTGCGGAGAGAATGAGAGTGTGTGTTGGTCAACGGGTTGGCCGTGGGGGCTGTGATGCGGGACAACAACGGGACTTGACTCGCACTTGTTGTGACCTTGGACTCTATAGGATGACGCGACTAACAAGACGACGCGACCAGCAACAACACTACAACGCGGAACTAAAAGAGCTCCAGAAGAGGCGAACATGCCCCAAACAAGAAGCGCAAACTCACAGTCGTCCCCGGCGAGGGAAACGTGACGATCTGCACGGTTGGGAAACCAGCTTTGAGTCTCGGGTGGTGAGCTCACTCTCATGCTCGGACTGAGCCACGGGACGGGTCTCATTCTCACAACTCACAGCGGTGATTAACTTTGACTAGCTACGAATTAACTACTCAGATGCAATGGCAGTAAGAACCTATACTAGCTAAGCAAGTAAGACAAGGTGGGTGGCGAGTGTACCTCCATGCTCGGGGCGTGGGGAAGACTTCCCGGCTGAAAACCGTCACTCCCGGTACAATAAGTAAATTAATTACAGCATGAAAATTACGACCCACTCAGCGCAGGGAGGTAAAAGGCCACAACAGTGGTCTGGGAGCGTCGTTCCAGGGTTGACGGGCAGCAAGGCGGTGGGTTCCGGGTGGTGGCTCCGAATCTGCAATTTCAGGCCGGCAGGATAGCAAGCACGGGCGTCCAAAAGGACGTCGGTCTCCTGGGATCTTTTGAAGGCGGCGACGCACCGGGACGGTGGCAGATCCCTAGTCGACCCCCGGGAGCAGCGGTTGCTGAAGCTATCCCAAAGTATTTGTTCTGGAATTATCCGGTGACCCCTTGTTGCTGGCTAGTCTCGGAGCAGAAATGCGCGCCTCCATGAAAATGGCTGGCATGACCAGATCCGAAGTCGGATTGGAGCGTGGTTAGCGCAGTTGGAAAGAGGACTCAGAGATCTTTAACATATGAAAATTTCAGTTCCATCCAACGGCTGGAGTGGAAATTAAAATGACTGTGCCACACTGACTGATGCTGGCTCGGAATACAGACCAGATAAGGCAGAACGGGATCTGCCTGTTCAAGGGGTTTGACCGAAATTCAAATGAAGGATTTAGGACCTGGGATTTTTATGGTGGAGAAGGGGGAGGGTGGTGGTCACGGACATAATTTTTTTGTATTTTTATAACAACGTTTGTGGGGGTGGAAAATTCGGCTACCACAGACTATCTCGCAGATCTGCACACAGGCAGATTGTGAGAGGGAAAAACAAATGGCCGGGAAAGGGCCTAAACGGGCTCTGATCTGCGTGAAAATTAAACTGGGAATGGTGGACGATGGGAGGAACCTACCCTCAAAACATCATCATGATAAGACAGTTGCATCTCCCGTATCAGCTTTTTTACCGAGCTGATGTCCAGGAACTCCAAATTTTAGGGCAACAGGTGGACACCGGATTGTGATGGCTTGATGGCGGCACGAACGGCGGCGGCGGCGGCGGCGGTGATCATTTGCAGCAGCAAGAGGAAGAGAAGGAGAGGAAGATCTATCAGAGATCTTAGGGTTTCAGCCCTAGATCTGAAGAAACTTGGAGGAAGATGAAGAAGAACAAGTAGAAGGGGAGAGAGGGGGGGGTGCGCCCAAGGCTCATTTCACATAATAATTCTTCTTTAATTTCCATCAAAATGCAATAAGAGACATTAAATACTAAAACCCAAAACCTAGCCAAATGACTTAGGATACCCTTGGTCAAGGGGGTATAATGGGGAAATGGGATAAACAATGCTTAAACAATTCCCCATGTGGAGACAAAAGAGGGGGCGCCCCTCTCTCCAAGTCAACATAAGGGGCTTTGGTTTATTTAATCCCCTTGGACCAAATTAATCCCCCCTTGGACCAAAATAAATCAAAAATATAAATACATGGTCAATTATTCTCCCATTGACCCAATATTAAAACCCAAAATAATACAAACCAAATACAAGCCAAATACATATAAAATACAAATACGTATAAAAATACGTACTAGAGTATCAAGGCTCCGGTGGAGACTCCATACTATCCCCCAGCCACAAAGAGGTCGGTGTCGACCGAGTCATGCTGCGTGTCCAGTATCGACGGCTCGCTGAGTCGAGCCGTACTTTGGCTCTGGTGTCCTCACCAATTCTCCCCGGGTGTGAGAAGCTCGACCCCGTCGAGTAAGGGTCTGGGTCACTCTGGTATCGATCTAGCATATCTAGATCTATCCTTTGTAGCTCATCCCGGGTGATCCAAGTGTCATCGGACGCGGGTCGTCCCCTCCATTGCACCAGGTAGCGCTGATACACTCCACCTCGAGTAGTCGTTACCTGCTCGTCCTGTATATGCTCTATCTGCTCATGCTCCTGAGGTAACAAGGCTGGAGGTAGACGCTCTGGGGTGGTGTCACTCATAATGGGTGGAGATGACTCAAAGGGCTCACTGGGTATCATTGCTGGATCCCTACAAGCGACGAGATCCGAGATGTTGAAAGTTGAGTTGATCCTGTAATCTTCTGGCAAGTCCACAACATATACATTTGATCTGACTCGCCTCACTACCCGAAAAGGACCAGCACCGCGAGCGTGTAACTTCTTCATGGTTCCCGAGGGAAACCATTCAGGTCTGACCCTGATCATGAGATAATCGCCCTCCTGAAACTCACGGTGGTGCCTATGGGCATCAGCCAATTCTTTGTATCGTGCGTTGCTGGACTCAATGTGACGACGCACATGCTCATGCAACTGTCTAATATGATCGGCAAAGGACTCGACTGACTCAGACACATGGGACTGGATGGGAGATGGAACCAGGTCTATGGGCTTCCTAAGTCTACGACCAGTGACAATCTCAAAGGGGCTCATGCCTGTAGACCTATTGATCGAATCATTGTAGGCAAACTCTGTTAAGGGTAATACCAAATCCTAATCCCTGACTCGATCTCGGACCAGACACCTAAGAAGATCCCCCAAACTCCTATTAACAACCTCAGTCTGACCATCTGTCTGGGGGTGATATGCAATGGAGAATTTCAATTGGGTGCCCATCATGTGCCAAAGGGTTTTCCAAAAATAGCTAGTGAAGCGCACATCCCTATCAGACACTATAGTGCGTTGGAGTCCGAACCTGGAGACATAGTGTGAAAAGAATAGACGGGTAGCTCTAGAGGCATCCGACGTTTTGGAGCAAGGAATGAATAATGCCATCTTTGAGAACCTGTCTACAACCACAAAGATGGAGTCGTGCTTTCGGAGGGTGCGGGGTAATCCCAACACAAAGTCCATCCTAATGTCCTGTCATACACTATCCGGGACGGGGAGGGGAGTATAGAGGCTGGTATTATGCTTCCTTTGCTTGGCCATAGCGCAAGTGCGGCACTGGGCCACGATGCGAGTGACATCCCTCTTCAAGCTAGGCCAATAGAATCTATGCTCAACCGCCTCTATGGTCTTGTTCTGACCGAAGTGGCCAGCAAGACCTCCCGCGTGCATCTCCCACTTAAGAAAGTCACGAACATAAGTCGCTGAGATGCACAACTTGTCACCCTGGAATAGGTGACCCTCCTGTAGCACAAACTCGCTATAATCACGCGAGGGACAAGCCTGAAGGGTTGCATAGATCGGTCCGAAATCCAGACAATCAACATAAGCATCCTTCAGCCTCGCTAACCTACCACCTCTACACTCATGGTGGTCAACATCATCATCCGCCGGCTCAGTGCATCGGCGACCTTGTTCTCTGCCCCTGCCTTGTGCTTAAGCACAAAGGTATACTCCTGGAGATACTCCACCCAACGACTGTGGCGAGCGTTCAGCCTTTTTTGGGTATGGAGGAATCGTAAGGTTGCATGATCAGAAAAGAGGACAAACTCTTGGTGCAACAGATAGTGCCTCCAATACCATAATGCCTGGACAACTGCGTAAAATTCTTTATCATAACTGGAATAACGCAGTTTAGCATCATTAAGCCTCTCGCTAAAGAATGCAATAGGGTGAGACTCCTGACTCAACACTCCACCAATACCCACTCCAGAAGTGTCACATGTGACCTCAAATACCTTAGAAAAATCAGGTTATGCAAGGACAGGTGCCTGGGTCATGCACTCCTTAATGCCTAGAAAGGCCGTGGCTACAGCCTTAGTGATGTGGCATAACCAAGTATGCTGTGGGATTCCATGATGCACCTAGGACATATATTCGTAAACACACAAGGAGTAGTAGCGGACTCGATATATCGGCGCACTCTCTCCCGAAGGCGACTCAGGATGATCGTGAGGGTCCGGGGCAGGACCTTGCTGTGACGAGGGCTTGGCAATGCCAGGGTTGACCCCCTTGAGGGGTTGGGACTCCCACGTTCATGGGCGGCCAGTACGCCGAGGGCATGGGCTAGTGGGTGGCCCTCACAACTCTCTCTGCGGTGGGCTGCACACTTGAGTGGAATGGAGAACGGGCACTCACTCACCATCCGACGAGCAGTAAGATATGATACGAGACAAGCAAATGAAATGCCAGGAAGGGTAACCAAGCGCTCACCTAATCGATTTCAAGAAACCGATCCCGGTTGGAGACGAGGGCGAGCGAGGAAGCGTGGGCTTACCCGCACGCCACGCCGATGAAGCTTCAACCTGAATTAACAATTTACAATCACTACTCCCATTGTAAGGGGGTTGGACTAGGGGTGGGGGATTGAATGGTTACATGCAAATACTACCTCCCGCAGGGAGGGGCTTTAAGCCGGCCAGGCGGGGTGGCAGAAACTAAGCTAAAAGTCGAACTGGTGAGCTAAGCCGGTTCTATCCGCTTCTGGAATAGTAGAACAGGAAGTTGTTGACGGCGTCGCCACGGAGTCCCCCGACTTCAGGTGATGATGGGACCAGGGCCAAAACTTCCTAGGTTGGCGCAGGAAGACGCCCAAATTTCTGGAGATTATTCTGATGCCGACTGTGGCCAAGGCGGAGTCGGTACCAAGGCTGGCCGGACCTGGCTCAAGCTGTCCCAAAACTACTACTTCTGGAAGAAGTGGCCGCCACGATCACTCCCGGGGTCCGATGAGGGCGGGACTAGAGCCGTTGCGATCGTGGACGATCCTTCTTCTATCAGATACCAACGGGGTCACCAGAGGAGGTCGGATAAGATGGCGGGAACCAAAAGGGTGGGAGGGGGTCGAATCTGACTTGGGGGGAACTAACCTGTGCACTCCGGGGAGAAAATTTGGAACTCCGTGCTCCGGGGTCCAAACGGCTCCCTCCTTATTGGTACTGATAGAGAGCTTGGAGGAGAAGACCTCAGCCAAAAATCACATCCAGATTCTCCCTGGAGCGGCCGTGGCCGCTTCTCCTCTTGGCCTCTGGTTCCCTGCCGGAGCAGCTCTGCGCAGTCGAGGGAGAATGGCTCTCCCGGGCAACACAGACGTCGGATGGACGTGAGACCACCTCGCCTGCGAAGCTGCTTCGAAGAGCTTTCCAGCAATATAAGATACACTGCCATAAGATGCGCGATGACGATGTGGCAGGTTCTGAAAATCATCACCTGACTACTACCTATGAACTGGTGCAGGGCAAGGTGATGGGTTGTGAGAGTAGGAGTTGGGGACAAGGTGTCAATGGAGGGGGGGTAAGATGAAAACACCAATTTGAATTGGGGAAGGGATGGGATATAATGGGTGTCTAGGGAAGGGTGGAAGATGAAATTCAAAATTTGAATTGGGGAGGGGATGGGGAGTTGGGGAGAGGGAGATTTGAATTTTGCCTAGGCATATGCCCCTTTAGCCTTGGGATGTGGGTTTGTGCATGGGGAAGGGGAGTGGGTGGTTGGGGTTGGAAAGTGGCTTGGGAATTTGTGGGTTCTATCTTGGGATGTGGGAGATGAAATTCAAAATTTGAATTGGGGAGGGGATGGGGAGTTAGGGAGAGGGAGATTTGAATTTTGCCTAGGGATATGCCCCTTTAGCCTTGGGATGTGGGTTTGTGCCTGGGGAAGGGGAGTGGGTGGTTGGGGTTGGAAAGTGGCTTGGGGATTTGTGGGTTCTATCTTGGGATGTGGGAGATGAAATTCAAAATTTGAATTGGGGAGGGGATGGGGAGTTAGTGGGTGCCTAGGGAAGGGTGGAGAGGACTTTGGGAAGAGGGAGGGGGTTGTCTCGGGAAGCGAGAGATGAAATTTGACATTTGAATTTGGGAGGGGATGGGGAGTTAATGGGTGCCTAGGGAAGGGTGGAGGATGCCATGGGAAGAGGGAGGGGTCCCTCAGGAAGTGGGAGGGGGTCTTGGGAAGTGGGAATGGAGGGTGATACAAATTCGAATTAGTCTTGGGGAAGGTGATGGGGAGTAGAGAGAGAGGGAGAGAGAAAAAGAGAGAAGGAGAGTCACACTCCTAAAAGGGGAGAGAGAATTCACTCAAAGTGGAATTCAATTTCTCATGCATCACTTCTTACAAATGGAAGGGGGTTGGGTCCTATTTATAGGCACCCAACTCTTTACATGACCGAAATGCCCTTGGCATTTATACAAAAGACCAAACCTATCCTAAACAACCAATATAGGACCAAACTAGGATCCAAAGCCCCAATTAATACAAAACATGGGAAATTGGACTCATGACCACATGACTCAATGAAGAAAAAATTACATAAATAAGACATGAAAATAAAGATAACATGAGACAATCGCCGTCGAGCTTCCTCAAGGATGTGCGGGCGACTCGAGCCATAGGGAGTGATGAGAGATGCCCTCATCAAATCTCCCGGGGTGAGAAGAGCTCGACCCTATCGAGTATGGGTCCACTTGACTGTGGTAGTGCTCCAAAATGTCCAGGTCCAGACGCATCAGGTCCTCCCGGTTCAGCCACGTGTCCTCTGTCGGAGGACGGTTCTTCCACCTCACAAGATAACGTTGGTGCACCCTATTCCTGATGACGGTGCTCTGCTCATCCAGTATCATCTCCACTTGCTCTCGTCGGTCCCTCCGGCTGAAAGGTGGATTCTCACTGGTGGTGTCTCTCGCAAGGATAGGTTTAGGCTCAAGATTGTCACTAGGTTCCACCGCGGGGCCCTTATAGGGTGTTAGATCCGCTACATTGAAAGTGGGATGTACCCCATAGCCCTTTGGTAGGTCCAGCTCATAAGCATTGTTGCCAAATCATCTTAGAACTTGGAATGGTCCAGACCCTCGCACCCTCAGCTTGGAGGCGGCCCCGGGGAAGGGCCGCTCCATTCTCACCATCACAGAGTCGCCTACTTGGAATTCTAAGTGGTGCCTATGAGCATCTGCCTGCTTTTTGTAAGCCTCGTTACTCTTCCCTATGTGCTTGCGAATGTTATCATGCAACTCTTTGATGTGTTGTGTGAAGGACTCGACAGAGATAGACACTCTAGCATGTGGGGGAATGGGAATAAGATCAGAGGGCTTCTTAGGTCTATAACCATGGACGACTTCAAATGGACTCTTACCTATTGACCTATTGACAGAATCATTGTAGGCAAATTCGGCTTCGGGTAAGATAAGATCCCAATTCCCTGGATGGTCCCCAACTAAGCAACGAAGTAGATTCCCAAGACTTCGGTTGACGACCTCAGTTTGGCAATCGGTTTAAGGATGGTAGGCTATGAAAAACTTGATGAGGGTGACCATTAAGTGCCAGAGGGTCTTCCAGAAGTAGCTAGTGAATTTCACATCCCAGTCGGACACGATAGTTTTAGGTAGACCATGGTGTCGGACTATCTCATCAAAGAATAAGCGGGCTATTCTAGAAGCATCTATGGTCTTGGAACATGGGATAAAGTGAGCCATTTTGGAGAACCTATCGACCACCACAAAGATAGAATCGTGTTTGCAAAGGGTCCTAGGGAGGCCTAGGACAAAGTCAATGCTCAAGTCTTGCCAAGGTCGGTCTGGGATGGGGAGGGGTGTGTAGAGACCGATGTTTTACTTCACCTGCTTGGCCGAGGCGCAAGTGTGACACTGACCAAAAATTTTGGTGACATCCCTCTTAAGGCTTGGCCAATAGAACTACCTCTCGACTAACTCAATGGTCTTTTGGACCCCAAAGTGACCAGCAAGGCCACCTCCATGTAATTCCCAAACCAAGAAGTCCCGAATGGAAGTCTGGGGTATACATAGCCTAGTCCCTTTGAAGAGATACCCATCCGGGAGTAAAAATCCCTCACGCTCCTTATTCGGCTGGGTGGAGAGGATGGTGTAGTGACTCCCAAAGTCGGGGAAACTAGGGTACTCCTCTTTGATTCTGATGTGACACAACCAAGGACTCAAGCAAGCAAGCACAATTGCAATCAAGACGGACCGATAATGGCGGCCGCTCACCCGTCACTCACCCAAGACCCGGGGTAACTTGGCAATGCCAAGTGGAGAATGTGAGGGCTGGGCCCTTGCTGGTAGAGGGCCAGCAAGGCCTAAGTTGATTCCCAAGGGTAATGGCAGCCCAAATCAAGGGAGCTGACGTCGTGTCGAGGGCACGGGTTCCACTCTTTTCCCACGGTGATCACTTATAGCAAAGGAGCTTAAGGATCGGACTCTCATTCACGGCCAGCAGAGTTTATGAACTAATATTGAAAGAACAAGCACAAATTAGAGTAAAATTTGGAGCACTTACTCGATCGGTTTGAAGAAACCAGTCCCGCTCGGAGACGAGGGTGAGCGGGGAGGCGAGGGGATCCCCAAACGCCGCGTCGGGGCAGCTTGACCTGCTCAAACCATTACAACACTACACCCTATGCAAGGGGGGGATCGTGGGGAAGGGAAGACAATGATTACATCCAAACACTACCTCCACACAGGGAGGGGCCTTCAGCCAGCCAAGCGGGGAGGGGAATTCGAGCTAGAAGTGATGAAAGGAAGCCGATGCTGAATCTGTCCACGTTCTGGAATCAGGGACCAGCAGTCGAAGACGGCACCTATGTGACCTCTCCTGATTTTTGCTGATGTCGGGACCAGTGGGGAATACTTCGTAAGGGACCCAGGAAGCCGCCCAAATTTTGTAGGAATTTTGGGAAGTAGCTTCTGGACGGGGCGGAGGCACGAACAGAGAAGCAGGGTTCTGGTTCTGTCTGCGTCTGGACTACAACAGCAGGAAGATGAAGGTACCACGGGTGCTCCAGAGCTTCAATTTGAGTGCGGATGGTACCGTTGGAACCATGGTCGAGTCCTCTTCGTAACGCAAGTAACGGGGACACCAGATGATGCCGGAGTAGACGGGAAGACCTCAAACAATGGAGGAGGGTCGGAGCAGACTGACAGGAAACAGATCTGAGCACCTGAAGGAAGAAATTGATAACTCTTGCAAACGGGTGCCGATCAGAGTTCTGCTTCTTGATTTTGGAATTCGATAGGTCGAGGAAGAAGTTTGTAGAAGAACTCTCGCCCAGATTCCTGCTAGAATTGCCGTGGAAGAGCTTCCACTCAGGTTCTGATCCTCTGCCTGAGGAGTCTTGCGCAGTCGTAGTAGATCGCCACCTCCGAGCAACTCCGATCTTGGAAGTCGGCGAGACCACCACCATTGGAAATCTGACTGGGAGACGCTTCCAACGATATATGGTATGCCCTCTGAAGCTTCCAGGTGAAGATGTGGCAGCCTCTGCAACTGGGCACTCCTCTGCTGCCTGCGAACTAAAAACTGTAGGTTGAAGATGACGGGGGGGAATGGGGTATATGGGAGGGGAAAAGAGGGTGGATGAGTGTGGGGAAAGCCCAGGCTGTGAGGGGGTCTAGGAGGGGGTGTTCCAAGGTGGGGGAAGGGAAGAATGGAGTCTGGAAGGGGGTCTAATAGGTGGTGGGAGGAGGACCTACGAATTTGGGAAGGTGGGTGAGAGGGGAAGGGTATTTGAAAATGGGTTTAAGGGTGGGATTAAATTTTGGTCTTGGGGGATGGGAAGAGGTGTGTGGGGAAGGTAAAAGGGGGCTTGGGGATTGGGAATTCTCCCTTGGGAGGTGAGAGGGTGCTTGGGGAAGGGGAGTGGGTGGTTGGTGGTTGGAGGGTGGAGTGGGGAGTGGTGGAATCTCCCTTGGGGCTGTGGTGGAGTTAAGGTGGGTTGGTGGGGAGTTGGGGATGAGTTATTGGAGGGGGGGAAGAGAGAGAAAGGTGGTTGGGAGGGGAGGAGAGAGAAAGGGGCGCAGGTTTTATAGAGAGAAAGTGGAGGAGAGAGAAAATGACTTATTAGAGAGAGAGAGGTAGAGAGAGAAGGGGAATAGGTGGGAATCACTCCCAAGGGTTTCTCACCCAACTAATGGAATCTCTCCAATAGGAAATTTAAACTCTCAAATGGTAATTTTCATTCATTGATTCATTAACTCAAATGGAGGAAATGGGGTCCTATATATAGGCAACCCACATTTCTACAAAAGTCCCTGACTCTTACTACAATGACTAAAGACCAAGGGGGTAGGGGCGCCCCTGGGCCTAGCCCAAAGAATTGGGCCCAATAACCATTCTAAACAATCTAATGACACTCAAACTTAGGGGAATAAACAAAAGACCTAGGGACATGACTCAAATAAAAGGGAAAATACATCAAATGACTCAAATAAAAATTACATAGGACTCAAAATTAAATAACTAGACCATGCCGGATGTAACCGGGGCGAGGAGATGAGCTGTGAACGTGGGAATGGGAGGTGATGTCCCCATCATACTCCCGGGGTGCGGAGAACTCGACTCCGTCGAGTAAGAGTCCTTCCCTCCTCAGAGGGTGTAGAAGTGGTACTGCCCTCAAGTCTTCCGAACGAGACCGATCCATCCACCTGCCGAGATAGCGCTCGTATACCTTGCTCCTGGTGGTAGTGACCTGTTCATCCAATATTCGTTCAATGCGCTCACGCTGGGCTCTCTTGGCTGTTGGTCTCTCCTCATAGGTGGGTGCTCTCTCAACGGAGGGAATAGGCTCAATATCCTCACTAGGTACCACCGTGGGTCCCTTATATGGCACTAGGTCGGCTACATCGAATGTGGGACTCACTCCATACTCCTCGGGGAGATCTAACTCATAGGCATTAGCGCCAATGCTCCTCAGGACTTGGAAGGGACCAGCCCTACGTAGCCTCAATTTGGAGATGACTCCCGGGGAGAGCCTCTCCTTCCTCACCATCACAAAGTCACCCACGTGGAATTCTTGGTGATGCCGAAGGGAGTCAGCCTGCCTCTTATAGATCTCATTTTCCTTGCTTATGTGCTTGCAAAGGCTTTCATGCAATTTTGTGAATGTTGACATTCTAGGGGTGATGGGTGGACCTGGACAACCAAAAGTAGACCAATCATGCTTTGACGCCAAGAAGACTTTGATGGTATGGGGAGGACCGGGGCATCCATAGATGATCCGATCATGCATGGGGGTGATAAATGCTGGGGGACCCGGACATCCATGAATACTCCTATCATGCCTACGGCTCATGATGAGTGAAGGTGGACCACTACATCCGAATACGGTCCACTTATGCTTCCTACTTGACATGTGGGTGATGTGAATGAATGTACCCGACTTATGAATCATGTCAAATGGTATGGTAAGCCTAGACATATGTATTTTTATCCCAAAGGTGACTTCCATGTGCATAGATGTGGGATGACTTTTGAACTTCCATGTGAATGGGTCGAAGGGATCTAGGAAGGTGGTTATGGGGTGGGGCATTTTATCAATCCCAAGGTGTTTGTTGCCTAAGGTCAAGGCTCTCATGGTGTAACCCGATTCTAGGAAGGGAGGAGTTTGGGTCAACAGGGGCGATATGGGTAGGGTGAGGTGGGTGGTGAATAGGGGGAGTGGGTTACATGGAGATCTAGGCTCCCTTAGGAAGGGGTTAAAGGGATCCTGGTAAGGGTCACCTAGATAGGGGTACTCCATGTTCTCAAGGTCCTCAAATGGTGAGTCATCCTCCTCCAAAATAATTGGGCCAAGGTTGCTAATGGGTTGGCCAATCAAAGCACTTGGGATCTCAATGGTTGGGGAGTAGACTAGGATGGGTTCCTCCTCCATGGGAAGAAAGAGTATGATCTCACTCGTAAATTGGCCATTAGTGTAGATGGAAGTGATGGAGCCAACGGCGGGGTAAGCTAGGCTAATGGTGCTATGCTCCGACGGCCTCATGGCTAGCATATCGGTCAAGTGGACTTGCCAATGTAGGTAGGCCACTAAGTCTCCCAAATATTCCACACAATAGGAGGTTTGATAAGTGACATGAGGCTGAGTGGGAATGATTTGGGATTGATGTCCCATGGGTAGGTGGCTTGGTTGTGAACTAGGAATGGTGAGGCCTCGCTTGAGCCATTGGAGTACGGACTCATCTATGGTGATGGTGTCATGGGGAAGGGTGTGTAGCTCTTGAGGAGCTAGGCTAGGAGTGGTGGGTGAGTTGTGTGGCCCTTGGATTTCCTCTATTTTGGGAGGTGGATCCGGATTTGTATCCCTCTCCACTTGGGTGGGTGTGTGGGTTGCAACTCCTAAGGACAATGGGGTAGGAAGGTCTATGGTGGGTGGGTTGGTGATAGACGATGCATGGCACACCCGAGGAGGTGAGCAAGGTCGGACGTGGGTTGGAATTGGGAGTGGAAGTAGTGGAGGCCTAAATTGGGGTAGGATTGGGGTGAGAAGTGGAAGGTGGGTTGGGTGAGGAGATTTGGGTTGATTGATTTTGGGAGATGTGTCCCTTTTTGGGGACGATGGTGAGGTTGCGGTGGTGGCCAGGGGGGCTTGTGGGGTGCAGGATTGGTGAGGGGATTTGGGTTTGGGGGTGGTGGCCATTATGGGCCTAGGTGGAGGGGTGGACATGGGGTCCAATTGGGTATGTGGACATATGGTTGTGGTGAGAACTTGGATGTAGGATGTAGATGTTGTGGTTGGAGTAGGAGAGGTGGGAAATGGTGGGGAATGCGTGATTAGGGTCTTGGGTTGGCCAAGGGGAAATGAAGGAGTTGAAATGCTCTTTGGGCTTTGGTGTTCGGAATGGGAGGGGAAAATATATCTAGCCCTAAGTTGTTCCTTCATGTCCCCCCATGTTGTGAGGGGAGCTTCCCTTCTAATTACCCTTAAGCCTTCAATTTTCAACCAATGAGTTTGAGCCCTTTTGGTTAGTTGCATTTTCACACATCGAACATTCCTATCCTCGGACATGGGATTCCTCTCAAAGTAATGGTCCATTGATGCCTCCCAATCTAAATAGTCATTAAGATGAGTTCCATCAAAAGTGGGAGGTAGGGAACATGTCCTTCTAGCGTCCGTCCTTGGGGCGGGCCCATTTTCTCCAAGTTGGTTGAGTCGACCCGATATGTTATCAAGCCGCTCATTGGCATGGGTCAAGGCCTTCATGAGGTAGTTGATATGGCCAGGGAGGTTATGTGTGTTAGTGGTAGGCATCCCTTGGTGGTTTGGACTTATGGAGAGGGTCGATTGGTAAGGTCGGTATGAGGTGGCCATACTAGTGGACAAGAGAGATGCAACCGGAGACTCTAAATGCATAAACACGCCCTAGGACCAACTTGATAGAGACAAGTTGTAAAATTACTCTGATACTAATTGATGTGACACAACCAAGGACTCAAGCAAGCAAGCACAATTGCAATCAAGATGGACTGATAACGGCGGCCGCTCACCCGTCACTCACCCAAGACCCGGGGTAACTTGGCAATGCCAAGTGGAGGATGTGAGGGCTGGGCCCTTGCTGGTAGAGGGCCAGCAAGGCCTAAGTTGATTCCCAAGGGTAATGGCAGCCCAAATCAAGGGAGCCGACGTCGTGCCGAGGGCACGGGTTCCACTCTTTTCCCACGATGATCACTTATAGAAAAGGAGCTTAAGGATCGGACTCTCATTCACGGCCAGCGGAGTTTATGAACTAATATTGAAAGAACAAGCATAAATTAGAGCAAAGTTTGGAGCACTTACTCGACCGGTTTGAAGAAACCGGTCCCGCTCGGAGACGAGGGCGAGCGGGGAGGCGAGGGGATCCCCAAACACCGCGTCGGGGTAGCTTGACCTACTCAAACCATTACAACACTACACCCCATGCAAGGGGGGGATCGTGGGGAAGGGAAGACAATGATTACATCCAAACACTACCTCCACACAGGGAGGGGCCTTCAGTCGGCCAAGCGGGGAGGGGAATTCGAGCTAGAAGTGATGAAAGGAAGCCGATGCCGAATCTGTCCACGTTCTGGAATCAGGGACCAGCAGTCGAAGACGGCACCTCTGTGACCTCTCCTGATTTTTGCTGATGGCGGGACTAGTGGAGAATGCTTCGTCAGGGACCCAGGAAGCCGCCCAAATTTTGTAGGAATTTCGGGAAGTAGCTTCTGGACGGGGCGGAGGCACGAACAGAGAAGCAGGGTTCTGGTTCTATCTGCGTCTGGACTACAACTGCAGGAAGACTAAGGTACCACGGGTGCTCCAGAGCTTCAATTTGAGTGTGGATGGTACCGTTGGAACCGTGGTCGAGTCCTCTTCATAACGCAAGCAACGGGGACACTAGATGATGCTGGAGTAGACGGGAAGACCTCGAACAATGAAGGAGGGCCGGAGCAGACTAACAGGAAACAGATCTGAGCACCTGGAGGAAGAAATTGATAACTCTTGCAAACGGGTGCCGATCGGAGTTTTGCTTCTTGATTCTAGAAGTCGATAGGTCGAGGAAGAAGTTTGTAGAAGAACTCTCGCCAAGATTCTCGCTAGAATTGCCGTGGAAGAGCTTCCACTCAGGTTCTGATCCTCTGCCTGAGGAGTCTTGCGCAGTCGTAGTAGATCGCAACCTCCGAGCAGCTCCGATCTTGGAAGTCGGCGTGACTACCACCGTTGGAAATCTGACTGGGAGACGCTTCCAACGATATATGGTATACCCTCTGAAGCTTCCAGGTGAAGATGTGCCAGCCTCTGCAACCGGGCACTCCACTGCTACCTGCGAACTGAAAACTGTAGGTTGAAGATTACGGGGGGGAATGGGGTATATGGGAGGGGAAATGGGGGTGGATGAGTGTGGGGAAAGCCCGGGCTGTGAGGGGGTCTAAGAGGGGGTGTTCCAAGGTGGGGGAAGGGAAGAATGGGGTCTGGAAGGGGGTCTAACAGGTGATGAGAGGAGGAGCTACGAATTTGGGAAGGTGGGTGAGAGGGGAAAGGTATTTGAAAATGCGTTTAAGGGTGGGATTAAATTTTGGTCTTGGGGGATGGGAAGAGGTGTGTGGGGAAGGTAAAAGGGGGCTTGGGGAGTGGGAATTCTCCCTTGGGAGGTGAGAGGGTGCTTGGGGAAGGGGAGTGGGTGGTTGGTGGTTGGAGGGTGGAGTGGGGAGTGGTGGAATCTCCCTTGGGGCTGGGGTGGAGTTAAGGTGGGTTGGTGGGGAGTTGGGGATGAGTTATTGGAGGGGGGGAAGAGAGAGAAAGGTGGTTGGGACGGGAGGAGAGAGAAAGGGGCGCAGGTTTTAGAGAGAGAAAGTGGAGGAGAGAGAAAATGACTTATTAGAGAGAGAGAGGTAGAGAGAGAGGGGGAATAGGTGGGAATCACTCCCAAGGGTTTCTCACCCAACTAATGGAATCTCTCCAATAGGAAATTTGAACTCTCAAATGGTAATTTTCATTCATTGATTCATTAACTCAAATGGAGGAAATGGGGTCCTATATATAGGCAACCCACATTTCTACAAAAGTCCCTGACTCTTACTACAATGACCAAAGACCAAGGGGGTAGGGGCGCCCCTGGGCCTAGCCCAAAGAATTGGGCCCAATAACCATTCTAAACAATCTAATGACACTCAAACTTAGGGGAATAAACAAAAGACCTAGGGACATGACTCAAATAAAAGGGAAAATACATCAAATGACTCAAATAAAAATTACATAGGACTCAAAATTAAATAACTAGACCATGCCGGATGCAACCGGGGCGAGGAGACGAGCTGTGAACGTGGGAATGGGAGGTGATGTCCCCATCAGATTCGCTCAAACCCTGTGACCTCTACTTGGACAGTGGAGAGTAAGGTTACCCGTCTACTTAACGCATCGGCAGCATGATTCTCACTACCCGCTTTGTACTTTAATACAAAAGTGTAGGCCTAGATGTACTCAACCCAGTGGGCATGATGGGCATTAAGTTTTTGTTGGGAGTTGAGGTACGTCAATGCCTCGTGGTCCGAAAAGATCACAAACTCCTTGGGCAATAGGTAGTGTCTCCAATGCCGAAGGGGTTGGACCACATCGTAGAATTCCTTATCATAGGTTGAGTACCTCGTTCTAGCCTCGCAAAGCTTCTCACTAAAGTAGGCTACGGGATGGCCTTCTTGGCTAAGGATGCCTCCAATCCCTACCCCGGAGGCGTCACAAGTGACCTCAAAGACTTTGGAGAAGTCGGGGAGGCAAAGGATAGGGACTTGGGTCATCTTTTCTTTAAGTTCCTGAAATGCTTTGGAGGCTGCCCTAGTCCAAACAAAGGTCCCCTTCTTGAGGCAATCCATGATAGGGGCGGTCACGGTGCTAAACCCACAGATGAACCTTCTATAAAAGGTGGCTAGCCCATGAAAGCTTCGGGCATCATGGATGGTCTTAGGCTCGGGCCAATCAAGGAAGGCTTGGACCTTCTCAGGGTCCATGGATACCCCTTGGGCTGAGACAATGAATCCTAGGAAGGCAAGTTGGTTGGTCATGAAGTGACACTTCCCGGGATTGGTATAAAGGCTTTCTTTCCTAAGAGTGGTGCAAACTTGTCTGAGGTGGTCAAGGTGGGCTTCCTCGGATTGGCTATAGATGAGGATGTTGTCAAAGTAGATGACAAGGAAGACGCCGATGAAGGGGCGGAGGACCTCGGTCATGAGGCGCATGAAAGTGCTTGGTGCATTGGAAAGCCCGAAAGACATGACAAGCCACTCATAGAGACCATCCTTGATCTTAAAAGTGGTCTTCCACTCGTCCCCGAGCCTAATCCGAACTTGATGGTTGCCACTTTTGAGGTCAATCTTGGAGAAGATTGTGGCTCCAGCAAGCATATCTAGAACATCATCTAGCCGGGGGATGGGAAACCTATATTTGATAATGATTTTATTGATGGCCCGACTATCCACACACATGCGCCAAGTTCCATCCTTTTTGGGTGTGAGGAGGGCAGGGACGGCACATGGGCTCTTACTGATTCGGAGGAAACCTTTCTTGATGAGTTCCTCAATTTGCCTCCTAAGTTCGGCATGCTCGGTGGGGTTAAGGCGATAGTGAAAAAGGTTGGGTAGGGTGGCTCCGGGGACAAGGTCGATGGCATGTTGCACATCGCACATGGGTGGTAGTCTATCCGGGAGCTCATCGGGGAACACATCGTGGAACTCTTCAAGGAGGTGTTGGATTTCCACCGAGTGTTGGTCCGTTGGGGTGGACTCCTTGAGACAAATGACAACGGCGCACACTTGGGACCCTTGACTGATTTCTTTCTCTAGCTCTCGCTGGGTGATGAGATGTAGGATCATAGTAGTCCCAAGGGTCAAGTTTGGGTTAGGACTCGAGGGGGTGGAGTTTGGGGTGGAGGTGGGGGCGATGGGCCCTTCTAGGGAGGGTGATCCCCTTTTGGGAAGGGAACGGGGAGGTGAAGGGTTGAGTTGGATTCTCTTCCCTTCATGGGTGAAAATCGAAGCATTTGTCCTCCCAAGGAAGGTGGCATCTACATCATATATCCAGGGCCGTCCTAGAAGTATGCTCCCTACTTCCATGAGTAGAATGTCACACCAAGCTTGGCCATGGTAGGATTGGAAGGTGATGGGGACAAGGCAACGAGTGTTAACGGGTATGGTTGTGGTATCAATCCAAGCTACCCGATATGGGCTCGGGTGTGAGGAGATGGTTAGGCCTAGAAGCTTGACAGTGTCGAGGGATACCACATTTACACTACTCCCATTATCCAAGATGACCTTCCGGGCATGGCCTCCTATCCGGATGAAGGTGTGGAAGATAGTGGTTCTTCGCCAATCTTGTTCTTGGGTTTGAGTGAGAACACACCTAACCACTCCAAGGTGAGAGTCGATGGATTCGAAGGGTTGCTCTTGGTTGGACTCGATGTAGTAGGCTTCATACTCTTCCTCCCAATCGAGAGAAGCCTTGTGAACCTCAGCCTCTTCTTCAACCCCAACTTGGGGTAGGAGATTAGTCTCCCCAATGAGCAAATTGGATGCTCCCTTGGTGGGGCATTGGTTGGCGAAGTGCCCATGCCCAAGGCACCTAAAGCATTGCTGCCTGCTATGGTGGTTAGGGGTAGCTCTAGTGGGAGGGTGAGCGGGTCCCGGGTTGGGACGATTGGGAGTAGGGTTGGGAGGGCCATTTGTGGGTCGAGAGGGAAGGGTCCAACTAGGAGGGGCTGCTCGAATGGGAGGAGTTCCCATGGGAGTGGGAAGGATGCCTTGTTGAGGGGGTGGTGTGTTGGTTCGAGGCACCATCGACTTGGGATCTGATATACGAGGAGGAGCCATTCGGGGATATCGAGAGAATTTCTCAATGTCCCGAGCTATTTGATAGGCTTGCTCTAGGGTGGTCACATGACGCATGAAGAGCTCTTTTTTTATGTGGAATTGAAGCCCATTCCTAAACTGGGATAAGGTGACCGCATGGTCCTCTTGGACTCCGCACTTGAGGAGGTAATAATCGAATTTCTCAATATACTCCATCACAGACCTCCCCTCTTGGGTTAAAGCCTGCCATTCATCAAGGAGGGTTAGGTGGTAGGAGGGGGGAACATATTTGAGCCTAAGTTGCTCTTTCATGCCCCCCCATGTGGTGATGGGAGCTTGCCTTCTAACCATCCTTAACCCTTCAATGTTCAACCAATGGGTCTTGGCCAATTTGGTAAGTTGAATCTTGGCAAGCCGAACCCTCCTATCCTCAGACATAGGATATCAATCAAAGTATTGATCCATTGAAGCCTTCCAATCTAAGTAGACACTTGGGTTGTATGATCCATCAAAGGTGGGGGCATCGACTTTTACAAGACTCAAGAGGTGATCATCCAGGTTGTCCCGGGGGTGCCTATCATTTCCCCTAGGGGGTGGATCCCTTCCATGCTCGGGTGGATGGTCGGGGTTTAACTCTCCTATGGCTAGTTCCTCATGTTGTGGAAGTGCCCTTCTATCATCCACCGTTGGGGCGGGCCTATTCTCCTCCATGTGGTTGAGTCGAACAGTTATGTCATCAAGCCGCCCTAAGACATTGGTAATGGCCTCCAAGAGGAAGGCGACTTGGTTGGAGAGCTCACGCTCATTGGAAGCGGGGTTCCCTAAGGGATTGGGATCCATGGGAAGGTTTAAAGAAGATGGGTCGGGCTGGTAATGAGTCCTACTACGTGTGCTCATGAAACAACCGGTTGGCTATGCACGGGTGTGAACCTATGTGCGACCTAAAGTGAAAGTGCCCAAGGACTAGACTTGTGGGAACAAGCCTATGACCACTCTGATACCACTTGATGTGGCACAGCCAAGTATGCCGTGGGATGACACGATGCACCTAGGACATATATTCACAAACACACAAGGAGTAGTAGCAGACTTGATATATCGGTGCACTCTCTCCCGAAGGTGACTCGGGATGATCGTGAGGGTCCGGGCTATGCCAGGGCTGACCCCCTTGAGGGGTTGGGACTCCCACGTTCATGGGCAGCCAGCATGCCGAGGGCATGGGTTAGTGGGTGGCACTCACAACTCTCTCCGCGGTGGGCTGCACACTTGAGTGGAATGGAGAACGGGCACTCACTTACCGTCCGACGGGCAGTAAGATATGATACGAGACAAGCAAATGAAATGCCAGGAAGGGTAACCAAGTGCTCACCTGATCGGTTTGAAGAAACCGATCCTGGCCGGAGACAAGGGCGAGCGAGGAAGCATGGGCTTACCCGCACACCGCGCCGATGAAGCTTCAACCTGAATTAACAATTTACAATCACTACTCCCCTTGCAAGGGGGGGGACTAGGGGTGGGGGATTGAATGGTTACATGAAAATACTACCTCCCGCAGGGAGGGGCTTTAAGCCGGTCAGGTGGGGTGGGGGAAACTAAGCTAAAAGTCGAACTGGCGAGCTAAGCCGGTTCTGTCCGCTTCTGGAACAGCAGAACAGGAAGTCATTGACGGTGCCACCACGGAGTCCCCTGACTTTAGGTAATGATGGGACCTGCGCCAAAATGTCCCGGGTTGGCCCAAGAAGATGCCCAAATTTATGGAGATTATTCTGATGCCGACGGTGGCTGAGGCAGAGTCGGGACCAAGGCTGGTCGGACCTGGCTCTGGCTGTCCCAAAACTGCTGCTTCTGGAAGAAGTGGCCGCCGCGATCACTCCCAGGGTCCGATGAGGGCGGGACAAAAGCCGTTGCGATTTTGGACAAGTCTTCTTCAATCAGAGACCAACGGAGTCACCGGAGGAGGTTGGAGCAGATGGCGGGAACCAGAAGGGTGGGAGGGGGTCGGATCTAACTCGGGGGGAACTGACCTGCGCACTCCGGGGTCCAAACGGCTCCCTCCTTGTTGGTGCTGATAGAGGGCTTGGAGGAGAAGACCTCAGCCAAAATCACGTCTAGATTCTCCCTGGAGCGGCCGTGGTCACTTCTCCTCTTGGCCTCTGGTTCCCTACCGGAGCAGCTCTGCGCAGTTGAGGGAGAATGGCTCTCCTGGGCAACACAGACGTCGGATGGATGCGAGACCACCTCGCTTGCGAGGCTGCTTCGAAGAGCATTCCACCAATATAGGATACAATGCCAGAAGATGCGCGATGATGACGTGGCAGGTTCTGCAAACCATCCTTTGACTGCTACCTATGAACTGGTGCAGGGAAGGGTGATGGGTTGTGAGAGTAGGAGTGGAGGACAAGGTGTCAATGGAGGGGGGGTAAGATGAAAACCCCAATTTGAATTGGGGATGGGAAGGGAATATAATGGGTGTCTAGGGAAGGGTGGAAGATGAAATTCAAAATTTGAATTGGGGAGGGGATGGGGAGTTAGGGAGAGGGAGATTTGAATTTTGCCTAGGCATATGCCCCTTTAGCCTTGGGATGTGGGCTTGTGCATGGGGAAGGGGAGTGGATGGTTGGGGTTGGAAAGTGGCTTGGGAATTTGTGGGTTCTATCTTGGGATGTGGGAGATGAAATTTGAAATTTGAATTGGGGAGGGGATGGGGAGTTTCGGAGAGGGAGATTTGAATTTTGCCTAGGGATATGCCCCTTTAGCCTTAGGATGTGGGTTTGTGCATGGGGAAGGGGAGTGAGTGGTTGGGGTTGGAAAGTGGCTTGGGGATTTGTGGGTTCTATCTTGGGATGTGGGAGATGAAATTCGAAATTTGAATTGGGGAGGGGATGGGGAGTTAGTGGGTGCCTAGGGAAGGGTGGAGGAGACTTTGGGAAGAGGGAGGGGGTTGTCTCGGGAAGCGAGAGATGAAATTTGACATTTGAATTTGGGAGGGGATGGGGAGTTAATGGGTGCCTAGGGAAGGGTGGAGGATGCAATGGGAAGAGGGAGGGGTCCCTCGGGAAGTGGGAGGGGGTCTTGGGAAGTGGGAATGGAGGGAGATACAAATTTGAATTAGTCTTGGGGAAGGTGATGGGGAGTAGAGAGAGAGGGAGAGAGAGAAAGAGAGAAGGAGAGTCACACTCCTAAAGGGGGATAGAGAATTCACTCAAAGTAGAATTCAATTTCTCATGCATCACTTCTTACAAATGGAAGGGGGTTGGGTCCTATTTATAGGCACCCAACTCTTTACATGACCGAAATGCCCTTGGCATTTATACAAAAGACCAAACCTTTCCTAAACAACCAATATAGGCCCAAACTAGGATCCAAAGGCCCAATTAATACAAAACATGGGAAATTGGACTCATGACCACATGACTCAATGAAGAAAAAATTACATAAATAAGACATGAAAATAAAGATAACGTGAGACAATCGCCATCGAGCTTCCTCAAGGATGTGCGGGCGACCCGAGCCATAGGGAGTGATGAGAGATGCCCTCATCACTTAGTCCATACGAATGCCCCCTTCTTTATGCAATCAGTGATCAGGGCGGTGATGGAACTGAAGCCACGAATGAAGCGGCGATAGAACATCACTAAGCCATGGAAGCTCTGGACATCGTGGAATGTACGGGGCTCGGGCCACTCCCTGATGGCCTTAATCTTCTCTGGGTCAGTGGAGACTCCATCCCTAGACACAATGAACCCCAGAAAGGTAATCTAATTAGTCGAGAAGGCACATTTCTTCGGGTTGGCGAATAAGCTCTCTCGCCTCAAAATGACACAGACCTGCCTAAGGTGGTCAAAGTGGTCCTCCCTAGTGCGACTGTAGATAAGAATGTCATCAAAGTAGATGACCAAGAAGACCCCTATCATAGGGCGTAAAACATGGGTCATCAACCGCATGAAGGTACTAGGGGAGTTGGAATGCCCGAAAGGCATAACCAACCACTCATAAAGACCATCCTTGGTCTTGAATGCCATCTTCCACTCATCCCCAGGCCTGATCCACACCTGGTGATAGCCACTACGAAGATCTATCTTTGAAAAGATAGTGGCACCCGACATCATGTCTAACAAGTCATCCAATCGGGGAATGGGAAAGCGATACTTCACCGTGATGTTGTTGATCGCACGGCTATCAACGCACATCCTCCATGTGCCATCCTTCTTCGGGGCCAATAATGCGGGAACAACGCAAGGGCTCTTGCTGTCCCTAAGAGATCCCCGACTCATCAACTCCTCGACCTGCCTTTGAAGTTCGGCATGGTCCGTGGGACTCATCCTGTAGTGGGGAAGGTTGGGCAAGGATGAGCCCGGGACAAGGTCGATCTCGTGCTGGATATCCCTCATAGGTGGAAGGCCTTCAGGGAGGTCTTCCGAGAAGACATCGGAAAAGTCACGTAGGATCGTAGCTACCTCTGGGTGGTGCTCATCATCAGACCCAGGAACGACATCCTCCACTCCTCGGACAACAACGGCAAGGATAGGGCTACCCCCGGTCACGTCTTGCTACATCTCTCGCGGGCTAATCATCATTAACCTCCGGGGTGGGAGGTCTCCTATGCTAGGAGTAGTCAAAGCGGAGGTAGCCCGCACCGAGGATGAGGTGGAAGGACTGACCGTCCCCTGACTAGGAGGGGTCGAAGTGTTGGGACCGGTTGGTCCTCGGACAGAAGCATACTTCGGCTGAGTGGGGTGGAGGGTGATCCTATGGCCCCCGTGGTCGAATGTGCAGGTGTTCGACCGACCTTAAGCAGTGGCATCCCGATCAAAAAGTCAAGGCCTACCTAGGATAATGCTACCCACCTCCATAGGCAACACATCACACCAGATCTTATCATGGTAAGCCTGGAACTGCAGTGGCACCAGACATCGCAGTCTGACCGGGATGGAAGTAGAATCCACCCAAGAAACTCTATAGGGTGCGGGGTGATCCACGGGCGTCAAACCTAGACGCCTAACAGTGCCCGTAGAGATAGCATTAATGCAACTCCTGCCATCTATGATCACCTTGCAGGCCTTTTCTCCTAGCCTACAAAATGTATGGAAGATGGTGGTACGACGCTAGTCGTCACTCACTTGAGGCTGAGTTAGGATGCACCTGACTACACCCAGCTGTACATCACCCTGATGCTGAGTACCTGGGACATCAACTGGCTCTCCCTCCATTAGTTCATCAAAGAACTCCTCCACTAAGTCTTGATCAGCCTCGTAACTGATCGACACTAGCTCAGGTGTGGGGCCGCTGGCAGAGGGATCAGAGATGATAAGCGACTCCCGAGTGGGACACTTGGCCGAATAGTGGCCAACCCCACCACACCTATAGCAAGTTCCCTGTGTCCCAAAGCCCTGGGAGGTTCCACTAGCCATCGGCCCCTTACCCTTGTCCACAAGATGGACTGGGGGTGTAGGAAGTAGGGGTCGAGTCGGCACAGAGGCCTGGGGAGGTCTAAGGGCAGGGACGGGTGCCTGCTGGCGAAGTGGAGGATCCCTCAGAGGGAGGGGGCGCCTAGGAGCAGCGAGGTTCTACCGAGGGGTTTCCTGGGGGCGGGCCACAGGCCACCAAGTGTAGGAACCAGGCGGGGTCCTAGGATCAGACACACGTGCATATGTGACCCCCTGGTGCGGGGTAGGACCAAACTCCGCCTCAAATTGCTCCACCTCGAGGGCAACCTGGTATGCGTCTTCCAACTTGTCCACTTTGCGATGGAAAAGCTCATATTGAAGGTGTGGCCACAGACCACGGCGAAAATGGGAAACAGTCAGGGAGCTTTCCTCCGTGGCATCACATCGCAGAAAGTACTCATCAAACTCGGTGATGTAGTCAGAGACGGACCTATTCCCTTGGGTGAGACTCTGACATCTGTCTATGAGACGCTGGTGGTATGTGGTAGGAAGGTACTTCTTCCTGAGTTTGTCCCTCATCTCATCCCACGTCTCGACCTGGGGCTCCTGACAATGAAATAGTAGGTTCTCCATGTTCCTCCAATAAGTTTGTGCCTGCCCTAACAGTTTTAGTTTGGGAAACTTGACTTTCCAGTGGTCCGTCATCTCAAACCACTCAAAATACTGATCCATATCGGCCTCCCAATCAAGATAGACCTTCGGGTCTAAGGACCCGTCAAACGTGGGAGAGTCTGCTCGCACAGTCTTGAGGACCCGCTCGTCCTCATCACCTCTCTATGGTCAGTGACCACGACGCCGTCGGCCATTTCTCCCATAATCATTGTCGGACTCGTAGTCCTCAACATCAGGGGCACGTGGATGTCGCTCCTCAGTCCTGAGTGGGGCGGGCTGGGCAGCAGGCGCTTGAGGGGCCGGGACAACTCCGGGGAGCTCCCGGCGGGGGACTCCCTCCACACTCTCTATCCTTCCAACCAAACCTTGGATAGATCGGTCGAAAGCTTGAGCGTAGTCCTCCATGGCCTTGAAACGGCTCCGTATACACTCGGTATGCTGCCTAAGAGTTTGGTCAGACCTCTCCATATGCTCCCTAAGAGTTTGGTCAGACCTATCCATGTGCTCCATGAGTAGAGCCACCAAGTCCTCCAGTGATCGGCCTCCCAGGTTGGCACCTCGAGGCTCACCCATAGTGTCAGGGTGATGGTACTGGGCACCTCCACCAGTGGGCATGCAATAGGACCTAAAGAGAACTAAGGGGTGACTCACTACGACCTATATGGAAGGACCAATGCAAAAGAAAGACAACCTAGACCCCAATATCCGGTACGAGGCGGAGGTTTGATCCGAAGATCACGCTCACGCATGTGTGCCCCTTTCCCAATAGGCATAGCTTATCGTTTCAGGAACACCTTTGGATATACTAGATGAAATGGAGCACCCTAGGACCGACTACCCTATACTCAAATCGGCTCTAATACCAATTTGATGCGGGACGACAACGGGACTCGACTCGGACTTGTTGCGACCTTGGACTCTATAGGACGACGCGACTAACAGGACGACGCGACTAGCAACAACACTACAACGCGGCACCTAAAGAGCTCCAGAAGAGGCAAACATGCCCCAAACAAGAAGCGCTAACTCACAGTCATCCCTGGCAACGAAAACGTGACGATCTGCACGGTTGAGAAATTGACTTTGAGTCTCGGGTGGTCAGCTCACTCTCGTGCTCGGACTGAGCCACGGGACGGGTCTCGTTCTCACAACTCATAGCGGTGATTAACTTTGACTAGCTAGGAATTAACAACTCACATGCAGCGACAGTAAGAACTTATACTAGCTAAGCAACTAAGACAAGGTGGGTGGCGAGTGTACCTCTACACTCGGGGCGTGGGGAAGACTTCCCGGCCGAGAACCGTCACTCCCGGTACAATAAGTAAATTAATTACATCATGAAAATTACTGCCCAGTCCACACAGGGAGGTAAAAGGCCACAACAGCGGTCCGGGAGCGCCGTTCCAGGGTTGACGGGCAACAAGGCGGCGGGTTCCGGGCGGCGGCGGGCAACGGCTCCGAATCTACAATTTCAGGCCGGCAGGACAGCACGCACGGGCGTCCAAAGGGACTTCGATCTCCTGGGATCTTATGAAGGCGACGGTGCACTGGGATGGTGGTGGAGGGTCCATGGTCGACCCCCGGGAGCGGCTGTTGCTGAAGCTATCCCAAAGTATTTGTTCTGGAATTATCCGGTGACCCCTTGTTGCTGGTTAATCTCGGAGCAGAAATGGGCGCCTCCACGAAAATGGTCGGCACGACCAAATCCGAAGTCGGATTGGAGCGTGGTTATCGCCATTGGAAAGAGGACTCAGAGATCTTCAACATACTGAAATTTCAGTTCCATCCAACGGCTCAATTGGAAATGAAAATGAATTTGCCACACTGACTGATGTTGGCTCTAAATACAGATACATGGTCAATTATTCTCCCATTGACCCAATATTAAAACCCAAAATAATACAAACCAAATACAAGCCAAATACGTATAAAATACGTACTAGAGTATCAAGGCTCCGGTGGAGACTCCATACTGTCTCCCAGCCACAAAGAGGTCGGTGTCGACCGAGTCGTGCTGCATGTCCGGTACCGGCGGCTCGCTGAGTCGAGCCGTACTCTTGCTCTGGTGTCCTCACCAGGCTGGATGCGAGGGCTTGTGAATGAGAGATGTGTGTTGGGTAGAAAATGAAGAAAAGGTGGGTGGGGTGTCAATCGTGGGTCGGGGGTGTAATAGGAATATGTGTCGGTTGTTGGGTTTAGATGGGGAGAGTGTGAGAGAGATAGGAGGGTGTGGGATATATTTTTCATTATTATTAGTTTTTTTGGGCTTGTATTATATATATATATATATATATATATATATATTATTTTTTTATGATTTTGTATATTTTGTATTGTTTTTTCTTTTTCTTTTACTTTATTTGTTCTTATTATCATTATCATTATTGTATTATATTTATTTTATTATTTTTTGGATTTGTATTTTTTATAACTTTTTCTCAATTTTTGTATTTTAACTAAATAATAATAATAATATAAATCATCCACCTAAGTCAAGTGGGTAAACCACTTCGGGGCATTATAATGTAATATGAGATGTACTCGCGTAAATGTCAAAATTGCATGTCTACAACTGCCCTGCCTTGGCATCCGCTTTGCAGGGGAGGGATATGTAATGGAATGAAATGAAGTGTATTGGAATGAAATGGAGTGGACTGAAAAGTGGACGCCAAGATATAATGAGACACGCTTTCAACATTTCATGATTGGAATCTTTCCAAAGTTTCAACGAAGCAACCCTAAAGAGCGTCCTCCGAAATTCAACAATTATTTGGATGGCAAACAAACAAAGAAGGGCAAACTGTGCGCTCAGGCATGAATAGAAAAAGGGGCCAACTTCACTGCTTGGAAGTACCTGAGTCGTAAACCTGTAGGTTTCACCATTGGGGAGCGGTTACCAGCCATTCTGGAAGTGCTGTAGCCGAGGTGGGTCCGAGGGGAATAAAAAAGAATAGAGTTGGGGACAAATCCAAACAATTATCTTTTCTAGAGAAACAGCTCAAGATAACTTTGGTGAAACTGAGTACTCAGCTCAGAATGGAATATCCCATATTTAAAGTGTTTAAGCATAGTGGCTCACACGATCGAATTAAGTGAATGATTTTGCACAGTGACATCAAAGATCCTACATGAATGCATGCTGGGTTTAAAGGAAAAATTAAAATGAATTAAAATAGAAAATAGCCAAGGATAATATTGTTAAGCTGTGAAGACTGGGTCAGGATACCGATCTGGTGAGCCGATACTGAGCCGGAGCACGTTTATCCACGCACCGACACACCGAACGGAACCGTCATCCCCATTCTATCACAACTCAATGGCCGATCCATACGACCTAAACTCCTCCGAAATCATCATTATTTTTGTTGAAGGGGAACTCAAATTTTGGATTCGTTTGGGCCGTAAGGTCCTTGACATGTTCTAATAGTGTAGATATCATATAATACAATGCATGACACAGTGCGGAGGTGGTACATGGTGGGACAGTGATGATTTTTTTTTGAAACTTACATGCAATAATTAGCACAATCATAACAGGACATAATCATTAGCACAATCATAACAGGAGGCAATCATAACATAACCAATAATTAGGATAATCATAACAGGACAAGACTGCTTTAACTAAGTGATGGCAACCCCAATTTCTTTATCATTCTTTGATTCCTTCCCAACCTATAAGTACCTCCCATTTGGGCTAGGAAGGAGCATTAGAGCGAATCCCCTCAAGAGAACCAAGAGAGGGAAAAGAGTGATTTTGGTCATTTGATTTGAGATGGAAGGTGAATCTTAGCGTCCCATGAAGATAAGTAGGGCTAGCAGCGAGATCAAATGGCTCAGCGACCTTGAAGGGCATCTGAGCAAGAGAATTCACTCACGGATGGTGAGTTGGCATCTCTTTTCATATTTTATGCATGACTTTTCACCCCTTTTCACCTTTTTCTTTTCTCTTTCCCAGTCGTACCCCCTCTTTCCAAGCCCGAGGAAGTTTTCAAAGCTGCCCTGGCTCTCGAAGGTTACTTCCAACATCTCGATTGGCATGAGGGCTATCATCATGAAGTAGCACCTTCAAGGGCTCGTAGTTCATTCCAAACACAATGATAAGATCCATATGGATTGGGCATCCATGGGTGCACTGGTAGAGGTTTGGCATCTTCAAACCCATACCTTCATTTTCCCTGCTTTTGAAGCGACGGTCCTCCTTGAGGAGGTGAAACTTCTGCTTGGTTTAAAAAGGTTTAGGAATGACGGAAAGATAAATATCCTGCCCATGCTAAAGAAGGCAACCTCCGAGGAAGTTCTTGGAAGTTTTATGCCGCCCAAAGCCATCAAGGCCGTCCAAACTCAAAAGGGCATCAATTTGTAAAAGCTTGCAGAATGGACCGTAAATACCCTGGAAGAAGTATATGGCGATGATCATTTGGAAGCACTCATGAAGGGGTTCATAATCTGTTTGGTGGGTGCTCTCCTATTCCCTTATACTGACAATATTGTGGAAGAAGATCAATTGAGTTCGATTTATGAATTTTGGGAGGGCAAACGATTGGGGCCCGGCGTCCTAGCATATCTCTACAGCGGTCTTACAGCCTCCATCATGGGCTGACCTCCTTACGGGTGCATGTTTCTTCTCAACTGTTGGATCGACCTCCATTTAAAATTCGACCAGCGTGAGGGGATGTCGACTGCCTCAAAGATTTTTCAAGAAAGCCCTCTCTACCACATGGCCGATGTGTTAGGCTTTAGTGGTAACGTGACAAATTGCGGTCCCTGGTTGAAGAAACGCGAAGATTGGCGAGTGCATTTCAACACCATGATGCAAAATCTATTTGTTGTGCCCCTGGTTTTGATGATGACAACCATGAGATATGAATGATATGTTCAATTCAGTGATGAATTAAATTTTCATTCAATAATACTTTCACTTGATTTCATTCTTGTTGCTAGAAAGGAACAGGGTCGACGCTGGGAGCTTAAAGCGTCCACGCATCAGTTGAAGAAGCCTTCACTGATATCCATAATGTTAACTCCACGAAGCAGAGACCCTCACGAGTTATTTCACTGCGTCAACGCCAAAATAGAGCAGCGTCGACGCAACAGTTACAAAGGAAGAGCCAATGGCTTACTGGATTACTCTGGTGCGTCAACGCATTCATCATGTGGCGTCGACGCAGCAGGTTGATGGATCGACAAGGTGACCAAAGGGTGGACGCAGTTGCACAATGCGTCAACGCACTCCACACGAAACGTGAGAGGGCTGAAGCCATCTAAGTTCAGATACTGGAACACCAATGCGTCAACGCAGCATGCTGAAAGCGTCGACGCAGCACGTCTATCTGTTGAAGACTTGATCACTGGATCACCGATGCGTCAACGCAGCAGGCTGATGGAGTCAACGCATCAGACTTGAGATTTGCTGTAGAATGTCCTTGAAGGCTGCGTCAACCCTTTGGAGCAAGTGAGTTGACACCACCTGACTCTAGTTGCTGACACGTGGGCCAAGTATTGGGCAGGAAATGTGGAAGACACACGCCCTAGCCGCTGCTGGTATAAAGAGAAGCCATCGAGCAAGAGAGAGGTAGAGCCAAAAAGGAGGAAAAAAGAAAGGGGCTGATCGGGACAGTGAGAGAAGGAGCAGAACAGAAAGAGTGCGTGAGCTGAGAAGAAGAAAGAAGAGGAAGAAAAGAAGAAGAGGAGAGAAGTCTATTGAAGACCTGTTCAGTCTGTTCGTGGATCAAATCCAGAACGACTATTGTGGTTCATTTCTAGCTTTCGTTGCTGTGCTTTTCATGTTTCTTATTTTTTTTGATACTCCTATTGCTATTGTTCTTCCGATCCTCTGGACTGAGGTCGGGTTCCTCCTGGTGGGTCAGGAGAAGGGAGATCTGATCTCCGGTTTGCAAGCAGCAGGGGGGCTGCTTGTGGGTTCCCTCCGGGCTAGGAGGAAGAGAGGCTAGGCCTCTGGTGGATTGCTGGTAGCAGAGTGCTACTGGCTGGTTCACTGGTAGCGGGGCTGCTAATAGTGGGGTTCCCTCTTGGTATAGAGGAAGAGAGACGTGAGTCTCTGGTTTCTAGTGACCGTGGGTTGCTAGAGGTTCCCTCCGTGTAGGAGGAAGAGGGGAGGTTGTTCCCCTGGGTAAGATGTGTATCAGCGTCTATTGGCAAGCTGTGTTGCCCAACTGTTAGTGAAGCCACACTCGGTTTGAGTGTGGGGTGGATGTAGGTCCGTGGACCGAACCACCTAAAAATCTCTGTGCAGTGGTTGGTTGCTCCATATCTCCTATCTACTTCACAGGTTACATTGCATTCTCGTTTATATCTGTGCTGCTTCCGCTAGTTGTTTATTTGGGCGCAGGTTACGTATTTGATCTTTGGTTTAAAAGGATATTCTACCTGTTCTTCAGATTGGTTGTCTTGCTTTGTTAGAGTTCTAGTTTTATTATTGAGCCGAAAAGTTTTTAAGGGTGGGATTCATTCACCCCCCCTCTGAATCCTCCGCACCGATCCTAACAATTGGTATCAGAGCGGTTCCCTATTTCTCCAGATTCAACGATCTGTAGGGGATCCTGCTGGTCTAATAGGTGCATTTCTGATCGGGTCTTATTGCTTGGTTTTACTCCTGAATTGATTCAATGAAGCATCCACCGATCTTTAGTGGTTCTGGATTTAAGTTGTGGCTTAGAGGTCTGTGTATTTATGTTAAACAACTTGATCCGGATCTGTGGAAGTTGATTTCGCATGGTCCACACATACTGCCAAAGAAAACGTCCAAATGGACTGACAGTGATAGATACATGTGTGATCAAAACATGAAGGCTATGGAAATTATGAAGGCTGCCACTGACAAGGCCTTACACTCGTGTTTTTATCATTGCAGGTCAGCCACCGAAATCCTGGACAAACTGAAGATAGCCTTCCAGTCAAGGGAGGACGCCTGCATGATGGCCAATGGGACTGATCACAGCAACAATCAAAGTGATGAAGAGGACAATGATGATCAGGTAAATCCCTTTGAAAACTATGATTTAGATGATTGGGAAAATGCATATTCTGAGTTGCTTGAATCTCATGAACTGTTAAGGAAAAAGTATAAAAAATTGAAGAAGGGTACTGGGTTAGTTAGTTCAAGTTCTCCATGTAAAAATTGTTCTAAGATGAAGCAATTTCATGATGCCTGCATATCTGATATTCACACGCATAAAAATCAGTATGAAAAATTGATGAAGGAATTTGAATGTGTTAGCTCAGAACTAAGCAAGCTAAAATCTGAAAATGACTCTCTAAAACAATCTGTTAAAGAAAATGAAGGAAGGTTAGAGAAACTCAAAAAGGAGAACACGTTGCTGACTGAGAAATGTAATGCCATAAAATCTGTAAACGTAGAATTACAGAAAGATCTTGAAAAATAGCAAAAAGACTTTAAGGAATTTGAAAACAGTGGAAAGCAAGAAGTCAATTCAGAAGATCAACTTCTAATAAATGAATTGGTTCAGAATGACAAACTTAAGGAAGAAAATGAGAAGTTAAAAATGCTGAACTCCACTATGTCAGAGAGACTTCTAACCTTAGAAAAAGGAAAAATAATTAGTGTTGAAGTTCTTGAAAAATTGAGCAATCTGGAACAAGAAATTGAAAATTACAAAACTGCTAACAAGGTGTTAACTGAATGTGTGAATTACAATGAGCAAGAAATTGCCAGCTATGAGTTACAAATCACCTCTTTAGAAAATGAAATTCTAGATTTGAAGAGTTCCCTGTCTAAATTTGTTAATGGGCAGGATAATCTGAACAAATTGCTGGGAACAAAGGTCAACTTCCAGAAGGAGGGGTTAGGCTATAACCCTATAAATAAAAAGAACATTGAAAACAAAATTCAGACATCTTCTGTTTCTAGCTCTAATTTTAAGAAAGAGGGACTGGGCTACAGTCCAGTCATGAGGAAGGTCGATGGATCCAATTTGAAAACCGTTTTTGTTAAATCTTCTGAACAGGAAAAACCTTCTACTTCATCATCTCCACCTCAGTATAAGGCTAAGAAAATAGAAAAACTGGATAAAAATCAGAAAATGATTGGAAAACAGAAAGTGAATAAAAAGGGTCCATCAGTGCATGCTGATCACAGTCTTCACACAAACTCACATGTATCTAAAAAGAAAACCTCATGCCATTACTGTCATAAACCTGGTCATTTGATGCATGAATGTAGATTGATGGAAAAGGATGATCTGAGTGCTAGGAAATATCATGTTAAAAATCTTTCATCTCAGAAAAGGAGTGTCACATGTTCTAATTGTGGCAAATTAGGACACTCAATTGCTCAGTGCTGGTTTGCTAGTGGTAAGAAAACCTTCTATTCATATCATGCTAAATTCTCTGCAAACCAACATGTTTTTAATAGAAACAAGTCTATTTCAATGAACCAGCACATCATCTGTTTTAACTGCAACAAAATTGGTCACAAGACCTCTGAATGCTGGTCAGGTACTTTTGAAAGAAATTCTCTCAAATGCCCTCACTGTGAAAAGCATGGCCACACAGTCAAGGACTGTTGGCATGCTCAGGGTAGAAAATAGAATTTTAAACATGCTAAAATCCCTGCAAATAGACATGCTGTTCATGAGAATTTTAAAAGAATAAATTCCTCTCATTGTTTTAACTGTGGAAAGCCGGGTCACAGGGCTGCAACCTGTTGGCTGGCAGGATACCAAAGCAATGCTGGTTTTGGTAAACAGAACTTTAATTCTGTAAACAGAAATTTTCATACATATGCACATAAAAATCATGTTAATAAGAATGTGCATAAATCTAATCTGAAACCTGCTGCATCTTGCCATTATTGTGGTACAATTGGTCATTCAATGAATAATTGCTACCTGATGAAATCTGATGACCATGCTGCTTGGAGATTGTTTAGAAAATCTGCTAGGAATGTCACTGCTAATTCAGGACCCAACCCAAGATTTCTTGGGTGCCTATTTGTGCAAGATAGCTTACTAACCTGCAGGTGTGCCTTGGAAGCTGAAGAATAAAGAGGGGTAATAAACCAAGGCACTCAAGAAGAAAAACCCCTTCCCGAACTTTTCAGGTAAATTTCTTGCACTTCCTGGTTTTAGTGTTACTGCATAGCATGTTAAATGTTTTTTTATTCACTCTTCATCTGCATTGTCTGAATTGATGTTTCTGAATTTTCCTCATCTGAAGTGCATATATGTGACTTGCATGCATAGCTCACTGAACCTCTGAATTACATATAGGGCTGCATGTTGAATTATCATGATTGACCACTATGGTATATAAATGGTAAGCTACCAAAAGGTAGGGAGATCTGTCTAGAGGTTCTTACTATGTGTGAAGTGGTCTTTTAGACCAGGTGCTCCGCCTAGTACCAGGGTCATTTTGCTTAATAGGACATTCTGAATGTGCATAAATCACAAATTCATATGTTTAGTTTTCATGGCAAACATTGCATGTTCTCAGGGGGAGCTTAGTCATCCTTGCTTGTTGTGTCTATCTTCCCTTCAATCATCTCAACATGAATACAGTTTCAGCTTGATACTCATTTTATTGGCTGTTATAATTTCATTTATACATGGTCTGAGGGGGAGTTAGCTTAAGATTAATTTCTCGGTGACAAAATGCTGAATAAAGTACAGAGTTGTTACTGCTGGTTGGATAAGTGAGTTAACGCAGTGTGGAAATAGAGTTAATGCACCAGACAGCTTATTCTTTGAGAACCTGATGTGAAGTGCCTCTGGTTGAGTGAGTTGACGCAATGATGAAACTGAGTTAACGCTGTGGGCAATTGGATTCTGAATTTGAGCAAATGTTTGTGCTGTCTAGTTGGATGAGTTGACGCAGTACTGAGGTTGAGTTAACGCACTGAGGAATATAATTTGGAAACTGGATTGGTTTGTGAGCTAGAACTGAGTCAAAACAGCTATGCCATGGTAAAATCTCTCTGTTATATCTTTCTTTTGGAAACTTTCCTATCTCACATCAACTTGTTTTTTCCATCAATTCCGTCCCTTCCGTTCTTATCCCACAATAAAGCCTCCTTGACATCTTAGTATGAGGGAAGAACTCTAGAGCACTGAGATATGTAGATGATGTCTTAAATTCAGGGGGAGTTAAAGTGATAATTCTTGTTGAGTATGAGATATGTTCTGAATAGCTCTATGATATGCTAATGATAGGAGATCTATAATTCTTATGATATTTGAATTTAAGAACTTTTGAACCCAATAATGCACTATGTATGGAACAAAAGCTGAACATTTTAATAAAACCAGGACCTTATCATCTCTCGAACCTTATTGCTCAAAAGTAAAGAAACCAATGTGTGCAGAGGAATTTAATATTTGTATTGATAATGAACTCAGAAATTATTTATAAACGCTGAAGATGCAATATATTACACATGTAATAAAATGCAGAGCAATGGTAGTTATTCACTGAGAAACTAGCCCTATGCACCAAAGAAGTGCTGAAGAGCAAGTCATGAGGTGCACTACTATCTCTGTCTTCAAGTGAAAAATAAATTATTCCAGAGCAATGGTAACTATTAACTGAGAAACTACCTTCATGCACCTATGAAGTGCTGATAGGCATGTCATGACATCAGTTGCCAACTCTGGTTCGTATATGCAGAATAGTTTGCTATGCTGAGTAACCGGGGACTCGGGTGTCTGATAAACATGTGTACTCATGTCAAAAGGCTAGCTATACTTGACTGCAAATGAAAACATAAAAATAAGTTGAAAATGCTGAAAATGTGAAAATAATCAAAACTTGTGAGTATGTTTGATCTGAAGCTCCTTATTCAACTGAGTCTATCATCAATGCCAGTTAAATTTCACTCTCTCTAAAAGGCTTCTTAAAATTGACAGATATAAGGGACAGATATGAAAATGGTTCTAGTGTGAAAAGAGTTCCACTTTTTCTCCAGACAGGTGGCTTTAGTGGTTCATGATTTTTAATTCGATGTTTTAAGATTATTTCCTCTCTTTATCATTAAATGAATTGGAGCCTATTTACATACATCTCTATCATGGGAACTTGATCTGCAACTCTTAAATTCTTGAATATAAGCATGTCAACTCATTATCTTAGTATCTTAAGAAAATTCCTTGAACGGATGTCCTTCTGGCTACTTATCTTGTTTCTTCTGTTCATATCTGCCTCACTACGTAGACGCAATGTCCCTTGGCGTCCACGCATTACTTCTACTACAACCTTCCTCACAATCCGGTTCACCGACTTGAACCGGCTGAACCGTTCACTAAAAGGGTCTCCGTAGCTTCTTTAAAAGCGTAGCTTGACCACTGCTCGTCTCCACTCCTTTCAAAAACCCTTGGTCGTTCCACCTTCCGTGTTCTCCAAAACCCTCACAGCTTTTTCCCTGTTCCATTCACCTCGCTGCCATGGCTCCTCCGACATCCACTATAAAGGGGAAGAAGAGGGCAGAGGAACCTCCCATACGTTCAGCATCAGCCGAAGGCATAATGGAGCCCAGCTCCATAGCTGATCACGATAAAGGGAAGAGGAAGGAGACGCGTCCCCGCAATCCTAGTCCGCCAACCAAAAAGCGGAAGGCATCTGATGTCAGGAAAGAAAAGAAGGGTTCATCTTCAGGCTCTGCAACAGGTCAGAAAGGTGCGGACAGATCTCTTCCAGTCACAGCAGAAGAACCTCTGAAAGTTCTCATCTCCCGGTATGTTGATGCTACCGACCATGAGATGCTTGCAGTTTTTCTGGAACTGTTTCCGACCTTAGACTATCAGGGCTGGTGGTCGTTTGTCACAAACCATAAGGTCTATTATCCTACCCTGGTCAGAGAGTTCTACAAAAATTTGAAATATGAACCACAAGTTCCAAAACTTACATCATCTGTCAAGAATGTCTGTTTCGAACTAACAAATAAGCTGTTTGCCCGAGCCTGGAAAATCCCCAAAAATGGAGTTCAGCTGCATGATTTTGAGTACGATGAGCACGATGCTTTTGCGCTCCTGACTGACAAACCCAGTGATCATTCCGATGTTAGGGGAACCTATCTAGCTAGTCTCAAAGCCAATCAATTCCCTCCATTGAATAGACTGCTCCACCACATTTACACTTCAATGATCACACCACAGAGCAGTGGTAGACAAAGGGTGACTGAGATGCAAAGGTTTCTACTTTACTGTATGCTGAAGAGAATACAGATTTCCCTGCCTGATGTAGTGATTCAAACTATGGGGTCTTGTCTGACACAGTCCAGAACACTTCCTTTTGCTGCTCCATTAACTGCCATTTTTAGAAAAGTGGGTGTCGACTTTGGTTCTGAGAAGAAAATAATCATTCCTCAAGGGAATGTTTACACCCTTACTTACATTCAGAAGTTCATGGGATTTAAAGTCATTGATGGTAAGCCAGTTAGAATTCTTCCCAGTCAGAAAACAGCTCCATCAGAAACAGGTCAGGCATCAAGAACAGCCACTATGGCTGAAAGTCAAGTGAACAGGACAGAGATACAGATTCCATCAGATGTGAGAGAAGAAAGACCATAGGTTGAGGACACATTTGCTAGATCATCTAGCCCTCAGTTGGAAACTGGGGAACCCAGTGGTTCTGCACCTACAATGGAACCCCTTATAACTGGAACCATTGATGTTTATAGGAGACCTTTTCCAACTTCTGATGCAGGTCCACCACCAGCCACTGTTGAAGAGATGTTCGCTCACATGTCTATGATGTTGCAGCGTCGGGATGCAAAGATGGACAAATTAATGGAGTTTACAAACTATCATCTCAACAAACTGACAGCTCGAATTGTACAATTTGAAGTTTCTATCTTATCCGAGTGGCAGAAATTTTTACTCTCTAAGATGCTATCTGACCAAGCTACAAGGTCCGTCTTGCAGCACATATCATCTCTCCTTGACAAACTAGCCACTTTGGTGCAAGAGATGCACAGCCAACAAGCTACAACTTTTTCATCCTTTGCCAAGATTACTGATCTGTGCTATGATGTGAGGATAGCAGTTGAAACCATCAAGAGTCCTGTCAATGCACTTCCCCAATGCCTCAAAGTTGTGTTAGAAAAGATTGACAAAGTGACTGCAGCAATTCAGTCACTTGGAGACAAGTTTCACAATAAGGAATCTGTCACAGCTGATCTCTCTTCTGCCATTGACAGTGTACGCACCACTCTAAGTCACCAGCTGGGCGAAATCTCTTAGGATATCAGGAATATACTGGCCAGAGATCAATCTGCCTCAGGATAGCAGTCTCATCAGCCACCTCAAGGGCAATCCTCTCGTCAGCAACAAACACCTTCTTCTGCCAGAAAATACAATCGTTACTTTCCATAGCTCTCCCACATCTACCCCCCTTCCTGATGATGTCAAAGGGGGAGGAGAATTATGAAGTCAAGCTGGAATGTAAACTAGAGTTCATTGCATCTGCATATCCTGCTGACTAACTATATGTTTTCTTCTTTTTGTCTGGTTCAATGATGTAAAGTCTTGAACTTGAATGGACGACAAAATTAATGCTCGATTCAGTCAATGAATAGATTTCCAGTTAATCTAAAGCTCCTTGCTTGATATGAATAACCATGGTTGTTTAGATGCAATGGCATTAATGGCATTCACCTCATAGTTGCCATCATCAAAAAGGGGGAGATTGTTGTGCCCCTGGTTTTGATGATGACAACCATGAGATATGAATGATGTGTTCAATTCAGTGATGAATTAAATTTTCATTCAATAATACTTTCACTTGATTTCATTCTTGTTGCTAGAAAGGAACAGGGTCGACGCTGGGAGCTTAAAGCATCCACGCATCAGTTGAAGAAGCCTTCACTGATATCCACAATGTTAACTCCATGAAGCAGAGACCCTCACGAGTTATTTCACTGCGTCAACGCCAAAATAGAGCAGCGTCGACGCAGTAGTTACAAAGGAAGAGCCAATGGCTTACTGGATTACTCTGGTGCGTCAACGCATTCATCAAGTGGCGTCGACGCAGCAGGTTGATGGATCGACAAGGTGACCAAAGGGTGGACGAAGTTGCACAATGCGTCAATGCACTCCACACGAAACGTGAGAGGGCTGAAGCCATCTAAGTTTAGATGCTGGAACACCAATGCGTCAACGCAGCATGCTGAGAGCGTCAACGCAGCACGTCTATCTGTTGAAGACTTGATCATTGGATCACCGATGCGTCAACGCAGCAGGCTGATGGAGTCAACGCAGTAGACTTGAGATTTGCTGTAGAATGTCCTTGAAGGCTGCGTCAACCCTTTGGAGCAAGTGAGTTGACGCCACCTGACTCTAGTTGCTGACACGTGGGCCAAGTATTGGGTAGGAAATGTGGAAGACACACGCCCTAGCCGCTGCTGGTATAAAGAGAAGCCATCGAGCAAGAGAGAGGTAGAGCCAAAAAGGAGGAAAAAAGAAAGGGGCTGATCGGGACAGTGAGAGAAGGAGCAGAACAGAAAGAGTGCGTGAGCTGAGAAGAAGAAAGAAGAGGAAGAAAAGAAGAAGAGGAGAGAAGTCTATTGAAGACCTGTTCAGTCTGTTCGTGGATCAAATCCAGAACGACTATTGTGGTTCATTTCCAGCTTTCGTTGCTGTGCTTTTCATGTTTCTTATTTTTTTTGATACTCCTATTGCTATTGTTCTTCTGATCCTCTGGACTGAGGTCGGGTTCCTCCTGGTGGGTCAGGAGAAGGGAGATCTGATCTCCGGTTTGAAAGCAGCAGGGGGGCTGCTTGTGGGTTCCCTCCGGGCTAGGAGGAAGAGAGGCTAGGCCTCTGGTGGATTGCTAGTAGCAGAGTGCTACTGGTTGGTTCACTGGTAGCGGGGCTGCTACTAGTGGGGTTCCCTCTTGGTATAGAGGAAGAGAGACGTGAGTCTCTGGTTTCTAGTGACCGTGGGTTGCTAGAGGTTCCCTCCGTGTAGGAGGAAGAGGGGAGGTTGTTCCCCTGGGTAAGCTGTGTATCAGCGTCTGTTGGCAAGCTGTGTTGCCCAGCTGTTAGTGAAGCCACACTCGGTTTGAGTGTGGGGTGGATGTAGGTCCGTGGACCGAACCACCTAAAAATCTCTGTGCAGTGGTTGGTTGCTCCATATCTCCTATCTACTTCACAGGTTACATTACATTCTCATTTATATCTGTGCTGCTTCCGCTAGTTGTTTATTTGGGCGCAGGTTACGTATTTGATCTTTGGTTTAAAAGGATATTCTACCTGTTCTTCAGATTGGTTGTCTTGCTTTGTTAGAGTTCTAGTTTTATTATTGAGCCGAAAAGTTTTTAAGGGTGGGATTCATTCACCCCCCCTCTGAATCCTCCGCACCGATCCTAACACTATTCACTTGTGCAACGACATGTTTACTCCCATATGAACTCCTCACGCGGTCTTCCCCTGACATGGAACTCCAGCTCGTTGGCGCGATTGAGTTCATTCTTTACAATGCACATCGGTGTTGTATTCAAATCGGTCTTCCTCGCCATTCGTTCCCAATGTTATTTGACATTCCTCCTTTAAGGAAGAGGGAACTGAGTACAGAGGGGGATGCAAAGGATGTGAAGGCTATCAAAGCATCATGGAAGACAAGCATACCACAGAAGGTGATGATACACGTAGAGGAAGAACGCGAGTTGTGGAAAGCTGATGTAACCAAACTGGGGAATTTGAGGCCCGAAGTGTCTAAACCCCTGATGTAGCTCATTTTACTTCAATAAATGAATATAAGGTTTTAGAGCCAGTGCAAGAAGTTTTTTTTTTGTTTTGTTGTTTTTTTTTGAATATGTACAGGGTGTAGCGAGGACCCTGGGCTTGGCAGAGGAGTGGACAAGTGCGGACGAGCCGAACCATGTTGGGCAAAAGACCCGGGGCAAAGCGAAGCTCACGGATTGGCATACACACTTCCCTATCCAGTTCCAGGGCTTGCAAGAAGATGGCGTGCGTGTGTGGGATAGTGTCGACTACCTGCGGTGCTACATGGAGACTAGTGTAGAGCGTCTCTAGTTCGGGAGGATAGCCGAGGTAAATGTATAAAGATCACAACATTTTTTGCTTTTTATTTGTACACCCAGATGCTTATGAGTGTAGGATACCCCCTGATGCCTACTTAGCTCGACTCGAGGAGGAGCGGCGGCGTCGTTCAGGTGACAACCTTTCTCGGGATGCCATGGAGCTGAGGATCACCCTCGAGGAGTCGAGGAGAGAGGCAACGAGGGAGAGAGAGGACAGAGGAAGAGAGGAGAAGAGGGCTCTAGAGGCCTCGATGACAAGACTAGTTGAGTCTCGTCACAATGGAGCATAGGCTCGGTGTAGTGGAGCAGAGGCTGCAAGATAGTTAGGAGCGCCATGAGAGAGCACGGGTGCTCAGGGCGCACCTTCATCAGTTCGGCTACTTCTCTGTGTGTAGCTCCTTCGTCACCTCAATAGAGTAGCAGCAAGCAACCGGGGCTGAGTGGGAATTGCAGGGCGAGGAGAGTACTACCTCGCAGAGCTCCAAGAGGCCCCCTAGGGACACTCATCTCAGGAGAGAGGAGAGGGACGACCAGAGGGACGAGCAGGAGGGTGGTGGCGAAAGTTAGAGAATTATTTGTACACCCACCCCCTTTACTCATGTGACAGTTTATATAGATGGATGAATGGAAGGATTTAGTTTCCTGTCACATGTTCACTCTCTTATGCGTTCCTTCTCCTCTACGCATCTTCTTTTCTATTCCCATGTGATATGTTCGACAAGACTTCACCCCAAAAAGGGGAACCATGTCTTGCCGTGGCCACTCTTTTCAAAGGGAATCCAGCACCAGTTTCAACGATGTCGGCCCCCAGTCTCCCACATGATGTGTTTGTCAAAACTTGCACTGAAAAGGTGGATCGTGTCTCCTTGTTGGCATTCTTTTCAAGGAAGATCGATCATCAAATTCAATGACGATGACCTCTTATTCCTTTTTCCGGCGTGAATGTCTCTCATGCTCAAAATTATTCACAACATGACCAGGTGCACAGGGATTTTTTAGAGCGTATAGGGGTGGGGAGTCAACAAATCACGCCTTCGAATCTTTTACTCCACAAGGCGCAGTGACACAAGAGAGTGAAGGGACGGTGCCTCGTCACGAGGGCCACTGCTAGAGATAGCAGTGATAGTTCTGAATCAAACCTCTCCTCCTCCTATAAATACTTCCCCTTTCGCTCGACTTTGAAGCATTGGAGTAGCAAGAGTGGATTTGAAGAGTGAAAGTTCATGGAAGGGGAAGGAGTGAGAGTTTCTGAATGGAGGGTGAATCTAGTTTCAGGGCGGAGGGCGATTCTTCCCACTCCTCGAAGAGGAGTAGATCTGGTAGTAGTTCCAGGAAACTCTCAGAGATTGAAGGGCACCTCAACGAGAGGACCCAATCGCAACTCGTAGAATGAACCTTCCCATCCATTCTCTTATCCTTTCTCCATTTTTCTTTCTTGACGAAGCACCCCTTTCTCACTTCTTGTGTATGTGCAGAGCATGATGAGATCACACATTTTATGGGTGCTAGTGGTGGCCGCATATCGGGGTCTTCCGGACTTCCAGAAGGCCAGGCTAGAGGTGATGGGATTTGGGGCCATTCTCTGAATCGAGCCAATCAAGCTCGACCTCGTCCTCATCCAAGTATTACGTGAAAGATGGGACCTAGTGAGTCCGGCTTTCCTAATGCCATGGGGGCACATGGTGCCCGGCCTAGAAGATGTGGTCCGAATCATGAGCCTCAAAGTGGATGGTGAGGCAGTGACCGGAGTCACCTACCCTGATTACCGAGAGGGAGCCCAGAAGCTATTGGGGAATGACCTGGATGATCAAAAAAATAGGTCAATAACGAAGGCATCTATCATGGAGGCATTGGGGCTTACTGACATTCATCCACATGATGATGAGTCCTTGGAGGAATTCATGGAGAGAGCAGAAAGAGGGTGATGTGCTGTATACTGCGTAGATGCCAGCAATTGGGAGAGGTCAAACATGGATTTCAGGAGATTTCTCCTCTTTTTGCTGGGGAGGTTGCTACTGAGTTCCAAGGGAGATAGCATTCATTGTCGCTTCCTGGAGCTCCTAGTAGACCTCGAGAGAGTAGGGCAGTATGCTTGGGGAGCCGCCGTGCTGGCGCATTTGTTTATAGGTCTATCCCTGGAGTCAGACCGGGAGGTGACTATGAGTGGCTTCACACCGTTCATCCAGGTAATTTTTGTTTTGCTTTTTTAATGTTTTTTAGAATTAGTCTATTTAGGGAACACTGATAGTATGTGATGATGCAGCTATGGAGCTATTATTACCTCCCGATGGGGAGAACTCGACATTGGCGAGTAATGACGGTGCCGTTAGCTAGACGGTGGCAACCCATCATGAGCACAGCACATCTATCCTACCAACTGATGGTGTTAAGACGCGAGTTACAAGAGTTCCCTGCAGCGATGGTAGGACCCCTTTTTATTTATTATTATTATTATTATTATTTTATTCTTATTATTACTATTATTATTATTATTATTTTGAATGACTAAGAGGATATGTACATACTATTGTAGGTGATGGTGAGACCTTATGCAGGCATGGTCGATGGCGACCAGCCGTGGGTTATAACAAGCCGTGGCCGATTTGGACGGGACCTTTGGATCCACTGCCTAAATGAAATCGAGCCACTTCGGCTACGATTGGTTATGAGGACCTTAGGACTTGCCCAGGGATGGGTAGACACAACTGCGCCACCTTGCGTCGGGAGAAAGATGCGCGGGCCGATAACTTGCATCGATTGGCGTGTGCGATTCTCTGAATAGTATGAAGACTGGTAATGAGGCGGTACACTCGTGGAGTCGCATGCACAGGATAGTGAGGATTATCTGTGCCTCTATAGGGTGATGTATGCAGAGCGACTCCAACCCGGGGGGCTTGTGGAGGTGAATATTTTTTTTGTTTATTTTGTTTGTTTGTTTTATTTTGTTTTTTTTTTTTGGTGAAAATAATGACTCCTATGACATGACTGCAGGACGCCCCTGATACCATGATAGCGAACTTGCGAGCTCACTTGGGAGAGACAGAGCAACAATTGGGTGACACCCGTGCAACTTTGAGTGCCTCGGTGAGAGTATATACAATGCATGCTCCTAATTATGACTCTAGATTCCCGGTGCTCAGCCACTAATTATCACCTCATGTTGTTATAGCGGGAAAAGATCGACATAGTCTCATCAGCGATGGGTGCGGATGGTGTCACTTCGAGCTTGTGGATCCCTACCTCAGAACTTAATTTGCTTCATGAGCAACTTGCTCATGCGACGCAGCGTGCCGTGGAAGCAGAGGGAATGGTCTCTGCCTAGGTGAGGGCTTCACCATTGAATTTTCTTTCTTCATACTTTGCCACATATCTGAGATGATATATCAGGCAGGCAAAAGATACACAAGAGGCACTTGCCCATGCTGCTCAGAGGGAAACCAGGATAGCAGAGCTGGAGGAGGAATTGTGGCACCGTTTAGATGGTGACTCCTCTCGGGACACTGTGCAGCTAAGGATCACCCTTCAGCTGGAAAGGGAAGATAGAGAGAGAGAACAAGCAGAGAAAGAAAGGGACAGAGAAAGAGAGAGAGACGATAGGTTGGCTGAGAGGGAGGAGCGAAGGGCCATGGAGGCCCAATTATTTGAGCTCCGAACCAGCCTTGGTCTTGCTGAACAATGGCTGAGAGATGGTGAGGAGCTCTACTGAAGAGCACGTTGTTGACACCCATTTTATGACCAATGAGTTACGTCATCTCCTTATTTATCTTTATGATGCTCCAAGTTATACGTCGTTTATTGAGCCATCTTGGTCAGCTCTGAGGCTTATTTTCATGGATCATTCTCCTTGGTTGGGTCTCGCTCCTTCTTTGTTTTCCGTGGGTTGAAGCTTGGTAGGCCTTTCATTCATTTTGCCACGCCACTGTCTCTAGCGGTCTATCATATGGGCATTTGATGACGTTTGGCGGTCTATCTATGAGCTGTTTACTGACGCCAGAGTCCAGAGCCAACGTCTTTCCTTCAGTCTTATCCATTGTTATCCGTTGAGCTCTAGCGATTTATCGTAAGACCGTTAGAGGCATTGTGGCGATTTTACTTTAGATCGTTTCTTTGTTCCAGAGTCTTGTTCACGAAGTTTGCACCCGTTGACCTTATCTTCTGAGGGTGGCAGTCTATACTTGGACTGTTAATTCCAAGTGGCGGTTTATCATAGGACCGTTTCTGGTGATAGAGAGTCCTGATTTACTGATCTTCCTCTGCTACTCCGTGGCCGAAGTAGAGTTTTGATTTTATGATTTCTCTCTCGATAAAGATCCTTAGAAGCTCATGTTTGTTTCTGTGGACTCTTGGGAGTTTTATCTTCAAGAGTTTGCTAAGTTTCACCCTACTTTTTCACTGGAATCTCTCCAACTCGTATCTAGAGTTTGAGGGCCTATAAATAGGATCCTTAAGTTCATGGGTTAAAGAGGGGATTTCTGGAGTTTACGTCGAGGTGCTGCCGCATTCCGGAGCGAGTACCCATCAAGGAGAAGTGCTGTCTACGTCCATTAGCCTTCAAAGTCCAGGGAGTATTAAGTTTCAAGAGTTCATAGTGTTGTTTTTTTCCTTAGTTTCTCCCCCTCTTCATAGCATTCATAAGCATCTTCCCTCTTCTTCTTCCACGTTCCTAGCATCTTTGCATCATTTTTAAACATCTCCACATCTTTTCCATGCCCCACAGGGGTTAAAAAACCAAACTATCCCTGGTATCCCCCCTTCCTTTTACATGCACCTTAGTTAATTTGCATTATAGATACTACACTTGTCATAGGGTTAATTTGGGTTGTTTTTATATGCTTTTACACTCTTTTGCAGGTCTATAGGGTTCCTAGCACGAGGCCCAACTCTTCTGGCCGGCCGGGAGAGGTGGAGATCCAAGTCCCAACTTGTTGTTCTGTGCGCTCTATCGGTTGCATTTAGGACCGTTTGTGGATCTATGGCGGTTTATCGTAAGGCCATTTCTTGTTCGTTAGCGGCCTGATATTAGACCATTTGTGCTCGCAGAGTTCCAGATTTCATCTCCCGTGGGTGGGTGTTTCATCCTCCTCTTTCCAAGGTATTTAGCTTAGCTTTGCTATTTTAATTACCTTGGTGGCGATCACACTTCCTTAGTTGGGTATTGTTCATCATTGTCATCTTGCTTGCTCTTCTATTTACTCCATTTGCTCCACACCTACGGTGTGTGTTTTTTTATTTTATTCATGTGCTCCACGCTCCGGCGTGTGTTTTTATTTTTCTTCCTCATGAACATTGATGACATGCCCATGCTTTTGATTTTGATGATTATTTGAGTGTGATTATCACATGTTCACTCATTCACTTACATATATCTCTCATACCACTATATTCATATCCACACAAATCATCACATCACATCACACAAGAGAGAAAAACCATCAACAACCCATTTTTTTTGGCGATCACGGTGGGACGACTAGTGCCAATCGTGTTGAGCTTTTGTTTGACCTGCTGCTGTTGATTTGACCCAATTGCCCTTGTGTTTTCCTAAGATTTTCCGTTTAATTTATTACTATTTTCTGCTCTCTGGTCACCTTGGCAGTCTACTGTTCGGCCGTTTCTGGCTATTTTTTTTAACTAAAGCAATACCTGAGAGTGAGGGCTGGAGAGCGCTCACCCCCTCAGAGAGGGGATGAGTTGTTCGCTCCACCGCCAACCACTAACAGGCAATTTTATTAATGTAATCGGAAGAAAGTACAGAATAGAGAGGAAAAGAGAATACAAATGTTTAGCGTCTAATAGCAGGACACCCTATCTTATCAAGACGATTGGGGCCCTTTACACTAGTGGGGAGATCAGCCCAAGCATCAAACAAAAGAGGGGAAACGGACAAAAAACATCCATGACCAGCAAGAGAATCAGCGACCTGGTTGGCCTCCCTAAAGATGTGAGTGAAAGTGGCCTGAAGCGCCTGAGAGAGGGCAGCAATCTCATGGAGAATATAAATCAATCGCCAGGGACGGGAGTAGCCACCCTTTATAATTTGAATAAGCACGAGGGAGTCCGACTCAATGGAGACAAATGAGAAGCCTTTGGACCGGCAAAAGAAAAGTCCATCACGGAGGGCCAAACCCTCAGATTCAATGCTGGAAGATACCCCAAGGTATGCAGCAGCAAAAGCAAACAAGAGGTCACCACTATAGCTATGAACAATACCCCCGCCACTAGCAACGCCGCAACTAGATTTGAATGCACCATCCACATTGAGCTTCAGCCATCCAGGAGGGGGGGCAAGCCACCAAATAACCTTAGGAGGGGTAGGGTAGGCGGGGGGAAGAACCATGCCCCAAGAAGCCAGCATCTATCACTGCGATGGGGGGATGTCTCTTCCTTTGAACGTGATAGAATGAACAATCGGGCAGACCGCGAGCATGACCCGGCAAAGGATACGCCGAGGGATCATAGGTTGGTCGCCATAGCGTGCTGTGTTTCTGTTGTACCACAGCTCCGAAATCACAGCCAAGAAAAGGCATTTGGAGATGCATCCAGCCAAGGAAGAGAGGCGGCTGTCCATAAGGTAATCCAGAACCCCATTAGTTGCAGTCAGGATCGTGCGGTTGTCAAAATTGATGACTGCATACAAGGCAATCCAAACCTCATTCGCAGCATGCCCATGGAAGAAGAGATGCAAATCTGATTCAATGAGAGGCATAGGGCAGCAAGAACACATGAAACATATAGGAATACCGCAGGTTTGGATGGCAGCATCAGTAGGGAAGCAGCCATGAACAAGCCTCCAAGCTAGAACCGACCATTTCAGAGGGTACAAAGAAGACCATAAAGCAGACCTGCTGGAGGATGATCATCCTTGGAGCAGCTCATGGGCAGATTTAGAGGAGAAAGCACCATTAGAGGTGGGGCACCACACCCATTGATCTTTGCTATCAGAAGAGGATAGAACATAGTCGAGGCAACCAACTGGACAATAGTTCCGAACAGTGACAATATGAGAATGCAACAGATCAGATAATGCTAGCCGAACTGAGCAGTGTTTGTCAACCATAGTGGACCATACGTGAGATGGTAGAAAGCTGAAGAGAGGGGCAGCACCTACCCATTTATCCATCCAGAAGCTGGTATGAGTTGAGGTAGCCGCGACTAATACACGGTGGTTCTCAAAAACAAGCCTTGCGGCCTGTTGCCATAGCTTGCGGTCAGCAGCAAACATTAAGGGAAACCGAGCCTCAAAATAATGTGTATTGAATAAATGCTTGGCCCTAAAGAACCTGGCCCAAAGGGAATAAGTAGAGATAGCAGTCCACATCATTTTAGTTCTTAAGGCAACCTGCATAAGTTGAAGGTTAAGCACCCCCAAACCACCACTGTCAACGAGCTGAGATATGGAATCCCATTAGATCCAATGCTTCTTAAGTGATCCCTCGTACGAGCCCCAGAAAAAATTAGCAAGGAGTCTATGGAATGACTTCATAATAGGGGCTGGTATGTTGATGGCAGACATAGTGTAAATGGGGAGGGCTGAAAGGACATGCCGAATGAGCACAAGTCTGCCACCCGAGGAGAGGAAGCTAGACTTCCAGGCCTGCAATTTCACAGTCGTCTTGGACAGAATGTGGCTGAAATAGGAAGACTGCTGCCATCCAGAGTAGAGGGACATCCCAAGGTAATTGATTGGTAGCCTGCTCCTAGAGAATCCAGTGGCCCGTCCAATAGATCTGCATGATGCCTCAGGCATGTCTTTGGAGACAATATAGGAGCTTTTGTTAGCATTGATGAGCTGCCCCGAAGCAATTTCATATTTCCGCAAGAATCTCATAAGATTACGAATATGGCGAATGGAACCATTAGAGAATATAAGTGTATCATCTGCAAAAAGGAGGTGAGAAACCATGGGACACCTTTGAATAGACTGATACCACCCCCCACGGCTGCGAGAAAATAAAGAAGACAATCCCCGACTGAGCGCTTCCTCTGCTAGGATAAACAGGGCCGGGGCAATAGGATCCCGTTGGCGAAGGCCTCTGCTAGACTTGAAATACCCATGTACACTGCCATTAAGAAGAATAAAGAACCAGCAATTAGATAATAATGGCTCCAACAAGGAGATGAAACCTAAAGAGAATCTGAACCGTCCGAGGACAGCATAGAGAAAGTCCCATTCAAGTCAGTCGTATGCTTTAGACATATCCAGTTTGAACACAATATTCCTGCCCCGGCATGGCTTGCCCAAGTGCTGAATCATCTCACGAGCAAGAGCAACATTCTCAATGATGGATCTCCTTTGCACAAAGGCACCTTGCTCCTCCGAGATCAAGAGAGGGAGGATAGAAGCAAGTCAATCACTAATGATTCTAGAGATGATTTTATAAAAGAAGTTGCATAAGCTAATAGGCCAGTAATCCTGGCAAGTCTTGGGGGCGTCCACTTTAGGAATCAAAGCAATAAGAGATGACATGAATCCTTGAGGTAACGGGTGGCCATAAAAGAAGGCCTGGACAGCTACACTAATATCACCTTCGATGAAGTTCTAGCATGCATGGAAAAATGGCCAGTGAACCCGTCCGGGCCAGGAGCGCTGTTCGGTGACATGCTGAACACAACCTTTTTAATTTCAGCAAGAGAAGGCACAGCACATAGCATAGAGTTGTGTTCATCTTGCAGCACCCTGGGGATAGAAGCCAAGACCTCCGGGTGGATAGCATGCGGTGAGGAAGAGAAAGCCATAGTGAAATGGGAGATGAATAGATCAGCTATAGCATCTTGACCCTTTACAACAGACCCAGCCTCATCAAAAACTTCAGAAATAGTGGCGCGTCGCAGTTGGGAAGAAGCATAAGCATGGAAAAATTTTGTGTTACGGTCCCCTTCTTTCAACCATTTAATACGGGAACGTTGTCTCCAAAACATCTCTTCTTGGACAAGGACCCGATCAAGAGTCTCCTTTGTTGAAAGTAAAGCAGAGTGAGCGGAGTCAGAGGGTAGCAGGTCATACACCTCTTGAGCATTAGAGAAAGAGGCTTCAACATCCTTGACATTAGAAGAAATATCCTGGAAGGTTTCTTTGTTCCATTCACGAAAAAAGCCTTTCATATGTTTTAGCTTGATAGCCACGGAGAGCAGCGGATATGAGGACAGAGGAGCATTAGCCCAAGCAGAACTGGCGTCGCTAGCAAATGCATCATGTGCAATCCACATATGCTAAAAATAAAACCTTGAGGGGCCCCGGGGAAAATCAGTAGTGGCCGAGACAAGCAATGGAGCATGGTCACTACATGCCCGGGAAAGATGTTGCACAGAGATGGCTGGGCAAGATAAAAGCCAATTACCATTAAGAAGTACACGATCAAGCCTTGCCCATATACCATTGGCCGATTGGCCATTATACCAAGTGAAGCGGCTTAGAAATAGGCCGTCTTATCTCTCTGGCGGTTTCATATCAGACCGTTTCTCCAATCATAGGTACGCATCCCGAGGTTGAGTTTATTTCTGCAATTTTTGCTGTGACTTTCATGCTTGGGTGTTATCTGATCTCCTCAGTTGTTATACATATTTACATCATTGTTTGCATATTTGGTTGTTAGTTTTTAGGCTAGAATTTGCATGCACCCCGGTGCACATAGGATCATTCATATTCATATCATAGTTGCATTTCCTACCTTGGTGTTTGAGCCTCTCGCCTCCATATTCCTTGGGGTTGACTAGGTGATCACATCCGGGACCTCCATAAGTCCCCGCGAGCCGTGGATTCTCACACAGACGCTAGGCCGGTTGTACCTTTCCACCCCTTAGGCTTACATTTTGCATAAGTGTGAGGGAGTTAACCTTAGTCAACCCAAAGTTTGGACCTTATTCTCATGGGATTCCTATCTTGAGGGAATTATTCTCAACTTAAATCATTAAAAGGTCCATTAAAACCCCTAAAATATTTCCCATCATATCAACATGTTTGACTTGGGTGAAAACTCTCACATTGCATTAATTGTGTTGATTGGGCTTGTCCAGGCCCATTAGTGGTGTTTTGTGTCGCATTCGCATATTCTTTGTTGTTAGGCCCAATTAAGTTAGCCCATTTTGTGTGTCCATTGTCTAGTCCATCGTCCCTTGGTCCGTTGTCCATTGGTCCTTGCATTAGTGGGTCAGTCCCCTCTTGTCTTCAAGCCCATTAAGCCCTTACTTCCCCACTTGTATTCTCCTTGATATCCTTGTATTAAGTCTCGATTTGCCCTCATGGAGCATCGTTCCAACCCCTTGTATCATTCTTCTTCTCAATCTTCTTCCTATTCCCGCGTGGAATCCTCTTCCCATGCGGGCCCATCGTCCCGTGGTACTTCTGATCCATCCGAGGAACAGGTTAATCTCATGGCCCACTTATCAAGTCTTGTTCGCCAAATGGACTCGGCTCAGGCCCATCATCTCATTGCATCTCATCTTAATGGGCCTTCTTCTCATAATGGGCCCTCTTCCCTTCATGTGCCTCTTTCTTCTCCTTCATACGCTGCTGGCCCAATTTCTAATGGCATATTTCACCCTAATGGGCTTGCTCCTTCTGCCCATGTTGCTACTGGCCCATTCGGCCCATTTGCCAACGTCTCTTCCAAGCCCGCATATCCTTCCACTCCCGGAATGAGCCCTTATTCTTCTCAGCCCGTATCCTCTTATCCGGCCCATTATCATCCTGGTTCAAATTCACAACCTCTTGTTCAAGTTGGCCCAGATTCTTCTCGATCTCTCCCTACTCAGGAGATGATTGCTCAAGCCCAAGGCCAGCTTGATGAACTCCAATGCCGAATTGATCCCAAAACCTCCTTGAGTGCCCCGCTTGTATTTTAAAATCTCCGGCTTCCGTCTCCTTCTCAAATTCCCACATATCACCGTTATAGTGGAGTCGGTGACCCATATGTACACTTGAAGGAGTTCATTTATGAGTCAGCCCAATTTCGACATGACCAATGTTTGATGGCCTATCTATTCGGTCTGTCTTTGGAAGGCGCGGCTCAGGATTGGTTCTTCTCTCTTCCGCAAGAGCAAGTTGTGAATTTCCAAGCCATGCAAGACAAGTTCATTAAGCAGTTTCAAGACCAGGTTCGGCCCAAGTATTCCATGGTGGATCTGGCCCACGAGAAGATGGAGCCCGAAGAGGAGTTCTGCACATTTGCTGATCGCTGGCGCCGCCTTGCCGCGCAGGTCTGTTTACGATCGTTTTGTTTGGATGATCTACCCGGGGGTATTTTATTATGTAAGTCCCTGACTGTTTGGGACGGGATTTCTTTCACGCGTCGATCAACTAATTAACTGACTGATTGACTGCGCGGGCGTGCCAGTCACGTACGTGACAAGTTTATTATGCGCTCATTCTGACCCGTGTCGGGTGAGAGTGAGGTTCGGTCGGGACCAACAATCCGCCATACCATAAAGGCTATGGCATTAATTACATCCCCCGCGAGGAGGGAAAACCTTTGATTAATTGCCGAGATAGTGGGCCGTCGAGGCCTGAATAAAAGATGCGATGTTATGGACATGACGAGATCATGTGAGATGCGTTTATCTATCATGCAAGAGGGACATGGCTCATTGAATTGGAGACCCTTGGTACGTGGCGGAAGACGTAGGTCCGAAGACCACCATTGCGCATAGCGGAGACTTCCGATCGGGCATAACCCGGCCTTCTATCAATGCCGTTTGATATACTCAAGGGTCTATGCAAGCATGCATATATGATGTTCATGACTATGCTAAGAATGGCAATAGAGTCGTGAAAATGAGCAGTGCTCAATCACATTCATTAATCCCCGTCAAAAGGGAGGGGAAACGGTAACACAAGCGTGACAACGAAAGCAAAGTACTAATACACATGATAGCCAACATGATAGAAAGGTTATTCGGGCCTGAACAGCCCTTGTCTCATTCAATCTATTGCTAATTAGGGTTGCCAATCTCGACCATGGGAGGCTAGGATTGCCCCGAGAGCGAGCAAGGGATTGGAACGGCATAACGATTTGAAACGGCGTGATCACACGAGAGATAGCTCCCACGGCACAATAAAACGTAGGCAAATAGACTAATCCGGCGCGGCCAAACGTAGGCAAAGGGGCTAGTCTGGCGCGGCCATGACAACTAGGTAATACGGCGTGAAGGGCACGGGGCGCGCCGGTTTAGGGCGTGTCAGGAAAGTGCCAAATAAAAACCGGAAGTCATGAATCTAGTGGTAATCCGGCACGGGGGGGGGGGGGGGGGGGTACCGCGCCGTATTAAGGCGCGCCGGATTAGGGCCGTGCCGTTTTAGCTTATTTTTTGATGAATTTAGAAACCATTCAACTTGTTGGAATGTTTTTGAAGGTTTAAAGGTTCAATTGGGCTTATTGCCTGTTGAAATAAAGTCCAAGGCTCTTCAGGAGCAGAGTCATAAGCCAGGGCGAGGTTCAAACTCGAGCACTGGGGTTCCTGGACCCAGAATGATCATTTGATTATGGACAGTTCCACATAAATGAATGTATGTCCAAATCTTGCCAAAAAATTGGGCAGCATCTCCCCTGAACTTGAAAGGTTGCAGGAAAGGAATGGGGTCATGCTCACTTATGGAGTAAGCCCCTAAACCGCCAGTCTGCATGGTGGCAGCCAGCAAATTCCCAACGGATAGGATACTCCGAGGACTAGCCTACGAGGGGCACCAAAGCTCCGTGGGTGAGGGTAGAGGGATGAGGCATATGATAATGGAAGCAGCACCCCGAGGACTAGCCTGCAAGGGGTGGGCAATCCACAGTCTGTAACACATCCCTTAGAGAGAACGACCATTAGGGAGGGAAGCTCCGAGGACTAGCCTGCTAGGAGCACACCTCCCTTGGTCACCATCGGGCCTCCAAATTGCTGAGGCTAAGACTGTTGGGTTGAAAACCCTGTTATTATCCGTTGTGGCCTTAAGGAAGCATCTACCATTGAGAGGTAGAGCCCTCGATCACCCAGCAGCCCCGTGAAACAATGGGGAATGTCCCCCTCCCCGGATCATTAAGGTAAAACTGGCAGAATCTCAAGACGGCTCAACGGAAGCAGACCAGAAACCAGCGAAGTGGGGGGCATTCGGTGTAGGCAGACTGCCAGACGCAGGGTTGAGGCATCTTTGCCGGCATGATCGGGCTAACATACCCTGAAGAATAGGCAACTGGCCACGACACGGAGGGATAGTTGATGCATAGGTGAGATGAGCGAACTGTAGAAGCATATGCTCGAACAACTAGAACGTAACACTCAGACTATAGACTCTACCATCCCGGAGGCGACTCCTACCCCCATGAGCAATAGAATAGTGCAAAGGGGGAGAATTAAGGGAAGTTAGGCCTCGTATCACAGTGGGAAGAAGCATGTGCATAAGCACAGCTCTGTCCACAGGAGGGATGCAAAGATCGTCAAACGAAACGTAGAAACGTCTGATGGGAAGGACCCAGGGAGGGGTCATTTCTGTAGCCCGTGGTAGCCCAGGGCATGTTCGAAGCCGAGGAAATCAGGTTCGGAAAGAAGGAAGAAGCAAACGCGCAAGTGAGAAAACACACAGATGCACGGGCTGAGATAGCAATGGCAAGGGGAGACACGGCGTTGAGCGCTCAGTCATCCAGCACACACACATAACATTATCGCCCTATGAACAGGGGGCTAACAAATGGATTACAAATCCGACGCCGGCACCGCCGTCCGGTCATCGTTCACTAGTTGCAGAGGGCTTTACAGAGGAAGAACAAATGAAAATAGATGGCGAGGAGGGGGGAAGGATTGGCTCATATCATCGCCATCCTCACCCCTCTCGCTTACATTCGTCGGAAAGAAAGCAAAAAAAAGCAGAGCATAAGACAGACGACTCGGGCACCCACCTGTTCTAGAAAACAGAGTGTCGGAACGCCTCCTCCTTCTCTCACTCCGAAGGACTTCAGATGAGGATGAGAGACGGCGACTGGGGAACTCTCTGAGAGACTCTGCTTCTGTCGCAAGAAAGAAACCCTTTCTCCCTCGAAGATGAGTGGCCCTCCACCCTTTTTCTTCTCCCTTTTCCTTTCTTAATCGCCCTCTTTTTCTATATGCCTCTCTCTTGTTTCGAATAGCTATATATATATATATATATATATATATATATATATATATATATATATATATATATATATATATATATATATATATATAAACAGGTTTGAGATCCTAATCCGGCGTGGAGATTGGCGCGCCGGGGAAGGACCCTATGCATCTTTTACGCCCCGGAACAAGAGGGCGCTGGTTTAGGGCGATCCGTGCTAGCACCCTTCGCGCGTCGCGAGTCGGCCGATGAGTCCGGGGATGATTCCGGGGGTCACCGTGAACATTTATCTCGCCACTTGTAATACCCCAATTTTAAAAACCTGAAATTTAATTGTAATAATTGAATTTTTAATCAAGATAAATGAATTTTAGAATTTAATATTTAATTCCTTAGTAAATAGAACTAGTGAATTTTTGACTACCTTATAAAAATCTGGAAAAATACTAATTGGGTCTATAACGATGTATTTAGCAACTTTATCTTCTGGGTTTAACCCAACAAAAATCTGTAATTAGGTCTAATTAGTGGATTAAGCCCAAAAGTGTACACTTAGTTCACTATACCTGACATTAACTTAAAACGCGAGATTTGAGCTTAATGCTCAACCAAAGACCCAAAATCCTTTTAGAAATTTAATTAGAACTTATTTGAATTATTTTAGAAATTTAATAGGAATTATTTGAATTTATTTGAATTAATTAGATTAATTCTTTAATAATAGAATAAGTCACTTTTTGACTATTTTATAAAAATCCATAAAAATTATATTCTTATATAATCCATTTCGTTTAACATTTTTGTCTTCTAGAGCTAAGCCTAATAAAATCATTAACTAGGCCTAATCAATGGGTTAAGTCAATTTTTCACACCTACCTAACCCAAATTCGTGTTCATTGTTAACCCCAACTTAGAACGTCAAATTCGAGCTCATTTCTCAACCAAATGAGGTGATTCCATAGGCAAATGAAAGGTATTACATAGAGGAACATTTCCCCTCTCATAATGCCACAAAATCTTTACCATATGGCAAGTATTTGGGCGCGCAAGAGCTTGGTCAACGTTGGCGGCGGTGTTTGGAACACGCCACTTGCTTGGTCGATTTCTCCCTTCCTGGAAGGATCCAGAAGGACTATGACCTATTAAAAGAAAGCTCTACGTGTCTAGATTCATTTGGTAGCTGTGGTGTTCGCAGAGAATTCAGATCTAGAGAGATCTCTTGCGATTATTGGAGGAGAGTCAGAGTTCATGGGTTTTTCTTAGGCCTTTCTTCTTCCTTCGATTGAGGTAGGTAATCTTGGCCAAAATATGCAAGTAGATATATCAAATTGTTCCCCTCTTCGTTATCTTTCCAGTGATAGTAAAATCCCCAAATGTTATTAGGTGTGGAGTGAGATATCGTGGAATTAGTGAAGGGCTGTCAACGGGTGTTCTTGGTTCCAACTTCTTAGTTTCTCTTCGATTCAGGTAGGTTATAACAGCCCAACTTCTAATTAACATATATGAATGTAATCAGTAGCATGTTAGCTTTCTTTTGGTGTTAAAAGCCCCAATTTTTATAGATCATACTTAGAGTATTTCGTGTTTTATTAGAAGCATGCTAAAAAGTTAGGTTTTTCATGTGTTCTTCATAGAATAGGTTGTATTTCATTTGATTTCTGTCAAAATTCATGTTTCAAAACTGTGTTTTATGACCCTACCATGTATATTAAGAACCCTAGAGCATATGGGTAAGATCACAATACATTTAGACCCCAAATCATGGAGTTTTTCATGTTTTACGGAAGCCCATTCGGGTCTGGAAACCCAGGGGTCGACCCCATGGGTCGACCCATACCACCCAGCAAGCAGAAATTTTCTGCCTTGCATGAGTCGACCCATGGGGTTGACCCACAGCTTCAGGGGTCGACCCATGGGGTCGACCCATCACCAGACTGGCTCCTGGAAGCCCCAGGGGTCGACCCAATGGGTCGACCCATGCCTGGAATTTTTCCAGGGGTCGACCCAATGGGTCGATCCATGCCTTGTAAACCCGTTTTAAGTTGTTTTGTGACCCGGGGATCGATCCGGATCATTAAGGGATCGACTCATCCAACTTAATACATTTGAAAACTATATTTTTGAGGAACTAATGACCTATTCATGTACCCATTTGATTTTGATTTACATTGGTTCCTACATTCGATTATGGTATTAAAACATGCTGTTTACCATCTCCTTTGCAACACATACAATGGTTAAATAGAAACCCACATGATTAGTGGTTAATTGTGTAACTAAATCTCTGTTAATGCATGTTATTACACTCTTGTGCGAGGTTGTTCCTTACCTTACCATCTTGAATCCTCTTTTTGGCAATTGTCTTAATGCAAATGATAATGGATAATCCTTGGTATATGAACTTGGTAATTAGGATTAAGTTGATTGTTAAGTTGCTGTTTTAGTCGTTATTACTCCAGTATAATGGATTGCTTACACACTTGAACGGTACACTGTCAGCCGTTCTTTCTTGACCCCGTGGACCAAGTTTTGGTCCAATTCTTGTAATGCGGCATAGAAGTAACCGTATAACCGAGTTTTTATTTTAGTGAATCCAAGGACAAGTTAGTCCTTAAATCTTACACTTGTGGCAGTAATTCCTCCGATTAATTGGCCATTAAAGATTGACTGAATGTCTAGACGGATGGGGCTTTGGACCCACTAAATCATTGCCAACGCACCGTAGGGGCCCGATCTGGTCCTGGGGAGAGCGCCCGAAAAATTATTGAGCCCATGGGATGTTAATGACATGGTGAGGCATTGCACCAAAATACTTGCTTGTTTGTTGCGTCAATGACAAAAATATCTCGTTACTTATTACTTGTTACTTGATCGTGCTTGGATTGCTGTTCACATACTTGCTTGTTTGGCCATTCTCAATTCTTTATTACTATCTCCTGTGGTAAATTCTTGTACTTGCTATCTTGTTATTTCTTGTCATCATTATATTTCTTGACCTTGCAAGATCTTTGTATTACGCTGTTTTATAGTACCATCCTTTATTTCTTTCATTTAGCATGGCATATGAAAATGTTATTAAACTGTTAATCACGTAAACTTGCATGTTATTTCCTACTGAGCGTCAGCTCATAGTTGTTGTTTCCCCCCTTTCCAGGCTATTCAGGTGACGATGCGCATACCGATGGGGAAGGGCAAGAGTGATGTCTTTTGAGTGTATTTCTTAGTGGATGCCGAGTTGGCATGATTGTTTACCTCTAGTTATTTCCTTAGAGTTGTGTTAGCACTTGTTACTTTTGGAGTCAGTTGTTGTATTAGAATTCAGATTTGGAAGTCATGTTGATCGTGTATTAGCCGTGTTGGTTATTGTAATAATTTGGAATCATCTTGATCAATAGTTTTGCATCTTCCTTAGCACTTGTCTAATCGTTTAGCTTAGAATATTTATTTGCTTTCTAGCTAGTTTCTAACTGTACCTCCCGATATTCCGCGTCGGGACGTGACACCACTGCTCTTTGAAATCTCGGGGAGACGCCTTGTTGAAGATCTCAGGCCGACGTATGGCCATTCTTGGAGCTTCCAATGACTTCGGTTTAATTACGCGGGTTTTCCGCTGACACGGCTCTTGGCACTATGATAAGTGCCGCTGGCTCGGTCTGGCTTGTGCTCAAAGCTCCTTAGAGGGTGGGATAACACCCGGGATAATTCTGCCTGAGCTGGGCGATCATTCAACCACTAAGGGGCCCATCTGGGCGGGAAGCCGCACCCGTGCCGGGTGATCGGGATCTCCTGCCGACAGAGCTTTTGGTCCTCAATTCTGGAGAGCCAAGGGGACTCTTTCATCTCAGGAGAGCCTTTCATGAGGTGCGTAGCCACTGGGTAGACCGTCGTCCTTCGTCGGACAATGGGTGTAGTGTATGTGGCACGACGGAGTCGATGCCGGTTCATTGGGCAGGCTTGGTCGCACTGCCAGTTGGTTGTGAGTTCGTCTCGGCTCTCCTGAGGTGAAGTCCCCATGTTCATACTGTTAGCTAGGTGCGATGGATAAACACAGATCCAGAGGGGGGGGTGAATGGATCTTTCAAAGAATTTTACCCAATTTAAGTTCTACCGCTTAGATGTGCGGAATAAAAAGCGGATGCAGATATAAACTGAGAAAACTTAGGAAGCTATTGCAAAGCAGTCCAATAGAATAAACTCACACTCGATCCTAAACAAACATCTAGTGAGCGCAGCAGAGAAGTGAACACATAAGGCAAACAAACCACAAAAGAACACCAGGCTTTTTAGGTTGTTCGGCCCAAAGACCTACGTCCACCCCTCACTCCCAACCGGAGTGAGGCTTCCACTAGTAACACTAGCACAGCAGACTCAGTCTGCAACAGATGCTGCCAAATAGCTTGACCAGGGGAACAACCTCCCCTCTTCCTCCCAACCGGAGGGACACCCCAAGTGACTCCCAGCCACTTGGAAACCAGAGACGCACAGTCTCTCTTCCTCCAAACCGGAGGGAACACCTAGTCTTGCAACCCACAAGACTAGAACCGGAGGACCAATCCTCCCTTCCTCCAAACCAGAGGAGAACCTAGAGACCCAAGTCTCTCTTCCTCTGAAACCCAGAGGGAAGCACAAGTGACACCAAGTCACCTGCAAACTAGAGATCTAGGACCTCTCTTCCTCCCAACCGGAGGGACCCCTGGACTCGAAACCTACAAGCCCAGAACCGGAGGACCCATCCTCCCTTCCTCCAAACCGGAGGGAAACAATCGATGACTCCTAGTCAAAGGCAACCAGAGACGCAAGTCTCTCTTCCTCCACACCGGAGGGAACCCGACCTCACACAAGAGAATCGGAAGAACAACTAGTGAATTGTTGAAAAGAAAAACAAAAACAAAAAACGCAGCAACAGAAAGCTGGAAAGATGAAATGCACAAAAGCTCTCGCAGGAGCGAACTGGATTGGATTTGATCCAAGGTCCAGTGAACGATGCTTCTATTCTTCTTCACGAGCTCTCCATCTCTCTCTTTCTCTTTTTCTGTTTCTTCTTCTGCTGGATCTCATGATCTCTCTTCTGCTCTCTCACTCTTCTTCTTTCTTCTTTCTTCTTCTTCTGCTCACTGCTCACTGCCTCTCTGCAACTCTCTTCTTCTATATCAATCACTTTCTTTCTTTCTGATCTCGATCTCTTTTTCTCTTTTCTTCACTCACACACTCTTACTGTTCTCCAGATGGAGGCGGCCTGGTATTTATAGCTATAGCATTTAGGGCGTTATCATCGGATCACGTGCCAGGTGCCAACCTCGGACCACGTGCCACTTATCTGCTTCTCGAATCAGTACCTGTCACACAGACATAAGAACGTATCAGATAATGTATAGACTTGGTTCAGGCTGTTTAACAAAGTGTGTACAGCCATGATGCAGCTTGAGTGTATAGACTTGAAGGTTATCAGATGAGTGTATAGACTTGAGAGTTAACAAACGAGTGTATAGACTTGAGGCCTGATATCAAGTGTATAGACTTGAAGCTTTGAAACCGAGTGTATAGAGTTGGTTGAGTGAGCATGCAGTGTACATACTTGAAAACCCTTCAACAACCTGAGTGTATAGACTCAGAAGCAAACGCTAGGCAAACGATGTGTAGACATGGCCAGAAAACGTAGGGAAAGGTATGAGTGTATGGACTTGGCCAAACGTAGGGAAAGGTGAGGAGTGTATAGACTTGGTTTCACTTCGAGCAGCCACAGTGATGTATAGACTTGGCCTTTGAGATGAGGCTGTACAGACTTTGTGTGAAAGCTTGAACAGGCTTTGGCTGTACAGACTAGGCAACCTTCAACTCACTGCGATGTATAGACTTCATGAGAAGGCAACTGAACACTGTACACACTTCCAACGTACAGACTTTATATGAACAGTCCAATGTGCATACTTCCCTTCGATGCATCTATAGTGCAATGTATTGGCTTGACGAACATTATGCAATGTATGGACTTTGATGAAGGGCCCAATGTATGGACTTCGCCTGAAATGCAGGAACCTGGGCGCTGTACAGACTTGAGTCTTTAACATACCGATGTACATACTTGGAAGGCTTTAAAGGCAATGTACAGACTCTACCCATATGCAGACTTTGCCTAAAATGCAGTGTGAGACGCTGGCTGAGACGGACGCTGTACAGACTTTGAATGCACTAAGACGCTGACAAGACGGACCGATGTACAGACTTCTAAATGCTGATGGACAATGTATGGACTTGGCTTGAGATGCTGCATGAGGCAATGCAGGCTGTACAGACTTGGCATGAGACGCAAATTGAGACGATGCACAATGTATAGACGTTAAGTCCAATCAGAAGGCTGTGCAGACTTAGGCTGTACAGACTTTGACTCGAACATGCATGTGAACACTGAGACGGATGTATAGACTTGCAGCTTGAAGAGGATTTACATACTTCATGAGACGTTGCATGCCAATGTATAGACTTCATGAAAAGCACACGATGCAATGTGTGGACTTGGTGACTCATGCAGACAGACGAGTGTACAGTCTATGCCATGCTCACAGTTGAGCAATGTCCCAAGTTCTGAATGAGCAGTTCTGAATGAAGTAAACACATATGACATCTAGATATCCAGATAACAAGCAATCCAGATAACAATCAATTAAGAAATGCATCAGCAATAATGAAATGCACCCAAGCACACACCACACAGCCATATTTAAATGCAGCAATAATTCAGATAAGATTTTCAATGAAACATTCATATGCACCACAAACAGAATTGTATGCATTCAGATGACTTATAGTGTTTGCTATCATCAAAATCACAGGGACACAACAATCTCTCCCTTTTTGATGATGGCAACACCATGAGTACTCTATGAGTCATACTGACTTGATCAAATATTTCTCCCGCTTTGACTTCAGCAAAAAGACATGAATTGAAGAGGAAAGAATAAGACTGCATAAAATGAGTGAATTACAAACTCCCCCTTTGACTTCATTAAAAAAATAATACTTTGATAATCTAGTGATGTCATATGAGACACTCAAGACAGTTCAGCAGAAGAGGGCAACACAATATCAGAATCATTTAAATCAATTCTCCCCCTTAGACAAACAACTTTTGCAGTCATGCATATGCAACAAATACTCCCCCTTTGACAGGGCAGAAGATATAGAGCTATTGCAGACAAACAAATTGATCAGACAGTGTAGCACATTGTCCCGTTATGCATATAGTGTCTCAAACAGACCAGAGAAGTTTGCCCTTATGATCCATGATGCAAGAGAAATCTACAAGGATGAACTCTGGTTATCCAAAAAAAAATTCTGAGAGTTGTGCGTCACATAAAAGAGAACCAATGTCAATCAAAACACATTGATAGAGGGCAATATGATCAGAAATATTTAGAAGGCTGAAACCAATTGAGATGAAGGGAGAATATCATCAAAAACACAGGGACACTCAAGAATGCTGACTAGATTTCCCCCTTTAAGAAAGACACTCAGCAAGACAGGAAAGCTCCCCCTGATTAGATGATGGAGTGAAGCCAATTGATATAGTGAAGTGATGAGCATCTATCAGTAAAACACAAACTGTATTCACAGTGAATAAATGAGGAAGATAGATTTTCATTAGCACACCAAATTCATAAATCTTTGAAAACGAATTTCAGATTCTTCAATCATAATAGATTATGAATGAGTTTAAACTGACCATCATGATTTAAGAGAGATGTATTCAAAGTTTATCAAGAAAATTCAATACTCATATCTAAAACACCTTTTAATAAAGGTGAACAAACAACTCATTTGATATTCATGTTTAACCTCCTTCCATCTAATTCATTTAAATTCAATGACTCCTATGGAAAAAACACAAGATCATATTGAGATTAAACAGAAATAAATGAGACTGAGCTTGTCTTTAGATTTTCAGAAATTTCTGATACCAATTGAGCAGCACTTATTTTTCCTTGAGCAAGTTTGGTTCAGTCAACACCTTTTTACGTGAGGCACAACACGTCTTAGGTGAAGTGACTCAGTTACTCAGTGTGACAACCGCATTGCCTCTCAAAAGGAACAGAGTTAGCAATGGAGTATCTTTTTACATGAGGAGACACCTTGATCAGAGGCCAGAATCCCCAGTTACTCAACACATCCATGCCATTGCTCTGCCAGATTTTCAAACATATTGAAAAGAGGTAACTATGGCACTTCATGACATGGGCTTACTCTATTTCATTGATAGAAAACCCAGTTTCTCTGTGACCACAGTCATTGCTCTAGCTTTAAATTTTAACTGTTTTCAGATTCTTCAAACAAAGCTCAGTACACTTGAAATGATTAAGAACAATACTTTCTACATGTATTTTAACCAAAGAAAGCCATGTCTTTTAAAATTTCAGATTTCAGAAAGTTTTGCATGAAATTCATGAGGTAATTGGTTAAGACTTATTAAGCATGATGATTCAGATATTTTCAAGTCTTTTACAACAAAACTTAGAAAATACATTGGGCTTAAATCAATTTGATTTATCAAAACATTCTTAAGCCAGTATAATAGAAGATTCTTCTTTTCAGAAAGTCTGATTTATGCCTAGGGTGCACTGATTAAATCTTTCCTCATTCGGCTGAATCAATGACATTGTCAAGAGAAATTAGCAGAGAGCAATTCTGATTCCAGTAGTTGAGAGAATTGAGCAATTCAGAAGCAAGCCTTAAAGACTAAAATTCAGTTAGATTAGCTTGGGCCAGTCTTGACAAGATATGAAGAAATGTGTATGATAGTAACAAGTTATCAATTGAATTCATAGTAGACAGAATCAATGGAGCTACATCAGTGTAGACAACAGAGAATTCAAGTGAACCACACATTTGCTAAGAATGGATCAGATTGCTAGACAGAAGGAGTTCAAGAGGTGAAGAGCTGAAATAGGTATGCTCCCCCTATCTAGATGCAATGAGACATTTCTTTTTAGATTTTTCAATGTAAGAAAATGCAGTGCTACTAACTACATGTATGCATACAACAAATGAGATTATCATGATTATGCAAGCATCAATCAAACTCCCCCTTACAAAGTGCATGATATGCAATTAACATATATGCACACAGCTCACAGTACAAGCAAGAAAGCCTACAAAGCTCAATGCAAGAGTCAAATCAAATAAAAAGTATGTATGCATGAAACTATGACTTATCAGCTTAACCATAAATTTCATTTGAACAGATTTGAGAAATTTACCTGAATGAGGTTTTATCAACTTGGGTGCCTTGGTTTATTTCCCCCTTTTTATTCTTCAGTCCAAGGCACTCCTACAAAATATTGATCATTTTGATCCTGCAGGGACCCAAGCAGCTTTGGGTCCTGCCTTACCTCTAGCAGGTATTCTAAACATTTTCATAGCAACATTATCATCAAATTTCATCAGTGAACAGTCATCCATAGAATGTCCAATTTTTCCACAATATCTACATGAAATGGCTGGTTTTTGGTTCTTATGATGCATATTAACAACAACAAGAGGTTTATAAACATGTTCATAAGGTTTTCTGTTATATGCATGAGCAGTTTGATGCTTGTTCTTAACCATCCAACATTCAGCAGATTTATGGTCTGGCTTCCCACAGTTATAGCATGAAATTCTTGCAAATGGTTTTGCAGGGAATTTGACAACATAGGGATCAATAGTGTTCTTCTGAACATGCCAACAGTTCTTGACTGTATGGCCATTCTTCCCACAATGAGAGCAAGCAAAATAATTTATTCTATGAAAACCTGACCAACATTCAGTGACCTTGTGACCAGTCTTGTTGCAGTTAAAACAAGTTATGTGCTGGTTCATTGAAGCAAATTTGTTCTTATTAAAACCATGTTGGCTTGCAGAGAATTTAGCATGATATGGATGAGATGTTTTCTTACCACTTGTAAACCAGCATTGTGTAATTGTGTGTCCTAATTTGTCACAGTGAAAACATTCAATTTTCTTTTCATGAGATGAAGGATTTTTATCATGAAATTTCCTAGCATTCATATCATCCTTCTCCATTAATTTACACTCATGCATCAGATGTCCAAATTTCTGACAGTAGTGACATATCATCTTCTTCCTAGATGCATGTAAGTGTTTTTCAGTCTTTTTCTGATTTTTGTTCTATTTTTCTATTTTCTTAGCCTTGTTCTGAGGTGGAGATGAAGTAGAAGGCTTTTCTTGTTCAGAACATTTAACAAAAATAGTTTTCTGTTTGTTTCCATCAACCTTCTTTATACCAACAGGAGTGTCTTTGTCCTTTTTCTGTGAGTTTTCACCCTTTTTCTGTTTTGGAGTTTGTTCCACAGTTTTGGGTTTCACAGTGGACTTTTGTGCAGTGAATTGAAACACAGAAGGACCAGCAGTTGTGTTTTGATCAGAAGATTTTACAAACACAGTTGAAGTTTTATTGCTATTGATCCTCTTGTTTGTTGAACTGTAACCCAGCCCCTCTCTCTGAGAGTTATCACTCTTTCCCAGAAGCTTATTCAGATTGTCCTTTCCCTTGACAAATTTTGATAGAGAAATTTTCAAATCTTTAATCTCAGAATTCAAATCAGCAATTTTAGCCTCATATTTGGACAAATCTGTTTCACAGGAAATTACTTGTTGATGCAAGGCATCATTCAGACTTTTGAGTCTTTCTACTTCCTGTTTTAATTCTATTTCCTTGTCAGCTTCAGATAGGGACTTGTAAAGATCATCAACTTCTTGTTGAAGGGATGTGATAGTAAGCTTATATCCAGCTATTTTCTGTTCACTGCAACTGACATTTCCATTTAACATTAAGTTGATGGTTTTTAGACTCTCAATTTCTTGTTCTGCATCCACCAACCTATCAGAACTATTCATGCTCACACCCTTGCCTTTTTCATATGTCAATAGCCTATCTGACAGTTGGGTGTTTAGATGATTCAGCTTGTTGATTTCCTCTTTCAATTTCCTATTTTTCTCTAGGAGATCATCATCAAACATCCAATCATCTAAGGAAGACTGACATTCATAAAAGTTTTCATGTTGTTTCTCAGATTGAGGTTTGTTGAGATTTTTCTGAAGCTCTAGATTCATTATTCTATCAGCCTCCATTTTTTCAGAAATCAATCTATTTTCTTTTTCAAGACTCATCAATTTGTGTTCAAATTCCTTGGACTGGTTTTTGAGTCTTTCATTTTCAGATTTCATATCCTCAGCTTCAGTTTTCTTTTCTAGCAATGATTTATTTTCTTCTTTCAGAGATTTGATTAAATCCTTTTGAAGTTTATCATCAGAATCAAATTCATTTATCAAGTCTCTTAAAGCTACACAAGCATTGCAAGCATTTTCAGATTTCATTTTTTCAAGTTCAGAGTTGACACACTCTAATTCTCTCACCAATTTTTCATTCTGAACTGCATTATAGTGATGAACCTGATCATCAATTAAACTAAGCCTCTCCTTTAGTTCAGAAATTTCACAAACAAGCTCCTGATTCTCCTTTTTGTGTAAACCAATTTGTTTCACAAGGGTTTGTTTTTCAGATTTCAAATGATCTAGATCTGTAGTAATAGAATCAAAATCTTGTAGTTGTCTTCTAAAAATTTCATTTTCAGTTTTTAGAATTTCAGGGCTTTCACCTCGAGATTTAGCATTCTCATGATTCTTTAGCTCCTTTTTCAGACCTTTATACTTCTTCCCTAGTTTTTTATAGGATCTTGTCAGATTGGCATAGGCATCTTCCCAGTCATCTAAAGAAAAATTCTCGAAAGGGTTTACCTCCTCATCATTCTGTTCTTCGGATTCATCTTGATCACTGCCATGGTTGCTCTTGTCAGCCATCAGGCAACTGTCCTCATCTCTCCTCTGAGTTAGCTTCAGCTTTTCCAGAATGTCCTTAGCGGACCTGCAGTCATAAAAACAAGAATGTAGAGCCTTGTCAGTAGCTTTTTTCATTAGATTCAAAACTTTCTGATTCTCTTCATTTCTCGATCTATGACTTTTAGTCCATTTGGACTTTTCCTTTGGCAGTCTGTGAGGACCATGTGAGATTAACTTCCACAGATCCGGATTCATCAAATTCACATAGTTATGTAGCCTGCTAACCCATGAGTTAAAGTTAGAGCCATTAAAAACCGGTGGAGAACCCATTGAATAAATCGGTAAGCAAATTAATGCAGCAAGGAGTAAAATCAGAAAAGCACCAAGGGACAACAGGATCCTCTGCAGATCATTGAATCTGATCAATCAGAGAACCTGCTCTGATACCAATTGTTAGCTAGGTGCGATGGATAAACACAGATCCAGAGGGGGGTTGAATGGATCTTTCAAAGAATTTTACCCAATTTAAGTTCTACCGCTTAGATGTGCGGAATAAAAAGCGGATGCAGATATAAACTGAGAAAACTTAGGAAGCTATTGCAAAGCAGTCCATTAGAATAAACTCACACTCGATCCTAAATAAACATCTAGTGAGCGCAGCAGAGAATTGAACACATAAGGCAAACAAACCACAAAAGAACACCAGGCTTTTTAGGTGGTTCGGTCTAAAGACCTATGTCCACCCCTCACTCCCAACCGGAGTGAGGCTTCCAGTAGTAACACTAGCACAACAGACTCAGTCTGCAACAGATACTGCCAAACAGGTTGACCAGGGGAACAACCTCCCCTCTTCCTCTCAACCGGAGGGACACCCCAAGTGACTCCCAGCCACTTGGAAACCAGAGACGCACAGTCTCTCTTCCTCCAAATCGGAGGGAACACCTAGTCTTGTAACCCACAAGACTAGAACCGGAGGACCAATCCTCCCTTCCTCCAAACCAGAGGGGAACCTAGAGACCCAAGTCTCTCTTCCTCTAAAACCCAGAGGGAAGCACAAGTGACACCAAGTCACATGCAAACTAGAGGTCTAGGACCTCTCTTCCTCCCAACCGGAGGGACCCCTGGACTCGAAACCTACAAGCCCAGAACCGGAGGACCCATCCTCCCTTCCTCCAAACCGGAGGGAAACAACCGATGACTCCCAGTCAAAGGCAACCAGAGACGCAAGTCTCTCTTCCTCCACACCGGAGGGAACCCGACCTCACACAAGAGAATCGGAAGAACAACAAGTGAATAGTTGAAAAGAAAAACAAAAACAAAAAATGCAGCAACAGAAAGCTGGAAAGATGAAATGCACAAAAGCTCTCGCAGGAGCGAACTGGATTGGATCTGATCCAAGGTCCAGTGAACGATGCTTCTATTCTTCTTCACGAGCTCTCCATCTCTCTCTTTCTCTTTTTCTGTTTCTTCTTCTGCTGGATCTCATGATCTCTCTTCTGCTCTCTCACTCTTCTTCTTTCTTCTTTATTCTTCTTCTGCTCACTGCTCACTGCTCACTGCCTCTCTGCAACTCTCTTCTTCTATATCGATCACTTTCTTTCTTTCTGATCTCGATCTCTTTTTCTCTTTTCTTCACTCACACACTCTTACTGTTCTCCAGATGGAGGCGGCCTGGTATTTATAACTGCAGCATTTAGGGCGTTATCATCGGATCACGTGCCAAGTGCCAACCTCGGACCACGTGCCACTTATCTGCTTCTCGAATCAGTACCTGTCACACAGACATAAGAAGGCATCAAATAATGTATAGACTTGGTTCAGGCTGTTTAACAAAGTGTGTACAGCCATGATGCAGCTTGAGTGTATAGACTTGAAGGTTATCAGATGAGTGTATAGACTTGAGAGTTAACAAACGAGTGTATAGACTTGAGGCCTGATATCAAGTGTATAGACTTGAAGCTTTGAAACCGAGTGTATAGAGTTGGTTGAGTGAGCATGCAGTGTACATACTTGAAAACCCTTCAACAACCTGAGTGTATAGACTCAGAAGCAAACGCTAGGCAAACGATGTGTAGACTTGGCCAGAAAACGTAGGGAAAGGTATGAGTGTATGGACTTGGCCAAACGTAGGGAAAGGTGAGGAGTGTATAGACTTGGTTTCACTTCGAGCAGCCACAGTGATGTATAGACTTGGCCTTTGAGATGAGGCTGTATAGACTTTGTGTGAAAGCTTGAACAGGCTTTGGCTGTACAGACTAGGCAACCTTCAACTCACTGTGATGTATAGACTTCATGAGAAGGCAACTGAACATTGTACACACTTCCAACGTACAGACTTCATATGAACAGTCCAATGTGCATACTTCCCTTCGATGCATCTACAGTGCAATGTATTGGCTTGACGAACATTATGCAATGTATGGACTTTGATGAAGGGCCCAATGTATGGACTTCGCCTGAAATGCAGGAACCTGGGCGCTGTACAGACTTGAGTCTTCAACAGACCGATGTACATACTTGGAAGGCTTTGAAGGTAATGTACAGACTCTACCCATATGCAGACTTTGCCTAAAATGCAGTGTGAGACGCTGGCTGAGACGGATGCTGTACAGACTTTGAATGCACTAAGACGCTGAACAAGACGGACCGATGTACAGACTTCTAAATGCTGATGGACAATGTATGGACTTGGCTTGAGATGCTGCATGAGGCGATGCAGGCTGTACAGACTTGGCATGAGACGCAAATTGAGACGATGCACAATGTATAGACGTTAAGTCCAATCAGAAGGCTGTGCAGACTTGGGCTGTACAGACTTTGACTCGAACATGCATGTGAACACTGAGATGGATGTATAGACTTTCAGCTTGAAGAGGATTTACATACTTCATGAGACGTTGCATGCCAATGTATAGACTTCATGAAAAGCACACGATGCAATGTGTGGACTTGGTGACTCATGCAGACAGACGAGTGTACAGTCTATGCCATGCTCACAGTTAAGCAATGTCCCAAGTTTTGAATGAGCAGTTCTGAATGAAGTAAACACATATGACATCTAGATATCCAGATAACAGGCAATCCAGATAACAATCAATTAAGAAATGCATCAGCAATAATGAAATGCACCAAAGCACACACCACACAACCATATTTAAATGCAGCAATAATTCAGATAAGATTTTCAATGAAACATTCATATGCACCACAAACAGAATTGTATGCATTCAGATAACTTATAGTGTTTGCTATCATCAAAATCACAGGGACACAACAATCTCCCCCTTTTTGATGATGGCAACACCATGAGTACTCTATGAGTCATACTGACTTGATCAAATATTTGGCTGTACAGACTTTGACTCGAACATGCATTTGAACACTGAGACGGATGTATAGACTTGCAGCTTGAAGAGGATTTACATACTTCATGAGACGCTACATGCCAATGTATAGACTTCATGAAAAGCACACGATGCAATGTGTGGACTTGGTGACTCATGCAGACAGACGAGTGTCAGTCTATGCCATGCTCACAGTTAAGCAATGTCCCATGTTCTGAATGAGCAGTTCTGAATGAAGTAAACACATATGACATCTAGATATCCAGATAACAAGCAATCCAGATAACAATCAATTAAGAAATGCATCAGCAATAATGAAATGCACCAAAGCAAACACCACACAGCCATATTTAAATGCAGCAATAATTCAGATAAGATTTTCAATGAAACATTCATATGCACCACAAACAGAATTGTATGCATTCAGATGACTTATAGTGTTTGCTATCATCAAAATCACAGGGACACAACACATACGGGGTGACTTGAGGCTCTGGCAGCTCGAGAAGTCTTCAATATGTTGATCTTTATCGGCTTCCGTGCTTCAGCGGGCCGCATCATTTGTCTTTATGGCTTGATCACCGACGATCACATTTTGGGTGCCAACAAATGCCCCCCAGACGTGGGTGTTGCAAGCGAGGCACGAGTGTCGCAAGGCCGACGGATGAGCTTCGCCTGGAATGACCTCCTCTTCAGTTGACGGGAGCTTGGGGTGGCCCTTAATTTGGCACGGATGTTAATCCGGCACCGTTTGACTTTTAATACGGCGCGGGTTGATCCGGCGTGCCCCTTGGCCTCCCAAGCGTTAATCCGGCGCGGTCCCGGGCAGTGGAGGAGGCAGAAATGGCCGAGGGGCAAGTTGCCTTTAGGGATTTGAGCTTAGTACCGGCTGAGGTAAGGACCCACCCGTGGTCGGCGCCTGCTGCCCTTTCTTTCTCTTCCTTTTAGTTTTTTTTAATGTACATATTTCTGGTGCAGACTGAGGTGGTGATGCCAACCATGATGGTGCAGATACCCCTCCCGGCTATAGGCACGGGCCACGCAACTCTCCCATCCATCTTGCGGCCTATCGCATTGCGATACCCGAAGGACTATGCAGCGGCAGTGGCTCCAGCTGGACCCGGAGCACTTGTGAGGGTTGATAGTTTGGTAGCTATTGAGGACTCCCAGTTATTAGAAGTCGCACAACAGTCGGCTTCGGAGAAGGATGGCCCCTCTGAAATAGAAGCCGGAGAGATCGTCGAAGAACAGATGTCCTCGGTTCTTGATATTCCTGTTGCACCTCCATCCCAGGGGGCTGGTAGGGAAATTGTCGTCATTGAGGCTCCAGCTACCGTATCGGCCACCGCGGTTGTTCCCCACACCAGTGGACTGCAGCTCATGCCATCGTCATCTTCTGGGGCGGGCGACGATATCTGAGCCACTGTGGATAGCAGAGTGGAGTTTGAACTACCCGAGACGTCGCCGCTTGGTCTCCAGTCTTCGAGTGACCTTGTGTGGTAGTTCCTAGGGACCCTTCAGCAGACCATAACGGCCAGCAGAGATTTAACTTATGTTCAGCTGAGGGGCTTGATAGAGCATTTATCCCGCTCGCTATTGGCCTTTGGTTGCCCCATGGACGACTGGACTCCACGGGTGATCCTGCTTCTGAAATATGTAAACAGAAGGGAATTCTTAGGTCGAGAGGCAGCTGACCAGCTGGCGGCCGTAACACTAGAGCGGGCCGAATGTCGAACCGCTCTCATTTCTCTGAAAGGGACTGCGGCGAGGATGAGGGATGACGCCAAAGCCTCTTTGCAGCGCCGAAGTTTTCTCACGGCCCGCATAGCGGAACTACATGCCGAACTCTCAAGGGCAGAGGCTGAATTTCAAGAGATAGAACGCCTGGAAGTCCAGAGGGTGGAGGAGGCAGAAATGGCCGAGGGGCCAGTTGCTTCCCTCAGGGAGAGACTATCTCAGCTAGAGGTCACTGAGTTCAGACTGCAGGAGCTGGCCCACCATCCTTCCCTGGGCATTCCGGCGCTGGAGGACATCTTCCGACGCCCTCTACCATAGTCCTTTTCTATTTGCCTCTTTTTGATGGACTTCATGTATTCTGGGGAATGCCCCGCGTAATAAGTACCCTTTATTCCATAGGAATGAAAATCTTCATTTTGCTGTTAAATGACGACTCCATTCTTTCATCATTCTTCTTTTTTCTTTCTTTCCATTCGCTAGTTGACTCTAGTCCGAGCGTGTGGGTCACGGGGGCAGGAGAGTGCTCACGCCTTCAGCAAAGGGGTGAGGTGTTCGCTCCACCGCGCCATGGCTATTCTCGAGACTAAACAACGGCCAGTGCAAGCTTGGAGTCCGGAGGACTCAAAAGGGTATATGGGAGATGAAAATCAAAACAGATAGCGAGCGACCTTACCGATGGTGACGAGGGTCGAAAAGGGTAGACGGTCTTGCCGATGATGACAAGAACCGGAAAAAGTAGCGACCGATCTTATCGATGGTGACAAGGGTCGAAACGGTAGACGGTCTTGCCGATGATGACAAGAACCAGAAAGGGTAGCGACCGATCTTGCAGATGATGACAAGGGTCGAAAAGGGTAGACGGTCTTGCCGATGATGACAAGAACCGGAAAGGGTAGCGACCGATCTTGCCGATGGTGACAAGGGTCGAAAAGGGTAGACGGTCTTGCCGATGATGACAAGAACCGGAAAAGGTAGCGACCGATCTTGTCGATGATGACAAGGGTCGAAAAGGGTAGACGGTCTTGCCGATGATGACAAGAACCGAAAAAGGTAGCGACCGATCTTATCGATGATGACAAGGGTTAAAAAGGGTAGACGGTCTTACCGATGATGATAAGAACCTGAAAGGGTAGCGACCGATCTTGCCGATGGTGACAAGGGTCGAAAAGGGTAGACGGTCTTGCCGATGATGACAAGAACTGGAAAGGGTAGCGACCGATCTTGCCGATGATGACAAGGGTCTAAAAGGGTAGACGGTCTTACCGATGATGACTAGAACCGGAAAAGGTAGCGACCGATCTTGCCAATGATGACAAGGGTCGAAAAGGGTAGACGGTCTTGCCAACGATGATAAGAACCGGAAAGGGTAGTGACCGATCTTGTCGATGGTGACAAGGGTCGAAAAGGGTAGACGGTCTTGCCGATGATGACAAGCACCGGAAAGGGTAGCGACCGATCTTGCCGATGGTGACAAGGGTCGAAAAGGGTAGACGGTCTTGCCGATGATGACAAGAACCGAAAAGGGTAGCGACCGATCTTGCGGATGATGACAAGGGTCGAAAAGGGTAGACGGTCTTGCTGATGATGACAAGAACCGGAAAGGGTAGCGACCGATCTTGTCGATGATGACAAGGGTCGAAAAGGGTAGACGGTCTTGCCGATGATGACAAGAACCGGAAAAGGTAGCGACCGATCTTGCCGATGATGACAAGGGTCGAAAGTGGTAGGATATATATATATATATATATATCTATATATATATATATATATATATATAGGTGGGACATTGGATGAAGACTCCGCTTCGACCCTGTAAAGGGTCTTCAGGACGGAGGATGGATCATCACTATTCATCATTCATTTATAATTTCTTTTTTTTATTCACATTACTGACCTAAGCGCCCTTTCGAGTTTTCACCGAAGCCAGCCCCCTCTTGCTTTTACCCACGTGCCCTCTCGGGTTTTCACGTGGCGGGGTACCCGATTTTTCCTGCGACGACCTTTCGGGTTTTCGCCATAGCTGGGTTATAGCCATTTTTGCACTTGTCCTAATATGGGAGCAAGTCTGGCGGGGTATCCCTATTTTTAACCCCATTTTTTTCTCTTTTTTTTTTAATTTGGAGTATAGAAGAACTTGACTGCTAGAACGCCGACTGGCCTTGCCGATGATGACAAGGATTGGTCCCTGGTTTAGTTCGTCAACACTGGTTAAATGTCGAAGGAAAGGACAGGGTTCATTAACAAGGACGTAAGATCCGAGTTAAGGGTAGAGGTCGACCAATTCAGCCGATGATGGCGAGGGTCGAACACAGGTTTATTCATCAGCACGGGTCACATGCCAAAGCAAAAGTAGGATTATTAACAGGGACGGAAGGTCCAAGTTAGGGGTAGAGATCGACCGATCTCGCCGATGATGACGAGGGTCGAACATGGGTTTATTCATCAGCATGGGTCACATGCCGAAGCAAAGGTAGGATTATTAACAGGGACGGAAGGTCCAAGTTAGAGGTAGAGATCGACCGATCTCACCGATGTTGACGAAGGTTAAAACTGGGTTTGTTAAAGGATCTCCGGTGGGACGTCTGATGATCGTCCCTTTTGGAGTTTCATCGGGTGGAGAACAAAAGAGGAATTTTTAAATTACCACTTTACCGACTTAAGCGCCCTTTTGGGTTTTCGCCGAAGCCAGCCCCCTCTTGCTTTTGCCCACGTGCCCTCTCAGGTTTTCGCGTGGCGGGGTACCCGATTTTGCCTGTAGCGCCCTTTTGGGTTTTTGTAATGCCCCGGATTTTTTGGATCCTTGTTCATGGGTCCCAGATCTGGTTTCCCGGAGTGTCCGACTCCGTTGTGTCCAAAATTTCGTTTCGGACATCTTTCATGTTCGGATCGGCGCGATCCGGAGTTGTTTCGGAGGCCCGGAGGCGTTCCGCAGCTTTTCGCGTGCGTTTTTTGATTCCCGGAGTGTGTTTCGGTAATTCCTTCGGAACCTCGTTACGGGTGAACCGGACTGTTCACCAGGGAGTGGTACTGTTACGATCGGTGTGTTCCGAGGATTGCAGAAATGTGATTTTCTATTTTTTGGTATTTTCGGGAATTTCCAGATTTTCTATATAATAACCTCCTTTTTCTCTCTCCCCATCTCATTTCTCTCTTCCCTCCCTCTCTCTTCTCTCACGTTCTCTCCTCTCCCCCTCTCACTCTGGGCGGCCGACGGAGGCAGCGAGGGCGGGGCGGCATGGCTCGTGGGGCGTGGAGCGACGGGTACGGGATGAGGATCGCGGTGGTGGAGGCGGTTCGTGGGATCGTGAACCGGCGAGGGTTTAAACGGCGTTTTCTTCGTGGATCGGCGTCCACGGTGCGTCGAATCTTCGGTGGAGGTAGGGAGATGGACCCTCAACCCGTGTACTTCAATTCCCGCGAGTTTCGTAGGCCGTGGTGAGCCGAGCGGGCTAAACGGGGTGATTTGGGAAAAACGCATGTTTTTGGGGTGTGAGCCGAATCTTGTGTTTTGATCGTGTTTTTGGGGTTTAAATGGGTCCTCTCGGTGCCAGAGGGGTTGGGGAATGTTTCCCCCTTTGTTTCTCCATCACCCGGGGGTGATCGGGGCTTGGAATGGGTTTTCCCGCCGTTTCTACCGTTTTCGGACGCGGACTGAGAACGCGCTAGCTTCCAGTAGCGCGTTCTTGAGTGTCGCACTGCCCCGACGGGGCGCGTTCATCGGAGAAGATGAACAGTAAGGCGGTTCTTGTCGCGCTCTAGGGTCCCAGCGCGTTTTTGGTTGTCGCGCTATAGGATCATAGCGCGACCTGGTCTGGTCGCGCTATGGACCTATAGCGCGTTCTTGCTGAACGCGCTAGGTTTGCATAGCGCGTTCTTGCTTAACGCGCTATGCATGTGTAGCGCGTTCTTGGGGTGGCCTGCCGGGCTGCCCGAGGCGGACGGTCTGTGGCTGATCATGCTCCCCTTGGGCCGTGTGTGTCCTGGACACCCCGTGGAGTTCCGTGACCGTGTCTTTGGGTGTCCAGAGGTTTGGTTTACCTCGATTAGCGTTCCCGGGAGTTTAAGGGTCCGAGTGACCTTCTAGTGTTCCGATTGTGTTGTGTTGGTCTCCGGTCGACCCGGTTGTGACCCAGTGGTCGACCTTTGGCCTTGTGAATGTCCCGGGCACCCCGTGGGTTTTGTTACCGTGTTTTGGGGTGTCTGGAGGTACCGTGCTACCTCGATAAGCATGCCCGTGGGCTTGGTGGGTCCAGCGACCCCAGGTATTCCGAGCTTCCGTGTTCGTGCCAGATCGTGTCACCGTGTGTCGGTGTGAGTGCGGTGAGGTTTCCCCTCAAGTCGTGGCTTCTCTGGAAGGTGGCTTCCTAGTGGGCCAAGCGTGTGGCCTTGGACTGTGAGTCCAACTTCCCAGCCTGAGGCTGGGGGTTTCTTAAGTTCCCTCCTCGAGAGATGGGTCTCGGCAGTGATGAACTGCCTCGTGAGTTGTCGCATTGTGGTTTTGGACCTAGGGATTAGGCCAGATTGACGGCTCAGTGCTGTCATGTGCAACGGTCTTGACCTCGAGTCTTGTGACTCAAAGGCCATTGAGTTATAGGTCTAGTGGGCTGTCCAGAGTCTGGTGGCGTCGTGCCACCTGTTACTCCGTGTTACTCGTAATGAGTGCGTGCGTGGTTTCTGTGTCCACGTTCTGTGATCCTCCACTAGTCGTAGCTTCCTGCGCACGCGTGTGCGGACCCACCTGGTAGTGGTGGAGAGCGCGACCCGGTGAGACGCAGTTTTTAGGCTAGTTTCCGTCGGCCCCTTGCCTTTGCCACCAGAGTCCGGTGGGGGGGAAAACCAGCTAGAGGACCCGACCTAGAGCAGATGGTCTGTGTGTGCACACGTAGTTGGGGGCTTAGGACACGTGCTGACGAGCGCGACCCCAGCTAGTCCTTGTTGTGGTACTTGTTGCGTGTCTGAGTCTCACGCCCGGGGCGTTGTAGCTAGACACTTGTGACGCGGTGTAAGACGTCAGGGGACGCATCCGGTCGTTCTTCTAGTGGGTGGTACTCCTGTCGAGTATGGAGTGACAGACTGTCAGTCTCTGTGTCTTTGACCTTCGGGTTTTTGGTCGTGTTGACCGGTGAGTTCAGTTGTTTCACCTTGGCGCGTGTGTCGGTTCTTGCGTCGTGAGATTAGTGCTAGTGGCTTTACCAAGGTTGGGACTTGTTGTGCGGTACTCGCGATCAGATGGTCGGGGTTGTACCTTGGACAGCGTGTCCAGGTCGGCTGTGTCCGGGGGACAGGCCTCTACGGCGTGGTTGCCGTGTGTTCTTACTTTGGTAGGTGGTGCTAGCGTGGTTCGGTAGCTTCGACTGCGTGATCGAGGTGTGCCTTCTGGCAGTAGGAGTAGCTGTAGTGCCGAGTTTTTGACCGGCCACCGGTTTGCTGTTCCTGCTGTAGTTGTAGCTTCCTTTCCGCTACCGTCGTTGTTCCCGGTTGGGGTTCCGCGGGATCCCTGCTGAGTCTCTGTTTTGGAGACTCATTCCCTACTTTTTAGGTATGGCGGTTCTTCCTCGTGGTCCGAGGGCGCAGAGCGGAGGTTCTTAGTTGCCAGCTTGCCGGGCCGAGTGTTCACTTGGCATGTGGTATGTTTTACTGCTTTAGACTGTACTTTCTGTTGGACTGGACTCTGTTGTAGTTGTTTATTTATTTCTATTAATTGTTGAATTGTCCTGCTTTATTTCCTATTTCCTTGTACCTCCACACTCCTTTTAGCCCTTCCGAGCCCTCCCGGCTCGTGGGCGGCGGTGCAAGTCTCGGGTTATCGGGCCTTCCCGGTAATCGGATTCTCGAGTCGTCACAGTTTTCACCACAGCTGGGTTATAGCCATTTTTACACTTGTCCTAATATAGGAGCAAGTCTGGCGGGGTATCTCTATTTTTAACCCCATCTTTCTTTTCTTTTCGCTTTTTTTTTTGGATATAAAGGGTGGTAGGTCGAAGTGTGATGTCCGACCCTTGGTTGATAGTAGATGGCTGTCGGCCGGATCACCGGGCCTTGTGCCGAGCAGAGTGGTTTATTCGTTAGTAGGGGCTGAATGCTAACGCAAAGGAATGATCTTTCACCGATTCAGACGTAAGGTCCGTAACGGTAATATGGTGTATTCTTTTGAGAGCTCGACCAGGGCGGAGTGCCACTAGACCAAGGAAAGGTAGCTCGATCATGGCGGAATGCCACTAGACCAAGATAAGGGTAGCTCGGCTAGGGCGGAATGCCACTAGACCAAGGAAAGGTGGCTCAATCAGGGCGGAGTGCCACTAGACCAAGGAAAGGTAGCTCGATCAGGGCGGAGTACCATTAGACCAAGATAAGGGTAGCTCGATCAGGGCGGAGTGCCACTAGACCAAGATAAGGTAGCTTGGCTAGGGCGGAGTGCCACTAGACCAAGGAAAGGTAGCTCGATCAGGGCGGAGTGCCACTAGACCAAGATAAGGGTAGCTCGGCTAGGGCGGAATGCCACTAGACCGAGAAAAGGTAGCTCGATCAGGGCGGAGTGCCACTAGACCAAGGAAAGGTAGCTCGATCAGGATGGAATGCCACTAGACCAAGATAAGGGTAGCTCGGCTAGGGCGGAATGTCACTAGACCAAGGAAAGGTAGCTCGATCAGGACGAAGTGCCGCTAGACCAAGATAAGGTAGCTCGGCTAGGGCGGAGTGCCACTAGACCAAGGAAGGGTAGCTCGGCTAGGGCGAAATGCCACTAGACCGAGGAAAGGTAGCTCGATCAGGGCAGAGTGCCACTAGACCAAGATAAGCTAGCTCGGCTAGGGCGGAGTGCCACTAGACTAAGGAAAGGTAGCTTGGCTAAGGAAGATTGCCACTAGGCCAAGATAAGGGTAGCTTGGTTAGGGTGAAATGCCACTAGACCAAAGAAGGACAGCTCGGCTAGGGCGGAATGCCACTGAACCAAGGAATGGTAGCTTGGCTAGGGCGGAATGCCACTAGACCAAGATAAGGTATTCCGACCGGTCACTCGGGGAATGTTGGTTGTGTAGCATGATACAGCTTTATATGCTTTCCGTTGAGGGGAGAGAACTTGATGACTCCTTTGTGGTCTACCAGGACGTAGGCACCCCCTTCATATACTCGGCGGACGATATATGGTCCGATCCAATTTTTGACCAACTTCCCTTTGGGGTTGGAGGCCATCACTTCTCTTCTTTTGACCATCACCAGGTCTCCTTTCTTGAATTCTCGACCTTTGACCAGCTTGTCAAAAGCACGGGCCATGCGAGCTTGGTAGAGTTGGATGTTTTGTTGTGCCCGGAGGCGTTTTCCTTCGAGCTCTTCCAATCTTCCTTCTGCATTGGTTTGTTCACTGTTGTGCCCCTGTGGTTTTGATGATAGCAAACACTATCAGTCACCATATGCATGTGTGCATGAAAGACCTTGTTGATTCATTTAAGTGCATTCATATGTGTTCATGTATTTGTGAATGTGTGCTTGTTAATGACATTCCTTTATATCTGTCTGACATGCATTCAAGCCTGTATAGCCATGCACTATTTTGCTTGCAAAATAGAGTCTACACATTGCCTGTAGACTGCACATTGTTTGGCCATTGCTCACGAAGTCTGTACAGCGGTTGTCTTCATATAGGAAGTCTGTACATCGTCTCCTGCATGCATTACTTCAAGTGTGTACAGCCAGTGCATTTCTTCATATCAAGTCTAGACATTGTGCATTCCTTAATATGAAGTCTATACGCTGCATGCTACAAAGTCTGCACATTACACTCAAGTCTATACATCCATTGCTTCAGTTCAATATCTGCTATGTGCATACATTGCATAGGTGCATCATCTCAGCAAGTCCATACATTGGACTTGAACATATAGGAAGTCTGTACATTGCCTATGCATAAGGTCACTTGAAGTCTACACATTGTTCTTCACAGCAAGTATGTACAGAGTCTTGCTGCGTCTTGTGCATGGATCACTAAAGTCTATACATTCACTTGCATGTTCATCAAAGTCTGTACACTGGTCGAGCACTCAAGTCTGTTCATTGGCCAAGTCTACACATCGTCACCTTGCATTCAAGTTTGCACATTGGCCAAGTCTATACATTGCTTTCCATCTTTACCTACGTTCTGAACTGAGCAAGTCTATACATTCCTTTCCTTTGCCTACGTTCAGAACACAAGTCTTCACACTGTCCTGTAGCTTGCATGAGTCATTGAAGTCTGTACAACGCCTTGGCGCTCACCAAGTCTATACATCGCCTTCAAGCTTTCCAAGTCAGTACAGCCTACACTGTGTCAAGTATATTCATGCACCATCTCAGTTGAACTTAAAGTATGTACATCCACCGTCTCCTTTAATTTGAAGTCTATACATCGTGCATTGTTAAGTCTTCACATTGTGGTAAGCAAGTCTGCACAACGCCTTGTTAGGAAGTCTATACATCGCCATACCTCGCATGCAGAGTCTAGACAGTCTTAACTAAGTCTATACATTGTGTCTACATCTAAGCATTCAATGTCTATACATCGGTTGGTTGCACATTGGACTCCAACTCTATACACTGCATACACTGCTTCATGCATTGCACGAAGTCTGCACATTGTGTTTCTATGCTCATACTGCATGTTACAAAGTCTACACAATGGTGCACACTAGGTCTGCATACTCATTTGGCATGTCTGTACAACCATCTGTAATGCTCATAGTCTACATACGTGAAGTCTGTACATGCTTCAGCGTCACATTCACTAAGTCTATGCACGCTTCAATCTTGCATACACAAAGTCTGTACACGCCATAGCATTGCATGCACGAAGTCTATACATGCCATAGCTTTGCATTTACAAAGTGTGTACACGCCACAGTCCTTCATACATGAAGTCTAAACATTGCATCACTTATACATGCATTGCCTTCACGTAGAGTCTACGCATTCCCCCACAGCCTATACAGCATGTCTATACATAGTCTGGCAGCCTACACAGCATGTCTATACAGCGTCCAACAGCCTGCACGCAAAGTCTATACATTGCGTCCAGCAGCCTGCACGCCAAGTCTGTACACACTTCAGTGCACATGTGCATCTCCTTCAAAGATGAAGTCTATACACTCGTGAGTGTTTCATCAAGTCTATACACTGGCTTGGTTCATCAAGTCTATATACTCGCTCGTCTCTCAAAGTCTATACATCGGGGCACTGTTCATGCATCAGTTCTCCAAGTCTATAGATCGGCGCACTGTTCATGCATCGGTTAAGTCTATACACTGGCTATGGCTTGTTCATGCATCTTACCCACGCAAGTCTGTACATTGAGGTCGCTTGAAGGGCTTCAAGTCTACACACTCTCACATTGTACACACTTGCTTAACTGCTGCTTCTAAAGTCTACACATTCGATTGCTTCATGCTTTACACAGAAGTCTACACATTCCACTCTGTTATGTTAATGCATCATTCTGCAAGTCTGTACACTGAGATCGCTTGAAGGGCTTCAAGTCTACACATTCTCACATTGTACATACTTGCATAAATGTTGCATCTAAAGTTTGTACACGCTCATGCATTACTTCATTAAGTCTATACACTCTTTGCTGATCGACTGAAGTAACTCTGTCATTGTACAGGCTGATGAATGGGAAGCGCATCCGAGGTTGGCAACTGGCACGTGATCCGAGGTGTCCTCTGGACAAAGGGGGCACACGCCCTAGTTGCTGCTGATATATATATGTGAAGTTTCTTCATCCGCAGTAGATAGATTGAAGAGGGCTGATCGAGAGAGTGATAGAAGAAAGGGAGAGCAGCAGAGAGGCTGTGAGCAGAAGAAGAAGAAGAAAAAGAGTAGAGAGGCAGAGTGTGAGCAGAAGAAGAAGAAAAAGAGCAGAGAGGCAGAGTGTGAAAGCAAAAGAAGAAGAAGAGAAAGAGAGAGAGTTCGTGGAGAAGAAGAAAGAAGATTTTATTGATGATCTGTCTACTGGACTTGGATCAGATCCAATCTAGTTGCTCCTGCGAGAGCTACATTTTACATTACGTTTTCAGCTTTCCGAGTGATGTAATTTCATTTCTTATTTTCCTTTTATTTGATCAACTGTGCTTTCCGATTCTCTGGTTAGAGATCGGTGTTCCTCTTGTGGTGTCAAGAGAACGGAGACTTGTCTCCAGTCTGCAAGTGACAGGTTGTCACTTGTGGGTTCCCCTCCAGTTTGGAGGAAGGGAGATTCATCTCCAGTTCTGGTCTTGTGGGTTGCAAGTCCAGGTGTTCCCTCCGGTTTGGAGGAAGAGAGACTTGTGTCTCTGGTTTCTAGTGATTGGGTGTCACTGGTGCGTTCCCTCCTGGTCTGGAGGAAGAGAGACCTAGTCTCTGGTTCCAAGTGGCTGGGAGTCACTTGGGGTGTCCCTCCGGTCTGGAGGAAGAGGGGGGGTTGTTCCCCTGGTCAAGCTGTTTGGCAGCAAGTGTTTGCAGACTGAGTCTTATGTTCTAGCGTTGCTAGTGGAAGCCTCACTCCGGTTGGGAGTGAGGGGTGGACATAGGTCTTGGTGACCGAACCACCTAAAAATCCTCTGTGCAGTGTGGTTGTGTTTTGCTCCTTGTCTTCTACCTCCTTCACAGGTTGCCTTAGCATTCTCGTTTCTATCTGTGTTGCTTCCGCTAGTTGCTTGTTTAGGTGCGCCTTATATATTCGCTCAGTGGTTTAAAAGAGAACTTAACTTGTTCTTCAGATTGTCTATTTGCCTTGATAGTGTTCTAGTCTTTTATTGAGCGAAAAGTTTTTGAAGGGTGGGATTCATTCACCCCCCCTCTGAATCCATCGCACCGATCCTATCAATTGGTATCAGAGCGGTGTCTGCATAGTAGGTCCAGCGACCTACAGATCTGATCCTACAGTCTTAGGTGCTATTTTGCTTTTGGTGCATCAATATTCCTGTTGCATTAAATCTGATCTATTTCCATGGGTGATCCACCAATTTTCAACGGCTCCAATTTTAATGTATGGTTTGTCAGTCTGAAAAATTATGCTATATCAGTTAATCCTGATCTATGGAAGTTAATTTTACACGGTCCTCATAAATTACCAAAGAAAAAGTCCAAATGGACTAACAGTCACATATCAATGCATGAAGAGAATCAGATAGCTATGAATCTAATGAAGGCAGCTACTGATAAGGCTTTATATTCCTGCTTTCATGATTGCAGCTCTACTAAAGACATTCTAGATACGATTAAGCGAGCTCAGAAGAGAAGTGAAGACAGCTGCATGATGGCTAACAGAAGCAATCAAAGTGGCAGCCAAAATGAAGAAGATGATGATGAAGAGGTAAATCCCTTCGAGAATTTTTCTTTAGATGATTGGGAGAATGCATATGCTGAGTTGCTTGAATCTCATGAACATTTAAGAAAATAATACAAACATTTGAACAAGAATAGTAGATTAGACAGTTTGAATTCTCCATGTAAAAATTGTGCTGAACTAAAAAATATTCATGATGCTTGTATGTCTGATATTCAAATGTTGAAGAAACAAATTTCATTACTGAAGGTTGAGAATCAAGATCATGTAAAAGAAATCTCTGAACTTGAAAAGAAGCTTAGCCTAACTTGTCATAAGTCTGTTCAAAGTAAGGATTTGTTGAAAGATTTTGAATGTGTTAAATCTGATCTAAACAAGCTGAAAAGTGAGAATGACTCTCTTAGAAAATCTGCTAAAGAAAATGAAGAAAGATTTGGGAAACTTGAGCTAGAGAAGAACTTGTTTGCTGAAAAATTTAATGCCATAAAATCTGTAAATATAGACTTACAGAAAGATTTTGAAAAACAACAAAAAGAATTGAAGGAGTTTGAAGCTGGGAGAGAAAGCAATGTTAACTCAGAAGATCAGACTCTAATAAATGAGTTAATTCAAAATGATAAGCTTAAGGAAGAAAATGAGAAGTTAAAACTGCTGAACTCTTCGATATCTGAAAGACTTCTTACTTTGGAGAAAGGGAAAGTCATCTCTATAAACGAAACTGAAGAAGTAGATGAGCTGAGAAAGGAAGTTGAGAAATATAAAACTGCTAACAAGGTGCTAACTGAATGTGTGAATTGTAGTGAGCAAGAGATTGCCAGTTACGAGTTACACATTACCTCTCTCGAAAATAAAATTCAAGATTTGAAGAGTTCTTTGTCTAAGTTTGTTGATGGGCAAGAAAACCTAGACAAGCTACTAGGTGTAAGTGTCAATGTCAGGAAGGAAGGGTTGGGCTAAAATAATCTAAATAAAAAGGTTTTTCAGAATAAAGTTATGACATCATTTGTAAATGCTTCAAATGTAGCCACAACATCAAAAGAGGAACGGCCCGTTGCTCAGAAAATGCTGGGAACAAAGGTTAATTTTAAGAAAGAGGGACTGGGTTACAATCTAGTCATGAGGAAGGTTGATAGATCCAACCTGAAAACTATTTTCGTTAAATCTTCAGAATAAGAAAAGCCTTCTACCTCATCTCCACCTCAGTATAAGGCTAAGAAAACAGAAAAACATGATAAAAATCAGAAAAAGACTAGAAAATAGAAAATAAATACAAAAGGTTCATCAGTGCATGTTGATCACAGTCCTCACACACACTCACATGCATCTAAAAAGAAAATGATCTGTCATTACTGTCATAGATTCGGTCATTTGATGCAAGAGTGTAAATTGATGGAGAAGGATGATATGAATGCTAGAAAATTTCATGATAAAAATCCTTCATCTCAGAAAAATAAAATTGAATGTTCTCACTGTGGCAAAGTAGGACACACAATTACACAATGATGGTTTGCAAGTGATAAGAAAACATATCATTCATATCATGCTAAATTTCATGCAAATAGTCATGCTATTAACAAGAACAAGTTTGATTCAATAAACCAGCATATGACATGCTTTAATTGTGGAAAATTGGGTCATAAGAGATTTCAATGCTGGCTGAATGCTGGTAGGAGAAATTCTAATTCATGCTTTCACTGTGGCAAGATGGGCCACATTGCAGCCCAATGTTGGCATGCCCAAGAGAGAGATTTCAACTCCAAATTTGCCAAATTTCCTGTTAACAAAATGGTTTTTGATATGAACAAATTTGTTTTCAAAGATAAGCTCATTACATGCTTTGAATGTGGTAAGACAGGCCACAGGGCCATTGAATGCTGGCATGCTCAGGGTAGAAAATTTAATTCTAAAACTGTCAAACTCTCTACAGACAGAAATGATTATGGTAGAAACAAATATATTTTTAAAGAAAAGATTCCTGCAAGTTTTGAATGTGGGAAGCCAGGCCATAGAGCTGCTGACTGTTGGCTGGCTTATTTTGGTAAACAAAATTTTTATTCTGTTAACAAAAATTTTCATGCATATGCACATAGAATTCATGCTAATAAGAATGTGCATAAATCAAATCAGAAATTTGCTGCTTCTTGCCATCATTATGGCAAATCTGGACATTTGATGGATGGTTATCCTCTGATGAAATTTGATGATCATCAAGTTAAAAATGTGCTGAGAAAACCTGCTAGGAGTGATACTGTCATGTCAGGACCCAAGACTTCTTGGGTGCCTATTTGTGCAAAATAGTTTGCTAACTTGCAGGAGTGCCTTGGGACTGAGAAAACAAGAGGGGTAATAAACCAAGGCATTCAAGAATGAAAACCCCAGGTCTATAGTTTTCAGGTCAGTTACGTGAACTCTCATTAAACCTTGCCATCTAAAATTTCTGGTTTAGATGTTTGCATAATCTGTTAAGCATACATAGCTGCATGTGCTATCTGCACAACTCTGTTTGAATCCTCTTCTTGCATAATGAAATTCATTGCATATCTGGTCTGATGTGTTCTTGCATATTTGTTATCTTTTGAACACTATGAGTATTCATGTCTCTCAATGCTCATATGAATTGGATGTTTAGATATTGAAATGAGAATAAACTTGCAATTTCTGAAAATCTGAACTGCATATGAATGTGGTTTAAAATCTGCCTGTTGCATAGCTCACTGAAAATCTGGATTGCTTATAGAACTGCATGTTGAATTATCATGATTGACCACTATGGTATATTAAATGGTAAGCTACTAAAAGACAGGGAAATCTGTCTGGAGGTTCTTACTATGTGTGAGATGGTCTTTTAGACCAGGTTCTCCGCCTAGCACCATGGGTCATAGTGTTTGATAGGGCAGTCTGAATGAGCATGAATCATAAAACAATATGTTTAGTTTTCATAGCACACATTGTATGTTTTCAGGGGTAGTTAATTGCATGTCTTTGCATAGCATTCAATGTTGAGTCTTTGCATATCTTTGCATACATGTAGTTAATTGCTTTGCATTTCATTACATTGAAAATGAAAAAAAAAATTTGTTTGAATGCATATTGTCAGGGGGAGTCAATGCATTGCATGCAGGTTGTCAAATGCATACACTTGTCAGAATTCATTGCATATCCTTCCTTATTGATTTTGTTGACAAACCCTGATCATATTTTGAAAACACTGGGCTTCAAAATCTCTTCTATCATTTGGTATCAGAATTCTATCAGTCTTTCATGAAGATTTCAATGGGGCTATCTCGATCATAAATCTGAAAACACTTGAACTAGGAATCTTCTATTATACGTTTTTATGAATGTCTGAAATAACTCAGGTGGTTTAAGCTTAATGTGTTCATTGAGTTTGACTTTAAAATCTCTTAAAAAGTATCTGAATCATGTTTAATAAACTTTAACCATCTGTTTCATGCTGTGTCTTGTAAAATCTTCTGAAATCTGCATTATTGAATACATGGCTTTATTTGGTTAAGTACATGAAATTATTATTGATTTGAAGCAAATGAGTTTTTCTGAAATGTCTAAAGGGTAAATTCTATCAGAGCAATGACTTTGGTCACTGAGAAACACATGTCCAAAGGACTGTGTCATGAGGTGCCATAGTTAACTCTGCTTAAGAATGAGTGTTAATCAGGCAGAGCAATGGCATGCACACTGAGAAATACAACTCACTCATCAAGAAATGATTGGTAGTGTGTCATGATGTGTAAATGCTATCTCTGTTCATATAAAGCATGACTATTAGTTACACTAAGTATTTAGGGATATTGGCGTCTAATCAACGTATATCCTCTAGTTATAAGGTGTACACTAAACTAGAGTGCTCGTAAAATTTGTAGCATGAAAGTTTGTTGAACAAACTGCAATATCTGAATATTGATGATAAAATCAAATTGCTACAACCCTAGATAAAATCATATGACTTCATAACTGCTTGATCTCAATACTAGCGCATGTAATTTCGAAAGAAGTCAATAAATTTGATTGTGTAAGAGAAAGGGAGGTTAATCAAGATATATATATGAGGGCTTGGTTCACTGTTATTAAACCGTGACTTTAGATATAAATACAGAATTTTATTGACAAACTTAGCATACATCATGTTTAAACACTGCTGATCAATAAAGTTCATTCATAAGCCCTTGTAATGGAAGACTTTGAAAACTTATGTTTTGGATTTATGAGATTGATATCTCCTTGAAAATCTTGTTGAATCTCACTGTCCTTGATTCATCATGACCTGAACTTATCCTTGATTGCCCCTGTGGTTTCCTTCTCTTTCATTTCATAAGGTTCCATTTATTCATGCACAGTGTCAAGTATATTGATATCGCCTTCAAGCTTTCCAAGTATGTACAGCCTACACAGTGTCAAGTATATTCATGCACCGTCTCAGTTGAACTTAAAGTATGTACATCCGCCGTCTTCTTTAATTTGAAGTCTATACATCGTGCAATGTTAAGTCTGCACATTGTGGTAAGCAAGTCTGCACAATGCCTTGTTAGGAAGTCTATACATCGTCATAGCTCGCATGCAGAGTCTAGACAGTCTTAACTAAGTCTATACATCGTGTCTGCATGTAAGCATTCAATGTCTATACATCGGTTGGTTGCACATTGGACTCCAACTCTATACACTGCATACACTGCTTCATGCATTGCACGAAGTCTGCACATTGTGTTGCTATGCTCATACTGCATGCTACAAAGTCTACACAATGGTGCACGCTAAGTCTGCATAGTCATTTTGCATGTCTGTACAACCATCTGTAATGCTCATAGTCTGCATACATGAAGTCTGTACATGCTTCAGCGTCACATTCACTAAGTCTGTACACGCTTCAGTCTTGCATACACAAAGTCTGTACACGCCATAGCATTGCATGCACGAAGTCTATACATGACATAGATTTGCATTTACAAAGTGTGTACACGCCACAGTCCTGCATACATGAAGTCTAAACATTGCATCACTTGTACATGCATTGCCTTCACGCAGAGTCTACGCATTCCCCCATAGCCTGCACAGCATGTCTATACATAGTCTGGCAGCCTGCATAGCATGTCTATATAGGGTCCAGCAGCCTGCACGTAAAGTCTATATATTGCGTCCAGCAGCCTGCACGCCAAGTCTGTACACACTTCAATGCACATGTGCATCTCCTTCAAAGATGAAGTCTATACACTCGTGAGTGTTTCATCAAGTCTATACACTGGCTTGGTTCATCAAGTCTATATACTCACTCGTCTCTCAAAGTCTATACATCGGCGCACTATTCATGCATCAGTTCTCCAAGTCTATAGATCGGCGCACTGTTCATGCATCGGTTAAGTCTATACACTGGCTATGGCTTGTTCATGCATCTTACCCACGCAAGTCTGTACATTGAGGTCGCTTGAAGGGCTTCAAGTGTACACACTCTCACATTGTACACACTTGCTTAACTACTGCTTCTAAAGTCTACACATTCGATTGCTTCATGCTTTACACAGAAGTCTACACATTCCACTCTGTTATGTTAATGCATCATTCTGCAAGTCTGTACACTGAGGTCGCTTGAAGGGCTTCAAGTCTACACATTCTCACATTGTACATATTTGCATAAATGCTGCATCTAAAGCACATTGTACATATTTGCATAAATGCTGCATCTAAAGTCTGCACACACTCATGCATTACTTCATTAAGTCTATACACTCTTTGCTGATCGACTGAAGTAACTCTGTCATTGTACATGCTGATGAATGGGTACGTGATCCGAGGTTGGCACCTGGCACGTGATCCGAGGTGTCCTCTGGATAAAGGGGGCACACGCCCTAGTTGCTGCTGATATATATATGTGAAGTTTCTTCATCCGCAGCAGATAGATTGAAGAGGGCTGATCGAGAGAGTGATAGAAGAAAGGGAGAGCAGCAGAGAGGCTATGAGCAGAAGAAGAAGAAGAAAAAGTGCAGAGAGGCAAAGTGTGAGCAGAAGAAGAAGAAGAAGAAAAAGAGCAGAGAGGCAGAGTGTGAAAGCAAAAGAAGAAGAAGAGAAAGAGAGAGAGTTCGTGGAGAAGAAGAAAGAAGATTTTATTGAAGATCTATCTACTGGACTTGGATCAGATCCAATCCAGTTGCTCCTGCGAGAGCTACATTTTACATTGCGTTTTCAGCTTTCTGAGTGCTGTATTTTCATTTCTTATTTTCCTTTTATTTGATCAACTGTGCTTTCCGATTCTCTGGTTAGAGATCGGTGTTCCTCTTGTGGTCTCAAGAGAAGGGAGACTTGTCTCCGGTCTGTAAGTGACAGGTTGTCACTTGCGGGTTCCCCTCCGGTTTGGAGGAAAGGAGATTCATCTCTAGTTCTGGTCTTGTGGGTTGCAAGTCCAGGTGTTCTCTCCGGTTTGGAGGAAGAGAGACTTGTGTCTCTGGTTTCTAGTGACTGGGTGTCACTGGTGCGTTCCCTCCTGGTTTGGACGAAGAGAGACCTAGTCTCTGGTTCCAAGTGGCTGGGAGTCACTTGGGGTGTCCCTCCGATCTGGAGGAAGAGGGGAGGTTATTACCCTGGTCAAGCTGTTTGGCAGCAAGTGTTTGCAGACTGAGTCTGTTGTTCTAGCGTTGCTAGTGGAAGTCTCACTCCGGTTGGGAGTGAGGGGTGGACGTAGGTCTTGGTGACCGAACCACTTAAAAATCCTCTGTGCAGTGTGGTTGTGTTTTGCTCCTTGTCTTCTACCTCCTTCACAGGTTGCCTTAGCATTCTCGTTTCTATCTGTGTTGCTTCCGCTAGTTGCTTGTTTAGGTGCGCCTTATATATTTGCTCAGTGGTTTAAAAGAGAACTTAACTTGTTCTTCAGATTGTCTATTTGCCTTGATAGTGTTCTAGTCTTTTATTGAGCGAAAATTTTTTGAAGGGTGGGATTCATTCACCCCCCCTCTGAATCCATCGCACCGATCCTATCATTCACCGCTAGCTAGTCCATGCTGGATGGCGACTCGCAGCGAAGGAACTTCCAGTTCAATCGGCACCACAGCCTCTGACCCGTACACGAGGGAGAAAGGCGAACAGCCGGTTGGGGTTTTGTAGACAGTACGATAGGCCCAGAGTGCTTCGTACATCCTTTCTTCTCAATCTTTTTTATTAGACTTGACAGTCTTTGCCAGCAACGTGCATAGTGTCTTGTTGAAGGCTTCTGCGAGTCCATTGGCTTGAGGGTTGTAGGGGGATGATGTCCTCCAGTCAATCTTGTACTTGTCGGCTAGCCGATAAACCTTCTGGATTCTGAAATGGCTGCCATTATCTGAGATGATTCGGCTGGGGATCCCGAACCGGAATATTATATTCTGCCGGAAGAATCTTGCAACTAGTTCTCCCGTTACATCTCTTAGTGCTACCGCCTCTGCCTATCTGGAGAAGTAGTCAGTAGCTGCCAAGATATATTTGCACCCTGATGAAGATGCTGGTAGCGGCCCTACCACGTCCGTGCCCCACTGGGCGAATGGCCAGCTTGGCAAGGTGGGATGCAGTGGCACTGGAGGTCTCCTTGCCACGTTAGCGTGTTCTTGACATTTCTGACAAGCTTTGGCGAACTTACAGCAATCATCAAATATAGTGGGCCAATAGTAACCCAATTTCTTTATCTCAATTTTCATCTTTGGGCCAGCCTGGTGTGCTCCAGCTGATCCCGCATGGATTTCTTGCATCACCTGTCCCGCCTCTGTTGAAGACAAGCAACGAAGTAGGACTTTCCTTCGGGCATCTGCCATTATTCGGAACAGGGTTCCGCTTCTCATCTCATAAGAGTCCTTGACCCTCAGGAGCTTCATTCTCTGTTCTTTTTCTTTCGGGAGCTGCTGGTGTTGGCACCACCGCAGGAGATGTTCTCGCCGGTCGGGCTGCTGAACCTCTTCGACGACTGTCACCTCGATTTCTTGCTCGTCGGCTAAGACCTCTGTTACACTGGGGACCTGCCAGCGGTTGATCACTGTTATATTCAGGCTTGCGTCTGGCGGGACCGCCAATGAACTGGCCAGCTTTGCGAGGGCGTCTGCCTGAGCATTCCGACCTTGGTTGATGTGCTTGATGCTGATGAAGTAGAATCTTGACATCAGGCGGGTTGCCAGCTGGTGATAGGGGAGAAGCTCTTGCTTTCGCACATCAAACTCTCCTTCCAGTTGTTTTATAACTAGCATGGAGTCTCCGAATGCTTCTAGCATCTGAATTCCCATGGATAGAGCAATTTGCAACCCGATTATCAAGGCTTCATATTCTGCTTCGTTGTTTGTGCAATGTTTCTTTATGGAGCAGGATGTGTGCACCACTTCTCCTTCTGGGGATTTCAGGACTATGCCTGCCCCCGCCCTGACTCTGGCAGATCCAGTGGCGGAGGTGTCAATTCTGGAAGCGCCATCAAAATATAGCTGCTATAAGGACGGCTGCACCTGAACGGATTCCAGAGTTTCATCTTCAGGAAGCTCCGGTTCCAAAGGGTAGTCCCCGGGTACTGGGTGCTCAGCGAAGAAGTCTGCAATAGCTTGGCCCTTGACGGCCTTGCGCGGTACATAGGAGATGTCAAACTCCATAAGGATTACCGCCCATTTGCCCAGGCGACCTTTGAGTGCCGGCTGAGACATAATATATTTCAGGAGATCCTCCTTGGATATCAAGCTGATTTCATGCGACAACATGTAGTGTCGAAGCTTCTTAACTGCGAAGACCAGTGACAGACAGACCTTCTCAATATAAGTATATTTCTCCTCAGTTCTGACCAGTCTCCGACTGAGGGAATAGAGGGCTTGCTCTTTTCCTTCTTCATTATTCTGGGCCAGCATTGCCCCCAGGGAGTTATGTGTAGCTGCTATATATAATATCAATGGCCGTCCTTTCACTGGTGCGCCCAGCACTGGAGGAGTCTTCAGATAGTCTTTCAGCTTGTCGAAGGTTGTCTGGCAATCTTCATCCCAATAAAAGGGAACATCTTTCATCATCAGCTTGTGGAAAGGCTGGCATCGCCCTAACAAATTGGAAATGAACTGCCAGATATAAGCCAAGCGACCCTGTAGTGATCTCAACTCGGAGAGATTCCTTGGTGGAGGTAACTCCTGAATTGCTTTGATTTTTGCGGGGTCTATCTCGATTCCCCGATATCGGACAATGAAGCCCAAGAACTTTCCGCTCGATACTCCGAACGCACATTTCATGGGGTTCATCTTCAGCTCATGCTGCCTCAGCCTCTGAAAGACGATCCGGAGGTCTTGCAGATGATCTTCTTCTCTTCTGGTTTTGACCACCAGATCATCTATGTAGCACTCGATCTTGTGGTAGAGCAACTCATCAACGATTTTGGTCATTGTGCGCTGATAGGTTGCGCCAGCATTCTTTAGTCCGAACGGCATCCTCTTATAGTGATATATGCCTTTAGGGGTTCGGAAAGCAATATGGACCCGGTCATGCTCCGCGATCGAAATCTGGTTGTAACCGGATGACCCGTCCATGAATGACAGGGCCTCATGCCCGATTGTAGCATCGATCATGACTTCCGTTATTAGCACCGGAAAGTCATCTTTGGGGCAGGCTTTATTCATATCTCAGAAGTCGACACATACCCGGAACTGTCCATTCTTCTTCTTCACGGGGACAATGTTCGCCAGCCATGTGGTGTACTGGTTTTCTTCAACAAATCCCACGTCAATGAGCTTGTCGACTTCAGCACAAATTTGAGTAATGAGTTCTGGCCTCATGCGCCGCGGTGGTTGCTTCACCGGCTCGGCCTCAGGGCTGATTGCCAGCTCATGTTGTGAGACAGCGGGGTTTAGACCTGGCATTTCTTTGTAAGTCCAGGAGAAGCAATCCCAGTACTCTTACAACAGCTGGGTGTACAGTTCCCGTTCTCTGGGGATAGTTGGGCACTGAGGAAGGTAGGCCTAGGATCCTCCTCATATCCCGAGTCGACTTCTATCAGTTCATCGACTGTGGCTTGACCCCGTCTTCTATCTCCGGGGGTGCCGGCTGGAGGTCAACGAAATCTGGAATACCATCTTGAGGGTCGAGTACTTCGACTTCCTCGTCAGACACCACCAGAGCTTCTTGAGGATTCTATGTTTCTTGTGCTAGCGGCTGCGCAGATTGTTCTATTAGCAAATCCACCGCTGTTGCAGCCCCCAAGGGTGAGAGAGCGGCTTCAGTGTTTGTAGATAAGGTTGCAGCCGCGACGTGTTGGTATTTATTTATTGCCGGGCCTGGATAGCATCCCCGCTTTGTAGCAGAAGCTGAGGAGGTCTCATCTTCTGGGACAGTTGTATCCTCCGTGGAAGTAGATTTTTCTTTCTTGGTAGCTTGTTCCCCTTGATCGGAGTCGACCGAGGCTTCCCTGATTGGCAGAAGGGGTGTTGAAGTCACCGTTGGTAGGACTCCACCGTCGGGAGAAATTCCTGCTTCTTCAGTATCTTCAGCTTCACTGCTGCTAGCCGTATCAAATTTGGCCTGAAGGGCTGCATCTTCAGGGTAGACCTGCTCCCAGCATCGGCAGGGGATCGAGGTCTCTATTTCTTGATTTCTGGGTCTAGCCAGTTCAACATGCTCAGCTTCCGCCAGGTATTCATCAAAAGTTGCCCCCAGCGGGCTATCTTCAGCAGGATACAAGGCGGAGATGGTGTCCACCTCGTATCGCCCACTGTAATAATATTCTTCCAGGGTGAAGCCCAACCCCGGATGTTGAGAGACATGTCTCATTTCCTTATCCAGATTTGTGGGATACCACATCCTCTGGAAAGCTTCCTTGCACTTTTGAGACTATTCGGGGGGGATGTGTTGCTTCTGAAACATCCTTGCCATTTGCTCAGTCGTGAATGCCAGACCCTTGACGGGAACCGGTGGGTTGCTTATATCTTCGGGGAGGCTGTAGTCTGTCTTCCCGAGAAGGGTGCTCTTCAGCCGTATAGAACAAGCTGCTAGGTCCCTCTTCATGTGTCACCTCCCAAGTTTTGAAAGGCTCGACAGTAGGGTTATCAAGGCCGGGAGTTGGCTTGGTAAGGCCATCCGGGATTTCAATATGATTGTGCCGTCGAGCGACCCGCACTTCATTAGCTTCAGAGTATAATGTTGGGGGTGCTGTTCTGCCCACGTCCCCGGATGCTGTGACATGGGAGACCACCTTGGGCTTGACATATCCGCGCGGCGGTGGTGGATACCAACTGCTGCCGGATGTGCTTCTGGATGCCCCCGCAGGGGTCTTAGCTTCTGAGGACTTCTGAGAAGGCCCCGTATATAGGTTGGCATCCGCCAAATGACATTCAAACACCTCGAATGGGTGGGGGTCCGCAAATATCCTCTCCTCCTTCCCTTGGAGACTGTACTTGATGCATTGGTGGAGCGTGGAGGGCACCACCATATTTTCATGCAGCCATGGGCGGCCGAGCAGTGCCTTGTACGAGGTGCGGGAGTCAATGACATGGAACTGCACCGTCGTAGTAAAATCTGCTAAGGTGAGGGTGAACTCTGCCACCCCCATTGACACTTCACATTTTTGATTGAAGCCGGCAATACGCATATCTCTGACTTTCTCGAGATGCACGTTAAAGTGATGCCTCTCGTATATTCTATAAGGCAGGATGTTAACCACTGCACCGGGATCAACCAAAATCTTTTTCAGCTCCCTTCCATTCAGGTGCCCCTTCATATATAGCGGCATGTTGTGGCTGATGGTGGGCAGCAGCATATCGTCTGGAGTGAAGGTCATGCTAGCCTCCGGCATTGCTTCAGCCAGACATGTCTCAAAATGAGCAGGTGTCTGGAGAGCTGTAATAATCGCCTGTCGAGTCTCTTCACTCAAAGAAAGGATCTCCCAGATTGTAAATCGAGCAGGGAGCTTTTTGAGTAGCTTCATTTTAAATCGGCTCCCAGCTCGGACATTGGAGAGCTTCATCTCTTCAGCCCATCTGGGCTTGGGGAAGTTTTGGTTTGCGGGCCCTGACGGACCTGCTTCATCTTCCTCGGATTCGGCGCCCTTCTGGCTGGTACCAACTTCCGGGTATTCTTTGTTAGCTGCTGCGGGGCAAGCTCCATCTGCACTTGGATCTTCGGCAGATTATGCTTGCTGCGGGTGAACGCCCCCGGGTGTAGGGTTAGTCTCCTGACAAGGCTGCTTCCCCTTGGACATCTTCATGAATTCAAGAAATGAAGGGACCCCCTTGCCCCCACTCTTGTTATATAGGCCTGGCGGAGGAGGGATTTGGACTCCCTTGACCTCCGGCGGAGGTGTTTTGTAGGGTTGCCCCCCCCTGAACATGATGTTGTGGTTGGGCGGCGGCTGGCGCCCCCATTTTCGGCCTGACCGGGTGGCATGTGCAGCAGTTGCGGCCTCGGCCTTGCCTCCCCCAGCATGGGGTGTGAAGCAAATTTCCTCTTCCTCCGCCTCTCCGGATAGGTTGAAAAGTGCTGATAGGGTATTGCAGGAGACAACCTGCACTTTATCAGCCTCAGCGGCCTTCCTTTTCTTCTTCTTTTGTTTCTTCTTCTTTTTTGCTTTTGTGGGCGGGTGCCCCCAGAATAGACTGCCCTCTTTATCGGGTGCCGCTTCAGCTTCCTTCTTTTGTTTGAGTGAGAGCTGCTCTAGTTCCTGCCACGGGACGTGGTCCCGCACCAGCAAGGGCTTCAATTCGGGTTGCACGTACTCATCCAGCCCCTCAATGAGGCTTTGCAGTCGAAGGATCCCAGGATTGGTCTCCTTAATCACCGACAGCGGAGTTTGTCTCCTCCGATTATGTGTAGGTATTCTGATAGTTGTAGGTGGAGTGATCCATACGGGTGCTACCACCGGTGGAGCAGGCCGGGGCGTAACTCCACAGATATGTGCCCCCTCTTTCAGGCGAGGTGCCCTCTTTTTCTTATGCTTCACAGGGACCTGCTGCCATCCCTGCTGTTCTTTCCCGGGCTCCAAGAAATGAGCTTCATAGGTGCTCCGCGTACTTGTTTCAGAGATCTCCTCGGGCAGTGCCTGGTATAGGGAGATCATGTTGACTCCTGCCCTCCTCCGAGGGGCTTCATGTGGCTGAGGAGGGTCCACTTTGTACTCTCCCAGCTCGATTTCATTCTTCTTCACCATCCCTTCGATGATGTCCTTGAAAACATAGCAGTCTTCGATTGGATGTCCCAACATTTGGTGGTAGGGGCAGAATTTTAGACTGTCTTTTCTCTTTAGGTCCTCCGGACTCCTTGGCTCTGGCAGGGTGACCATGCTATATTCCGTTACCCAGTCGAACAGAACCCGGGTCTTGTCCTTTGGAAATGAATAGGCCTTCTTCATCTTGTCCCTCAGCGAAGGACCTTCTTTGCCGTCTGGGGCTTCTGTAGGCTGTGGGGTGACTCCCTTCTTGCCTTCACTTTTCTGTTGTTCAAACGCCTTTATGTCAAGAGCGTTCGCTTCTTTAGGCGACGAGCGCCGCTCAACCGCCTTGCCCTTCTGGGTCGTGCTGGCAGCAGATGTAGGGGTAGGTCTGGCCAGGAAAGCTTCCACCTCGGCCATGACATTGTTCAATCGATCGAACAATCGTATTTCCATTCCGATCATCTTTTCCAGAACCTCCCTTCTGAGATTCTGTTTGCATATTTGCACAGCGTCCTCCTGATGCGGGGGCCGCTTGCACCTCATTCCGAGGTTCCTCCACCTCTTGATATAATCGAGGGCTGTCTCATCGGCCCTCTGCTTTGTTGAGTAGAGTTCGGCCACTGTGACCTCCCTCTCTGTAACATGGAATCTTTCTCTGAACTTCTTCTGCATATCTGGCCAGTCGCTGATCGACCCGGCCGAGAGGCTAGAATACCATTCAAATGCGAGCCCCATCAGCGAGGACCCGAAAAACTTCAGCAGGTATGACTCGTCGATGGCCAAGTCGCCCATGACAGTCATATAATAGGCTATGTGTTCTCTCGGGGATCCCTTCCCATTGAATTTGTCGAACTTGGGCGGCTTGTTGATTCCTGGGGGAAGCCGCCTAGTAGCATGGTGTTGCGGGTATGGCACCCGGTATGCATCGAACGCGACGTAGTCACCTTCACCCCTTTCTGCGAGCTTCAGCTCGATCATTCTTTCCACCATCATCCGGTTCATGACTGCAGGGTCAACCGGCTCTGGGTAGAAGTGTGCCGGCTGCAGGTACGGGGTGACCAGGGTGGTCACCTGTGGAGGACGCGGCAGCGGGGGTGTCTGGTGCACTTGAGGGAGCACCGGTGGTAGCAGTGGCTGGAGCTGTGGTGGCCGCTATTGCATTGTCGCCATGCTTGGTTCTGACGACTGAGGCAGTGTGTAGAGTGGTGGAGGTCCGTCATGACGGACTACTCCCCGGGATGATTCACCTTGGACTTCGGGTGGTTTGGAAGCTGAGGACTGTTCAGTTTTCTCCAACAGCTGCTTCTTCAGCAAGTCTATCTCTTGCCGATATTTCTAAAGTAATATCAAGACTGATGGGTCTATAGTGGCTGTAGTGGGGATAACTTCTGCTGTCTCCCCGGACGTACCCTCGGGTAGGATGTCGAGGGGGACGTCGTCTTCTTCCTCTGCCGTCACCACATTGGCAGTCAGGACGGGGGCCTTATCATCCCACTGGTGGTAGACCTGTGGTTGTTTTCCTTTAGTCATCATCAGGAGCTCCCTTGCTGCTTCCGTCCTCCGAGTGCTAGGCCCTGGCCTTGCAGCCAACTGAGCCAATTCTCGGGGATCTTCGGGAAGCCCCCCATATCAGTTGGATATACCAGCCATGTTACAGGTGAAGACCTGCACCCTTCTCCTTTGTCGATGGACCCTCCTTTTAGCTTGATGCGGGAAGGTCAACCTCTCGAACACAGAAGTTCTTCTTGTTTCTTTCCGCTTGGGGACGACTTCATCCGCTTCGATCTCGAGGCCATTGTCATATCCATTATCGTCGACTGATGACACCATCATTCATTCTCCTACATCTTCTTCATCTTCCATTGATAGGCAGTAGTCTTCATTGGCGGCGGCCGCTTGCATCAGCCGTTGTTGCCCAAGCGAGGGGTTATCTAACCCTCGAAAATAGTTTCTGACCAGACATGTCATCTCTTCTCGACCCCGCTCTTGATGTAACACGGGGGATGATTGTCGACCTCCCGAAGGAGGGATATAAGCTAGCCGAGCTCTGTCGGCAGGTTGTTGGAATCTTCGTCCCACAGCTAGGACGTTGGCTTGACGGACAGCAATCCGGAAACTTTTGCGGCGCGGAGGATCCGCAACCACTTCTTATTCTTTCTTCGGGGACAAGCCCCTTTCTCTTCTCTCTTCCGCCCCGTCATACACAGGACGGCGGCGGATAGGTGTCAGCTGATGGACAGGTTGGGCCCGCCTGGGAACCCACACTTGTTTGAACTTTCTCGGCCTGGGGGCTGACCTTCCTTGGCCATAGTGGCCGATTTCTTCTCTTTGTTCCCTCCTTCCAGCGAGGGCCTGATATGTGTTATGGACAGGGATGGTGGGGATGACTCGGTCCGGAACTATCCGCGTGTTGCGTCCATTGAGGAAGACGCGCATGCCACCAACCATCATAGACTTGCCGGATTGGGAGAGAGTTCCGGCAATCACAGTAGCACTCCTTTGGACTTGCCAGCGTTGACGTCCTCCAGGGTGCTTGTTGACAATATTGGGGCGGGCCCCATGGATAGCATGGTGCACCAAGCAGTTGGTGACCAGGGTTGGACTCTTGAACGAGTCATGGCAGGATCGGGCCTTCAGAGGCTCCATATTCTTCGTAGCTCCCTCGACAAGCTCCGAGGGTTCCACTTCTAGCATATCCAAAAAGGCTAACCCCAAGAAGTTGGGGAAGCCAACAGTGGCAGGGAAGCTGCCGAACTCCATAGGCACCGCCAGGTACCCTTGCGCATGACCAGCAACAATCGAAGGACCGAAGCCGACGCCAGTCAATCCAGTTGTTGTCATCATTCGCCAGCAAAGATAAACAAGCCAACGATCAATAGCCTTTGAGAGGGCCTCGAAGCCCAAGTATCTCGGCAAAGAGATGAAAGGTGACACTCGTCCCACCAGGTGTGCCAGACTATTTGCGATCATTTTGTTTGGATGATCTACCTGGGGGTATTTCATTATGTAAGTCCCTGACTGTTTGGGACGCGATTTATTTCACGCGTCGATCAACCAATTAATTGACTGGCAATTAACTGACTGATTGACTGTGCGGGCGTGCCAGTCACGTACGTGACAAGTTTATTATGCGCTCATTCTGACCCGTGTCGGGCGAGAGTGAGGTTCGGTCGGGACCAACAGTCCGCCATACCATAAAGGCTATGGCGTTAATTACATCTCCCGCGAGGAGGGAAAACCTTTGATTAATTGTCGAGATAGTGGACCGTCGAGGCCGGAATAAAAGATGCGATGTTATGGACATCACGAGATCATGTGAGATGTGTTAATCTATCATGCAAGAGGGACATGGCTCATTGAATTGGAGACCCTTGGTACGTGGCGGAGGACGTAGGTCCGAAGACCACCATTGCCCATAGCGGAGACTTCCGATCGGGCGTAACCCGGCCTTCTGTCAACGCCGTTTGATATTGACGGGATCGGCAAGCGGCTTCAACAAAATTATCAAATAGATATTTATGTTTTAGTTGTCTCATGTTTATGTTTTAGTTGTCTCATGTTAATTGGGCCATATGTATGGGCCTAATGGGTCATGTTTTTTGTTTTGTAGTAATTATGTCTCCAACTATTATGTAAGAGTCTTTTTTTTATTTTGTGTCTTTTAGTCTTCTTAAGAGAGTTATGATAAGTAGGTGTTAGGTGTTAGGTGAGTTGTCTTTTGGTTTTCTTAGTGGAGTCTATATAAGTGTCATGTAACCTCTCTTTTAAAACAAAGAAGTGAATCAAAAATATTTGGAAACTACCTCCAACATGAGGTCCCTTACCCTCCTTCTATCTATCTCTCTTTGGAGTGGATTCTCCAATATTCTCTCTCTCTTTAGGAGTGGATTCTCCTGGGTTCTTTCATTCTCTCTAACTTCTCTCTCTCTCTCTCTAAGGGGTGGATTCCCCTCTCTCTCTCTCTCTTTCTCTCTCTCAATATCTCTCTCTTTCTCTAAGGGGTGCGCCCCTTTCTCTCTCCTCCCCCTCCCAACCACTTTCTCTCTCTTCCCCTCCCCTAATAACTCTTTCCCTAGTTCCCACACCCTTCCATTAACTCACCCCAACCCCAAGAGCTCTCCTCCAATCCTCTCCTCACCTCCCAACCCCCAACTACCCCACTCTCCTTCCCCATGCATCCCACCACCTTCCCAAGGCCCAAATTCGAAATTCCCTCCCCTCTCCCATTCCCCCCACACCCTAGGTCGCCCAACTCCAGCCCCAACCCAGCCAAGGTCGCCCTCCCCTTCCCTCCATCTCATTCCACCACCATTTGCCACCACAAGGTTTCAACTTCATTGCAGGTCGCAGGCAGAAAATTTGGTCCTAGAAGCTGCATCATCTCCGGCATTTCCCTGAATCTTCTGGTGGCAAGGCATACATCTATGGAAAGGTCGTCCAGAGAGCTGTCCAAGAGAGGTGGTTTCGTCTCCATCCTAGCACCGGGCTGATCAAAAGGTCCATTCTCCCTCGACTGCGCAAAACTACTCGGACAGAAGACCAGAGCCGGAGTGGAAGATCTGCAGCGGCCAACCTCCTGGTAATCTGAGCATGACTTCTTCATCAAAAATCTTCTAATCTGAGTCTTCTTTCATCCCCAAGAAGCAGAGCTCCGTTTGGCATCCGGATCTAGAAGTTATCAAATTTATCCCACCGGACATGCAGTTCTGCTTCCACTCTGTCGGCATCGACCACCTTCAATGTTCAAGCTCTACCACCCATCTCCGACCATATCTGGCAGCCCCGTAAGTATCGTTGCAAATAAGACTCATCAACGGAACCAACGACTTCAGCGGTGCCTGATTCCGAGCTCGGGAGCGGTCGCAGCATCCTCATCTTCCCACTGCTGAGAACCGGTTACAGTCTGCGCAACAGACCTGCCACTCAGTTCAACCATCTTCCTCGACCAGAATCGGTGTCCACAGAAATCAAGAAAATTCTGGTGTCTTCCCGGTCCAGCTACGAAGAGTTTCCCACTGGTTTCGTCTTCAGAAAAAATCTGGAGTGGCAGCTGTGTCAAGAGAACCGACTGTCTGTCCTGAAGCGCAGAGAGTGGACAGCATCGGCATCGGCGGCCTTTTCATCACTTCTAGCTCGAATTCCCCTCCCTGCTTGGTGTCACATCAAAATGGTATCAGAGCAAGTCATCCGATTTGTCCCAACAAGTCGGGGTCCTGCAGTTCGAGATTCGAGAATCAAGGTTCGAGGTCGAACCTTCTCCAAGTGGAGGGGTTTGACGGGATCGGCAAGCAGCTTCAACAAAATTATCAAATAGATATTTATGTTTTAGTTGTCTCATGTTTATGTTTTAGTCGTCTCATGTTAATTGGGCCATATGTATGGGCCTAATGGGTCATGTTTTATGTTTTGTAGTAATTATGTCTCCAACTATTATGTAAGAGTCTTTTTTTTATTTTGTGTCTTTTAGTCTTCCTAAGAGAGTTATGATGAGTAGGTGTTAGGTGTTAGGTGAGTTGTCTTTTGGTCTTCTTAGTGGAGTCTATATAAGTGTCATGTAACCTCTCTTTTAAAACAAAGAAGTGAATCAAAAATATTTGGAAACTACCTCCAACATGAGGTCCCTTACCCTCCTTCTATCTCTCTCTCTTTGGAGTGGATTCTCCAATATTCTCTCTCTCTAGGAGTGGATTCTCCTGGGTTCTTTCTTTCTCTCTAACTTCTCTCTCTCTCTCTCTCTCTCTCTAAGGGGTGGATTCCCCTCTCTCTCTTTCTCTCTCTCAATATCTCTCTCTTTCTCTAAGGGGTGCGCCCCTTTCTCTCTCCTCCCCCTCCCAACCACTTTCTCTCTCATCCCCTCCCCTAATAACTCTTTCCCTAGTTCCCACACCCTTCCATTAACTCACCCCAACCCCAAGAGCTCTCCTCCAATCCTCACCTCACCTCCCAACCCCCAACTACCCCACTCTCCTACCCCATGCATCCCACCACCTTCCCAAGGCTAAAATAACTCCTCCCAAGGCCTAAATTCGAAATTCCCTCCCCTCTCTCATTCCCCCCACACCCTAGGTCGCCCAACTCCAGCCCCAACCCAGCCAAGGTCACCCTCCCCTTCCCTCCATCTCATTCCACCACCATTTGCCACCACAAGGTTTCAACTTCATTGCAGGTCACAGGCAGCAAATTTGGTCCTAGAAGCTGCATCATCTCTGGCATTTCCCTGAATCTTCTGGTGGCAAGGCATACATCTCTGGAAAGGTCGTCCAGAGAGCTGTCCAAGCGAGGTGGTTTCGTCTCCATCCGAGTACCGGGTTGATCAGAAGGTCCATTCTCCCTCAACTGCGCAAAACTGCTCGAATAGAAGACCATAGCCGGAGTGGAAGATCTACAGCGGCCAACCTCCTGGGAATCTAAGCATGAGTTCTTCATCAAAAATCTTATACTCTGAGTCTTCTTTCATCCCCAAGAAGCAGAGCTCCGTTTGGCTTCCGGATCCAGAAGTTATCAATTTTCTCCCACCGGAAATGCAGTTCTGCTTCCACTCTGTTGGCATCGACCACCTTCAGTGTTCAAACTCTACCGGCCATCTCCGACCATATCTGGCAGCCCCGTCAGTTTCATTGCAAAGAAAACTCATCAATGGAACCAAAGACTTCAGCGGTGCCTGATTCCGAGCTCGGGAGTAGTCGCAGCATCCTCGTCTTCCCACTGCTGAGAACCTGTTACAGTCTGCGCAACAGACCTGCCACTCGGTTCAACCGTCTGCCCCGACCAGAATCGGTGTCCACAGAAATCAAGAAAATTCTGGTGTCTTCCCGGTCCAGCTACAAAGAGTTTCCCACTGGATTCGTCTTCAGAAAAAATCCGGAGTGGCCGCAGTGTCAAGAGAACCGACTATCTGTCCTGAAGCGCAGAGAGTGGACAGCATTGGCATCGGCGGCCTTTTCATCACTTCTAGCTCGAATTCCCCTCCCCGCTTGGTGTCACATCATATATACCCAAGGGTCTATGCAAGCATGCATATATGATGTTCATGACTATGCTAAGCATGGCAATAGAGTCGTGAAAATGAGCAGTGCTCAATCACATTCATTAATCCCCGTCAAAAGGGAGGGTAAGCGGTAACACAAGCCTGACAACGAAAGCAAAGTACTAATACACATGATAGCCAACATGATAGAAAGGTTATTCGGGGCCTGAACAGCCCTTGTCTCATTCAATCTATTGCTAATTAGGGTTGCCAATCTCGACCACGGGAGGCTAGGATTGCCCCGAGAGCGAGCAAGGGATTAGAACGGCATAACGATTTGAAACGGCGTGATCACACGAGAGATAGCTCCCACGACGCGGTAAAACGTAGGCAAAGAGACTAATCCGGCGCGGCCAAACGTAGGCAAAGGGGCTAGTCCGGCGGGGCCATGACAACTAGGTAATTCGGCGCGAAGGGCACGGGGCGCGCCGGTTTAGGGCGCGCCGGGAAAGTGCCAAATAAAAACCGGAAGTCATGAATCTAGTGTTAATCCGGCGCGGGGGGGTACCGCGCCGTATTAAGGCGCGCCGGATTAGGGCCGTGCCGTTTTAGCTTATTTTTTGATGAATTTAGAAACCATTCAACTTGTTGGAATGTTTTTGAAGGTTAAAAGGTTCAATTGGGCTTATTGCCTGTTTTAATAAAGTCCAAGGCTCTTCAGGAGCAGAGTCATAAGCCAGGGCGAGGTTCAAACTCGAGCACTGGGGTTTCTGGACCCAGAATGATCATTTGATTATGGCTAGTTCCACATAAATGAATGTATGTCCAAATCCTGCCAAAAAATTGGGCAGCATCTCCCCTGAACCTGAAAGGTTGCAGGAAAGGAACGGGGTCATGCTCACTTATGGAGTAAGCCCCTAAACCGCCGGTCTGCATGGTGGCAGCCAGCAAATTCCCAACGGATAGGATACCCCGAGGACTAGCCTACGAGGGGCACCAAAGCTCCGTGGGTGAGGGTAGAGGGATGAGGCATATGATAATGGAAGCAGCACCCCGAGGACTAGCCTGCGAGGGGTGGGCAACCCACAGCCTGTAACACATCCCTTAGAGAGAAAGACCATTAGGGAGGGAAGCTCCGAGGACTAGCCTGCTAGGAGCACACCTCCCTTGGTCACCATCGGGCCTCCAAATTGCTGAGGCTAAGACTGTTGGGTTGAAAACCCTGTTATTATCCGCTGTGGCCTTAAGGGAGCATCTACCATTGAGAGGTAGAGCCCTCGATCACCCAGCAGCCCCATGAAACAATGGGGAATGTCCCCCTCCCCGGATGATTAAGGTAAAATCGGCAAAATCTCAGGACGGCTCAACGGAAGCAGACCGGAAACCAGCGAAGTGGGGGGCATTCGGTGTAGGCAGACTGCCAGACGCAGGGTTGAGGCATCGATGCCGGCATGATCGGGCTAACATACCCTGAAGAACAGGCAACTGGCCACGACACGGAGGGATAGTTGATGCATAGATAAGATGAGCGAACTATAGAAGCATATGCTCGAACAACTAGAACGCAACACTCAGACTATAGACTCTGCCATCCCAGAGGTGACTCCCACCCCCATGAGCAACAGAACAGTGCAAAGGGCGAGAATTAAGGGAAGTTAGGCCCCGTATCATAGCGGGAAGAAGCATGTGCATGAGCACAGATCTGTCCACAAGAGGGATGCAAAGATCGTCAAACAAAACGTAGAAACGTCCGATGGTAAGGACCCGGGGAGGGGTCATTTCTGTAGCCCGTGGTAGCCCAGGGCATGTTCGAAGCCGAGGAAATCAGGTTCGGGAAGAAGGAAGAAGCAAACGCGCAAGTGAGAAAACACACAGATGCACGGGCTGAGATAGCAATGGCAAGGGGAGACATAGCGTTGAGCGCTCAGTCATCCAGCACACACACATAACATTATCGCCCTATGAACAGGGGGCTAACAAATGGATTACAAATCCGACGCCGGCACTGCCGTCCGGTCGTCGTTCACTAGTTACAGAGGGCTTTACAGAGGAAGAACAAATGAAAATAGATGGCGAGGAGGGGGGGAGGATTGGCTCATATCATCGCCATCCTTTACCCCTCTCGCTTACATTCGTCAGAGAGAAAGCAAAAAAAAGCGGAGCAGAAGACAGACAACTCGGGCACCCACATGTTCTAGAAAACAGAGTGTCGGAACGCCTCCTCCCTCTCTCACTTTGAAGGACTTCAGATGAGGACGAGAGACGGTGACTGGGGAACTCTCTGAGAGACTCTGCTTCTTTCGCAAGAAAGAAACCCTTTCTCCCTCGAAGACGACTGGCCCTCCTCCCTTTTTCTTCTCCCTTTTCCTTTCTTAATCACCCTCTTTTTCTATATGCCTCTCTCTTGTTTCGAACAGCTGTATATATATATATATATAAATAGGTTTGAGATCCTAATCCAGCGTGGAGATTGGCGTGCCGGGGAAGGACCCTATGCATCTTTTGTGCGCCAGAATAAGAGGGCGCCGGATAAGGGGGCTCTTGCGCGCCGGCATGGGGGTGACGGACGGAGGCGCGCCGGTTTAGGGCGCGCCGTGCTAGCACCCTTCGCGCGTCGCGAGTAGGCCGATGAGTCCGGGGATGATTCCGGGGGTCACCGTGAACCATTATCTCGCCACTGCTCTTTGAAATCTCGGGGAGACGCCTTGTTGAAGCTCTCAGGCCGACGTACGGCCATTCTTGGAGCTTCCAATGACTTCGGTTTAATTACGCGGGTTTTCTGCTGACACGGCTCTTGGCACTATGATAAGTGCCGCTGGCTCAGTCTGGCTTGTGCTCAAAGCTCCTTAGAGGGTGGGATAACACCCGGGATAATTCCGCCTGAGCTGGGTGATCATTCGGCCACTAAGGGGCCCATCTGGGCGGGAAGCCGCACCCGTGCCGGGTGACCGGGATCTCCTACCGATAGAGCTTTCGGTCCTCCGTTCTGGAGAGCCAAGGGGACTCTTTCATCTCAGGAGAGCCTTTCATGAGGTGGGTAGCCACTGGGTAGACCGTCGTCCTTGGTCGGACAACAGGTGTAGTGTATGCAGCACGACGGAGTCGATGTCGGTTCATTGGGTAGGCTTGGTCGCACTGCCGGTTGGTTGTGAGTTCATGTCGGCTCTCCTGAGGTAAAGTCCCCATGTTCATACGGGGTGACTTGAGGCTCTGGCAGCTCGAGAAGTCTTCAATATGTTGATCTTTATCGGCTTCCGTGCTTCAGCGGGCCGCATCATTCATCTTTATGGCTTGATCGCCGACGATCACATTTTGGGTGCCAACAAGGTCCCGGGGCATATTTTGGAGCCGGAGCAAATCAAGATGCTGATATCTAACGCAACGCCCAAGTATCATTTCATCTTAGCCCTCAACGACATTACCTCCTGGCAGCAACTCTATAGTAGAGCCCGCTTCATTCGTCAACAAATCCAAGATTCCCTTGACCTCGAGTCTTCTCCACCTTCTACGCCCACTTACACCCCGTCATCTACATCTACGTCCACCTCCATATATCAACCTTCACCCTCCACAAGCCAACCCTACGCTCCCATGAGTCATCCTTCCGTGAGTCAACCTTCTGCTTCTACATACCCGTACACTTCCGCAAGTCAGCCCTCCATGAGTCAGCCTCCCATTTCCTCATACCCATATCCGCCGCCACCTCCGGTCAAGGGAACACCACACCCCGAGCAGGTGGATGCCTTCTATATACCCCCTCATCCCGCTCCACATATGTCTTCACCAAATCTCTCCACCACTAGCCAAGCACTCTTGCCTTCGCAACCTTCACTTCCATCTCCACAACCTTCTCCACCACCTCATACTGCTCGGCATCTGCCTTGCCCGAAGAGGGCTCCTCCTCCTCTGTTGCCAGAGTGTTTTACCGATATTTTTGGGGCTTTGATGGCCACTTACGCGTTGCCGGTCTCTCCAGTTGTGCCTTGCCGACCCGCGATCGGGGATATGCTCTAGTTCTGTTATTTCCATCGCCAGCAGGGGCATTTGGTTGAGGATTGCCCCGAGTTCCGGGATTATGTTTGTAACACCCTCAAATATAGCTAAGTTGTACTCTATATCATCGAGGCATCTTTTGAAGTATCGGCTTAGTTCTTGAAAAGAACTCTGAAGTTAAGCGGGCTTAATGGGGAGTAGTACTGGGATGGGTGACCTGCCTGGGAAATCCCTCATTCTGGAGTCGATCACTGTTAGAAAGGGACAAAACCGTGAGGCCGGTAGGCTAAAGCAGACAATACCTCGATGGTATAGAGTACGGGGCGTGACAGAATGGTATCAGAGCTATACCCCAGCCGGAAGTGTGGGAACTAAGTGCCATGCAGGACAAAGTGCTACGCTATGGGAGTCACCTCTTGAGTCTGTAATGGAGCAAAGTGTTACATAGTGGGAGCCACCTCTTGAGCCTGTAGGGGCCACCTCTAGAGTCCCACCTGCTTGGGGGCTTGATTGCGTGCTATATGTGCCCAGCGATGAGGACGTCGCCTATATAAGAGGGGTAGATTGTAACACCCTCAAATATAGCTAAGTTGTACTCTATATCATCGAGGCGCCTTTTGAAGCATCGGCTCAGTTCTTGAAAAGAACTCCGAAGTTAAGCGTGCTTAATGGAGAGTAGTATTGGGATGGGTGACTGTGGATGCACTTTTCGTTCGTTTATTATGCTCGTCTATTCGGGAATGGTTGATTCATCTATTAAGTGCGTGGGCGTGCCAGTCACAAAGTTACAATTTTTTCGGGCCCCGAAGAGCCCATGGTGCACTCGATCTGACTAATCATACGACTGTAATTCGTGTCGGGACCAAAACCCGCTGCTCCATAAAGGTCACAGCGTCATTTACATCCCCTCGGAGAGGGGAACACCCTTGATTAATCGCCAAGAATCAGGGCCTCATGGCCAGGACATTAATTGCATGGAAAGGCCTATTAGGAAGCATTAAAATCCCCGTATGAGGGTGAGAAGAAAACATTCGCGGTCATGTCGGTCATGTATTGACCATTTAATGTTCGGACGAATGTCCGGCTCGAGAAAAGCACGATCATCACGGGAAAATAGGAGCATATGTATGCCAGGATATGGCAATTTTATTATCGAGAGGGACGAGAAATGTTCAGTTAAATCCCGGTTAAAGTGGTCAGGAACGGATAAGTTTGTCAGCTCGGTGCAAGATCAAGCCGCGACCATACTGCGATGGGCCCCCCGCGGTCGAAACAAGACTTGCATGAGCGTCATTAATATTTTCGGTGACAAGGGGCAACGAGGGAATATCTCTTGAACCAGCTGGAAAGCCCTATGTCTAGGGAAGCGGACGTTCGAAATGTGTCGGTCATTCGGGAGACCGTTTAATATTCAGACGGGTGTCCGACTTGAGAATATCATAATCGTCGCAGAAGGACCTAGAACATATGTATGCCGGGACACGGTAAACATATTATTCCGAGACTCTAAAAACATTCAGTTAAATCTCGATTAGTGTAGCAGGAAACCAATGAGTTTGTTGGTCCGGTGCAAGATCAAGCCGGGACCATGCCGGGGGCGCCTCCCGCGGTTCAAACGGGGCTTGCGTGGGCATCATTAATGCTCTCGGTGCCGGAGGGCAGCGAGGAAGAGTCCCGGGACTAGATTCCAAAAATGAAAACGTGTTCAAAGGGAGCGGGCTATAGGCCGAGGATATGGGTCAGACAGTGACCATAATCGGGACGGACCTGAGGTCCCAGCATAGCCCACGAAGGCCTTATTGATATTCCCATGCAAAGAGTCTAGGGATGACAGGAGCCATCTCGTTCTGTTCTGATTTCTGTCAGTCACTTGCGGACCACTTGATATTCGGACAAGGGTCCATATTGTAGGTACGACGTAGATAGAAACAACCCCGTACAATTGTATGCCGAGTTCGCGGCAACTTCGATGAAAGAGCGGGGACAAATCCCATTAGGATGAATCTAATTCGACGGGCTATTGGCCCAGAGCAATGTCGGGTTACGACCATGTCGGGATGGGAGCCGTCGGCCATATCGGTCACTCATGGACCTCTTCATGTTCGGACACAGGTCCGCAATAGAAACGCGGCAGAAATCGAGGTGAACCCGTTCAAATGTCTACCGGACGTGTGGTAATTTTAGTAGTGGCTCGGAAGGGATCAGGCCCGAGAAACGAGTCCGGTTTAATTAGAAAATCGGCTCGAGGTGAGGTCAGGTCGTGGCTATTTCGGGATAATTCCCAAGACTCAGACCCAACCTAGAAGGGCGGCATTGTTGTTCCTTAAGCACCGGGTCACGGGAGAGACGGGGCTGCAATATGGATCCTAGCATTTTTGTTTTATCTGAGATTTTAATTATATGTTCCTCTCTTTCCTCTTGCTGTTCGTTTCTTCTTTATGCATTTGTTCTGAGTGATTTCTTCCCCCCCCCCCCCATTTTTTGTTTATTATTATTACTATTTTTTTATTATCACTATTCCACATTTTTGTTTATTTCCTATATATATTCAGATTTCTTTATTTATCATAATTTTTATTAATTTATTTATTATTATTATTATTATCACCAATATCATTATCATTATATGTTATATGTGCATATTTCCCGGGCCGCCTGAGGGTATACCGACGAAGGGTATGGAGAACGTGCTGCTGAGGGCGTTCCAAGGCGTGTCGGCGAAGGGAGAAGAGGGTGCACCGGAGAAGGCACCAAGGAGAGCGTGCCGGGGAGGGAGTTGGCGGGCATGCCGGGCTAACCTGAAGTCTGTACAACGTCTGCTAGCACATATGCAGAGTCTGTACACTATCCATTTGCTGCAACCCAAAGTCTATACATCGGCTGGTCGCTGCAACACAAAGTCTACGTTCACTGGCTTAGCAAACCCACGAGTCCGTACATTGGTTGCACAGCTTGCCATGCATAGCCGGTGCACTCCTTATTTGCTACAAACCCAAAGTCTGTACATCGTCTGCTAGCACACACTCAGAGTCTGTACATTATCCATTTGCTGCAACTCGAAGTCTATACATTGGCTGATTGCTGCAACCCAAAGTCTGTACATTGGCTGGTTGCTGCAACCCAAAGTCTGTACATTGGCTGGCTACATGCTCACAAAGTCTGTACGTTGACTGGTTGCTCCAGCACAAGGTCTGTTCGTTGGTTGGCTACATGCTCACAAAGTCTGTACGTTGACTGGTTGCTGTAGCATAAGGTCTGTACGTTGGCTGGCTGTATGCACACAAAGTCTGTACATCGGCTGGTTCTTGCAACACGAAGTCTGTACGTTGGCTGGCTGCATGCACACAGAGTCTGTACATCGGCTAGTTGCTGCAACACGAAGTCTGTACATTGGCTGGCTGCATGTACACAGAGTCTGTACATCGGCTGGTTGCTGCAACACGAAGTCTGTACGTTGGCTGGCTGCTGCAACACAAAGTCTGTACATTGACTGGCTGCGTGCACACAAAGTCTGTACATTGGCTGGTTGCTACAACACAAAGTCTGTACGTTGGCTGGCTGCGTGCACACAAAGTCTGTACATTGGCTGGTTGCTATAGCACAAAGTCTGTACGTTGGCTGGTTGCTGCAACACAAAGTCTGTACATTGGCTGGCTGCATGCACACAGAGTCTGTACATCGGCTGGTTGCTGCAGCACGAAGTCTGTACGTTGGCTGGCTACTGCAACACAAAGTCTGTACGTTGGCTGGCTGCGTGCACACAAAGTCTGTACGTTGGCTGGCTGCTGCAGCACAAAGTCTGTACATTGGCTGGTTGCTGCAGCACAAAGTCTGTACGTTGGCTGGCTGCGTGCACACAAAGTCTGTACATTGACTGGTTGCTACAGCACAAAGTCTGTACATTGGCTGGCTGCATGCACACATAGTTTGTACATCGGCTGGTTGCTGCAGCACGAAGTCTGTACGTTGGCTGGCTGCTGCAACACAAAGTATGTACGTTGGCTGGCTACGTGCACACAAAGTCTGTACATTATTGTCACAAGCACATTAAGTCCATACATTCGTTCACGGCGTGTCTGAACATCCATTTTCAATGTACATACTTTACTATCTACATTTGTGCAATCCTTCATGCAAAGTCTGTGCATTGCTTGTCGTTGTGTTCGTGCATCAATTCACCAAGTATGTACATTGTGCTCCACTTCGAGAAAGGCCATTCCACACGAGACGGAGGGAGAGAGAAGGAGACGGAGATTGAGACAGTGAGAGAGAGAGGGTGTACCAGTGAAGGGAAGAGTGAGACGGAGGGAGGGAGAGTGTGTCGGTGAGGGGGAGAATGAGACGGTGAGAGAGAGAGTGTGTACCGGTGAGGGCCAGAGTGAGAGACGGAGGGAGAAAGAGAGTGAGACGGAGGGAGAGACGAAGGGAGAAAGAGAGTAAGACGGTGAGAGAGAGAGAGTGTACCGGCGAGGGGGAGAGTGAGACGGTGAGAGAGAGAGTGAGAGACGGAGGGAGAAAGAGAGTGATACGGTGAGAGAGAGAGAGTGTACCGGTGAGGGGGAGAGTGAGACGGTGAGAGAGAGAGTGAGAGACGGAGGGAGAGACGGTGAGGAGGAGTGTACCGGTGAGGGGGAGAGTGAGACGGTGAGAGAGAGAGTGAGAGACGGAGGGAGAGACGGAGGGACAAAGAGAGTGAGATAGGGAGAGAGGAGTGTGCCGCTGAAGGGCCAAGGACTGTGTCGTTGAAGGGCTATTAGAGTGTACCACTGAAGGAAGGGTAGGAGGTGTACCGGCCAACGAGGGTAGAGGGCGTACCGGCGAAGGCCGGGACATACGTGCCGATGAAGGCCCACTCCTCTTTTACTTATTTTAAGGCTTTTCTTTTCTTCTTTTCTCTGATCTTTATGTAGTTTTATACAAATCTTTTCTCCTTCTTCTCCCCAACATTTTCTTTGCAGATTGAGTATTTAATTCACCATGTAGTCATTTCATCCAATTCTTCTCATGTTGTCCGCAGTGCCTCATTTCGGTTAAAGTGTTCGTCGTTCCATTCGTTCGTTGTTTTCTTTACCTTTTGATGCGTTGTTGTTCCATTTGCTTGTTGCTTCCTTTTGCCTCTTAACATGTTATTATTTCTGATGAAAATTCGGCAGCATCTCCCCATGACCCGAACGGTAAGGGAGATAACGGGAACGTGCCCACAGGGAGTGGCGGAACCCGACAACTGGAGGTGGGCGCCCGAGGGCGGCAACACCTTAATAAAACCTCAGAAAATGTGGGGAAAACAATGAGCCGAAGACCTCTAAGACTGGACAGGGTGTACTGGGGGGTTAGCCAAGGCGTGCCGGCCAAAGACGGTCATAGGGCATTTGAGGGTATACCAAGCTAGAGAGAGACCAGGTGTGCCGCTGGGGCACAAAGGGGAAAATGAACCACTAGGGGCTACTATGGGTGTGTCGGCCAAGGTACCGTAAGGGTGTGCCGCTGGGGGAAAGTGCAAGCGCATCGAGCAAGGCTCCAAAAGGGTTGGTCTGCTAATGGGGCGGGGTATTAGACCGATCAAACCCACAGGGACCCCCGACAGGGGGGAGAAGGCTCAAACCATTCAGACCATTCAAGAGGAGGAGGTTCGTGACCTCAAACCATTCAAGATGGCGCCGAATCAGGAGGAAACCGTCGGCGTGAGGGATGAAAACAAACACTGGAAAGGGAAGGAAAAGTCGATCAAGCGCACTGTGGCCTAAAACCAACGAGACGAAGAGAAAACCCACTGAGGGGGGATGATCTTCGTTCATGGGGGAGCAGAGGGCCGTAGCCGTCCATATACATTACAAAGCATGCCCAAGCTAAGGCCACATGCAAGAAAAAAACCAAAGAATAAAAGAACAGAGAGGGAGAAAACAAAGAACAAAAGAAGAAGAGGTGTTGGGGATCGAAGCAGGGACGACCGTCCACTGCTCTTTCCCCCACCTTCCCCTACTACATCAAGCCCTATCTCTCTCTCACTCTCTTTTCTTTGCCTGGTGGTTATCGGAAGACTCCATGCCGGAGCCCTCCCTTTTCTTCTTTCTTCTCCTTCTTCTCGTAGGTGGCCTTGTGTCTGTTCGTCTCTTCTCTTTGTGTGCCTCTTCTCTGTGTGTTCTCTTCACGGGAATGGGAGTGGTTTTATACTCCCAGCAGCGGGTGCCCTCGAGCACGGCAGTCGGAGGCGGGAAGCCACTGGTCATGATGGGGTTTGACTTCCCCCGTCCTGGATGTCAGGGGAGTAGCCTGCGTGGCCCAACCTCCGGCCGACACCTCAGGTAGCCCACTGCGCGCCAAGGATACGTAGGGCATGGGCGTCACGTCGTTCGGCCGTTGAAATGTCTTCACGCTGTGCCGCTGGCGGGCTCAAGAACTGTGCCGCAGGCGGGCCAAAAGGGCGTACCGGTGGGAGGCACGGTGAGCGTGCCGTTGAAGGCCATTGGCGTGCCGCTGAAGGGCCTGAGGGGCGTGCCGTTGAACGGCTGCCAGGGCGTGCCACTGAAGAGCTCAAGCGTTGTGCCACTGAAGGGCGTGAGGGGCGTACCGCTGGAGGGCCAAGGACTGTGCCGCTGAAGGGCTAAAAGGCCGTGCCGCTGAAGGGCCCAGGGGTGTACCACTGGAAGGCCAAGGGTTGTGCCGCTGAAGGCCCAAGGGGCGTACCGCTGGAGGGCCAAAGACTGTGCCGCTGAAGGGCTAAAATGGGCAGTTCTGAGCCCGTTGTGAGCACGAGTTGTGGCCCATTTAATTTTCTTCGAGGCCCATGGATCGTGGGGGCTCTTGGTGGTTGAGTTCTCTTCACTGTCGTGACTCCGGAGACGGCTTCATGGCGGTGTATGTATTCAGAGAGTCCGGATGGCCTTCCCTTCTTCACAGTCCCTTCAGTTGACGTTGTTGTTGATGCTGGACTAGTTGGGACATACAATAGTTCAATTTTGCATGTCCACAAATGCCCCCCACCCGCGGGTAACGCAGGCAAAGGATGAACCAGGCGGTGCCCGTGGGTGTACTCCTCTCTTCTTTCCTTTCGTCGGTGCCGATGGGGTGTCGGGAACTAACGTGGTATGTCGGTCTTTTTCTTCTCTTCGTCAGTGCCGACGGGGTGTCGGGAGCTGGCGTAGCATGCTGGCCTCTTCTTCTCTTCGTCAGTGTCGACAGGGTGTCGGGCGTTGGCGTAGCATGTCGGTCTCTTCTTCTCTTCGTCAGTGCCGATGGAATGTCAGGGACTGACGTAGCATGTTGGTCTCTTTTTCTCTTTGTCAGTGCCGATAGGGCGTCGGGCGCTGACATGGTACGATGGTCTCTTTGTCTCTTCGTCAGTTCCAACAGGGTGCCGGGAGCTGACATGGTTTATTGGTCTCTTTGTCTCTTCGTCAGTTCTGACGGGGTGCCGGGAGCTGACATAGTTTATTGGTCTCTTTGTTTCTTCATCAGTGCCGACGGGGTACCGGGAACTGAAGTAGTATGTTGGTCTCTTTGTCTCTTCATCAGTGCCGACGGGGTGCTAGAGACTGAAGCAATATGTTGGTCTCTTTGTCTCTTCATCAGTGCCGACGGGGTGCCAGGAACTAAAGCAGTATGTTGGTCTCTTTGTCTCTTCATCAGTGCCGACGGGGTGCCGGGCGCTGACGTGGTATGTTGGTCTCTTTTTTCTCTTTGTCAGTGCCGACAGGGCGCCGGAGCTGACATGGTTTGTTGGTCTCTTTGTCTCTTTCCTTCTCTTCTCTTCTTTTCCTTCTCTTCTCTTTCTGTTATCCTTTTTTCTTTTTCTCTTCTCTCTTTTTGTTGTTTGTTTTGTCTTCTTCTCTTCTTCCCTTCTTTTTTTTTCTTTCTTTTTTTTTTTGAAGAACTCCGGGTGGCTGCTGGCGTGGATGCCAATGATATAAAAGCTGTCGGCACAGCGGCCGATAATTGAAAGCTGTTGACATGGGAGCCAATAATTGAAAAGTTGTCGACCCGAAGGCCAATGATTAAAAGATGTCGGCTGGGGCCGATAATTGAATAGCTGTCGGCTCAGGGGCCGGTAAGTGAAAGCTGTCGGCTCAAGGGCTGATAAGTGAAAGCTGTCGGCTCGGGGGCCGACAAGTGAAAGCCAAAACAGCCAAGGCTGGCAGCGGGCTTCAAGAGCTGAAGTTGCGAAAGGTGAGCCACGAGGGCAGAGAGAAGGGTTTATTGGTGCAAAAGGGATGTTCATCGCCCGAAGGGACGGAGAGAAGAGTTCGTTGATTCAAAAGAAATGTTCATCACCTGAGGGGACAGAAAGGTGGTTAAGTCATTGACACGGGCTAGTGTCTGCGCGAAGAAAGTGGGTTGATTCCTCACCCGATCGGCCGGCTCAGACCAGGGTAATAGGGTATTTGTTCTTTGATGCACCGGGGGTACCGGCTGTGAAACCCAAACTCGGGAAAGTGGGCCGCAAGGGCCGGAGTTGGTGTTACGGAAGTAGGCCGCGAAGGCTGAAATGGGGGAGGCGGGCTGCAGAAGCCAAAACTGGGGCGCAAGATGTGAAAGCCCAAATCAGGGAAGCGGACTATAGAGGTTAGAGTGGGGAGATTAACGGGCCGCGAGGGCAAGAGGTAGGCCATGGGGGGGCCAAGATTGGGCTCTATGAGCCGGAGCTGGGAAAGTCGGCTTCGATGGCTGAAATTGAGTTTATTGCATACACACATTCTTGTTATTTTATTATTTTTTATGTTTTTTATTATTTATATATATATATTGTCATCATTTTCCCCCCTTTTTTTAAGCATGCAAGCATTCATTAGCAGGCATAACATAGATATAAGTAAGGCAGCTCCCTCTATAGGGGATAGGATAGGGACACCGCACGTAATTCGTAGATGCGGTGCGGGCCGCGAGACACAATTGAGGGGTGGTGCACCCGTCAAGAGGATATCGCATGTCTTGCATGCATAGCCTAAATTCACGCATTTCACCCGAGGCAATTCTCCGTGGCGTGGCAGTGCAAATGTATGAACAAAGAGCCCTAACAATAGGGATATGCAGGTTTTCCTGGTGACACTCGAGGATCACTCTAGCGCCTGCACATTAGTTCCAGGCTTTCGACTTTCGGTAGCTTCACACAGCCCCCATCTATTTATTTTGGTAGCCGATTTCACCGTTCGGCGCGAGTCTCCTAATGTGTCTCAATGGGTATTCCCAGCTACTAAGATTTGTCCTTATTGTGATTCGCTTCACCATTTCGCGCGAGTCTCCTCATTTGTTTCAGTGGGGATTCTCGGCTACTCGGATCCGCGTTTCTCTCTCTCTTCCTTTTTTTTCTCTTTTTTTTTATAGTGTTGGTAGGCAGCTTTTCTCTCACAATCACCTTTCACGCGAGTGCAGGAATTCAAGTCTCCGTAGAGTGCTAAGAAGAAATTTGGGCAATCCCTATAGTCGAAAGCTATTGAACACATTAAGTGTTAAGTGTGGGAGCGTTGCCTCAGGTTTATTTTGTGAGTTGGGCTTAGCGATTCAGCCATGACTCTTCCCCTTGACGTGTGCACCCGCCATAATCGGGTTCCCTTCGAGTGCGTGTCATGACGCCCGTGCATCCGGAATCAGGCGATATTATTTAGCAAGGAAACACAATCCTAAAAAATTTCAAGGAGGTGTATTATTCTATATTAAGCAAGCATGCAAATAGGGCAATCAAGCATTCTCTTCTTTCTTTTTTTTTCTTTTCTTTTGTTTTTTTTTTGCTTTTTTTTTTGCTTTTTTTTTTTGCATAAGAAAATATTGTTGTTACGTATAAGTGTAGTGGTAGTAAAGGTATTAGGGAAGCAGACCACGAACGGCTGAAAGGGTATTAGGGAAGCAGGCTATAGAACCCAAGGGACATTAGGGGAGCGGGCCATGAGGGCCGAAATTGGGAAGCGGGCTGCAGGAGCCGAAGTTATGGGAAGCGGGCCGCGAAGGCCGAACTTGGGGAGCAGGCCACGAAGGCTAAAGGTAAGCAAGCTGCAGGAGCCAAAGTTAGGGAGCAGGCCATAAAAGCCAAAGGGAAGTAGGCTACGAGAGCCAGAATTGGGAAGCAGGCTATAAAAGCCAAAGGGAAGCAGGCTGCAAGAGTCAAGGTTGGGAAGCAGGCCACGAGGGCCAAAGGTAAGCAGGCTGCGAAAGCCAGAATTGGGGAGCAGGCTACAAGAGTCGAGATTGGGAAGTGGGCTACAGGAGCGAAGGGAAGGGTCTTTTTGTTCTCTGGTCGGGGAAGGGTCCGGACCAAAACGGAAGGTTTATTCTTTGATTCTCCGGCCGGGGAAGGATCCGAACCAAAGCGAGAGGTCTATATATTTTTTTTTAACTGGGAAGCTGTCGGCTGGGGTGCCAATGATGAGGTAGCTGTCGGCTAGGAGCCGATCACGAGGTAGCTGTCGGCTAGGAGACGATGATGAGGTAGATGTCGGCTAGGAGCCGATGATGAGGTAGCTGTCGGCTAGGAACCGATGATGGGGTAGCTGTCGGCTAGGAGCCGATGATAAGGTAGATGTCGGCTCGGGGGCAGATGGTGGGGTAGCTATCGGCTAGGAGCCGATGATGAGGTAGCTGTCAGCTAGGAGCCGATGATGAGGTAGCTGTCGGCTAGGAGCCGATGACGAGGTAGCTGTCGGCTAGGAGCCGATGATGAGGTAGCTGTCGGCTAGGAGCCGATGATGGGGTAGCTGTCGGTTAGGAGCCGATGATGAGGTAACTGTCGGCTCGGGGGCCAATGGTGGGGTAGCTGTCGGCTAGGAGCCGATGATGAGGTAGCTGTAAGCTCGGGGGTCGATGGTGGGGTAGCTGTCGGCTAGGAGCCGATGATGAGGTAGTTGTCGGCTCGAGGGCCGATGGTGGGGTAGCTGTCGACCCAAAGGCCGATAATTAAATAGTTGTTGACCCGAAGGCCGATGAAGGGTGGTTGTGGGCTTGAAGCCCCGATGGCTGAAAGTTAGTCGGTTTAGCGCCCCGTCGGCGGAAGGTCTAGTCGGTTTAACGCCCCGTCGGCGGAAGATCTAGTCGGTTTAACGCCCCGCCGGCAGAAGGTCTAGTTGGTTTAACGCCCCATCGGTGGAAGGTTTAGTCAGTTTAACGCCCCGTCGGCGGAAGGTTTAGTCATTTTAACGCCCCGTCGGTGGAAGGTTTAGTCGGTTTAACACCCCGTCGGTGGAAGGTCTAGTCGGTTTAACGCCCCGTCGACGGAAGATCTAGTCAGTTTAACGCCCTGCCGGCGGAAGGCTGATTGGTTTCTATTTGTTGGGTGGCTGGAGGTCGGAGGTAAAAGTTTACCTCATGACTCTTCTTTCTCTTCCTCTCTTCTTTTTTTGTGTGGGGAGGCGGGTGCAAAGACCGTGTCTGCCTCAGGACTCTTTCTTTCTTTTTTTCTCTTCTTCTTTTGTGTGAGGAGGCGGGTGCAAAGACCGCGTCTGTCTCAGGACTCTTTTTTTTTTATGGAGAGGCGGGTGCAAAGATCATGCTTTCCTCATGATCATTTCTTTCTTTTCTTCTCTTCTTCTTTTATGGAGAGGCAGATGCAAGGACCATGTTTGCCTCGTGATCACTTCTTTCTTTTCTTCTCTTTTTCTTTTATGGAGAGGCAGGTGCAAGAACCATGTTCACCTCATGTCTCTTTTTTTCTCTTCTCTTCTTCTTTTGTAGAGAGGCAGGTGCAGAGACCATGTTCGCCTCGTGACTCTTTCTCTTTTTTTCTTTTGTGTGGAGAGGCGGGTGCAAAGACCGCGTCTGCCTCGGGACTCTTTCTTTCTTTTCTTCTCTTCTTCTTTTGTGTGAAGAGGCGGGTTCAAGGACCATGTTCACATCGTGACTGTTCTTTCTCTTCTTCTCTTCTTCTTTTATGGAGAGGCAGCTTCAAGGACCATGTTTGCCTCCTGTGTCTTTTCTTCTCTTCTTTTGTGTGATGAGGCGGGCTCGAAGATCACGTCTGCCCCATGTCTCTTTTCTTTCTTTTCTTCTTTTTTTTTATGGAGAGGCGGGCTCGAAGACCACGTCTGCCTCGTGTGTCCTTCTCTTTTTTGTGGAGAGGCAGGTGCAAAGACCATGTTCACCTCATGACTGCTCTTTCTTTTCTTCTTTTCTTTTGTGTGATGAGGTGGGCTCGAAGACCACGTCTGTCTCATGCGTGTCTTTTTCTTTATTCTGCTCTTCTTTTCTCATTAATGCTTCCACGCTGGAGTGTATTTCTCTTAATGTGCCCCAGGTTGGGGTGTAGCTTCATTTAGTGTGCATCCCCCTGAGGGGTGTGTTTTGCCTCTTTGTCTCTATGCCCCCAGGTGGGGCATATTTTTCAAGGCTTCTATGCCCCCAGACCGGGGCGTGTTTTTTTTTTCAAATGCCCCCAAGGCGGGGTGTAGCTCTCTTCAAATGCCCCCAAGCCGGGGTATACTCTTCAAATGCCCCCAAGCCGGGGTATACTCTTCACGGCTTTTATGCCCCCGGGTGGGGTTTGTTTCTTATTCATATGCCCCTAGCACGGGGCGTGTCTTTTGTTTCTTAAACCCCCCCATGGCGGGGGTGAATTCTTCTTTCTCTGCCCCTGAAGGCGGAGGAGTGCTTCTCTTCATATGTCCCCGGCACGAGGGTGTATCTTTTGCTTCTTATGCCCCTCCCTGAGGCGGGGGTGTATCTCTTTACGGCTTCTGTGTCCCCGAAGCAGGGTATGTTGTTTCTTCAAATGCCGCTTGGGTGGAGTACATCTTTCTTCTTATGCTCCCAGATCGGGATGTATGTCCCTTCAATTCTGTGCCCCGGGTCGAGGTAGATGCTTCTGCTTCTTATGCGCCAAGGGCGGAGTGTATTTTTTGTGCCCCCAGGCTGGGGTAGGTGCTTCTGCTTCTTATGCGCCAAGGGCGGAGTGTGTCTCTTCCTGTGCCCCCAGAGCGGGGTAGGTGCTTCTACTTCTTATGCACCAAGGGCGGAGTGTACTTTTGGTGCCCCCGGGCCGGGGTACGTTCTTCATGTTTCTTATACCCTTTTCGCAGGGCGTATTCTCTTGCTTCTTATGTCCCTGGTTCGGGGTGTATGTTTCTTCTTCTGACTCCCCTAAGTCGGGGTATATTCTTTCTTCATGTGCTCCCATGTCGGGATGTATGTCTCTTTGCTTCGGTGCCCCCGGGTGGAGGTGTACTCTGTCTCTTTGCTTCTACGTCCCCAGGTGGGGTATGTTTCTTATTTTAAATGCCCCCAAGCCGGGGTATACTCTTTGCTCTTTATACCCAGGATCGGGGGGGGGGGGGGGGATTCTTCGTCAAATGCCCCGGAGCCAGGGTGCATTCTCTTCATGCGCCCCCGGGCGGGGTATGTCTTTCACGGCTTCTATGCCCCCAGACGGGGTGTGGCTCTCTTCTTCTTATGCTCCCCGGGGCGGGGTACATTCCTTGCTTCTCATACCCCCATGGCGGGGTGTGGTTTCTCTCTTTGTGTGCCCCCATGGCAGGGCAGATCCTGCCCCCTTGCTTCTGTGCCCCGGGCGGGGTATGTTCTTTATGGCTTCTATGCCCCCAGGTGGGGCATGCTTCTTCTTCTGATGCCCCTGAGCCGGAGAGTCCCCTCTATGGCTTCTATGCCCCAGGCGGGGTGTATGTTGCTTCATATGCCCCCGGGGTGGGGATGTATTCTGCTTCTAATGCCCCCATGGCGGGGTATGTTCTCGGTTTCTTATGCCCCCAAGGTGGGGTGTGTTTTACTTCTTGTGCCCTCGAGGTGAGGTGAATTTCTTTCTTTGTATGCCCCCAATCCAGGGTGTGGCTCTTTCTTTGAGTGTCCCCAGGCCGGGGTGAATTCTTTTCTTCTTATGCCCCCATGGCGGAGTATGTCTTTGGCTTCATGTGCCCCCAGACTAGGATGTATTCTGTTTCTAGTGCCCCCAGAGTGGAGTGTATTGCTGCTTCCGATGCCCCCAAGACGGGGTGTAATTCTTGCTTCTTATGCCCCCGAGGCGGGGTGAACTCTTCTTCTTTGCTTATGTGCTCCCATATCGGGGTGTGTTCCTTTCTTCATATGCTCCTCTAAACCGGGGAATGTTGTTTGTTCTGCTTTAGATGCCCCCGGGGGGGATATATGTTGCTTCACGGACCCCGGGGCCGGGATGTATTCCTTCTTCAAATGCCCCTAAGTCGGGGTATATTCTTCTCTCCTTACGCTCCCAAGACGGGATGTAGCTTCTTCAAATGCCCCTAAGCCAGGGCGTATTCTTTATGGCTTTTATGCCCCTAGGCGGGGTATGTTTCTTTTTCAATTGTCCCTAGGACAGGGTGTACTCTTCTCTTTCTTATGCTCCCGAAGCGAGATGTAGCTTCTTCAAATGCCCCTAAGCCGGGGCGTGTTCTTTATAACTTCTAGGCCCTCGAGGCGAGGTATACTTCTTCTTCAAATACCCCTAAGACGGGGGTGTGATTCTCCCGCTTCCTCTGCCCCAGAGTGGGGTATACTTCTCTTTGTATTCCCCTAAGCCAGGGTGTATTCTTTTCGCTTCATATGCCCCCAGGGTGGGATGCACCTTCTGCTTCTCATGACCCCGGGATGGAGTGTATTCTCTTCATGTGCCCCCGGCACGAGGGTGTATCTTTGCTTTTTATGCCCCCGAGGGGGATTCTTCTTCTTTTGCCCTGACACGCTGGGGAATGTTTGCTTCTTGTGCCCCGAAAGTGGGGTGTGTTCTTGATGGCTCCTGTGCCCCCGTTGGTGGGGTGTATGCTTCTTCTTCAAATTCCCCTAAGGCGGGGTGTATTCTTTGTCGCTTCATGTACCCTCGAGTCGGGGTGAATTCTCTTCATGTGCCCCCATGGCGGGGTGTACTCTCTTCATGTGTCCCTAGGAGTGGGGTGTGGTCTCTTCCTGTACACCCAAGCAGGTTGTATCGCTGCTTGCAATGTCCCCCGAGGCGGGGTATCTTTCTTCTTCAAATACCCCTAAGTCGGGGCGTATTCTTTATGCCTTCTATGCCCCCAGGTGGGGTATATTTCTTCTTCAAATACCCCTAAGCCAGGGTGAGTTTCTCTTTTTGTGTGTCCCCAGGCCAGGGTGAATTCTTTTCTTCTTACGCCCCCATGGCAGGGTATGTCTTTTGCTTCATGTGCCCCTATATCGGGGTGTATTTCTCTTCTTCAAATGCCCCTAAGCTGGGGTGCAACTCTATTTCTTCTTATGTCCCCAGGTCAGGGCGGATTCTTCTTCAAATGCCCCGAAGCCGGGGTGTAGCTTTTACTTTGTGCCCCTCAGTCGGGGCGGATTCTCTTCATGTGCCCCTGGGAATGGGGTGTATCTCTTTTTTTTTACCTCTTATGCCCCCGTAGCAGGGTATATATCTTCTTCTTATCCCCCATGGCGGGGTATATGCATGCTCTCTTTGGGAGTGGTGGCCGTGCTTGGCCTCATTGCTATAAAGCATTCTTCACAGCGGGCAGCCAATCACCAAGCGACAATTGTGGCTCGCTGGGTCTTTTAACAGCCACTCGAGGGGCCATCTTATGTCGGATGGAGACAGTAGGAAGGAGGAACGAGTAGGGTCATTGCACCGCAGACTCGGAGCCTCCTAGAGTCAGGCGGGATGCCGAGTTTCTTCTTGCTCTTTTAGTCGGCGATGCTAGCCAACTTTTCTTCCTTTCTTCTCTCTTTCTCTCTTTTTTTTCTTTTTTTTCTCTTCTCTTCTTCTTGTATGATTGACCAGGGTGGAGGTGCAGGAGAGCGCTCACCCCTTCAGGGAGGGGATGACTGGTTCACTCCACCGCATCAATCCCACAATGGTAATCTTTGTTCAGCACGGGTCTCGACGGACGTGGCCGTACAACCCTCTCTTGCCAATTCTTTCTCTTTTTTTTTTGCTTCTTTCTTTTCTCTTTTTCTTCTTTTCTTCTTTTCTTCTCTTCTTCTCTTCTTCTTTTCTTCTTTTCTTCTTTTCTTCTTTTCTTCTTTTCTTCTCTTTCTTTTTGAGGAAAAGGGCGGTTTGATTCCCCCCCCCTTCTCTTCTCGTTCTCTTCTCCCTTTTTTTTTATAATAGCCCCCATGATTCTTGGAAGCTGCATATGCTTCGAAGCAGCGTCCTCGAGGCCACAAAGGCAGCTGCACCGAGTTTGGCTTTTCTCCCCATAGGACTGGCGAAGACAGCACCTACAATTCATCAAAGCAGGCAAACATCGTTAATTAGGAGGCCATGAGGCCCTAAATCCCGGCGAAGAGATGAAGGGTGGTTTAGGTCCCACCGGGCGTGCCAGACTTGTGGACGCACTTTTCGTTCGTTTATTATGCTCGTCTATTCGGGAATGGTTGATTCGTCTATTAAGTGCGTGGGCGTGCCAGTCACAAAGTGACAATTTATTCGGGCCCCGAAGAGCCCATGGTGCACTCGATCTGACTAATTATACGACTGTGTGATTCGTGTCGGGACCAAAACCCGCTGCGCCATAAAGGTCACAGCGTCATTTACATCCCCTCGGAGAGGGGAACACCCATGATTAATCACCGAGAATCAGGGCCTCATGGCCAGAACATTAATTGCATGGAAAGGCCTATTAGGAAGCATTAAAATCCCCGTATGAGGGTGAGAAGAAAACATTCGCGATCATGTCGGTCGTGTACTGACCATTTAATGTTCGGACGAATGTCCGGCTCGAGAAAAGCACGATCGTGACGGGAAAACCGGAGCATATGTATGCCAGGATATGGCAATTTTATTATCGAGAGGGACGAGAAATGTTCAGTTAAATCCCGGTTAAAGTGGTCAGGAACGGATAAGTTTGTCGGCTCGGTGCAAGATCAAGCCGCGACCATACTGCGGTGGGCCCCCCGCGGTCGAAACAAGACTTGCATGAGCGTCATTAATATTTACGGTGAAAAGGGGCAATGAGGGAATATCCCTTGAACCGGCTGGAAAGCCCTATGTCTAGGGAAGCGGACGTTCGAAACATGTCGGTCATTTGGGAGACCGTTTAATATTCGGACGGATGTCCGGCTTGAGAATATCGCAGACCTAGAACATATGTATGCCGGGACACGGCAAACATATTATTCCGAGACTCTGAAAACATTCGGTTAAATCTCGGTTAGTGTAGCAGGAAACCAATGAGTTTGTTGGCCCAGTGCAAGATCAAGCCGGGACCATGCCGGGGGCGCCTCCCGCGGTCTAAACGGGGCTTGCGTGGGCATCATTAATGCTCTCGGTGCCGGAGGGCAGCGAGAAAGAGTCCCGGGACTAGATTCCAAAAATGAAAACGTGTTCAAAGGGAGTGGGCTATAGGTCGAGGATATGGGTCAGACAGTGACCATAATCGGGACGGACCCGAGGTCCCTGCATAGCCCATGAAGGCCTTATTGATATTCCCATGCAAAGAGTCCAGGGATGACGGGAGCCATCTCGTTCTGTTCCGATTTCTGTCGGTCACTTGCGGACCACTTGATATTCGGACAAGGGTCCATATTGTAGGTACGACGTAGATAGAAACAACCCCGTACAAATGTATGCCGAGTTCGCGGCAACTTCGATGAAAGAGCGGGGACAAATCCCATTAGGATGAATCTAATTCAACGGGCTATTGGACCAGAGCAATGCCGGGTTACGACCATGTCGGGATGGGAGCCATCGGCCATATCGGTCACTCATGGACCTCCTCATGTTCGGACACAGGTCCGCAATAGAAACGCGGCATAAATCGAGGTGAACCCGTTCAAATGTCTGCCGGACGTGCGGCAATTTTAGTAGTGACTCGGAAGGGATCCGGCCCGAGAAACGAGTCCGGTTTAATTAGAAAATCAGCCCGAGGTGAGGTCAGGTCGTGGCTATTTCGGGATAATTCCCAAGACTCAGACCCAACCTAGAAGGGCGGCATTGTTGTTCCTTAAGCACCGGGTCACGGGAGAGACGGGGCTGCGATATGGATCCTAGCATTTTGTTTTATCTGAGATTTTAATTATATGTTCCTCTCTTTCCTCTTGCTGTTCATTTCTTCTTTATGCATTTATTCCAAGTGATTTCTCCCCCCCCCCTTTTTATTATTATTACTATTTTTTTATTATCACTATTCCACATTTTTGTTTGTTTCCTATATATATTCAGATTTTCTTTATTTATCCCAATTTTCATTAATTTATTTATTTATTATTATTATTAGTATCACCAATATCATTATCATTATATGTTATATGTGTATATTTCTCGGGCCGCCTGAGGGTATACCGGCGAAGGGTATGGAGAACGTGCCGCTGAGGGCGTTCCAAGGCGTGTCCGCGAAGGGAGAAGAGGGTGCACCAGAGAAGGCACCAAGGAGAGTGTGCCGGGGAGGGAGTTGGCGGGCGTGCCGGGCTAACCCGAAGTCTGTACAACGTCTGCTAGCACATATGCAGAGACTGTACACTATCCATTTGCTGTAACCCAAAGTCTATACATCGGCTGGTCGCTGCAACACAAAGTCTACGTTCACTGGCTTAGCAAACCCACGAGTCCGTACATTGGTTACACAGCTTGCCATGCATAGCCGGTGCACTCCTCATTTGCTACAAACCCAAAGTCTGTACATCGTCTGCTAGCACACACTCAGAGTCTGTACATTGTCCATTTGCTGCAACTCGAAGTCTATACATTGGCTGATTGCTGCAACCCAAAGTCTGTACATTGGCTGGTTGCTGCAACCCAAAGTCTGTACATTGGCTGGCTACATGCTCACAAAGTCTGTACGTTGACTGGTTGCTGCAGCACAAGGTCTGTTCGTTGGCTGGCTACATGCTCACAAAGTCTGTACGTTGACTGGTTGCTGCAGCACAAGGTCTGTACGTTAGCTGGCTGTATGCACACAAAGTCTGTACATCGGCTGGTTGCTGCAACACGAAGTCTGTACGTTGGCTGGCTACATGCACACAGAGTCTGTACATTGGCTGTTTGTTGCAACACGAAGTCTGTACGTTGGCTGGCTGCATGCACACAGAGTCTGTACATCGGCTGGTTGCTGCAACACGAACTCTATACTTTGGCTGGCTGCTGCAACACAAAGTCTGTACGTTGGATGGCTGCGTGCACACAAAGTCTGTACATTGGCTGGTTGCTATAGCACAAAGTCTGTACGTTGGCTGGCTGTGTGCACACAAAGTCTGTACATTGGCTAGTTGCTGCAGCACAAAGTCTGTACGTTGGCTGGTTGCTGCAACACAAAGTCTGTACATTGGCTGGCTGCATGCACACAGAGTCTGTACATTGGCTGGTTGCTGCAGCACGAAGTCTGTACGTTGGCTGGCTGCTGCAACACAAAGTCTGTACGTTGGTTGGCTGTGTGCACACAAAGTCTGTACATTGGCTGGTTGCTGCAGCACAAAGTTTGTACGTTGGCTGGCTGCGTGCACACAAAGTCTGTACATTGGCTGGTTGCTACAACACAAAGTCTGTACGTTGGCTAGTTGCTGCAACACAAAGTCTGTACATTGGCTGGCTGCATGCACACAGAGTTTGTACATCGGCTGGTTGCTGCAGCACGAAGTCTGTACGTTGGATGGCTGCTGCAACACAAAGTCTGTACGTTGGCTGGCTGCGTGCACACAAAGTCTGTACATTATTGTCACAAGCACATTAAGTCCATACATTCGTTCACGGCGTGTCTGAACATCCGTTTTCAATGTACATACTTTACTATCTACATTTGTGCAATCCTTCATGCAAAGTCTGTGCATTGCTTGTCCTTGTTTTCGTGCATCAATTCACCAAGTCTGTACATTGTGCTCCACTTCGAGAAAGGCCATTCAACACGAGACGGAGGGAGAGAGAAGGAGACGGAGATTGAGACGGTGTGAGAGAGAGGGTGTACCGGTGAGGGGAAGAGTGAGACGGAGGGAGGGAGAGAGTGCCGGTGAGGGGGAGAATGAGACGGTGAGAGAGAGAGAGTGTACCGGTGAGGGGGAGAGTGAGAGACGGAGGGAGAGGCGGAGGGAGAAAGAGAGTGAGACGGAGGGAGAGACGGAGGGAGAAAGAGAGTGAGACGGTGAGAGAGAGAGAGTGTACCGGTGAGGGGGAGAATGAGACGGTGAGAGAGACAGGGAGAGATGGAGGGAGAAAGAGAGTGAGATGGTGAGAGAGAGAGTGTACTGGCGAGGGGGAGAGTGAGACGGTGAGAGAGAGAGTGAGAGACGGAGGGAGAAAGAGAGTGAGACGGTGAGAGAGAGTGTACTGGTGAGGGGGAGAGTGAGACGGTGAGAGAGAGAGTGAGAGACAGAGGGAGAGACGGAGGGAGAGATGGTGAGGAGGAGTGTACCGGTGAGGGGGAGAGTGAGACAGTGAGAGAGAGAGTGAGAGACGGAGGGAGAGACGGAGGGAGAAAGAGAGTGAGATGGTGAGAGGGGAGTGTGCCGCTGAAGGGCCAAGTACTGTGTCGTTGAAGGGCTGTTAGAGTGTACCGCTGAAGGAAGGGTAGGAGGTGTACCGGCCAACGAGGGTAGAGGGCGTACCGGCGAAGGCCGGGACATACGTGCCGATGAAGGCCCACTCCTCTTTTACTTATTTTAAGGCTTTTCTTTTCTTCTTTTCTCTGATCTTTATGTAGTTTTATACAAATCTTTTCTCCTTCTTCTCCCCAACATTTTCTTTGCAGATTGAGCATTTAATTCACCATGTAGTCATTTCATCCAATTCTTCTCATGTTGTCCGCAGTGCCTCATTTCGGTTAAAGTGTTCATCGTTCCATTCGTTTGTTGTTTGCTTTACCCTATTGATGCGTTGTTGTTCCATTTGCTTGTTGCTTCCTTTTGCCTCTTAACATGTTATTATTTCTGATGAAAATTCGGCAGCATCTCCCCATGACCCGAACGGTAAGGGAGATAAAGAGAACGCGCCCACAGGGAGTGGCGGAACCCGAAAACTGGAGGTGGGCGCCCGAGGGCGGCAACACCTTAATAAAACCTCAAAAAATGCGGGGAAAACAACGAGCCGAAGACCTCTAAGACTAGACAGGGTGTACTGGGGGGGTTAGCCAAGGCGTGCCGTCCAAAGACGGTCACAGGGCGTTTGAGGGGATACCAAGCTTGAGAGAGACCAGGTGTGCCGCTGGGGCACAAAGGGAAAAATGTACCACTGGGGGCTACTATGGGTGTGTCGGCAAAGGTACCGTAAGGGTGTGCCGCTGGGGGAAAGCGCAAGTGCACCGAGCAAGGCTCCAAAAGGGTTGGTCTGCTAATGGGGCGGGGTGTTAGACCGATCAAACCCACAGGGACCCCCGACAGGGGGGAGAAGGCTCAAACCATTCAGACCATTCAAGAGGAGGAGGTTCGTGACCTCAAACCATTCAAGATGGCGCCGAATCCGGAGGAAACCGTCGGCGTGAGGGATGAAAACAAACACTGGAAAGGGAAGGAAAAGGCGATCAAGCGCACTGCGGCCTAAAACCAACGAGACGAAGAGAAAACCCACTGAGGGGAGACGATCTTCATTGATGGGGGAGCAGAGGGCCGTAGCCGTCCATATACATTACAAAGCATGCCCGAGCTAAGGCTACAGGCAAGAAAGAAAACCAAAGAACAAAAGAACAGAGAGGGAGAAAACAAAGAACAAAAGAAGATGAGGTGTTGGGGATCGAAGCAGGGACGACCGTCCACTGCTCTTTCCCCCACCTTCCCCTACTACATCAAGCCCTCTCTCTCTCTCTCTCTTACTCTCTTTTCTTTGCCTGGTGATTGTCGGAAGACTCCACGCCGGAGCCCTCTCCCTTTTCTTCTTTCTTCTCCTTCTTCTCGTAGGTGGCCTTGTGTCTGTTCGTCTCTTCTCTTTGTGTGCCTCTTCTCTGTGTGTTCTCTTCACCGGAATGGGAGTGGTTTTATACTCCCAGCAGTGGGAGCCCTCGAGCACAGTAGTCGGAGGCGGGAAGCGACTAGTCATGATGGGGTTTGACTTCCCCCATCCTGGATGTCAGGGGAGTAGCCTGCGTGGCCCAACCTCCGGCCGACACCTCGGGCAGCCCACTGCGCGCCAAGGATACATAGGGCATGGGCGTCACGTCGTTCGGCCGTTGAAATGCCTTCACGCTGTGCCGCTGGCAGGCTCAAGAAGTGTGCCACAGGAGGGTCAAAAGGGCGTACCGGTGGGAGGCATGGTGAGTGTGCCGTTGAAGGCCGTTGGCGTGCCGCTAAAGGGCATGGGGGGCGTGCCGTTGAACGGCTGCCGGGGCATGCCGCTAAAGAGCTCAAGGGCCGTGCCGCTGAAGGGCATGAGGGGAGTACCGCTGGAGGGCCAAGGACTGTGCCGCTGAAGGGCTAAAAGGCTGTGCTGCTGAAGGGCCCAGGGGTGTACCGCTGGAAGGCCAAGGGCTGTGCCGTTGAAGGCCCAAGGGGTGTACCGCTGGAGGGCCAAAGGCTGTGCTGCTGAAAGGCTAAAATGGGCAGTTCTGAGCCCGTTGTGAGCACGAGTTGTGGCCCATTTAATTTTCTTCGAGGCCCATGGATCGTGGGGGCTCTTGGTGGTTGATTTCTCTTCACTGTCGTGACTCCGAAGACGGCTTCACGGCGGTGTATGTATTCAGAGAGTCCGGATGGCCTTCCCTTCTTCACAGTCTCTTCAGTTGACGTTATTGTTGATGCTGGACTAGTTGGGACATACAATAGTGCAATTTTGCATGTCCACAGTGACCTGCCCGGGAAGTCCCTCATTCTGGAGTCGATCACTGTTAGAAAGGGACAAAACTGTGAGGTCTGTAGGCCAAAGCGGATAATACCTCGACGGTATAGAGTACGGGGCGTGACAATGTTTATGATCTGGAAGCTAAGAAAAGGATTGATTGGGCCGCTATTCACAAAGTCATTTTACATCTTCACAGCCAACAATAGCAGCAAGAAGTGCCGCCCGGGCAGCCGTCTCCATTACTTTGAGACCAGGGGCACCCCTGTGATTCTTCATCTAGCGATGTGCCCGCTCCGTCACCTAGTTCGTTACCCACACCTACTCTTGCTCCCACGCCTATGTCTCCACCTACCCCATCACCATCGCCATCTCCTACCCCGGCTCGATCGCCGCCACAAACCCAAGCCTCTGCTCAGGCTAGTGCCTCCCCTTCTTCTCCCGCTGCCACTTCCACTACTTCTATCCCTAACACCGCTCGACGCATTGTGTCGACATGTCGACGGTGGACATCACAACCTCTCTCTTCACCCTCTCCACCTCCATGTCCACTACCCCCATCGCCTTCATCACCATCCTCACCATCTCCATTGACATCACCATCATCTCCGTCTCCACCACCAGTGCTTCCATCACCACCTCCATCTCCACCCTCGCCTCCATCTCCGCCGTCACCTTTGCCCGAGCCTGAGCAAGCCACGCATTTGCCTTTAACTTTACCCTCAGCCACACCTTCACCTTCGCCTTTGCCGCCACCCGTGCCTATCATCGCCACATCGCTTGCGCCTTCACTTTCCATCACCATCCCCATTGAAGCCTTCACGCCTTCCAAACCTTCACCTACGCCACCCAAACATATTCCCTCTATTTCTCCATCCACTTCCACCCCATGAAGCGGGTGTGCATTACCTTCGATGCCTCTTGGGTCTGGTCCCCATGGAGACGATGAGCCGAATCGGGATGATGCATTACCAGTTCTGCATTTCAAGTTCCAAGATTTTATTTGTCGCATGCCGATCCGCATCCTGGTCCCTGGCTATTTTGGGGATGATGTGCCTGCACTCCTGATTACGGTTGCTAAAAAGAGTTCCCTTGCACTGATGCCAATGTCTTCAAGAGTGAGACATGTGCCAATCTCATTGCTCGCCGGAAAGTTCACCATTGATGATGTTGTTACTTCTCGCTACATTGCTGTTCAGTTCACTAGCCAAGAAGGGTTTTCCACCCGTATTTTGCTAACTCATACGGCCGCCAAGCAGATTATGAATTCCATGTTCAAGGGGCAGTTGGCTGTATTTTCTGCACTTTCGAAGGACATTTTGCACATTATATGCAACCTCTCTCAGTTTGTCAGTACGCCGGCCACGTCAATGCCGTGTATTACCCTCCCTCAGTTTCGTCCTTCTCCATTAGCAAGGGAGTTACGCTTCAAGTCTGATTGCCGAGTGGAGGTGCCAAATCTCATGCTACTTGTGCCAAGTAACAAGACTCTATGGCTCTATGATATTCAACATTATGAGGAGTTAGTTGTTCAAGAATGTCCGTCTACTGTTGTTAGCGCCGGGTGTCTAGGGGCAACCACCCCGATGAAGTTACATATTCATAGTCGGGTCTGGTCCTCTGCCAGATGGGCCCATTATTTAAGGAGACACTGCAAATCAAGAAGCCTAAAGGTTCGGGTTTATGTTAGGCAGGCCCGTGTTCAAGAGATTTCGGCTAAGAAGAGACGGCAGTGCAAGTACAGGGGCCGCAAGTTATGCACTCCGGGGTCCACTCCTTCTTCTTCTTCCTCTCGTTCATCATTTCTCCTGCTCAGCTCCCATCCTCGGGTGGTGTATCTTCCCACTTCAGATCCTGTTTCAAACATTTTCTCCTCTCTTCCCCAGTCCGCAAACCCCCATTCCTCTTCTTTCCATCCAGAATCTCTAGATTTTCCCTCCTCTCACAACCCTAGGCCTCGGCCTATGCCCTCTCATTATCCCGATCTCGGGACATCTCTCGATTCTTCTCTCCCGATATGTCTGGATTCTACTTCTGATTCGCCCCGACCTTGTTGAGTGATTACCATCCTCGTTCCCCGACCATGTCGGGTGATTACCCTTCCCTTTCTTCGAATCTATCGGGTGTCTCTCATTCTCCTTCCCCAACCCTATTGGGTGTCTATGATTCTTCTTCTCCGACTGTGTCGGATGATTCTTCTTCTCATCTTTCTACTCATTCCTCCTCACCCTTTCGGGGTCATCACCGTTTTTCATGCTATTTTCAAGGCTTTAGTCTGCCTTGATCTTAGTTAATCTCCGTTTATTCTGTATCTGGTTCATTGTTATCAAGGTCTCTGCACCTTAACGAGGGAGTTCTAGCCCTCATCCCTCTTCCTTTTTATCCTTCTTCGTCTAGTTTGGTGTCTGCCGCTCCTCCGTGTAGAGGAATCTTCAACCCTTTGCTATCATCTCCCTTTCGTCCTGTCAAGCAAGGAATACAAAGCTCGTGCTGTACGAAGCTTGATAATCAAAATCGCTTCAAGACGCTGGTTTCCGTTCCATGGATTTGCAAGGTATCTTTATTTTGTGCGAGAATATGCTTTCATTGTCATTATTTCTATTATTCATGCTCATAACGCTTATAATTCTGGTTCCTCAACATGTTTGAGTGGATTTAAGAAGTTCACTTTGTGTCAAATAGACGAGTTCGCTTCTGCAGCATTCTTAGGCTGGTGATAGCTCCGCGTTGGAAGTCTCATTCCTTTCCCCGATCGTTATGGGTGACCTTTGAGTATGTGTTTCCATACACTACACGGTAAGCCATAGCCGATTTCTCTTAGGCACACCGTTGCTACTTTGGCCATACTTTGGGTACGCACAAAGATCTTTTTCTTTTCTCTGCTCGGTCGAGTGTAGGGGTAAGAGATTGATGGATGAGATGACCAACCTAGGCGCTCCCTAATATGAGAGTGGTCTCAAATAGGGGCAGTCTTGACCCTTGGAAAGTGAGTTTTCATGTTAAATCTAGCCAATAAGGGCTCTCAAAATCAAAATTCAATGAATTATTCAAAATTATGGAATCAAAGGTATGGCAAGAGTGGCAGTATAGTTCCCCGTGGGACGTCATGAGCCCAGTCACATGCGTGCCTAATAATATGGGTCTCAAAATCAAAGACAGAAAGCCCTGGTGCAAGAGAATGTATCTTTGAGGGATAGTGCCCTGGAAAGAAGTCAAACCCTGATGTCTCCCATCCTGCACAAAGCTTGTCTCTAATTTTTCTTCTGCTTCTCCCTCTTAGGCTAGGGTGAATCCCAGGTATGGCCTTAGTAGGGGCACCGTTCTTTAGAGACGGTTGGTTGTGGCAAGCCACCCTCACATGTACGCCCTGCTCAAGGGAAGTCTTCAATGAAAGGAGGTAGATCCTTGGTCAATAGTTCGAGCCCGTCTTTGGGTACTGTAGATTGCCATTGTCAGAAATCTAAAATAAAAAAAAACAAAAAAAATGAGATATTGTCAAAAAATCAAAAAAAATCAAATATGTCAAAAATCTAAAAAAATCAAATACTTCAAAAATTAGAAAAATCAAATATTGTTGAAAATCCAAAAAAATTACAAAAATTATAAAATCCAAAGAAATGTTTTCTTTTTCATGCATTTGCATTTGTTTGAGAGCAAATACATGATCTGTTTGTTAAGTGTGCAGGTTGCAAGTGTTCAAGCTTCTTTGCTATATCTTTTGCTATGTCCCTTGTTCACGATTTCTGATCTGTTCTCTCTTCCTCAATCTATATCTCTCGATCTGTTCTGAAGCTCATTTAAACATGATCATATCTCCATGAGAGGGCCTTGTCTCACAACTATGAACCTGGCGGTTCTGCTTCATTCTGACATTGTACGTTGATTGAAGGGCGTATTTGTCATGTCTTTCGTCCCGCTGTGTCCTTGTCACGTGCTTATGTCCCTCCGTGTCGTCCGACGCATGTTGTTTTGTCCCTCACCGCGTGTTGTTAGTTGTCTTGCATATGTTGTTAGTCGTCCCTCTATGTCCCGTGTGTTGTCCCAACCGTGTGGTCATTCCTCATATTCTTGTCACAACCGTGTGTTGTCCCACCGCGTTGTTATCTTGTCCCACCATGTTCATCGTGCATACATGTGGTTTGTTCATGCCATTGCATATGTGCTTGTTTGTCTTGTTTACCATTCGTCATTATGTTGATCTTTATGTTATGTTCATGTTGTTGGTTGTCTTATATCAGAAAAATCAAAAAAATGCCATTTCGCTTGGCAGGTAAGTCAGGTAAGTATCTCGATCCCTACTCTCTTAATGCATTACTATATGGTATCTATGATATATTACCTCAAGAACCGGCTGGTCATTCATGTGTTCTGGGATCTGATGTTCCCCTCTAACAAAAATGATGATGATCTAGGTGCACGTGTTTAATCGTTGGATAGGCCGTTAGGTTGGAAGAATTGGGGGACGATGGTTCTATCTTGCACGCTGTGGTTGCAGATAGTGTCTTGACCCTGATTTATCCGGTCTAGTAATACTATTCTCGAGTATCATGCTATTTTATTTTTTTGGCATTATTTTGATGATTTCTTTATTTTAGCCCAGCATGCATCATGCGCATCTTTTGAGCATTCATGTGCCCTCATCTGTCTAAAGTATCTCAATAATGGTGGATAACTATTGTGTTCATGGTCTTGAGTAAGGAGAGTCATTCCACTCTGAGTTGGAAGGTTTCCTTCGGTCTTTTTGCTCAGTTTGGTAAGCTGAGGATTCCTATCTGGAGTTTAGTTACTCGTCTCTTTACTTTTCCGCTTGCTCCGACTGCCTATCAGCTGTGTGTTCCAGTGAGAAGGTTGGCCGTGTTTTTATTTTCCTTTAGTTGTTAGTTCCTCCAGGCATGCGTCGTTCTGTTTACCGCTCCTTGTGATTGGTTTGAAGTTTTTTGGAAGATTCCTATCGCTCGTTGGTTGAGGACGGGTGTCGGTTTACCTTAACGCCCACTTTTCAATCCACTCCGCTTCATTTCTGCTTCACATCCATATTCCATGTCACTTTCGTTTCACCTCCGCTCTTTCCCCTACAAAGAGGACATTAAGGAGGGGCATCTGTTGACACCCGTTTTATGACTAATGAGTTGGGTCATCTCCTTATTTATCTATATGATGCCCCAAGTTATACACCATTTATTGAGCCATCTTGGTCAACTCTGAGGCTTATTTTCATGGATCATTCTCCTTGGTTGGGTCTCGCTCCTTATTTATTTTCCGTGGGTTGAAGCTTGGTAGGCCTTTCATTTATTTTGCCACGCCACTGTCTCTAGCGGTCTATCATATGGGCGTTTGATGACGTTTGGCGGTCTATCTATGAGCCGTTTGCTGATGCCAGAGTCCAGAGCCAATGTATTTCCTTCAGCCTTATCCATTGTTATCCGTTGAACTCTGGCGGTTTATCGTAAGACCGTTAGAGACATTGTGGCGGTTATACTTTAGACCGTTTCTTGGTTCCAGAGTCCTGTTCACGAAGTTTTTGCCTGTTGACCTTATCTTCTGAGGGTGGCGTTCTATACTTGGACCGTTAATTCCAAGTGGCGGTTTATCGTAGGACCGTTTCTCGTGATAGAGTCCTGATTTACTGATCTTCCTCTGCTACGCCGTAGCCGAAGTAGAGTTTTGATTTTATGATTTCTCTCTCGATAGAGATCCTTAGAAGCTCCTATTTGTTTCTGTGGACTCTTGGGAGTGTTACCTTCAAGAGTTTGCTAAGTTTCACCCTACTTTTTTGCTGGAATCTCTCCAACTCGAACCTAAAGTTTGAGGGCTTATAAAAAGGATCTTTAAGTTCATGGGTTAAAGAGGGGATTTCTGGAGTTTACGTCGAGGTGCTGCCGCATTTTGGAGTGAGTACCCATCAAGGAGAAGTGCTTTCTACGTCCATTAGCCTTCAAAGTCCAGGGAGTATTAAGTTTCAAGGGTTCATAGTGTTGTTTTCTTCCTTAGTTTCTCCCCCTCTTCATAGCATTCATAAGCATCTTCCCTCTTCTTCTTCCACGTTCCTAGCATCTTTGCATCACTTTTAAACATCTCCCCATCTTTTCCACGCCCCACAGGGGTTAAAAAACTTAACCACGCCAGGTATCCCCCCTTCCTTTTGCATGCACCTTAGTTTATTTGCATTATAGATACTACACTTGTCATAGGGTTAATTTGGGTTATTTTTCTATACTTTTACACTCTTTTGCAGGTCTATAGGGTTCATGCACGAGGCCCAACTCTTCTAGCTGACCGGGAGAGGTGGAGATCCAAGTCCCAACTTGCTGTTCTGTGCGCTCTGGCGGTTGCATTTAGGACCGTTTACGGATCTGTGGCGGTTTATCGTAAGGCCGTCGCTTGTTCGTTAGCGGCCTAATATTAGACCATTTGTGCTCGCAGAGTTCCAGATTTCATCTCCCGTGGGCGGGTGTTTCATCCTCCTCTTTCTAAGGTATTTAGCTTAGCTTTGCTATTTTAATTACCTTGGTGGCGATCACACTTCCTTAGTTGGGTATTGTTCATCATTGTCATCTTGCTTGCTCTTCTATTTACTCCATTTGCTCCACACCTACGGTATGTATTTTTTTGTTTTATTCCTTTACTCCACGCCCCGGTGTGTGTTTTTATTTTTCTTTCTCATGAACATTGATGACATGCCCATGCTTCTGATTTTGATGATTGTTTGAGTTGGATTATCACATGTTCACTCATTCACTTACATATATCTCTCATACCACTATATTCATATCCACACACATCATCACATCACATCACACAAGAGAGAAAAACCATCAACACACGTGAGCGTGACTTTCATGTTAGTAGCTTCTTTGCTGCCCCCGTCGATCGACGGGGAGCAGAAATTGGAAGAGGAGTGCAGGCGGTAGAGGTACCACCTCACATGGTTTGACAACACCCTCTAGGGTTCTTCGCTTGGAGAGTGGGGAAAGAAGTAATGCTGAGACAGAGGACGGAACTTAATGTACACTTTCGGAAGGAAATAAAGGAATGTTCAGTTTCTTGTCTTCTGCCTTCGTTCCTGCTTTTCAATCCTGCACACATTGCTCAGTGAAACAAGTCAGTTTTTCAATAAGTGGATGATCATTTTGAAGCTAGCCTTGATAATGGGACAAAGGGCCAAGCCTTTATAAATAAAGGCAATGGTAAAGGACAGTGATGAATGCAGCACACAAGCACACAAATGCGAACGAAAATTTAAAAATCAAATGCTGCATACAAATGCGATCATACAAAATGTATTTTTTGTACTTTTTTTTCTAACTTTTTTGGTTTTGTTTTTATTTTTTTGTCCTTTTTTTGACTCTATGACTCAAAATTTTTGTACTAATGCCTGGTGATTACCCCATAAGATGCCTAACTTCCACGAGGACGGGGAGTTTCTTATTAACCTCCCAGGTATCCTAAGCGCACATCTAGGTTGATTTGGGTCTCTAGACTCCTCGAATGATAATCTCACAGGTTAAGACTTAACCTAATGACAATACCGTCATGCCATACGTAGGCTCCCAATCGCTTCCGACCATAAGGATACACCCAAAAAGTGTTTGAGGTAAATGATTTGCCCGACCCGGGTCTATCTCCTCACAACTCTAGATGGTGTATAATGGAACACCTTGGAACCCTAATGGCCAACTGCGCGATGCTGAACCGGAATTAGACGCCGTCACACCCATAGGTGACGCGCTTGCATTGGCCGAAGCCCGAGGTTAAAATAAGAAGACATCAAGGTGATAGACAAGGGTCTTGACCGGCCAGAAACACTGAGACTCCTTCGCAGCGATAGCTTTTGCTTTTTAAAATAGACAGCCATACGTATGCATTAAAGCAATGTTGCAGGCCTTAGCGGGTTTCACCCTTCGGAAACTCCATTGAGCTTTCATCTTTGGGGAAGAAGGAAGAGTATAGGGGGCAAACCTTATGAGAGGACCGGCAAAACCAGTAACCCGGCTAGCCACTAGGGGCCCACTTAACTCTCCCCTTTCGGGCAACTTCAAACCAAGTCTCGAGCATTTACTCCTCATTGCCCCCCTTTCTTTTGTGGATTTTGACTTTTGCTTTGAGGGGTTTGTTTATTAGAATCAGGCACGGTTACGATCAGGCTTTTCTTTTGACTTTGGTTTGTCCCTTTTTTTTCGAGAGAAATATAGTCATTTGACATCGTGGAATCCCTCTTGTATGCCTACGGGGACACTGCCCTCTTCTCGTGCTCTGACCCATGCTCGAGAAAATGGATCCTACTCTTACCTTAAGGGGACTGTGTTTCGGTTTCCTATGCTCAGCGTTTTAAGGGCGCCGACTGTCTCATTTGGTCGAAGAGGGGGAGAATAAAGATTACAGCTTTCTTGGAGACCTTCTAGGTGAGGTCTCAACATAAGCAATGTTACCGATTTTTGATAGAACATATGTGCATGTGCATGTTGCCTTCCTTTGAGTGGGCATAGGCTGAACTGGCCGGACATGGATCTTCACAGTTCTGGCAAACCAAGACCCGAGATCTACCAAGTCTTAATGGCCCCTATCCTAACATGGAGGATGGATGCAGTGACTTGATTCCATGGCGATCCTCAGGCATTGGCATTTTTAATTATATATTTTTTTCTTGTTTCTTTTTTTTCTTTTTTTTACTTTTTGTGTTGTTTTAAAAAAATATATTTTTATTATTTTTACTATTTTTTACTTGCTTATTTTTAGTTTTTATTTTTGACACTATGCACACATATCTAAGGGTAGTACTTCTTAAGATAAAGTCCATTCCAAGGGTGGGATAACTCGACCCCCTCAGCATTGACTAGCCTATAGGCGTTGTCAGGATGCACATCCTGAATCACGTATGGTCCTTCCCTGTTGGGTTGGAGTTTAGAACACGGCCCGTCAGGTTTTACAAAAATTCTTTTCACTACCATCTCACCGACTTTGAATTTTCACTCAATAACCTTCTTTTGGTAAAAATGTGCGAGTCTATTTTGGTAAACACGAGCATGCTCGGCAGCAGCCAGGCGCTTCTCATCTAAGAGTTCCAACTAGGCAAGGAGAGAGTCACGACGTTCATCGAGGGGAAGTCCCTTGTCCAATTATACTCTAAGAGAAGGAATCAGAGTCTCGTACGGGACTACCGCCTCCATCCCATAAGTAAGGGCGAACGGAGTTTGCCCGGTGGGAGTACGGATTGAAGTGCGATAGGCCCATAGAGCTTCGATAAGCTTTTCTGGCCAGTCTGAAAACTTATTAGACTCACAGGTCTTTTTTATGATCTTAATCAATGTTTTATTGGTGACCTCTGCTTGGCCATTACCTTGTGGATAATATGGTGATGAATGATGCAATGCAATGTTATATCTTTTGCAGAGGTCCTAAAGACCTTGAGAGATAAATTGTGGCCCATTGTCGGTGATGATCGTGCTTGGGATGCCAAACCTGACGATGATGTTCTTCATGATGAACTTTCAAACTGTTGATGCCTTAATTTCTACGTAAGCTTCAGCCTCGGCCCATTTGGTGAAGTACTCAGTTGTAGTGAGGATGAAGGATTTTTACTTGGTGAGGGAGTTGGGATCACCAAGAGAACCAATGATATCAAATGCCCACATGGAGAAAGGCCATGGGGAGGATACTGGATGGAGAGAGGAAGATGGGAAATGAATCTTATCGGCGTGAAGTTGACACTTGACACACCTACGGACATAGACAACACAATCTTCCTCCATGGTAGGCCAGTAAAAGCCTTGCCGAATGATCTTCTTAGCAAGCATTTGGCTATTCACATGGCCACCGCACACACCTGAGTGTGCTTCCTCTACACATTTCCAGGCCTGATGAGGACATCTCACGACACTCCCTCTGGCTCGGGTCGCCTGCACATTCTTGATATGGATCGACTATGATCTGCACATGTTAGCTTCAGTCTTATCTTATGTATTTCCATTTTATTGAGTCCTATCTTATGTATTTTCCTTTATTGAGTCATGTGGTTCTAGTCCATTTCCCTTGTTATGCTTAATTGGGCCTTATTACCTTAGTTATGGGCCCATAGGATTGAGTCTATGATATGCTCGGTCTTTTGTCTTATTGTCAGGGACATTTTGGTCATGTAAAGAATGGTTGCCTATATATAGGCCCCATCTCTCCTCATGTACTTAATTTTGATGAATGAATTTGATTAGAATCATTTTCCACCTCCACTCTCTTCTATCAAAGATATTTCCTCTCTCCCTCTCTCTCATTATCTATCTCCCTCTCTCTCTTCAAGAAGGGGGCGAAGCCTTCTCTCTCTCCTCCCCCTCCCAACCACCTCCAACCCCCACCTACCTCCATTAACTCCCCTACAACTTCCCATAACCCATCTTTACTCCACATCTTGTCCCAAGGTAGTTCCACCAATCCAAGCCCCACCTCCCAACCACCACCTACCCCATCCACTTCCCTAAGCACCTCCCCACCTCCCCAAGGCCGAAGGACCTCCTCCCTAGGCCCATTTTGAATTTCCCTCCCATCTCCCCTTCCCCATACCTCCCTAGGTCGACCTCCCCTTCCCTCCCAACAGCCCAAGTTCGCCCCCACCTCCTCTCCCACTCACCTTCTCTCTTGTGCACATCCTCCTTCCCACCACCACCTCTTGCAGCTCCAGCTCCCTCTCCACCCATTCCTGCCCCTCCAGACCTCTTGGAGACCCTAGCCACATCCCTCCCCTCTCCCCAAACCCTCAGCCATCACTCCCAAGCTATGCTAACCCCCCTCCCACTCCCTTTAATCTTGCTAGATTACAGTTCCAGGTAGCAGGTCACAGGCAGCAGAGTTGGGCCTAAAAGTCTCTTCATCTCCGGCTGCTCCCTGATCCTCCTGGTGTCAAGGCCTATATCTCTAGAAAGGTCGTCCAGAGAGCTTTCCAGGCGAGGTGGTTTCGTCGACATCCGAGCTCCGAGCTGTCCACAGGAGCCATTCTCCCTCGACCACGCAGAAGTCCTCAGGCAGGGAACCAGAGCCTCAGTTCCAGTCCAACCACGACTTCTTCCTTGAAGATCTGGATGCCATTTTAGGAGGGCAGGAACTAAGTCCAATTAGCTTTCATCTCCAAGAAAAAGGACTTCAATCGGCCACCGGAGCTACTAGTTACAATTTTCTTCGCCGGAGTGTGCAGTCTGCCACCTGTGGGTCCAGGTTTGACCTGTTCCCACTTATCCGGCCACCATTCTTTTCTCCGACCTCCGATTGGGGCCCCGTCAACTCCTGCTCGAAGCTACTCCGACCACAATCGTGCCACCGCCAGTTTCGTCTCAATTGGAGTTCGTGAGAGTTCACAGCGTCTTCTCCAACAGACTACACCAGTTCTGCACCAGCCTATGACAGAACGTTGCTGTCCTGTTCCAGTCACCGGCCCGATCAGCCCCAAGCTTCAGAGCCTCCCCAAAAAATCAGACACCCCCCTCAATCAGTTGGGAAACTTTTGGCACCGGTTTCATCAAGATCTGAGTTCCGTGGAGTCCGTGGCAGCGTCATCACCGACACCCTGTCCAGCGAATCTGAAGATTGGCAGAACTGGCAAAGCTCGGAAAGTCGGGTTTTCTTGCATAATTCCCCCACCCCGCTTGGCCGGCTGAAGGCCCCTCCCTGCGTGGAGGTAGTTTTGATTGTAATAAGTTTAATCCCCACCCCAAGATCATCCCTCCTGCGAGAGGCGTAGTGCTGTACTTCTTTAATTTTCAGGTCAAGCGACACCGCCGCAGCGATCAGGTGTATACCCTCACTTCCCGGCGCGCCCTCGTCTCCGATCGGGATCGGTGTTTTCACACCGATCAGGTGAGCATCTGATGCCATCCTTGATTGCCATTATTCTGCAAATTTAGTATTACTTTGCATGCCCGTCGGACGGTGAGAAGAGAGCCCGAACTTTTATGCTACTTTGAAGGTGTCCACCGCGGACCGGGAGTGAGTGCCACCCAAACCCCGCCCTGCAGGCCAGCCGCCCATGAAGTTGGGAATCTCAGGCCCTTTGGGGGTCAGCCTAAGCCAACTAAGTCACTTAGAATCATTGGGTCTCGCCTCGGACCTCTGCCATCATCCCCCGGCCCCGCCGGGTGATCGCGTGTGCCGTGTGAGTAAGTCGCTATCGTGAGAATCATTGGAGTGCTTGTATGCTTGCGGGTCTAGGTCCTAGGGTCATCAACTCATACTTAGTCAACCTTGGGCTGTTTCACATCAAGGCCTCATCGTCATCAAGACATCTTAGAAGTACACCAGTGAGGCTTCTCTTATATAGCAATCCTCCAACCAGTGTGTATTTCTGGGTCACTCTCCTTATGGCCTTCTTATCTTATGCTATGACTTCTTTAGGGTAAGACTGATCTTTGCAATATTTAGCAATTTCATAGAACCATGGTTTCTCTTCGTCGGCCAGTTCTTCTTCCAATTCCACCAACATAATTTCCTTCTTTTGAACAATTTCTCCGTCTTGAGCCATCCTTGACATTTTTTCCTTGACCCTTAAATAAGAAGGGTTATGTATAGCAGGGAGGCGAATCTTGTAGACGAAGATAGGTTCAACCCTTCTACCCAGAGGGAATCTTAATGATGATGCCAATGAGGCAAGGGCGTCGGCCAGAATGTTCTGATTGCGAGGAACATGGACAAAGACCAACTTGGTGAACAGTTTGGCGAAAGCAGCAGTGAGCTCTTGGTATGGCTTGAGTTTGGGATAGCGGGTGCGATATTTAGTGAGCACTTGGCAGAGAATAAGTTGACTATCACCTACGACTCGCAATTCAGTGACCCAAAAGGAATAGGCAAAATTTAGACCTGCCAGAAGAGCCACATATTCAGCGACGTTGTTGGTGACTGGAAATGAGAGCTGAAATGCCTCTGGGATAGCGACGCCTTCGGGCAACAGAAAGACAATACCAATACCTCTCCCCTGAGAATTCAAAGCTCCATCAAAATATAATGTCCACATCGGATCATCCGATTGGCTAATGGACATTAGTTCTTCATCTAGAAACTCTGATCGAATAGGGTTGAACTTGGGGAGAGGGTGATGAGCGAGATGCTCGGCTATGGCATAGCCTTTAATCACTTTTTGCTGGATGTAGGTGATGTCGAATTGAGATAGAAAGCTTTGCCAGCGTGCTAGCCTATCAGTAAAGATAGATTTTTCTAAAAGAAATTTATAGGATTCATCCGAGCAATCAAGTGGACTTCATGAGCCAGAAAGTGGTGTTTCAATTTCTGGACCACCCAAACGAGGGCGGCACAGGTCTTCTCCATGGCCGTGTACTTCCTCTCACAAGGATTAAGAAGCTTGGACAAGTAATAAGTTGCCCGTTCCTTGCCTTCTTCATTTATTTGTGCCAGGACGGCTCCCACCGAGTCGTCCAGGACTGAGATATATAGAATCAAAGGTTTGTCTGGAGTAGGTGGAATGAGAACATGCGGGTTGGCTAGATACTCCTTTAATCCTTCAAAAGCCTTCTGGCACTTAGAATCCCAATAGAATTCGGTTCCTAATTTGGTCAACTCATAGAAAGGTCTACACCTTTGTGAATGCTAGGACACAAACCAACGAATGAATTGTAACCTCCCAATTAAACCTCGAACTTCTCTCAGATTCTTCGGAGGTGGCATATCCCTAATTGCCTTAGCTTTGTTGGGATCTATCTCAATGTCCCTTTTGCTTACAATAAAGCCTAATAATTTGCCTGATGATACACCAAACACACACTTCTTTTGATTCATTTTCAATTGAAACTCCCTCAATCTTTGCAACACCTTTGCCAAAACTTCGGAATGCTCCGCCCTAGTTTTGGATTTCACCAACAAATCATCCACATTTACTTCCAAATATACGTGCATCATGTCATGAAATATCGCCATCATAGTCCTTTGGTAAGTGGCTCCAGTGTTCTTCAGGCCAAATGGCATGACCACATAACAATAAGTTCTCCAAGGAGTGGTGAATGATGTTTTCTTTTGATCCTCTTCTGCCAAGCAAATCTAATTCTATCTAAAAAATCCATCCATGAATGAAAGAGTTTTATAACCTACCGTGTTATCAATCAACACATCAATATGAGGTAAGAAGAAATCATCCTTCGGACACGTGCGGTTAAGGTCCCGAAAGTCAATACAAATTCTCACATTTCCGTCCTTCTTCATGACCGGGACGATGTTTGCCACCCACTGAGGATAAAGGATGACTCTGATAAACCTGGCTTTGTTGAGCTTGTCGACCTCTTCCTTCATTTTCAAAGCCATTTGAGGGTGGAAATACCTTAGCCTTTGCTTTACCGAGACGGACCCTGGTTTTAAAGTTAAATGGTGTTCGACCAAGGTGGAATCCAGACCCAGCATATCCTCATAGCTCCATGCGAACGTGTCATTATATTCCATGAGAACCTCAATTAATGTCTCTTCTTCAGATGATGGCAAGTTATCACTTATGAGGATGATCCTAGGGTCTTCCTCAGTTCCCAACTTTATCTCTTTGGTGGACTCTTCAACAGCAGCCGACGGCTCGTCGAATCTCCTCATTCCACTAGCATATGCGCCAGCCGCGTCCTCATATTCTTCATCCTCATCTTCAATAGGGTATTCTTCATCCCTGATTTCATAAACCCCATACCCTTCATCAATCGTGCAATTCATCTCACATTCTATCTCCGACAGCTAGATGGGATTTTCTAGCAATTGAGGAATGGCTAGAAATGCTTGACACCTACTGGCTAAATCTAGAAGGAACCGACGAGGGATCTGCTTACCCTTGGATTTCTTCTTGGGCACTACCTTTGACTTATTATTCCTAGCTTGACTGACATTACTTACGAAAGAAGAAGAAGCTAGAGAAGATGGTGAAGAATGTACAGAAAAGGACCCCTCAGAAGAGGGGTAAAGAAGGTCACTCAGAGGACCTTGGATGAGTGGCCCGTAAGTCGGGGCGCACTCGTGGGAGATGTAAGAGGTCTCCTCAAAGACAATGCGCTGTTGAGGAGTTAGGAAATTGGCATTTTTTTCATTTTCATTTTTGATAACACAACAATTAAAAACAATTGTAGAAGGAGTGAAAGGGATTATTGCTAAAGGATTGTGTGGCTCGTAGAGCAGATCATGATTGAAAACCTGACGCGATTTGAGAAACACGCAAGTATGTAAGTAGAGAAGGGGACCCGGGAAGGTCATCAGACAACCATCTGGCCCAGGAGGAAGACAGCAACAAAGGCTGAGATGAGTGAATAGAAAAGATGACGGCTAATGAGCCGTCGATGGTAATGTTGATGACGGACGATGACCCGTCAATGACAAAGTCCTCTTGGTGAGGATGGTTCAGAATTCTGGCAATAGTGGTGATATTCCCTGGCATTTTGGAGACCAAGGATGGCCCTTCTAGATGTGGAGGCGATAACATTCTTTCTAGTACAATGGAAATATCTGGTATATCAAACCATTTGTACCATTCACAGTCCGGGTTGGTAATCTTTCCTCTTTTGGGGGTCTTTGAGCGTCCTTCAACTGAATACACATTCTGTAACCCCCTATGTGATTCTGGTGGAGAATCTCCCATCTTAACGATGGGCCCCTTCTTGAAGTGGGAGGATAAGGTCCACGTGAGGGGCTTCCCATCTGCTTCAATCGGCCCCTCAAAACCCAGGCCAGCTCTACGTATCAGCTTTGTTTCATTCAGCGGTCTCAACCTTCCTTGCAATTGTGCCTCCAAGCCTTTGCCCTGTTGATAGCCGATATTTCTCATAATCTCCCATCCTTTAGAACGGAAAAGGAGACGTGAGGTTGGCGCGGGAAGCGGCTTCTGTTGTGTTAACGAAGCGCGGTAGGGGTCATACACATCCAACAGCGACAGTATGGGCTGGTGAGTCGGCCAGACAGAGGGTAGAGAGGTGGTGATAGCATCCACTGTAGAACAGAGAGGCATGCTCATCACCTTGATAATCCACCCTTTGTATGGAAACTTAAAACATTGGTGATTGGTGGATGGTACAGCATTCATGGCTTCAATGTAGGTACGGCCTAATATAGCCTTGAATGTGGGATCCATATCCAAGATATGGAATTATGTAAAGACTGATACAGTGCCCAATTCTACATTCAAGGTAATCATCCCCTTCGGTGGTCTTTTGCTGTTATCATAGGCCGTGACTGTGATTGATGAAGGTGTTATGTGTTCTTCTGTCAACCCCACATACTTGGAGGGTGCTCATAGAAATCACATTTATAGATGCACCCGTATCCACCAAGCATGGGTCCACAGACACCCCATTGATTTTTACCGCAATACACAATGCGTATTTTCGGGCTTCCTTGGGGGAAGCTCATGATTGTGGAACATGATGGCTGGCTGAGTGTCCGTCAGTGTCAGGACTGCCAAAATCTTCTCTACAGGAAAATCCTCACTCACCATAACCTTTTGAAGATATTGCATTAAGGCTTCTTGATGGCAGATGTCTTGTCCATATGTTTTAACAAATCATATTGTGTCCCAGGGATGGATTCTTCTGGTTGATCTTCATTGTCTTTCTCTGGCTGAGACTGTTCGGGGGTCTGACTATTATGGGGAAACACCCGGTGGAAAATTCTCCCACTCTGGAGTACCATGGCCTGCGGTTCTTGTTGCACCTCTATGGTGTTAGGTATGGGTTTTAGCAGGGGTTTAAGTGGTGGAGAGACTGTTGGTGGAGTAGGGGTAATAACATGTGAAGGGGTTCTGATGAGAGGTTTGTTTGGTGGAGGTGGAGCGGAGGTGGACAAAGCCTCGGATGAACTATGGATGAAAAGGGGTTTTGAAGGTGAGGGAGGAGGTAACGTGGAGGTAGATGGTGCCTGGCATGGGTGGATGGTAGGCATAGGTGGAGGTAGATGAGGCCTCATACGGGTGGTGAATGGTAGGCATAGGTGGAGGTATGTTGGAGGTAGACGGTGAGGTAGAGGGATAGAAGGTGACGAGAGGCTTTGGGGGTAAAAGGAATGTGGTGGATGGCATTTGCTGGTGGATTAACGGGGAATTTACGATAGGTGTGCGGATAAGAGGACATGATGGTTGTGGGAATGAAAAAGGGTTAGTTAAGGTTGTGACATGGTTCGGTGAGAACAAGGTGTTGTTCGGATAAGGCGAGGAGATTGGCTGGTGACATGATTGGTGGCAAGAACAGAGGTGTTTTCTAAGTGCCAGCCCTGCTCTGTCCCAACTTCCGGGAAGGAGGAAATAGGGTTGACTAGGTGGTTAGGCTGTTGGTGCTCCGGAAGTGGGTTGTGAATAATGCCCATGTTGGGCTACTGTTGTGGGGCCTGCTGAGGCTGCTGCTGTGGTTGTTATTGTTGTTGTTGTTATTGTAGTTATTGTTGGAACTGTGGTCTAGGAGGAGGTCTCCTGGCTTTCAATACAGTGATGTATCGCTTCATTTCATCCCAATCAATTTCACCTTGATCATTCATATCATGAATATAGTCTTTGAAATGGAAACAACTCTCCGCTGTATGACCTAGCTGCCTGTGGTAAACACAGTACCTGGAGGTGTCAACATTTGGGGGCCAGGCGAGCCTTTCCTTAGGCAAAGTGAGTGCATTGGCGGCCATAAGGGCATTCAAGATGTTCGACAACGTTTCCGGCAACGGTGAGTAGTGGGCCCTTTTGGGGCCAATGGGCCTTCTTTGTTGTTGTGGTGGGCCATAGTTTCCCGGGGGTGGAACTTGGTGGTACTGAGGTGGTGGTTGTTGTTGTTGTTGCTGGGGATGGAGGGGTTGAGGCATGTTATTCTGAGGAAGGTTGTTCTAGGGTAGAGGACGATAAGGGGGTGGACCCTGCTGAAAGGGGGGTCGTGGCATTAGAGGCCTTGGGTTGGCTGGTTGGTTGGGGCTGCCAACTGCGCTCACTTGCTCATTTATTACAACTCCTTCTGTCGTTCCATCTTGGACACCAGTGCCTGTCTTCCTAACCAGCTTCGGCTTTGGCGGTTCAAACATGTGCATGATGGGGGAATCTTTTAATTGGGTCTGGATATACCGGGCCCTCTCATAGAGTTCCTCTATTGTGGTAAGCTTATTCATGGCTAAGACGTGTCTAAACTACGGGGTGGCATTAGACACAATCATTTTTACTTGCTCTGATTCTGAGTGGGTATCTCTTATTCTTTCGGCCAGGGCATAGTGGATGAAATCTTCGTCCAACCTCATTTTCTCGGCCACTAAGTCGGTAATAGAGAGAGGGGGACCGACCCTATCCCGGTACTTTTGTACGAAGTTTCTTTGCACTACATCAAAGTTATCAACCTCAGTCGGCTCTAAAGAATAGAAGCATTCTAGCGCGGGACCGTCCAATGATCTCCGAAAAAGGTAGGCTAGGGATTTCGGATCATTCTGCCCGAGGGAGGATTCATACATGAAATCCTTAATGTGAATGAGGGGGTTACCGGTGCCGTTGTACTTGCGGTACGTAGGCATTTTGGAGGGAGGAAGGTGGAATAGCGGAAGGGTTGGCAGGGAGACCTCAGGTGTGGACTTTACGTCCACCATTTTCTTTAGACTCTGAAACTGCTCGTCCATTTTGTTAAACTTGTTGAGGAGCGATTGGGTGAGCTCCTCGGCAGATGAAGGTGGTGCCTGCCACTAAGGAGGAAGAGGCCTGCTGGAGGTCTGAGAAGGGAACCCTAAATCAGAGGGGTATGGTGGCCTGCCAGTAGATGGATCTGGCTGGAGCGGCGTGTAAGGGACAGTCGGGGTTTGAGAATGTGAGGAAAACTGGATGGAGGGAGGTTGTTGACTTGCCTGCCCTTGAAGCGAAGAATAAGAAGTGACATGCACTGGTGATGAAGAGGCGATAGCCTGTACCAACCCCTGGAGGGGTGTAGGGGTTGGAGTTGGTTCCTGCGGAGCGGGAGAAATAGATTTTCCCTTTAGAATGGCCTGAAAGGCTCGGAGCTGCTCAGGAGTGACCTCTGTGTTGGCGAGGGGACCCAACAAGGAGAAGATATCCGGAGGTGAGGGTGTGTCCCCTACAATAGTGGTAACCTCACGTGAGGGCTCGAGGGAGGGGCCTGAGTCCATAGCATGGACACGTGGCTCAACTGACTGACCACGACCTGAGTTGTTCTCTTCAAAAGACCCGTGGGCCATTTTCAAAGTTTTCTCGGAATGCAAAAACATGCACCAACAAACAACTTTCAGAGATTATAACACAAGTGGGTGCTTTTACGCCATTTTTTTGTTGTTTTTGATTTTTTTTTAACAGAACTAAAATTAACACAAAATAGGGAGGCCCCTAGTTACACTTTGTTTCACCGACGTGTCGAGTAAGGTCTCTTGTCTCACCATGAATAGGTCAACTAACTTTGGGGAACTTCAATGGTACAACCAGCCCAGTGAACGAAGAGGGAATCATTCGCTGTCGGGGACTTATGGAGGACCCGATGGAGGAGATCCTAGTTCGTCGATAGGAATTCCCGACGGAGAATCCTTCCTTCACCGAGAGAGGGTGATCCTTAGAAAAATGAAAAGAAATGGGTAGATGACATGAAATGCAGTGCTGAACAAATATATAAGAACACACAAATAGAACAGATAACAGAGATATGCTACACCAAATCGACAAAACAAGATATTACCACTCTCCTTTGCGAAACAACGTAAGGCTCTCGAGGAATCACTAGGGACTGTGCAGGAGTGCACGTGGTGCACGAGGGATGAAAGTAAAAGTGCTACTGGGAGCACAACTGTAGCGCACGTGGGCGCAATAGAGAGGGTCACATGTGGGTGCCGAGCGGAGGGGCACACGTGGGTGTCGAATGGAGGGGCACACGTGGGTGCCAAATAGAGGGGCGCACGTGGGTGCCAAGCGGAGGGGCACACGTGGGTGCCAAGTGGAGGGGCACACGTGGGTCCCGAATGGAGGGGCACACGTGGGTGCCAAGCGGAGGGGCACACGTGGGTGCCGAGTGGAGGGGCACACGTGGGTGCCGAATGGAGGGCCACACATCGGTGCCAAGCGGAGGGGCACACGTCGGTGCCGAGTGGAGGCGGACACGTGGGTGCTGAATGGAGGGGCATATGTTGGTGCCAAGCGAAGGGGGCACACGTGAGTGCCGAGTGGAGGGGCACACGTGGGTGCCAAAGACTCACAGGTAACCAAGAAAAGTAAAAAGACGTCCCACCGTGATCGCCAAGATGTGAACGACGTCACGTGGTGAGGAGAGTGGTGACTGACGCGTGTTACGGGGAAATGCGGGAAAGGTGGAGCTAGAGGCAATATGGGTGACGCACGTAATAGAAAATGAAGACCTTAGACGTAAACCAATATCCGGTACATGGCAGAGATAATGATCTGAAGATCCTCTCACGTAAGTGTGCTACCTTCCCAATAGGTGTAGCCTATCATTCTGGAAGCAGCTTTTGAGATACCGAGTATTGGGATGAAAAGTGCACCTAAGACAATACTACGCTAGACTCAACCACTGATACCGAACTGATGGAGGACGAGATGAGACTCGAGCCCAACTGGGCACGGAACTAAGACTCTAGGCGATGACGTAATGAAACATGACGGCACAAACAACGACGAAGATGTGAACGACATCACGGGTTAATAGGAGTGGTTATGAGCGCGAATGAAACCACCGCGAGATGTTACTCTCCGCGGGATTTTTATAAAAATAAAAAAAGTAATAACTGGATATAAACCACTGCGAGATATTACTCTCCACGGGATTTAATAAACATAAGATGACATAATATATATACAGGGGATAAAATAAACCGCCGCACGATGTTACTCTCCGTGGGATTTAATAATCATTGGAGAGGGGGATTTCTGTAGCCCATCTAAGAGCAGCCGAACTAGGTCTGTCAGGACCAAACAAGGCCCAGCTCATCCAAGTGACAGCCCCACAGGGCCCACTTAGGATAAAAAGCCCAATAAGATTACTCGGGATCAAACCCTTCCTCGGCGGCCCTTAGGCTCGGAAGGCCCGAACGTCAGTCAGAACGAAGGAAGACCCCCCATGCCCGAGTTATCCCCTCACCGGGATAGAGGCAAGCACTTAGTGCCCACTCCGACCTAGCTTCATCTGAGCTATGCCTATCGCTCGGACAGGGTTGGCACCCTTCATGCTTGGGTTTAACCGATGATTGCTTATCCACGCTGCCGTTGAGAGCCCTTTATGAGTAGGAGTTTTTAAGGACGTAAAGAGCCCATGATGAGGATGTAACTCTCGCCTGAAACTCCTCAACTTACGGGACTCATGAGGCTTGCGCATTATTTAAACCTAGGACTCCCTCCCGTGGAAGGTAAGGGCCAACACACGCCTAAAATTCTTTGAGCAGGAACCACTTCACCACCTTAGTGTAGAGGGATCTCGCGCCTCCCTTTTCCTCCTCTCTTCATAGCTTCCACCATTGTTCTACTGACTTAGGCATCAGAGGGTTTACCCCAGGGAACAATCCCTGGGCCCCCTGATCTGTTTCCCTTCCTTGCAGTTCATTATTCGGTGATCATCCCCCCAGCTCAAGTCCAGCGCGAGATTACGCCTCTTCATCTGGCGCCGTCTGTGGGAAATGACCAAAGGGCCAGTATGGTGTGAAGAAGTTCAGGGAGGAGGTCCACCGGCGATAGGGGAAAGGCCATGGTGGCGGCGGGAGAAGGCCCCTCTCAGGCCTCACAAAAGCCTCCCTCCAATGCCAACACCCCAGCCGACGAACCACCCCCTCCTCCCGCGGTGGTAGGGCTACCACTCAATAGTGGCACTGACGCTTTCCAAGCCCTCAACGCAAAATTGGACATCATCGTGGAACTCATGAGGACCAAGGCGGCCAGGGATGGAAGGTCACGCACCCCTCCGGAGAGCCCTCCCCGCGAGAACGCGTCCGAGCACACTGCCGGAGGCCGCTTCCGCCGAGACCGGTAGATTATCCGTAACAGGTCAGGAGGACCTTCACAAGCCCCTCCCCCGGAGCAAGAGGCCTCCTCCACGCCGAAAAGGGGAAGACCTACAGCACGCCGTCCAAACCCAGAGACCGAAGCTCCCAGAGAGCGCCAAGGAAGTCCCCCCAGCCCCACAACGCGGCGATAGCCGGAGTTATCCCTCCGACTGCGGGATTTCAAGAGACGTTTTGCAGAGCAGGAGCGTGCCCTACGCGCCTTGCCAAATGTCTCTCCGGCGGAGGACGAGGAGAAATCCCCATTCTCCGATTACATCTTGAAGGCAGAGGTATCTCCCAGAACCTCCATTCCGACCTTCAAGTCCTATGACGGCCAAGGCGACCCGGCCGACCACTTCGATAGCTTCGACACCCTGAAGACCCTTCATGGAGCGTCCGACGCCATCAAGTGCCGAGCCTTTGCGACCACCCTGGTCCAAGGTGCCCAAGCATGGTTCCGGGCCCTCGCCCCCGGATCCATCTGGGATTTCAAGCAATTCGGGTGAGTATTCAAGGAAAGTTTCACTGGTAGCGGCCCCCCGAGGTCAGTAGCAGGGCTATTGGCTCTCAAACAGGCGAAAGGGGAGAAACTCCGGACTTACGTCAACAGATTCAAGTCAGAAGCCCTGAGAATCCCCCGCCTGGATGTAGCCTCGGCCATAACCACACTGACCGGGGGCACCCGGGATGAGAACCTCTGCCGCGAACTTGTCCTCCACCCTCCCTCGACCCTTACCGAGCTAGTGACTCTGGCTTTGTGCCACGCCGAGTGTGAAGAAGTACTCAGCCCATGCCGAGGCGCAACCGGCTCGGGTCGGGAGGGGGACAAGAAGCGGGCACTCGAGTCAAGCTCGGGCCAAGGAAAAAGGCGGAACCGAGACGGAGAGCACAAGGAATCGTCCTGGAAGTATGAGCGGTACACTCCCTTAACCGCTCTGGTGTACGAGATATATTAAGACATCAAAGGCTCGGGCCTTCTTCGCCAACTCGAGCCAATGAGGTCGAAAAACCACAATCGCAGCAAGCATTGCCTGTTCTACAGCGACCACGGGCATCATACCGGTGATTGCCACCAGCTCCAGGATGAGATCGAGCGCCTCGTCCGCTAGGGACACCTATCTCGGTTCGTGGCTGGGCGAGAGGAAGACCGAGGCGCCCCAAAGAAAATTGACAATGCCCCTCGCGAGGTCCACATCAACGTCATCGCTGGAGGAGCTGCATCAGGAGGGGACAGTAGTCGAGGAAAGAAGCGTCATGCTGAGCAGGCGAGCCGAGCCGTCGAGCCTCCCAAGGCCCCGCCAAGTGATCCCCAGGTCTTAGTCTTCTCCAACCAAGATCTGGAAGGGCTGACCACCCCGCATGACGACGCCCTAGTCATATCGGCTACAATAAACAATTGTAACGTAGACAGAATTCTAGTTGACAATGGAAGTGCCCCTGATGTATTATCTTACGAATGTTTCCTTACGATGGGGGAGAATCTGTCTAAACTCCGCCTGATCCGAACCCCCCTTTGCGGGTTTAATGGCCAGGCCACTTATCCTGAGGGAGCCCTAAGCCTGTCGGTTACTCTCGGCACCCCACCCAAAACCATTACGGTCATGGTGGACTTCATAGTGATCAAGGGTATGATAGCATACAATGCAATCTTCGACCGAGGAATCCTTAGCCAAACGAAAGCGGTGCCCTCTACCTATCACCAAAAGATGAAGTTCCCTACCAAAAACGGGATGGGGGAAGTCCGAGGTAACCAGGCGACGGCCAGAAGGTGCTACAATATCTCGGTTGAAGCCACAAGGCCAGACGGGAAGAACAAGGGTCCCCGGGAAGTCGAGGAAAAACCCGCAACCTCCGAGCCTGGAGGCGAGTTGCTAACGGTTTTCCTAAACGATGACCTGACCCTAGGAGTAAAGATTGGAGCCGACCTACCGTCTGAGGTTCAGCAGTAATACAAAGAATTTCTCTCCATGTATACCTGAGTCTTTGAATGGTCTGATGATCAACTCCCTGGAATACCGGAAGAGACGGTGATGCATAAGCTCAACCTCGACCTGACCGTGAAACCCGTACAATAACGTAGAAGGAAGCACGGGTCAGAGAAGCAGGCGATCATCAAGGAGCAGGTCACCAAGGGGCAAAAGACTGGTCTTTTTAGACCGATCCTGTACCCGACGTGGCTGGCTAACGTCGTCCTGGTGCCAAAAGCTTCGAAAAAGTGACGAATGTGCGTGGACTTCACCGACTTGAACAAGGCCACACCAAAGGACTGCTATCCATTACCGAGCATCGACCAACTGGTTGATTCAACCTCGGGCAACGAAATACTCAGTTTCCTGGATGCCTATTCAGGTTACCACCAGATCAGAGAATGGATCCAGAAGATGTCGATAAGACCACCTTTATTACCGACTTCGGCGTATACTGCTACACTCGGATGCCTTTCGGGTTGAAGAACACTGGAGCCACATACCAGAGGCTGGTCAATCATATGTTTGAAGGACAGCTCGGCTGGAACGTCGATGCCTATATTGACGACATGCTCGTCAAAACCCCCAAGGCCAAGGATCACTTCGCCGACCTAGCTGAGACCTTCAACACCCTCCTGAGGTACAATATGAAGCTCAATCCCACCAAGTGCGCCTTCGGAGTAAGATCCGGGAAGTTCCTGGGTTTCTTAGTCACCCAGCGTGGGATCGAGGTGAACCCCGACAAGGTCTAGGCCATCCTGGACATGCTCCCACCCACCTGCATCAAAGACGTCCAACGCCTTACTGGGCTCATTGCCGCGCTCAGTAGATTCCTGTCCCGCGTGGCCGAACGATGCCTACCCTTCTTCAAGCTGTTGAGGGGGTCCAAAATGGCATCTGCTACATTCGTATGGGATGAGGAATGCCAAAGGGCGTTCGCCGAGCTTAAGGAGTTCCTGGCTTCGCCCCCGGTGCTTTCCAAGCCTGTCCTAGGTGAAGCCTTGTATCTCTATCTCTCAGCGACTCCATCTACAGTTAGCTCGGTCCTAGTCAGAAATGACTCGGGAGTCGAGAGACCGGTCTACTACACCAGCAAGGTGCTCAACAAGGCTTAAAGAAGGTACCCCGCAATCAAGAAACTCGTGCTAGCGTTGGTTACCTCGGCCAAGCACCTCCGACCCTATTTCCAAGGGCATTCCATCACCGTGCTGACCGGCGAATCGTTGAAGAGGATCCTCGCTCACCCTGAGGCCTAGGGACGCCTCGTCAAGTGGGCCATCATGCTCGGGGCCTATGATATATCATACCAGCCTCGCTCGGCTATCAAAGGATAGGCGCTCGCTGACTTCATCGCCGAGAGCACTATCCCGACCGAAGAAAAATCTCCGCCCGCGCCCGGGCCAACCTGGGAAGTATTCATCGACGGATCCTCCAACTCGGCCGGAAGCGGCGCTGGAATCCTCCTGAAATCCCCCGAAGGAGCAGAGCTACAATACGCCTTGAAATTCAACTTCCAGGCGTCCAACAATCCCTCCGAGTACGAAGCCCTTATCTCGGGAGCCCGCATGGCCCGACGACTGGGGGCTGAGCGAGTCAGAATTCACACTGACTCCCAACTAGTCGCTAGCCAGGTCAACGGCGATTACGAAGCTTGATAAGCACCGATGATCAAATACCTCCAGCTGGTCAGAGGCGTGGCACAACAGTTCGAGAGTTTTGAGGTAGTTCGAATAGCTCGGGAAGAAAACTCCCGAGCGGACGCCCTCTCTCGGCTGGCCTCCTCTACTCGATCGGCCCTTCTCGAAGAGTTAGAGCGACCGAGCATCGATTCGGAGCTCCTGGCTATTGACCAGGCCTCCCCAAGCGACTGGCGCACCCCCTACTTATTGTGGCTCCAAGACTCTCAAGAGCCTCCCGACCCCCGGGAAGCCCGAAGATTGAAGTACCAAGCTCGGTGATTCGTCGTTCTGGACAGCACTCTCTACCGAAGATCCTTCTCCGGTCCTCTCCTGAAGTGCCTCAGTACTGATGAAGCCAACCGAGCGATTCAAGAAGTTCATGAAGGCCTATGCGGAGCGCATTTGGGAGGAAGGTCACTCGCTAGGATCTTGCTACGGCAAGGTTACTGGTGGCCCACTCTGCAGCACGACTACTCGACCTACGTACAACACTGCGATCGATGCCAGTGATTTGACCACTTGGTCCATCAGCCGACAATGGAGCTCGTTACCCTAGCTGAGCCATATCCTTTCGCTCGCTGGGGAATCGACATCCTCGGGCCATTCCCCACGGCTCAAGCCCAGAAGAAGTTCATCATCATCGCCATCAACTACTTCACCAAATGGATCGAGGCCGAAGCCATAGCAAGAATCACCGAGACAGTCGTCTGGGGTTTCATCTGGAAATCGATCATCTGTCGCTACGGCATCCCCCGAGTGATAGTGAGTGATAATAGTCGGCAATTTGACTCTCGTTATTTCCGAGACAGATGCGCCGACCTAAACATTCGCAATCACTTCACCTCGGTCGCCCACCCTCAGGCTAACGGGCTGGTCGAAAATGCCAACAAGACTATCTTAAAAGGCATCAAGACCAGGCTCAGCAAAGCCAAGGGCAGCTGGCTTGAGGAATTGCCGAACGTACTTTGGTCACACAGAATGACTCCCAGAATGGCAACCGGTGAAAGTCCCTTTCAGTTGGTGTACGGCATCGAGGCCATTATCCCATTGGAGATTGCCAATCCCTCCCTCCGAGTCATCTATTTCTCGCACGAGGCATACTACCAGAAATTGCTCGAAAACCTCAACCTAGCAGATGAGCTCCGAGAGATTGCCAGCATCCGAGCAACGGAATATCAACGCCGCCTCACTCGATACTACAACGCCAAAGTCCGAGATAGACACTTTCAACCGGGAGATTTTATCCTCAGGAAAGCCAAAGCCTCTCGACCACTTGAGGCGGCGGGTAAGCTATCCCCTAATTGGGAAGGCCCCTACCTAGTGGTTGAGATGCTCGGGAAAGGAGCATACCGGCTATCCACGATGGAAAGAGAGCCCATCCCTTAGACCTGGAACGTGACTACACTACGCAAGTTCTACTCATGAATACTGAGCATTGTGTAAACGACATGAAATAAAACAAAAGCCTCCTTTCCTTTATTCAAACAACTCGCTTGTACATCAGAAAGGCCGAAGCCAAGAAAATACATGTCAAAAAAGCAAAAATCCATCTAGCACCGCCGTATGAGCCCATCGCTCGGCTGACTCGGTTGACCTTCCTGCCTCCAGCCACTGACTTTGCCTTGTGCAGAAACTGGATCGAATAAAGGGTAGTCGACCCCGTTGGCTCGGGTAGCTCGGAACAAAGGTGACAGAGGGATTAGAAAGGAGAAGGCTACCTTCCAAGTTGACAGAGATGGAAGAAGGGGAAGAGGGAACGCATCCTCCCCGCCAATCTGCCAACTCTTTGGAAGGAAGAGAGTGCAGGCACCCTCCAAAGAGTGAAAGAAATGATGAGAAGAGCAGAAGAGGGAAAAAGAAACCAACAGAGCTGGACGAGGAGGCAGGGGAATGCCCGGAAAGGAGGGAGCTTAATTGGCTTCCTCCTCCCTTCCATGGAGCGAGCAGGAAGGGACGGGTGGCAGGGATGCCTGATGCCCCCATCCGTCCACCATCTCCCCCCCCCCCCCGCAAGTGCCGCCGAAATTGATAAAAAGAAGACGACGTGCCTCCGCATGTCGAAGCCTCTTTAAACCTATCCACCGGCCGTCGAACCCCCTTTAAACCCGAAGCAGCAAGGACTCTCTGCCCCCCGTCATTGGCAGCCTCATCTTCCGGAGCGTCTTCCATGCTTCAAATATAATGGCACAATGTTATGTGAAGAGAGAATGAGGAAAGACTGTCGGGAAAAACCCTAAGCGGTGGAGAGGAAGGGATGCCCTTCAGACCTTTTATAGGCGAAGGGAGGCTATTTTTTCCTTAAATGATTCTCCCCTCAAAAACATGCCAAAGGGACCTCTCCCTATGAACGGTCACCTCAAACTCCTCATTTTTGCCACAGCGGGACACACGAAGCAGCCAAAGCTTCAAAGCATGAGAGAACGGAAAGACACCCTGTCAGACGCTCACCCAACCATCATGCGAGATCCACGCAGAAAGTATCGGCACTTTCCAACTACTGCAGATATGCTGAACAAAATACGGCAATGGCGAAACGAAACAGTTAAGTCTTCATCATAATGCTACTGCCTTACTTTTTTTCCTACACAACAAGGAAAGTTTTCCTTCGAAAAAGGAAAAGACATACAAAAAGAGAAAGCAAAGAAGATACATTAGGCCTCTAGCCCACCCTGAAGCTCGGAAGTGGAAGGCTCAGATGGTCTGCCCCCGGCACCCTCGGCGACGGCCGACCCTGGCACTGACCCCACCGACATGGGAACTGCCTCGGTTGCGCGCCTTCCGGAGGCATCCGGAGTTGGCGACCCCTCAGATGAAGAGCCCCCCTGATCTTCTTCCTCCGACGCAGAAGAACCGGAGGATGACAAGTCCGGGTCATAGCATTGCCCGGACGGGAAATCGATTGTCTCGGACGCCTGCTCCTCGGCATAAGAGACGCCCCGGTCGTAGCCTTATTTGAACCCCTTGCGGATGCCTCGGCGAAGTGCTGACTCGTAGTAGGGGAGGGTAGCCTCTTTAAGGTCGACCCGGTAGGCCTCCGAGCATTTGTACTGCTCGAGCGCCTCCACCCCGGCCGATCCCACCCTACCAGCGAGCTCGGCCTTCTCCCGCTCCACCTCGGCTAACCTCCGCTTGGCCTCAGCCGTCTGCTTCTCGGCCTCTGTCGCCTGCTCCTCCGCCTCAGCCCGATCAGCCTCGGCCTCCCTCCGAAGGTGCTCGGCTTCCTCCGCTCAGAACGCTCGGCCTCCCACCGGCCATCTAGCTCGATGCAAGCAACACGCTCCTCTTCAAAAAGCCTGCTCTTCCTCTCGAGCGATTCGCGGGCCCTAGCTAGTTGCTCGGTCAGTGCCCGGGCCTCCACCTGGCTCACCCGCGCCAGCTCCCTAACTAAGGAAAGCTCACGCCAAAGCCCATCATGCTCCTCGGTGAGCCGAGCCATCTTCCTGTCAGACCCACCAAGGGTCCAGGCCAGATTCACCCGCTTCCAATCGCAGAAGCAGCCACGGCCCCCTCGGCTCCGGCCGAAGGGTGATCCGAGCCAGCATCATCGCCGACCGCAGGAGCAGCCCCAACCTCCTCGGCCTCCTCTTGCTCGGCGGGTGGGAGAGCTCACCCAGTAGGGTTGGCCCCATCATGCTTGGCAGAGGGGTGAGCCGCGGCAAGGTCACCTTCGATTGCGAGAACCACCCCGGCTTTCTTGGCCCGCTTCCTGGCCTTCACGGCGGCCCGGATCATGCCCTCCACGGAATCCTTGCGCTTGGACCCCCGCGGCCCGGAATATTCGCCCCGGGCCGCCCCCTTGCCCTTATCTCTGGCTCGGGAGCGACCCATGGGAGCAGTCGACTCATCGGCAGTAGAGTCATCGCCGAGATCGATCACCTCTGCGGCCTCCTTCAAAGCCGGCCGCCTGGTGTCTGCACAGAAGAAAGATATCACAGAAAAAGGAGATAGTCTCAACATCCAAAGAAGAAACTGATTCGTGGCGACCGAACCTGCCGGCTGTAGCCACGCAAGAAGACGTCGCTCAATGTTCTCCGGAGTAACCAGCTCCTCCGTGGACTGATGATTCTTCAGCAAAATGATCGCGTACTCCTCCACGTCCGGAGAAAACTCATCCTGCCTCGGAGGAATGTTCGGATGAAAATTGGGGATTACGTGACATCTCCAAGTCTCCCCCACCGAGAGAATCCCCACCCAGAAGAAGTGAGTTTTCCACCCCTTGTGCGAAGAATCCTTCGCGGCCAAGGAAATACATCTCTTATTCCGCCTCGCCTGGATGAAATAGAAGCCCTTCCCGGCCGAGGGATGTGCCTTCAACTCAAAAAAATAATGAAAGAGGTCCAAGGAAGGAGGAACTCCGCATTGACGGTAGAGGATGTGAAAGGCGGAAAGAAGAATATAAGAGTTGGCTACAAACTGTACGGGCGCCAACTGGAAGAAATTGAGAAGTTTGAGAACAAAGGGCTCGAAGGGAAGGCGGAACCCACCCTTCCACGACAGTAGAAAGGTGCAGATGTGGCCCGTACGAGAATCCAAGATCGACTCGTGCGGGGCAGCCGCGGCAAAGAAAAACTTGTGGGGCAGACGAAACTAGTTCTCCAGCCGTTTCACCTCTGCCTCCCCCAGTTCGCTACAGTTTGGAGCCGCCTCACCGCAGGCTCGGCCTCCCACTCTTCGACATCCGGACGCTGATCCGCCATGGAATCCGGAGAGGAACTTGAAGAAAGATACTCCCGGGACCCCGAAGACTCTGTAGGAAGAGGAAGCTGTCGGACTGCCTCTGCTGTTATCTCCACCAACTCCGCAAACGCCGCTGCAAGCCTCTACTCTTCCGTCGTGTCTTTACGACGCATCAAAAAGCCCCAAAAGCAAGCACGAAGGAGAGCCAAACCCTAAAAACAGAGGGAGTCTGGAGCAACGGCAAATGCACAATGCCTATATTCCCACGCGGAAGGCGGCGCGTCGTTTCGACCTCCGAGAAAAGGGGGCCCCTTTAGTTCAAATCCGTCAGGATCATCATTATTAAGGGCCCAGGTGACCACGACACGTGGCTTACTAACACCGCCAGATCTCCACCCACCTGAGCCATGCTGGTCCAAAACCCTAAACATCTACTCTTCCGAGCTTACTAAAGCTCGGGAGTAGGAGGGGGACAAGTGGAGAGGGGGATTTCTGTAGCCCATCTAAGAGCAGCCGAACTAGGTTCGTCAGGACCAAACGAGGCCCAGCTCATCCAAGTGACAGCCCCGTAGGGCCCACTTAGAATAAAAAGCCCAATAAGATTACTCGGGATCAAACCCTTCCTCGGCGGCCCTTAGGCTCGGAAGGCCTGAGCGTCGGTCAGAACGGAGGAAGACCCATGCCCGAGTTATCCCCTCACCGGGATAAAGGCAAGCGCTTAGCGCCCACTCTGACCTATCTTCATCCGAGCTATGCCTATCGCCCGGACAGGGTTGGCACCCTTCATACTTGGGTTTAACCGACGATTGCTTATCCATGCTGCCGTTGAGAGCCCTTTATGAGCAGGAATTTTTGAGGACGTAAAGAGCCCATGATGAGGATGTAACTCCCGCCTGAAACTCCTCAACTTACGGGACTCATGAGGCTTGCGCACTATTTAAACCTGGGACTCCCTCCGGCGGAAGGTAAGGGCCAACACACGCCTAAAATTCCCTAAGCAGGAACCACTTCACCACCTTAGTGTAGAGGGATCTCGCGCCTCTCTTTTCCTCCTATCTTCATAGCTTCCACCATTACTCTACTGACTTAGGCATCAGAGGGTTTACCCCAGGGAACCATCCCTGGGTCCCCTGATCCGTTTCCTTTCCTTGTAGTTCACTATTCGATGATCATCCCCCCAGCTCAGGTCCAGCGCGAGATCACGCCTCTTCAAACATAAAATGACATAATATATATAGAGTTAGGGTTAGTGTTAGGATTAGTGTCAGTGTACAGAAATTAAACTGCTGAAATTAAATGGCCATAGTGGGAAGTAACTCACCGCGACCTTATTGGGTTAGCGTTAGGGTTAGAGTTAGAGTTAGAGTTAGAATTAGAGTTAGAGTTAGAGTCAGAATTAGAGTCAGAGTTAGAATTAGTGTAAGAATTAGAGTCAGAGTTAGAATTAGAGTTAGTATTAGTGTATAGAAATCAAATTACCGAAATTGAATAGAGGAGGGGAACCGCCGCGGGGAATGATCCTTCGCGCGGGTGAGAACAAAAATAAAGAAGCCAAAAAAAACACAGACGTGGGGGGTGGTGTGATCGCCAGGGGCTGGTGGACCCAAAATAAAGGATCACCTTCGCCTTGGTCACGGGAGACATTGTGGACTCCTTCTTCCTCTTCTTTTGACAGGCCGAAGAAGAGGGTCTTCTGATTGGTTACCCTTGCAAAAGCGAGACAAACAACGAAAGGATCAGAATAAAAATAGTGTAGTATCAATCCTTTACGCTAAAAACAATGAAATCGTGAATGATCACGCACCTGGTTGGTGCTGATTTTAAACCCCTTTTAGTGGAAAAGGGTGGGAGAATGAGATGATAATGAAACAAATGTGAAGAAATTCACAAACGAGCCTTCTCAAGGAGAGAGGCGTAGTACAGACAGTGAATGATGCATGCAATGCAACTAACGGACTGAAAATAACGCAAAAAAGGATAGAAAAGAGCTTATTAGGGGATGCCGATGACGGGCTTCGGAACGAGCTTCAGCAGCATGAAGACGACATGAGCGAACGGTGGGACGGAGTGACCCTGCTCGCGTACGCAAATACCCAGAAACTTAAAATTCGGCGGTACCTACCTTTCTTTCACGGATTTAAGAATAGGTTGAATATATATATACATGTAAAAATACATATAGATATATATATATATATATATATATATTAATTTATATATATATATATGAATATATATATGAATACATATATATATATTTGAATTTAGATATATATATATAAATATACATCTAAATATGTATATATATATATGAATATATATAAATATTAATATATATATATGGATCGGAGATATATATAAGATATCTATCTATAAATATATATACATGATAAAAAAGAGAAATAAATAAAATAAATACAATGAAATAAAATAAAAGATTGGAGAGAGAGAGAGAGAGTTTGCGAGAGTGAGAGAGAGAGATCGTGAGGGGGAGAGAGGGAGAGTAAGAGAGAGAAGGAGACGGCGGGGGGGTCTGCGTGTGTACTAGAGAGAGAGAGAGGGAGAGCGGTGAGGTGTGGGCGACGGCGGCTGGGAGGTGGCCGGCGGTATGGACGATGGCAAGAGGGCTCGCGGTGGCGTGAAGGTGGCGGTCAGCCGGCGGCGGCGGCTTTGAAGTGGGAGGTGGCCGGCTGCTACGACGGGAGGGTGAGAGCGACGGTGAGAGGGGGGAGGTGACGTGAGAAGATGAGTGTGCGAGAGAGAGATAAAGAGAGGGAGAGGGAGGTGTTGCGTGTGTGGTGAGGGCGCAACGATGGGGAGGTTACCGCGGAGGGGGGAGGCTTGACGGCGGTCGGTGCAGGGAGGAGGAGGTCGGTGTGGCAGTGGCGAGGGGAGGAGAGTGTGTTGAATCCACAAAACCACGATGTTGAGATACACAGGCCCAGGGTCATAAGCACGTGAACCACAACTCATTTAACCAATACGGGACTATTGCCTAAGGGGGATGATAACGCGAAAGTTCATCGTTTAAAACACGCGTATCAATCTTAAAAATTCCAACTCGCACTAGATAAAAGAAAGACGTAATATGGTGGCAAGAAGGGTCGAATCTACAGGGAAGAAGAGATTTTTTAGAGTTAAAAACCTTGGAGTCCTTTGGAAAACATTTGTGATTTCACTTTGCTTAAAGAAAATAATGAAATGATGAACGAACCAAACACTTAATTAAAAATACTTATGACTATGAGCCTATGTTTTAGAAAATAATTGCATAAAGTGGAGAAGAAGAGGTAGAAGAAGGAGGAAGAGAGGGAAGATAAACAAGATCTAGATAAAATGAACACTTATTACATTAACATAAAGTAACAAGTATATGAAATGCAAGACAAGCTTACACTAAAGATGTGACGAGATTACAATGAAGTAAAATGAAACTAAAGCAATAACAAAAAGAGGAGCCTGAGGTGTGAAGATGGTAGTAGCAATGGTGATGACGCCGACGTCTCCTCCTCGCCGAGCCTTAGAGAGGATCGCTCCGCCTTGAAAGAGATCGCCGTGGAAAGAGGTGGATGAAGAAGCCGTCGTCGTCCACGTCACGAGCCTTGAAACATCGCCCGTCTTTATGTGCACGCTGCCATGAAAGGAGAGTTGTGGAGGATGAACTTTGGAGAGAAATATAGAGAGGAATGTGGAAGAGTTTGTGTGGAGATGAAGAAGGAAGAAGATGAGAGAGTAAAATAATGAGAAAATAAATATAACTCGTAAAGGAAGAAGAATTGGAGGAAGTGATAGAAGATGAAAATCTATATCTACATAAGAGGAAGAACGTTGATGAAGATCTCAGAGAGAACAGAAGAGTGGAAGAGCTTCAAAATGGAGGAAGAACAGAGTGTAGTGCCTCGGATGAATAGTACAATCACAGGATAGCAAGTTGAAAAATGGGAAATAACATCCAAAATAGAACGAATTAGAGAATTATGTAGAAGACGGAGTTGTATCACACTTAAAAACAAAGAACTTTCGTGAAGACAATAAAAGAAGAAAATGAATAGAAGGGGGGGAAATAAGAGGAAGAACAGAGAGAAACACTGGTTCTCAGATGAACAGGATAGCACAGTGAACAACATGAAATACCTTAAAAACTAAAAGGAATTAGAAGATGATGCAGAAGAAGAAGTTGTAGAGGACTTAAAAATAAAGAACTTTTATGAAGACAGCAAGAGAAGAAGAGGGACGGACGAGGGCGAACTCGATGACCTAAGATGTGAGAGGGAGAGGGTAAAAATTGCCAAAAGAAGAACTCCCCTTTCTCCTCCTTGTCATGGGCCATTTATAGGGAAGGTTGGGTCAATGGAGGGTGGAGATTATATCAAAAGGAGATGGATGGCTGGAATTTAAGTAGAATATGATGTATAGGGAAATGAAAAAGGAGGTGGGCAGCCCCTTTCTTGGACTTTGGGCACCCCATTTCCCAAGGATCATCATGTCTCTCCTTTATTTCAAACTTTGAATTCAATTTTCCCTCCAACCAAAATATGTGTTTCTTTTTTCTCAATTTCAAACTTTTAAAATTTATTTTCCCTCCAACCAAAATACAAACTTCTGTGTTTGACTTGGTCAAAGTGGTGATGACAATTTTGCCCCCGGAGTTTCTTGTAATTGCCTTCAATGTCATGCACACACATAATTACAATTTAGTCCATAAAAATTATCACAATGTGCACATAAATCTCAAATGCTCATGGTTATGTAATGGATAATTAATATTCATAGCCCTCAACTTTAATTTATTATTAAATAATATCACTAAATTAATTAATTTACATGAAAGTTCTAATTTAAATACGGAGTTGAGGTTAACTATGAAATATGCATAATTGCCTAATTATATGCACATAAAATGGTGTATATGCGATGAATTATCATAAGAAATTGACATTTATCACACACCCCAACTTACTCATTGCTAGTCCCTTAGCAATGCCAATAAATTAAAATTTATGACTAACAAGAGTTTGTAAAAATCATGTTCTCATATCTAGTTCTCCCTTCATAGAATCAACCAAAGATTAAGAATCTGGAATCATTAATGCACACTAGCCTTATGTAGGAACTTAATAGTACATGATCAAGAATTCAAATTGTTGTGTATGTGATTTTGATGATAACAAAATGACTTGATTGCTTGGCCTTGTGCATCATGTGAGATTGTTTTGAATTCAATGAGAAAGATTTTATGGAAAACATGCTTGGATAAATGTCTATTGAGTATCATGTTATTCATGCGTACTTCAGTAATGCTGAGCGATTGATTGAGATGCAAATACAACTGTTTGCCCCCAAGGTAATGATGTGTGGTTTGATGAGTTTGAATGATGGTTCCTTGTCCTTCTGATCATATGGCTTAAATGCTTTGAAATGGTTTGTGGGAGAATTGGGTTGAAGTTGGGATCTTCAGATTCGTTGGTTTAATATTAACTTGCTTCTAAATTCCCAGAGAGTGCAGGTTAATATTTCCCACATTATGATGGATTCAAGGTAAGAATTTATATTGGAATCAATGGTGATACTCTTCAAATCTTGAGTGGGAAAATTGGGTTCTCTAGTGCTTTGATACAGATCTTTCATGGGGATTCTCATATGCCTCATGCTAATGATTTCGTAATCATATTTCATGTCATTTGGGTCTCGGTCTCAAAACTAGCTTCATATGTTAATGCATGACCCATATATTTTGATCTTGATCTAACCTCTTACTTTATCATGTTTTTCAGGATAAAAAATCATGATTGATCTTCATGGGATTTTGGTAACATTTAATCAATTGTTTCCCATTGATTTGATGGAGATTTTAGCTCTTTTTCAGACCCAAACAAGAAGGGGTCGACCCATCGGGTCGACCCTCTAAAGTTCTGTTCAAAATAGAACTATTTTTTGAACCCTGTTGAAAGGGGTCGACCCTGGGGTCGACCCTGGGGTCGACCCCTGTAACCCAGAACCAAATATTAGTTCTATTTGGCTTCTGTTTGCCCGAGGGTCGACCCTAGGGTCGACCCATTCCGATTCGACCTCCAGCCGTGATTTTTGACCGCCGTTTTCTTGCTCCTAAAGTCTTCCAATCCGAGTCCAACTTCCACAAATCACTCCACAAGTTGTGGATCTTGTCCCAGGGCTGTCTCTTGACCGTCCCAAACACTTATATACTTCTCTTTGGGTCACAAACCCTAATAAGAGATGTGAGATCTGATTTTTGGGTGTGTTTGCTAACCCTTATGAGTGCAGGTCGCAGGTAGCAGCTCTAGGGCTTCCGTCACGTTCTTCTGAGCTTGTATGTGAAGGGAAGAAGGTGGATTCAAGTCTTCAATCAATCCTCTACTGGAAGTTGCATGGGAAATCAAGTTACAACTTCGTTTTTGTAAGAATCGATCATCTTTCTTCAAGAACGTTCTTCATCCTGCAGAAGCATTCAAATATGTTTGAAGAAGAGAAAGGGGGAGCTCTAATCACTGTAAAATCTTCCTTGTTCTGATCTTTGTTGATAGAGCTTGAAACTCTGCTTTAAGGCATATTAGGAGGGCTTCATATGTCCTCTCTCTTGCATATATATATGAGCTGCGATTTTTGTGATACAACAATTCTAATGCTTATATACTCGTCTTTCGTATAGGTGAAGAAAAGGGAGAAAACGAAGTGAAGCTCCTACCATCGTGAGGATCTGGAGCTCGTGGAAGAAAGAAAAGAGGAGCGGCACGAGGAAAAGAAGAAGATGATGTTAAAACCATGATCATCCGTCAATGAGCCTTGAAGAATCAGATTTTGTTGAAGAAGGGGGATTCTTACTCTTGATGCATCTTTCTAGTTTTCATCTGTAGAATTTGGTTGGGGGGTCATGGCATATAATTGTCCTTGTTTCATATACATCTCAAAGAATACTTTGTGTGGGTGTTCGGAGAAAGAGTTCTCCGGGTGTGCGTGTTGTCGTATGTGCGTCGATTTGTGCGGAGTATATCCGCGTGTGTGGTTGGGTGAAACCAGGGGTGTATTCCCCGTGTGTGGTTGGGAGTTTACTCCCGTGTGGTGGTGTAGGCATTGCTCTACGTGCGTGTGGACGGAGCTGTGTCTCCGTGTGAGGTATTTTGTTCGGGGTGTGTTCCCCAAAGGTGTGTGTGTGTGCTGCTGTGGCAGCAGTTTGAGGCAAGGCCTCGTATGTGTGTTTTGCTGTGAAAGCAGCATGTGTGTGTTGGGGTTCGTCCCCGTGTTGCTACATTTTGTAGCGTGTAGTGAAGCGTCACCGGTTTGGTGAGGGGTGGACGTAGGGAGCCCATCGTGGTCCCGAACCACCTTAAAAATCTCCGTGTCTTGTGGTTTGATTCTTGTGATTGTGTGTTCACTATCCTATCTGTTTGTGCAATCGTGTGAGGTTGGTGAGATTGAGTGAATCTAGTTTAAACCTGTTTAGATTAAATTACTCTATCTTGTATATTCTGCTGTGTGCTAGTTGTGTTTTTAATTGGACACAGTTTTTAGTAGTAGGATCTATTCAACCCCCCCCCCCCCTCTAGATCCGTATTCTTACACTACGGGTCCCAACAATTGGTATCAGAGTGAGGCTCTGTTGTCCCTAGATCTTGCGATCTACAGAGTGATCCTAGTGCATTCTATAATCATGAATTTTTCTGCTAAAGATAACTCAATGAATTGTTTGCCAATCTTCACTGGTTCGGATTTTAATTCATGGCTAGGCAAACTGTGTATGGTGATCAATTCTATTAATCCGAGTCTTTAGAAATTGATGTATCATGGTCCACACATATTACCACTAGATGAGACCAAGTGGTCTAATCAGAAAAAAATGATGCATCATGATAATGTTACTGCTTTGAGTCTATTGAAAGCTTCTGTAAGTACTAACAAGTATCCATTTGTGTCTTCTTGTAGGACGGTAAAGGAGCTTATGGACCGGTTGATCAAAGCTCAAGAGAATGAAAGATAAAAATGTCTCATGGCTGATGATGCTGATCAACAAAGTGACAAAAATGCAGAAGAGGTAAATTCAGATTCTGAAGAATTTACTCTTGATGATCTTTTTAATGCTTATGATGAGTTAGAAAAGTAATATAAGAAAATCAAGTCAGAAAATAGAAAATTGAAAAAGAAATATGAAAACATGCTCCATGAAAATGGATCTTGTGATAAATGTTCTGAGCTTGATAACTTAAATAAAATTTTAGAGCATGATGTTGAATGTCACAAAGAAACAATTACTTGTCTGAGAAATGAAAATGTTGTCCTCAAGAACAAAATCGATCAATTGGAGAAAATTGAAAAAGATCTAAGAAAAAAAATAGAATCAAACTCAATTGATCAAGATATTTGTAATGAATTGATTATGAATGATAAACTTACAAATGAAAATGAAGAACTTAAAAAGGAAAACAGTGCTATATTGATTCAGACATCTCTGGTTGAAGGCAGCATGAAGTTTCTTGAAAAAAAAAATGTTTTGTTAAAATCTGAAAATGAAAAATTGAAACATCTAAACACAACCTTGTCTAAAAAATTACTTGTTTTTGAAAAAGGAAAAACTTTGGCTATTGATGATTGTGAAAAGATGCATGTGCTAGAACAAATGATGGAGAGCTACAAAGCCATCAATGCCCAATTGAATGAAAAAGTCATTTCTTGTGATAATGAGATCATTTCCTATGAATTGCATATTTCATCACTTGAAAAAGAAATTCTTGATCTGAATGCTTCCTTGTCTAAGTTTGTGAATGGGGAAGAAAATCTGAACAAGATATTGGGGACTAAGGTGAATTTCCAAAGAGAGGGGTTGGGCTATAATCCTGTGAACAAAAAGAATTTTAAAAATAAAGTCTATACATCTTTTGTCCATACAAATATAGCCAGCACATCAAATGGGTCTCCAAATCATTCTGTTCCTCAAACAATAAAGAGATCAAATGAAAGTCTGAAAAAGAAACAAAACTTGCATCAAAAGGCTAAAAATGTTGTTGGTGCCACGATGAATGCCATGAAAAATCATGTTGCACACACACATGCATCCACAAAGAAAATCTCATGTTTTTATTGTGGTGAACTTGGTCATATGATACATGATTGCCTTTTGATGAAATCTGAAGATCTAGAAGCATGCAAGAAAATGAATGGCTTCATAAAGCTAAGAAAATTTTTGAACACAAAAAGAACTTTTGATAACTCTTATGTTCATGCAAGAAGACCATTTGAAAGATTTGCTCCATTGAACTATTTTCATTGTGGAAGGTTCGTTCACAGGATGAACAATTGCTCTAGTTTGAAAAATGAGAACATCTCTTCAAACCCACAAAAATTTCATGCTCATTCTTACAAGAAAAATCTGAAGTCTTTTGGTCATTGTCATTATTGTGGTGAGTTTGGGCATACCATGCATGATTGCTCCTTAACACATTTTGATGATATGCATGCCCAAAAACTGTGGAAGGCACCCACTAGAGGTGCAACTAACCATCCGGGACCCAAGAAGGTTTGGGTACCCAAAACAACGAAATGAGAACTTTATTGCAGGATTGCCTTGAGGTCAAGAGGAAGGCCTTAAGTCGACTTGGCCAGTTCGGGTGTGATGCCTTGGTTAACATAGGCTTGTCCTTGATTTCACACTGATTTGTAAGTTGGTTGTTCATGTTTGTGCATATTGATTGTGTGAATTCTCAGTTCATACTGCTGGAAGTTAAAGTCTCTAATATGCAGGTGTGAAGAGACAGTCTTGTGTGTTTTATGTGCATCAACCTTGTCTACACATGTGCTTAGACTTGGTTCTTCATGTGTTTAGTCTAGACTCTTTACACTGTTGGGCTAAACTTGTAATCTCTGAAGTGAACTTTGAACTCATGTCAGCTTGAGTGAATCACTTGTATTGAAAGCTGAAACTCAGCATTCATTCTTACAGCTCATAGGAGATTATCTTGTTGAGAGAGAGAGAGTCATATGTGATGAAAAGTCTTGAAGTTAGTTTCTTCAATATGTATTGACTTAATATTGACATGAATTGAGCTCTTTACAGTGCAGGTTTGATTATGACCATCAACCCTTGAAATCATGGTAAGAATTCAAACGTTTGAATGTATCACCATGTGCCTAGATTGAGTTTAATTCATGTTTGACATTTCTGGGCTCAGATTAACTGTCTTAGGCAGTTTTGCTTGTTCCTCAGTTGGTGTCGAAATGCCCATCTTAAGGACCGATTGGTTTGAACTTTTACCCCATTACCCTTAGGGTTTCTCTTCTTATCCTAGAGGAGTTTTGAAAGGGTTTTGACATGGGGTTCTTGGAGAGAAAGAAAGGAGCTCAAGAGAACTTCAATGTCAGATTTGATCTACTTCCATTTCTTCTGGCTAATATCATTCTATTTCTTGCAGGAGAGAAAGAAAGGAGCTTGTTGATGAAGATGACAACAAGCGAAATAAAGAGAAGAATTTGAGGATGTTAATAAAGGTAACTCAAGACAAAGGTGAGAAAATAAAGTGTTTGTTTGAAGCTCTTTGGTCTTGATGTTAATGCCATAACTTGACAGACAGTGATTTTGAAGTTTTGAATACCCCTTGGTTGCTTTTGACAATGTGGATAATGAATGCTTGGCTGAATGGTATTGAAACATCTGAGCAGTATATATGAGAGTGTAGCCATTGAATGCCTTTTGCTAAACCCCCAGTGTCAAATGAGAATACATTTGTTTCTGATCATCATTTCAATGATTACATGGTATATAAAATGGTGACATGTGGAAGGGCAGGTCAAGCCTGTCTGAAAGTTATCACCATGCGTGAGAATATGCCTCGGCCCGGTACCATGAATCATCTATGCATATGGCATCCAACTTAAATGAATTTTCTGAAATCATGCATTGATTATGGGGGAGTTTTGCATGTTGAAAATTTTGAAAATGATGTTTTTCCATTATCTCAGCATGATGATATTGTTTTTGTGGCTGCACATCTTGAGGACTGAAGTTGATCAATGTTTCATGGTCTTTACCAATGTGCCACTCATCTTTCTGGATAAAAGCATAACTGTTTTCAAGAAAAGTTCACATGTGATGATTTTGATGCTTTGAATGAATTTTCTGAATTCTCTTTTCAGAATAAAATTATCTTCACATTTTAATAATTGGTAATGCGTGTCATGCATTAGTTGCATCAGGTGCATATAGAGTGTCATGTGAAATCTGAAATCTTGCATCACATTGTATATTTGCATATCATTCTCTGCATATCATTCACATAGTGCTTTTGGAAGATGAAGCTCATCGTGTGTCTTGTTACATAGTTGGCATTTTCATCATACATATAGTGCATATTTTGAAATGCATCATTTTGAACATTTCATGTTGCATAAATGCCAAAATGAATACTTCCAACAATTGGTCTCATATCTTTGGGGCCAACAATTCAAGAACTGAAATTACATTTTTTTTCATTTTGCATTGCATATGCATATCTCCACTGTATGCTTGCATGTTATTATATGATATTCAACCCCTTCCTTTGAATCTTCTAAGACCAAACACTCCATTGTTAAATAATGTTGCATCTGAGTCTTAACAAGTGTGCTTCATATCAAACTCTCAGGGGGAGCATTTCATGTTTATTGCATTTACATAGGGGGAGCTACACTATCCTGTTCTAAGTTAAATTTTCTCCATACATGTTAAATCAAATTCGTAGACTTCATGCACTTTAATGTGAAATTGAGTGTTATTCATAAGGATATAGGAATTTCATTTCAACACTCTAAAGTAATTCAACTTGCTGCCTGGATGAAAAGAGACAGTTGAGGAAAAAGTTGCTTGCCTCCACATACAAAAAAAAATGGTTGAAATGAAAGGCAGAGCAATGCTAAGTCTCACTGAGTAAACTGGACACATGTCACCTGAGACGTGATGTGGTTCATTTCTGAAAAGTGTTGACTAAAGTATCTCTGTTCAAATAAGGTGACAATGTTCAGTATTCTGAGTAATCGGGGATTCTGGCATGAGCTCCATGTGCCTCCTCGCATAAAAAGGAATTATTTGAACCTGATCCTTCTTAGAAAAATTCAGATTGTCAGTGTGAAAATTACTGATGATAATTTGATGAGGAAGAGCGAAGCCTCCAATACGATGTTCTCTAGATTGAAATGCAGTCTGTGCCGTTACTATTGTGTTTAATTGAAAATATGGTTATCCATATGGCTAAACTTCATTCTCATGTTACTCACTTGCACATGGTAATTTGATTTGATATGTATTTTAAAAATTTGATTAATTGCTTGACCTGCTGTACGTCTTCTCCTATTTATCTGCACAATCCTCTAGGTGTAATCATGAGCATTCTGAACTTAATGACTCACTTGCACTTTTCCTACACCTATCCCCTCACTGTAAATCAATTGGTATCACTTCTTGTGAAGGAGTTATGTTACATGTATCTATAGATATCTGCTTGATTACATTGTATGCATTTCATGTCTCATCATTTTTATACATCATGTTTCATGCATTTCACAAGAAAACTAGAAATCTAAAAATTTGAAAATCAAAGCCAATCATCTAATGTGTCATTGTCTAAGGGGGAGCTTTACATGTGATCTTATCTGCTTAACTCATCAGGACTTACATGAGTCAATACCTTTCTATGGGTGTTTGAGTGCTTGTTTGCTTGCTCATTATTATCATGCCATACACCATTTCCAATTGCTGTAACTCGTGAGTATTTTCATATCATTTTGTCATCTTGCATTCTACATGACCATATTGTCCACACTTGCATTTCTAATTTCAACAATTGGTATCAAACAGTTTCGCAATTAGTTCATGCATATTGTGCATATTGGTTCTCTTCATAATCCCAGTGTCCATAAGTTCTTGCCATTCTGGGTTCCCCGTCATGCTCCCCATTTTTGATTCTGTCATAGGGGGAGAGAGCATTATAGCATAATATTTTGTCATCATCAAAATGGGGGAGATTGTTGTGTATGTGATTTTGATAATTACAAAATGACTTCATTGATTGGACTTATGCGTCATGTGAGATTGCTTTGTAATCAATGAGAAAGATTTTATGGAAAACATGCTTGGATAAATGTCGATTGAGAATCATGTTATTCATGCATACTTCGGTAATGCTGAGTGATTGATTGAGATGTAAATATAATTGTTTGCTCCCAAGGTAATGATGTGTGGTTTGATGAGTTTGAATGATGGTTCCTTGTCCCTCTGATCATATGGCTTAAATGCTTTGAAATGGTTTGTGGGAGAATTGGGTTGAAGTTGGGATCTTCAGATTTGTTGGTTTAATATTAACTTGCTTCTAAATTCCCAAAGAGTGCAGGTTAATATTTCCCACATTGTGATGGATTCAAGGTAAGAATTTATATTGGAACCCATGGTGATACTCTTCAAATCTTGAGTTGGAAAATTATGTTCTCTAGTGCTTTGATACAGATCTTTCATGTGGATTCTCATATGCCTCATGCTAATGATTTCGTAATTATATTTCATGTCATTTGGGTCTCGGTCTCAAAACTAGCTTCATATGTTAATTCATGGCCCATATATTTTGATCTTGATCTAACCTCTTACTTTATCATGTTTTTCAGGATGAAAAATCATGGTTGATCTTCATGGGATTTTGGTAACATTTAATCAATTGTTTCCCATTGATTTGATGGAGGTTTTAGCTCTTTTTCAGACCCAAACAAGATGGGGTCGACCCATCGGGTCGACCCTCTAAAGTTCTGTTCAAAACAGAACTATTTTTTGAACCCTGCTGAAAGGGGTCGACCTTGGGGTCGACCCCTGTAACCCAGAACCAAATATTAGTTCTGTTTGGCTTATGTTTGCTCGAGGGTCGACCATGGGGTCGACCCTTTCCGATTCGACCTCCAGCCGTGATTTTTGACCGCCATTTTCTTGCTCCTAAAGTCTTCCAATCTGAGTCCAACTTCCACAAATCACTCCACAAGTTGTGGATCTTGTCCCAGGGCTGTCTCTTGACCATCCCAAACACTTATATACTTCTCTTTGGGTCACAAACCCTAATAAGAGATGTGAGATCTGATTTTTGGGTGTGTTTGCTAACCCTTGTGAGTGTAGGTCGCAGGTAGCAGCTCCAAGGCTTCTCCCACGTTCTTCTCAGCTTGTATGTGAAGGGAAGAAGGTGGATTCAAGTCTTCAATCAATCCTCTACTAGAAGCTATGTGGGAAATCAAGTTACAACTTCATTTTTGCAAGAATCGATCATCTTTCTTCAAGAACGTTCTTCATCTTGCAGAAGCATTCAAATACGTTTGAAGAAGAGAAAGGGGGAGCTCTAATCACTGCAAAATCTTCCTTATTCTGATCTTTGTTGATAGAGCTTGAAACTCTGCTTTAAGGCATATTAGGAGGGCTTCATGTGTCCTCTCTTTTGCATATATATATGAGCTGCGATTTTTGTGATACAACAATTCTAATGCTTATATACTCGTCTTTCGTATAGGTGAAGAAAAGAGAGAAAACGAAGTGAAGCTCCTACCATCGTGAGGATCTGGAGCTCGTGGAAGAAAGAAAAGAGGAGCGGCACGAGGAGAAGAAGATGATGATGTTAAAACCATGATCATCCGTCAATGAGCCTAGAGGAATCAGATTTTGTTGAAGAAGGGGGATTCTTACTCTTGATGCATCTTTTTAGTTTTTATCTGTAGAATTTGGTTGTGGGGTCATAGCATATAATTGTCCTTGTTTCATATACATCTCAAAGAATACTTTGTGTGGGTGTTCGGAGAAAGGGTTCTTCGAGTGTGTGTGTTGTCATATGTGCGTCGATTTGTGCGGAGTATATCCGCGTGTGTGGTTGGGTGTAACTAGGGGTGTGTTCCCCGTGTGTGGTTGGGAGTTTACTCCCGTGTGGCCATGTAGGCATTGCTCTACGTGCGTGTGGACGGAGCTGTGTCTGCGTGTGAGGTATTTTGTTCGGGGTGTGTTCCCCAAAGGTGTGTGTGTGTGTGATGCTGTGGCAGCAGTTTGAGGCAAGGCCTCGTGTGTGTGTTTTACGGTGAAAGTAGCATGTGTGTGTTGGGGTTCGTCCCCGTGTTGCTACATTTTGTAGCGTGTAGTGAAGCCTCACCGGTTTGGTGAGGGGTGGACGTAGGGAGCCCGTCGTGGTCCCGAACCACCTTAAAAATTCCCGTGTCTTGTGGTTTGATTCTTGTGATTGTGTGTTCACTATCCTATCTGTTTGTGCAATCGTGTGAGGTCGGTCAGATTGAGTGAATCTAGTTTAAACCTGTTTAGATTAAATTACTCTATCTTGTATATTCCGCTATGTGCTAGTTGTGTTTTTCATTGGACACAGTTTTTAGTAGTAGGATCTATTCACCCCCCCTCTAGATCCGTATTCTTGCACTACGGGTCCCAACACAAATCAAAGCTCAATAGCACTTGTGCATGTGTAACTACCAAATCCACATCTTTGACAATTGCATCCCCCATTCGCTATTCCAAGCAAATGCCATTCAACCCTGCACCTCTTAAATCAGAGCATTTGGAATATTAGTTTTTTGCCTGCCTTATTGCTTTGTCCCTTTGGGATCTTTTATACCACACATGATGCTGCACTACCCTTCATGGCTTAACGTGAACCTCGACTCTTGCCTTAGGAGAAGCAGGCCCACTTTCACAAATCCAGGTTCCTTTTTCATTTTTATGCGAATCTCAACACGTCTTCGGTGAAGTACGTCCGGTTACTAAGAGTAGGGGCATTTTTCATGGTATTTTTTTTCTTTTTTTTTTCATAGTGCCATTGCACTTATTTGATAGATAATTTGGCAGAAAGCTTTGTAAAAAGATCTTTTTTCTTAAGAAGTGCAGAATATCAAACATCATACCTAAAATGGCAGGGGGCTTGTCTTGCTTGTTTCATTAGTGTGTAATGTGAATTTCTTTTTTCTAAAGTGCACATGAACTTTAAAGAGATTCTTATATCAATTTTCTATGGCTATATTGACTAAATTTTCCATCATCCTTCTCCCTAGTCTTTTCTATTCCAGAATTACTTTTAATTTAAGCACGAATCATGAAACTCAAAATGGGGTTTACATCTATCTACTTTGATGATATGCAAGACATACTCCTATCATGTTGTACTATTGTGGACGTCAAAAAAATGACGGTGACAATCATACGGCATGCACGTCTTAGCACTCGAGAGTGAGTTGAAGACGGGATGGCCGAACAAACCCCGTACCTCCTCTAAGCAGGATGGACTTATATACTCGGCGCTCCACCACCCAACAAGAAGCCCTTCGGGCAGAAGAGATGGCCCGGACTCTCCAGTCGGCATTGCCGAAGGCCGAATCAAAAGAAACTCAAGAATTCGAACACGTGTTCGGCACGCGCCGGTGATCACTCGAAGTTCCTAATCGGGATGCAGAGGCCCTGAACTAAACACCCTGGAGGAGGTGCATTATAGCTAAAGCAGCACGGGAGGACAAGCATCCGTCCGAATAGCGGCGAAGCCAAGATGAAGTCTAAACCAGCGTGGCCTACACTTAAACTAGCGCGCCTTGCTTTGGCCTTAAATCGGCGCGCCCTTGCTTGGCCTTAAACCGGCGCGCCCATCCATCAAGCTTTAAACCGACGAGCCCCCATTGTGTGCTGCTAATCCGGCGCGCACAAATCCACGCTGTTTTAACCAAAGGGCCATCCCATCCATACTCCGGTGCTCTGTTTCCTGATGAATCTCACGCGAAGTCCAGAGAGGAGAAGAACAGTGCATTCAATGCCCGTCCCATAGCCATTTAAAGACCGCGGAGCTGTGCACACCCCAACTCGACAGCGCCATGGTGGTAGCAGCAGAGGCCAGCAGTGACGATGGCAGCAGCAGCAGATCTCCCGGCATACCTGAGAACATCCCATCCTCGGACGAATGGTAGGGTACGGCTCGAACTATCAGCAGCCAGCGCGACAAGTCGACTCCTGATGCTGATGCGAATGAGGCAGAGGTGGCGGGAACCCTCCCCCCACTGGCCATTCTTCGAAGAAAATGCAACCCGCCCTATATATATATGGGGATCCTGTTCCACACAAAAAAAAGGCTGGAACCCCCGGGGAGCGATTGATCAGAGGAGGCCACCCGAAGAGAAGGAGAGCTTCGTCCCCCGATGCCAGAAAGGTGAAGAAGAAGGGAGGGTATGTGAGAGAGGAGAGGTGAGCTTTGGGGAGGGGGTAGAGCTGGTGCTCTGTTCCTCTCCCCCGCATGAGTTTCAAGTCCTTCCCCTCCTCTGTGTTCTCCCTTTGCTCCGGGGTAGATCCCCTCCTATATCTCTTTTTCCCCTTTCCCTTGCGGATGAATAAAAGGAATGATTTTTGGCGAACATGTGTAGCGTTCTACTGCTCTGAGCTCCTCCCCTTTCTCCTGGTTTTCTTATCATCCAGGAACCTCGGAGGCCTGCCTCTCTGTGGCACTGCCTTCAGGGGAACCCATCGAAGGGATGCACACTCATAGCCTTTTATGGTATACATCCGTCCCTGTGGAACTTCCACAAAATCACCACCTGTAAGCTGCGAGAACTCTTGAAGGCTGGTCCTCGAGTCTCCACACGCACTTATGGGTTAACGGAGGCCTCACTCCGAGTTTTGAGGTTCACCTCGGAGTAATCCGTTTGGTGTTCCCCATTTTTCTCTGGCAAGCTTCAGTCCGGGGGAGATGCTGCCCAAATTTTGCCAGACAAAGAACACGTAAGAACAGACGACACGTAAGAACAGACAAACAAACTAAGCCTCTGAATCAAGCTAAATCTCTAAGTTCCTGCATAATAAACCCTTCAAGTAAGACATCCAAATACACGTACTCATTCACCTCAACAAATGATAAGAAGCACTATATTGATTTAAAGCATCAATTGAACAAATAATCTATCCATTTGATCAATCTGCAGGTGGAAGAAACAAGAACAGAAGCAAAAAGAATCAAACAGGATGAAATAAAACCCACAGAGCTTAACCCGGCGTGCCTCTAATCCGGCGCGGGCTAATCCGGCGCGCTCACCCCCCGCGCCGGTTTAACGCCACACTCAAAACCACTCTCAAAATATTGGAATAAATAGTGCACCCCCATTCCTATTTGGAGCCCAAAACCGGCGCGCCTCCCCTTCTTTGCCTTAACCGGCGCGCCCCCCCATTGTGCTTATTCCGGCGCGCCATACTGTTCATTGGCCATTAACCGGCGCGCCCCTTGGCATCCCCTTATCCGGCGCGCCCCTTGGCTTCCTTAAACCGGCGCGCATCCAACTTTCCATTTAACCGGCGCGCCCTATCTTCTCTTGGTGTCTCCTTAAACCGGCGTGCCTAAAAGAGAAAGAATGATTAACCAACAAGAGAAAAGACTTTAAGCTAATGGATAAAACAAATGAAAGGAATATGAAGCCAATAATCAAAGATTACCCCTGCTATAACTAAAATTTTTGTTCCGGGGGCTCTGCCCCCGGAGACCCCCCGCAAGGGGCATTGCCCCCTTGACCCCTGCGACCTGACCGCACAGGTCGATCCGCTTGCGAGGGCGCACGTTGGCGAGTTCGGGTTTCACACTTAACAACCCTCTCCCCCGGACTATGCGTGAAGATAAAAGCAATGATGCCCCTTGGTATCGGACGTGGACCTCAGAATCCACGACATGGTCATGATCCGGGCACCTCTTGGGCCGATAATTCATCAGCTTGACCCACTTCTTCCGGGATCCGATCTCGCATCCGCATTAAACTTGCCGTACCTACGGCAGACATCCGTATGGTTTTATCGTCATCTTCGACGCTACAAATGCGGACTTCCGTCCGAACACGAAATGGTCCGTGAGTGACCAACATATACATATCTATGAACATTTTACGTCCCAACGTGGGTTTGTTTAAACGTGATCCGAGATCGTTGTTCTCGCTTTGTTACCATGAATCTCAGGCCGTAGGGCCCTTATTCCCGGCAATCAATCAAGGGTGTTCCCCCGTATGGGGGATGTAAATAACGTCGTGGCCTTTATGGCACGGCGGGTTTTGTTCCCGAACCGAACCACACAATCATCTGACTAGTCAGATCGAGCGCACCATGGGCTTCCGTGAAGCCCGAATAAATTGTCACTTTGTGACTGGTACGCCCTCGCACTAAATAGACGAATTAACCCGATCAACGAACGAACCGATTCTTTCCAAATTTTAGTGCGTCCACAAGTCTGGCATGCCCGGTGGGACTGAAATCACCCTTCATCTCTTTGCCGGGACTATGGGCCCTACGGCCCCTTTCTTGTAATACTAATTGTATGGTTTGCAAATGCAGAGTTGCATTTCGGACACCAGGATGGCCCCCACATTCGGTCAACAGGCCGTCGAGAGCCATGTTCGGAACGGTTACTTGGCCGCCCCCCTCAGCTTTGGGAGCTTCCCTCCCATGGTAGGCTTCCACAACTTCCTCGGGGTAGCCTTCACGAACCTGCTGGACGTGGAAGCGTCTGATAGGACTGAAAGCAACGCTCCCATCCAGGGGGCCGCCAAAGCTACTGTCGGTCGATCAATGGCCGAAACTTCCAAGATTGTCCCGACCGGGACGCTGAGTTGCAACGTGCACCATGTGCACCAAACTACCGGCCCATCTCGCCAGGGGTCGGCCTCTCACCAGAGGAGGCTCCGGAGGAGCCATGCCACGACATCATACCGAGGTCGGTTCTCCAGCACCGGCAAGTCTTCTGTCATCGGGATTGTCCGAGTGCATCTTATCGGGCAATGTTCCGAGGTGATCCCGGATCGCATTGTACCCACCGTACCAGTGCGCAACTCTTTTTAGGCACTGGAGAAGATGAAGGGAAGGATGACGCCCACCATTCCGGCCCCAGCGCCACAGCAGCAGTCGGCCTCCAGGCCCACTAAAGCTAACCAAGTTTAGGTTCCCAAGGGGGCCCGGTTCACCTCACCAGCCCGGGTAGGGCCCAGCACCTTCCGCCCGGCAAGGGCACAGCAAGGAGATCGGGTCAGGACATCGGCCCCCATCTGCCAGCCGGCATTAACTACACCGGCCCCACCGGAGAACATCTACCATCGACACTACCAACGTCACTATCAGGCTGCCCATGCTAAGCCTGCAACCCACATGCCCATTGTTGTTAACAGGGCAACGTCACCAACCTCTCCTCCTGACCAGGACTGGGAAGGAGTGGAGCAAGCCATGAAGAACTACTTGCGGGGCCCGGGGAGCACTCCCCTGGGTTGCCAGAGATTACTGGGGGCAGTAGCCTCTGCATTTGTAGAAGCAGAGACTCTGCCGGTGCCCACCGCCGAGTCAAGAAACTGCTCTGAGGAGCGTTATCAGTCCCCGCTGAGGGAAGAAGTGAAGCCGCGGAGATCTGTCTTTGACAGATTGGTCTTTCCGGGTAGGCCGTCGAGAAGAACAACAAGAAGAGGCAGAGACCTAAGAGTTTATACCTGCAACATGGCAGGGGTATCTGGCCGGTATGGGGCTCTACCAACCGAGCTTGAAGAAGTGGCCAGGCTTGCCACAAGGCCAGGACCTCTTACCAGAAGAGGGAAAGCGGCAATTAAGAAGACACAAGTCCACACTGGAGAAACTGACTACGAAGAACCTCCAATGTCCTTGGCTGCCAATGTTATTACATAAGGCACGGCGGGAGGACCATCCACTTCATCCGAAGAGTCACCGATCGAAGAAAGAGGGGACATCCCTAGCCTTTCCATGAACGACCCCGCGGTATTACACATGATGCAGCAATATCAACGGGAGATCGAATTGTTAAAGAAACAATTGACTGAAAGAGCCGCTCAGCCCTCAACATCCGGGCAGATTGAAGCATTGCCAGAGACCCCTGGGGGCAGCGGTCAAGCCTCGAAAGCTTCTCCACAGGTGACGGTGTCTCCCCTAATACCTACCTACACTGGTGGCGTACCCCTGCATCAGCCACAACATATCACACCGGCCCCGCCACCGAACTTGCCATTCCAGGGGTCCACTATTGCACCTCAGGTGATAGTGTTAACAACGCCGCTGGCGCAACCGGCCCATTTCTATCCAAACCCGATTGACCCGGCAACAATAAGCAGACTAATGCTCGAACAAATGATAGATATGAAGTTGGCAGAGAGGAGCGATGGTGATCACGCGCCATTCGATGTATACCGGGTACCTTACCTGGCACACTATGCTGCCAAGAGGATACCGGTCGGCATCACCAAGCCACCAAAGTTTGAGAAATTTAATGGGCAAGGGTCTCCCAAGGAGCACATTGCCTATTATGTGAATGTTATGGGGGATCTAGCTGTGGATGAAGCTTATCTCCTCAAGTTCTTCGGCTCGACACTTACCGGGCTCGCTTTCAAGTGGTACTCGAGCTTACCCGCCGGGTCCATTGCCGACTAGCCTGATATGCAGAAGAAATTCAAGGAAAGATTCTACATAGCTGAGCGGGAGGTAACCGTGGCAGAGCTTTACGCCACGAGACAGAGAAATGATGAGTTGGCACTCGACTACATAAAGAGATGGAGGAACCTCAGCATGAGGTGCAAACGTCCCCCGCATCAGGAGGACACAGTGTAGATCTGTAAAAAGAATCTGAAGAAGGAGATCCTTGAGAGGATGATCGGTGCTAAGGTAAGGTTATTCGACCGTCTGAACAACATAGTGGAAGAGATCAAAGCATTCCTGGCTCGATACTCTTCTGCTCCAGCTGCATCAAGTCAGAGGGTCAGGCAGGCTGAGAGGAGGCCAACACCACCAGAAGTTCATACACTGGACTTCGAAGCTTTCGAGAAACAGAAAGAGAAAGCCAAAGAAATGGCCGACCCTCCTCCGCCCAGGTCCACTAAACGGCGGGAAGGTCCCTCCCTGCGGGAGAAGATGAGGAACAAATTGTATTCCTTTCCTCGAGACAAAGCCCGAGTCCTGTTTGAATGGGCCGCCAGGTACAACAAGATCACATTACCAGATCCAAAGAGGCCTGGTGACTTGAAGAAGAAGGATGATCCTCGATTTTGCCCATACCATCAGATGCTTGGGCATACCATTGAGGATTGTTACATCTTCAATGATGTCATTGAGTCTTTGATCAAGAAGGGAGAGCTAGACATGGGGGAGCTCAGAGTGGATCCTCCGCAGCCGCACGAGATGCCGAACCTCGGCACCACTGTCAACATGGTATTCTTATACCAACAGCTGCCTGAAGAATGGGCGGAGGCCAGCACACAGGCCACTTATCAAGCCTTCATCATAGTGCCAGCTCATGATCAAGGAGGTTGGCAAGCCGCGCCAACGAAGAACAGAAGAAGAAGACAAGCTCCTAGGCCCACTCCAGAGGTTCACATAAGGGGTGTTACACCCCGACTAGCACCGCCACCGGTGACACCTGTTTGGCATGACACAGCCCCCCGGCTAGTCATGAGGCGCCCTACTCACAACAAGAACAAACACATCCCGATGTAGGTGCATAAAGAAACCAGTCCTGCGGTAGAAAGACTCCAGGCCATTATTGATGGGCTCGATGATTATGAACAGCCCGAGATCCAGCCTGTGGAGTTGAAGGAGTATGTCCCTTGGGAGGAGTTTGAGTCACTCGAACTAGCCCCAGAAGCAGGAGCCGAGACGAAGGAAGAGCCTCCCTTGTGGGGTGAGCTTCCCCAAGAGCAGTTGCCAGCCACTGAAGAGAAGAAGAAAAAGATAAGAGAAGACCTAGAAACAGGAAGAAGAGTAGGGTTGTCCTTTCTTGCAACACCCTCTCAGCATTATTTGACACAGCCCTCTCCCTGAGAGAGGAAGAGTAAGAAGTGTCCGTCGAGCCATCAGAGGTGAATCAGGCTGAAGCATCCACCTCCCAACATGCCACCAAGTCGGGAAGGAAGTGGGGACGTCCTCCTCAGGCCGACCACAATATCCTGCTCGGGGGAGAACAACCGTATCACATCCCCGAGCCTAGGGTCCAAGGCATGGAGATTACCCCTCCCCTAGGTCTTTACCCCGGAGAACCGATCGGCCAGGCCGCCCCTTCATTTATTGAATTTCTTACGACTCAGAGGGGAAAGTAGTCATGCCCCCGCGAGTCCCAGCAGACCAAAGAGACGGGTAGCCCCTCGGCCCCGTTGGTACTGACTCCTCCTTGGCCAAGGGAAGAACCTGACAACACCCCGAACCTTGCCGAGTTCATGAAAGAAAAGGAAGTGACCCAGCAGGCTCCGCAAGTGCAAGCGGCACCCGACCCAGCTAAAGAGGCACCCGCCAAGCCGGTTCCCCAGGTTCAAGGCGGAGGCAGGTGCAGTAGAGCCGAAGAGATGAAGTTGCTCGAAGTCCGAGCCAGCAACAGAATAGTCAAGCACCTGAAGAAGATCCCAGCCAGGTTCACCGTCTGGGAAATCCTACCTCTAGATGAAGAGACACGACAAGCCGTCATTGCTGCGCTCCAGACGCCAGCATATGTTGAAGCCTGCCTCGCAGAAATGTCACCTGAAGTAGCTATGGCCTTCACAGAAGAGGATATGCTTCTACCTACCTGCAGCCACAACAGGCCACTCTACATGAAGGGGCAGCTGAATGGGCATCCCATCAACAGAGTCTTGATCGACCCGGGGGCAGCCGTGAATATACTCCCCTACCGGGTGTACCAAAAACATTACTTTGACGTACACCTGATTGAGGTCAAGAACCTCAAGATTGCTGGCTTCAACCAGAAGTGCGAGGTCCCTATGGGGGTCGTAGAGTTCAACCTCTCCCTCGGCGACTTCACCACCAAGGTCCAGTTCCATGTGATCAACTCCAGCACCTCTTACAAGGCGTTGCTCGACAGACCTTGGCTGCACCAAAACCGCGTGGTACCATCCACTCTGCACCAATGCATCAAGTACCCCGGCAACGGGAAAGAGGAGAGAATCTTTGCCGACCTCCATCCTTTCGAAGTGTTCGAATGTCACTTATCGGACGCTAATCTCTATTTGGAAAAGTCGAGGCAAGCCTCCCAAGCCACTCAGGACAATGGAAAGAAGAAGGCAGAGCCTGACAGCTGGTTCCCTCCACCATCGCCTGGCTATGTGGCTCCCCCTCAGGTGTCATTCATTTCTGAAGCAGAAGGGGTATTCCGGGCCACCTCTCTTCCCATCTACCCTACACCGGGAACACCATACCTTGAAGACTTGCTGGAAGACGTCAAGCTCCCGCGCGGGATCATTAAGCATCTCGCAGCCGCTGACTGCCAGGTGGTTGGACCATTAAGGACCTTCAAGGTGCCCAACCCCGGGGGTCTGCCTACCATCTTTTATGTGGCCAAGGAGCACCCGGTCAAGGGGGATGACGATTGTAGACTCCCCGATGAGCTGCACGACCCACTCGTCCCAATCATGGGACTCCCTGACATAGCCGGTCGTGTGGTCAAGATGACCAGAAAGCAAGGGATCCCCTTTTTCCAGCTCTCCAGTCGGAAAGAAATGTTCAAGAAAATGTGGAACCCACCAAACCTGGACCGGAGATTGTTGCAAATCACCCGGCATCCAGGGTTGGGCTTTTCACCAGAAGATTCCTATGAAGCCGATGTGATATCAGTCTCGGCTCCAGGTGGCAATAGCCACGCAGGCACTACAGGCCCATGGCAGGTTGAAGGCCGCCAGCACCTTATGCCTTTGGCCAATAAAGAACAAGATGAAGAAATATTCCTATGGAATCCACCTCCCTGTAGGAGTAAGGGGAAGGTCATGTCCTCCTCTGAGGGACCAACCTCAAATAACTGTAGCAGCGGGGTGCCATTGCCCTTTTCTGACATTGAGGCAAAGGATAGGGAAGCAAGTCAGACTCCGAGCTTCTCTCGGTGCGACTCTGCCCTTTTTACCTTGTACTATCAATAACAGCGGGAAATTAAAATGTTGAGGGCTCGATTGGCCGAAGCGAATGCACTCGTGTCTAACTTAATCAGGAGCATCTTCTGCCAACAGAACATCGACACGCGTCAGTCCCCGAACAGCGTCCCGAATGCCCCCATGCACCTGAGAAAGGAGGCAAGGGATGTAGCCGTCCCCCTAGTCAGACAATCGGCCGAGCAAAATCCTACACTGCAGGAGAAGATGGAAAGGCCTTACTCTTTCCCGAGGATTAAGACCCGAGGAATCTTTGATTGGGCCTGCTACTACGGCAAGGTCTCCCTCCCGAGGTCTAAGAGGCCGCAAGATGCTCGCAGAAGTGGCGACCCCCTATTTTGCCCTTAACACCAACTACTAGGCCACTCTATCGAAGACTGTTACGTCTTCAAGGACATTGCTCAAGACCTGATTGAGAGAGATGAGCTCAGAATGGGAGATTATGTGGTGGCTCCGCCACGCCCCCATGTAACGGGCGGCCACGAAAAAAGCATCTACATGGTGTCAGTTCAGCACCAGATTTTTGAAGATGTAGCTGAGAATGGGCAACCCCAGCCACCAGCAGAGCAGCAGCCCCCAGTATGGCAATCAATCACCTCAGCCCCTGCAAGAGCTATCTATGACAATTACAAAGAAGAGCTCGAAGAAGTCCCTTACTTCTCCACACAAGAGAGCCCCCCAGAGCCACACACAGTAAGCCTAATAGAGGGGGAAACAAGCAAAGCCTCGTTACCCAACGAGGCAGAGCAAGAAGACGCCTATGGTGTCCTTGAAGCAGAAGATGGTGAAGACAAGGATTTCATCGACCTACTACCAGCGCCTCCAGAAATTGAAGATGGCGGCCAGGCCACAGTGGATGAGCTCTTTGAAATTAACCTAGGCACAGAAAGTGACCCCATGCCGACCTTTCTGAGTGCCCTTCTTCCTCCACAGGAGAGGGGACAATATGTCAAGTTGCTGCAAGAATTCCGGGACTATTTCGCCTGGAACTACAAAGAGATGCCCGGTCTGAGCCCCGGCGTGACTCAACATATTCTGGCTATTGATCCCCAGGTAGAGCCGATGAAGCAGCCCCCCCGGCGTATGAGGACGGAGCTGATAAAATAGATTTGCAAAGAAGTCGACAAGCTCATAGATGTCGATTTTGTAGCTGAAAATCAATACACTACTTGGTTGGCCAACATTGTGCCGGTGAAGAAGAAGAATGGACAGATCAGGATCTGTGTGGACTTCCGCGACCTGAATAAAGCTTGCCCAAAAGATGACTTTTCGGTGCCCGTCACCGAAGTGATGATTGATGCAACTACCGGCCATGAGGCCTTGTCCTTCATGGATGGATCGTCCGGCTATAATCAAATATGGATAGCAGAAGATGGCCGAATTCATACGGCCTTCCGGTCACCTAAAGGGATATTCCACTACAAAAGAATGCCCTTCGGCCTCAAGAACGTGGGCGCCACTTACCAGCGGGTGATGACCAAGATATTCGACGAACTGCTATATAGCAAAGTCGAATGCTACATTGATGATCTGGTCGTCGAGACAAAGAAAAGGGGGATCACCTGAATGACCTTAGAGTCATCTTCGAGAGACTCCGGCAGTACGAGCTGAAAATGAACCCAATGAAGTGTGCCTTCAGCGTCTCTAGTGGAAAGTTCCTAGGCTTCATTGTCCGATATAGGGGGATAGAGATCGACCCCTTTAAAATAAAAGCCATTTAGGAGCTACCTCCTCCGAAGAATCTAGGAGAGTTAAGATCCCTACAAGGCCGGCAGGCTTACATCTGAAGATTTATCTCTAATTTATCGGGGAGCTGTCAGCCATTCCACAAATTAATGATGAAGAATGCACCTTTCAACTAGAACCAGGAATGCTAGAAGGCCTTCGATCGGCTGAAGGATTACTTAAAGACCCCGCCTGTACTGGGGGCACCTGTCACGGGGAGGCCGCTTATTCTATATATAGCTGCCACCGAATGTTCGCTGGGGGCAATGCTGGCCCAGAACAATGATGAAGGGAAGAAGCAAGCTCTTTATTACCTTAGCCGAAGACTAATGGGGGCAGAAGCAAAATACACCCCGATTGAGAAGGTTTGTCTCACCTTGGTCTTCGCAGTCAAGAAGCTGAGGCATTACATGCTCTCGCATGAAGTGAGCCTGATTTCTAAGGCCGACCCAGTCAAGCATATTCTCTCCCAACCAGTTCTAAAGGGACGTCTCGGCAAGTGGGCCGTACTGTTAATGGAATTTGACATCACCTACGTGCTGCAGAAGGCCGTTAAGGGTCAAGCCATGGCCGATTTCTTTACAGCACACCCTGTGCCTGAAGATTCCCCACTGGCCACAAAGTTGCCTGAAGATGAAACACTGGAGGTGGACCAAGCCCAACAGATCGCCTGGCAGCTGCACTTTGATGGAGCTTCGAGAACAGAAACAACCCCGCCTGGGCATACAAGAGTACGGTCCGAGGCCGGCATCATCCTTAAATCCCCTGAGGGAGAAGTATTGCATACATCCTGCTCCATTAACAAGCCCTGCACAAATAATGAGGCAGAGTATGAAGCTCTGATCATCGGTCTCCAAGTCGCTTTGCAAACGGAGATTAAAATGCTACAGGTGTTTGGCGATTCATTATTGGTCGTCAAGCAAGTCCAAGGACAGTTTGACGTACGAAAACCCGAACTACTCCCTTACCACGCTAAGGCGAAACGGCTCATGCAGCAGTTCTACCTCATTGAGATTGGCCACGTCGCTAGGGGGGAAATGCATAAGTCGATGCACTGGCGAAATTGGCAAGTTCACTAGCAGTCCCGCCAGATGGATCCCTCAGCATCCGGGTGGTGAATCAGCGCCAAGTGCCTAGCATGATAGAAGGGCCAGAAGAAGAAGAAGAACTTGAGGTCATCACAGCGGAAGCCATCAGCCCACCCGATTGGAGAGACCCCCTTTTACAGTGGTTTAAATACCAGCAACTGCCCAGGCAGAGAGAAGAGATGATCAAGCTGATCAGAATAAAAGATTCTTACGAGGTCCGAAATGGTATCCTATTCCGAATTATGGCAGACGCCAAGCGAAAGGTGCTCCTACGATGTCTGTCCACAGAAGAAGCTTGGAAGGTCATGAAAGAGGTTCACGCCGGAATAGCTGGTGCACATCAGGCAGGACCGAAAATGAAAATTGAAATAAAGAAGCTCGGCTACTATTGGCCGACAATATTCGATGACTGCTGCAAGTATGCCAAGTCTTGTCAAAAATGTAAGGAGCACGCGACGGTGCCCAGAAGACCGCCCGTGCCGCTGCATCCAACACTGCCCAGCTGGCCCTTTGCCCAATGGGGAACAGACGTCGTAGGTCCACTACCCGCATCATCAGCTGGGTGCAAGTACATCTTGGCCGCAACTAATTACTTCTCTCGCTGGGCGGAGGCTGTTGCTTTGAAAGAAGTGACTGGGGAGATCATTGCCAGATTTATCCGTCGCAACATCATATTCTTGTTTGGCACTCCGAACCGAATTATCTCAGACAATGGAAGTCACTTCCACAACCAGAAGGTCCACCGGCTGGCAGAAACGTACAAGATCGACTGGAGGACGTCGACCCCGTACAACCCACAGGCCAATGGCTTGGTTGAAGCCTTCAATAAAACTCTTTGCACTCTCCTGTCCAAAATTGTTAGTTCTAATAAGAGAGACTGGGAAGAGAAAATGTACGAGGCCCTGTGGGCGTACCGGACTGTATACAAAACTCCAACGGGTTATTTACCCTTCACCTTGGTGTATGGCTCAGAAGAAATTGTCCCCATCGAGCTGGAGATACCCTCCCTCCGGGTCGCAATCCAACACGTGTTGGTCCGGGAAGAGCAGACAAATGTCGAGCGAAGGCTCGAAGAGCTCTCCAACTTGGAGGGGAAACGGCTCCAAGCCCAGCAGAACATCCAGGTCTATCAGGCCCGGATAGCTCGCGCCTTCGACAAGCTCGTCAAGGAACGCGAATTCAAGAAGGGTAACCTCGTTATGGTGAAGAGAAGAGAAGTCATATCTTCCAACCCCAAGGGCAAGCTAAATGAGAATTGGCTTGGACCCTATGTGATCCAGAAAGTCTACGAGGGCAGAGCATATGTAATCATCGACCATCGGGGGGAGGTTCAATTTCCGCCCCTCAATGGTAGGCATCTGAGGTTGTACCACGCTCTAATCCCCCCCATTCGATGAATAATGCTTTTCTCCGCCCTGCCCCGGGCGAATTTGCATTACAATTGTCCAAATGGTTTGGGCACTATTTATCTTGCGTTTCAAAAAAGGGGAAGAAGAAGAACAAAAAAAAGAAAAAAAATAAGAAGAAAAAAAAGAGGAAAAAGGGGGGGAGGAATCAGTCTCCCTTTATTAACACTCACTCTTGTCTTCAAGAATATTTCAATAAACAAATCAACCATGTCAGCCTCTGACATCTTGTCGGCACTGACGAAGAACACCCCACCCGAACCTTTCGTTCGGGAGTGGGGAATCAACCTTTTCTCCTTGTGTTGGCACCAGCCCCCTACCAACGAATATTTCAATAGACAAATCAACCATGTCAGCCTCTGACATCCTGTCGGCACTGACGAAGAACACCCCACTCGAACCTTTCATCCGGGAGTGGGGAATCAACCTTTTCTCCTTGCGTTGGCACCAGCCCGCTACCAACGAATATTTCAATAAACAAATCAACCATGTCAGCCTCTGACATCCTGTCGGCACTGACGAAGAACACCCCACCCGAACCTTTCGTCCAGGAGTGGGGAATCAACCTTTTCTCCTTGCGTTGGCACCAGCCCCCTACCAACGAATATTTCAATAGACGAATCAACCATGTCAGCCTCTGACATCCTGTCGACACTGACGAAGAACACCCCACCCGAACCTTTCGTCTGGGATTGGGGAATCAACATTTTCTCCTTACGTTGGCACCAGCCCGTACCAACGAATATTTCAATAGACAAATCAACCATGTCAGCTCTTGACATCCTGTCGGCACTGATGAAGAACACCCCACCTGAACCTTTTATCCGGGATTGGGGAATCAACCCTTGCTCCTTGCGTTGGCACCAGCCCCCGTACCAACGAAAATACCAAGAGATAAATAAATCACGTCGGTCCCCGACTCCCCGTCGGCGTCGATGAATAAACTAGTGGCCCAGACCTTCCGTCTGAAGCCATGAACAAAAAGCCCTTGCTTTGGCATTAACCCCATGTTAATGAATAAACCACCTCAATATTACAACTCCCAATCCCACCGACGAATAAACCCTTGGCTTGGACCTTCCGTCCAAGTCGGTGAACAAAAAGAACGCCTTTGCTTGGCTTGGACCTTCAGTCCAAGTCGATGAACAAAAAAGGACCTCCTTGCTTGGCTCGGACCTTCCGTCCAAGTTGATGAACAAAAAGAATGCCTTTGCTTGGCTCGGACCTTCCGTCCAAGTCGATGAACAAAAAGAACCTCCTTGCTTGGCTTGGACCTTCCATCCAAGTTGATGAACAAAAAGAGCGCCTTTGCTTGGCTCGGACCTTCCATCCAAGTCGATGAACAAAAAGGGCATCCTTGCTTGGCTCGGACCTTCAGTCCAAGTCGATGAATAAAAAGGACCTCCTTGCTTGGCTCGGACCTTCCGTCCAAGTCGATGAACAAAAAGAATACCTTTGCTTGGCTCGGACCTTCCGTCCAAGTCGATGAACAAAAAGAACCTCCTTGCTTGGCTTGGACCTTCTGTCCAAGTCGATGAACAAAAAGAGCCTCTTTGCTTGGCTCAGACTTTCCGTCCAAGTCGATGAATAAAAAAGGACCTCCTTTGCTTGGCTCGAACCTTCCGTCCAAGTCCATGAACACAAAGAAACCCCTCCTTGCTTGGCTCGGACCATCCATCCCAGTCCATAAACAAAAAAGGTGCATCCCCTTTGCTCGGCTCAGACCCTCCGTCCGAGTCGGTGAATGAAAAACTTTCGTAAACCTAGCATGAGTCAACAACTCCCCCTTGGGATTGGCCTCGTCTAAGTTGCTTTGGGCCTTTTGCTCGAGACGACGCATAAACCCTTCTGATTAGGTATTCACCCCATGCCGATGACTAAACCCCCACTCTGACATCTCAGTTCACGTGCATATGCGGTGAAGCGATCCCCTCATCCCTTCGCTGAAGGAGTGAGCGCTTTCCCGTGAATTCACACCGGACCAACATCCCACTGGCTCGGAAGAATAGACGTCCTGTCGAAGAGCTCTACACTCGCGGGCCGCGTGCACTCGCCCCTCGTTTGCGCCACCCACGAGTGGGGGGCCTTTGTGGACGTCAAAAAAATGACGGTGACAATCATACGGCATGCACGTCTTAGCACTCGAGAGTGAGTTGAAGACGGGATGGCCGAACAAACCCCGTACCTCCTCTAAGCAGGATGAACTTATATACTCGGCGCTCCACAACCCAACAAGAAGCCCTTCGGGCAGAAGAGATGGCCCCGGCTCTCCAGTTGGCATTGCCGAAGGCCGAATCAAAAGAAACTCAGGAATTCGAACACGTGTTCGGCACGCGCCGGTGATCACTCGAAGTTCCTAATCGGGATGCAGAGGCCCTGAACTAAACACCCCGGAGGCGGTGCATTACAGCTAAAGCAGCACGGGAGGACAAGCGTCCGTCCGAATAGCGGCAAAGCCAAGATGAAGTCTAAACCAGCGTGGCCTACACTTAAACTAGCGCGCCTTGCTTTGGCCTTAAACCGGCGCGCCCTTGCTTGGCCTTAAACTGGCGCGCCCTTCCATCAAGCTTTAAACCGACGAGCCCCCATTGTGTGCTGCTAATCCGGCGCGCACAACTCCACGCCGTTTTAACCAAAGGGCCATTCCATCCATACTCCGGTGCTCTATTTCCTGATGAATCTCACGCGAAGTCCAGAGAGGAGAAGAACAGTGCATTCAATGCCCGTCCCATAGCCATTTAAAGACCGCGGAGCTGTGCACACCCCAACTCGACAGCGCAACGGTGGTAGCAGCAGAGGCCACCAGTGACGATGGCAGCAGCAGTAGATCTCCCGGCAGACCTGCAAACATCCCGTCCTCGGATGAATGGCAGGGTACGGCTCGAACTATCAGCAGCCAGCGCGATGAGTCGACTCCCGACGCTGATGCGAATGAGGCAGAGGTGGCGGGAACCCTCCCCCCACTGGCCATTCTTCGAAGTAAACGCAACCCGCCCTATATATATATGGGAAGCCTGTTCCACAAAAAAAAAGGCTGGAACCCCCGGGGAGCGATTGATCAGAGGAGGCCACCCGAAGAGAAGGAGAGCTTCGTCCCTCGACGCCAGAAAGGTGAATAAGAAGGGAGGGTCTGTGAGAGAGGAGAGGAGAGCCCAGGGGAGGGGGTAGAGCTGGTGCTCTGTTCCTTTCCCCCACATGAGTTTCAAGTCCTTCCCCTCCTCTGTGTTCTCCCTTTGCTCCGGGGTAGATCCCCTCCTGTATCTCTTTTTCCCCTTTTCCTTGCGGATGAATAAAAGGAATGATTTTTGGTGAACATGTGTAGCGTTCTACGGGTCTGAGCTCCTCCCCTTCCTCCCGGTTTTCTTATCATCCAGGAACCTCGGAGGCCTACCTCTCTGTGGCACTGCCTTCAGGGGAACCCATCGAAGGGATGCACACTCATAGCCTTTTATGGCATACATCCGTCCCTGTGGAACTTCCACAAAATCACCACCTGTAAGCTGCGGGAACTCTTGAAGGCTGGTCCTCGAGTCTCCACACGCACTTATGGGTTAACGGAGGCCTCACTCCGAGTTTTGAGGTTCACCCCGGAACAATCTGTTTGGTGTTCCCCATTTTTCTCTGGCAAGCTTCAGTCTGGGGGAGATGCTGCCCAAATTTTGCCAGACGAAGAACACGTAAGAATAGACGACATGTAAGAACAGACGAACAAACTAAGCCTCTGAATCAAGCTAAATCTCTGAGTTCCTGCATAATAAACCCTTCAAGTAAGACATCCAAATACACGTACTCATTCACCTCAACAAATGATAAGAAGCACTCTATTGATTTAAAGCATCAATTGAACAAACAATTTATCCATTTGATCAATCTGCAGGTGGAAGAAACAAGAACAGAAGCAAAAAGAATCAAACAGGATGAAATAAAACCCACAGAGCTTAACCCGACGCGCCTCTAATCTGGCGCGGGCTAATCCGGCGCGCTCACCCCCCACGCCGGTTTAACGCCACACTCAAAACCACTCTCGAAATATTAGAATAAATAGTGCACCCCCATTCCTATTTGGAGCCCAAAACCGGCGTGCCTCCCCTTCTTTGCCTTAATCGGCGCGCCCCCCCCATTGTGCTTATTCCGGTGCGCCATACTGTTCATTGGCCATTAACAGGCGCGCCCCTTGGCATCCCCTTATCCGGCGCGCCCCTTGGCTTCTTTAAACCGGCGTGCATCCCACTTTCCATTTAACCGGCGCGCCCTATCTTCTCTTGGTGTCTCCTTAAACCAGCGTGCCTAAAAGAGAAAGAATGATTAACCAACAAGAGAAAAGACTTTAAGCTAATGGATAAAACAAATGAAAGGAATATGAAGCCAATAATCAAAGATTACCCCTGCTATAACTAAAATTTTTGTTCCGGGGGCTCTGCCCCCGGAGACCCCCCGCAAGGGGCGTTGCCCCCTTGACCCCTGCGACCTGACCGCACAGGTCGATCCGCTTGCGAGGGCGCACGTTGGCGAGTTCGGGTTTCACACTTAACAACCCTCTCCCCCGGACTATGCGTGAAGATAAAAGCAATGATGCCCCTTGGTATCGGACGTGGACCTCAGAATCCACGACATGGTCATGATCCGGGCACCTCTTGGGCCGATAATTCATCAGCTTGACCCACTTCTTCCGGGATCCGATCTCGCATCCGCATTAAACTTGCCGTACCTACGGCAGACATCCGTACGGTTTTATCATCATCTTCGATGCTACAAATGCGGACTTCCGTCCGAACACGAAATGGTCCGTGAGTGACCAACATATACGTATCTATGAACATTTTACGTCCCAACGTGGGTTTGTTTAAACGTGATCCGAGATCGTTGTTCTCGCTTTGTTACCATGAATCTTAAGCCGTAGGGCCCTTATTCCCGACAATCAATCAAGGGTGTTCCCCCGTATGGGGGATGTAAATAACGCCGTGGCCTTTATGGCACGGCGGGTTTTGGTCCCGACCCGAACCACACAATCGTCTGACTAGTCAGATCGAGCGCACCATGGGCTTCCGTGAAGCCCGAATAAATTGTCACTTTGTGACTGGCACGCCCTCGCACTAAATAGATGAATTAACCCGATCAACGAACGAACCGATTCTTTCCGAATTTTAGTGCGTCCACAACTATATGAATCATGAAAATTTTTCTCTCCCCCCAACTTGAATGACATTGTCCTCAATGGCATATAGAATTGAACGCAATAGAACAATGTATCAATAAATACTTCTGAGTAAGAAAGAGACAACCAGATAGGCAGGATGAAACCTCCCTCAATGTCACGGACGGCGATAACTTCCTCTCCATGGCCTTGACCTGACACACTCAAACAAAAATGTCAAACATCAAAAACCTTAGGTTGCCTCCCAGAAGCGCTAAGTTTTCCATCTTTAGCCAGGTGCATGAGAGCTCATGAAGATTTTATTCTAGATCACTTCGAACAATGGATTCTTTTTGTAGCTGATCATTTTTTAAATAAGGTTTCAATCTTTGACCATTGATAGTGAAAATGTGACCATTTTTTGGATTCAAAATGTTGACGGCACCGTGGTCAAAAGCCTTAAGAACTACAAATGGTCCGTCCCATCTGGATTTGAGGTTACCAGGGAACAAGCGCAGCCTAGAATTAAAAAGCTAAACCTTTTGATCATGTTGAAATGATTTTCTCACAATGTGTTTATCATGGAAAGCTTTGGTCTTGGCTTTGTAAATCTTGGCATTTTCATAGGCTTCATTCCTCAACTCCTCCAACTCATTTAGTTGTAGGGCCCTATGAGATCCGGCTTGGGCCAAGTCAAAATTGAACTGCTTAATAGCCCAATAGGCCCTATGCTCAAGCTCAACGGGTAGGTGACAAGCTTTCTCAAAGATTAACCTATATGGAGACATGTCAATGGGAGCTTTGTATGCTGTCCGATAGGCCCAAAGAGCGTCATCCAATCTTTCAGGCCAATCCTTCCTATTGGGCCTAACAGATTTCTGCATGATGTTTTTGATCTCCCTATTGATGTCTCCACTTGGCCACTTGTTTGGGAATGGTAGGGGGTGGCAATCTTATGAGTGATCTCATATTTCCCAAGAAGAGCTCGGAATTGGGCATGAGTGAAATGAGAACCTCCATCATTAATGATCGCCCTCGGACACCCGAACCTTGAAAATATATTCTTTCGGACAAACTTCATGATAACTTTGTGATCATTGGTCCGGGTGGCAATGGCTTCGATCCACTTAGACACATAGTCAACCGCCACAAGAATGTACTCATGTCCGAATGATGGCAGAAAGGGCCCCATAAAATTAATTCCCCAAACATCAAAGATTTCAACCACTAGAATGGGGTTAAGTGGCATCATATCTCGTTTGCTTATGTTCCCCACAGCTTGACACCTAAGACAAGTCTTGCTAAATTCATAGGCATCTTTGAAGAGAGTGGGCCAGAAAAATCCACTTTGCAACACTTTGGTAGCCATTTTCTTTCCCGAGAAATGTCCCCCACAAGCTAGAGTGTGACAAAAGTTCAGAACACTTTGGTGTTCTTCCTCGGGGACACACATCCTAATTATTTGATCCAGACCTACATGGAACAATTTGGGATCCTCCCAAAAGTAGTGCTTATCCTTTGAGAAGAATCGATCCTTCTCTTGCCCAGACCACCCACCTGGAATCTGTCTTACCGCCAAGTAATTAACTATGTGAGCGTACCAGGGGGTTGAGTTGTGAGATATGGAAAGAATTTGCTCATCAGGGAAGGAATCAGACATAGAAACACTTTCAGGAATCACAATCCTAGACAAGTGATCAGCTACAACATTCTCTAACCCCTTCTTGTCCTTGATGTCAAGATCAAATTCTTGTAGCAAGAGAATCCATCTAATCAAACGGGGTCTAGCATCCTTCCTGGTGAGCAGGTATTTCAAGGCAGCGTGATCCGAATCAACAATGACTTTGGCCCCCAAAAGATATGAGCGAAATTTTTCTAGGGCAAACACAATAGCCAGAAGTTCTTTCTCTGTGGTGGTATAATTCAATTGAGCATCAGCGAGGGTGAGACTCGCATAATAAATTACCACATGTTTTTTATCAATTCTCTGGCCTAAGACAGCTCCTATGGCATAGTCAGAGGCATCGCACATGATTTCAAATGGGAGCGACCAATCAGGAGACTGTAGGATTGGGGCTTGAGTCAGGGCCGCTTTAAGAGAGTGAAAAGCCTCAATATAAGACTCATCTAGTTGGAATGGAGTGTCCTTGTCTAGGAGCTTAGTGAGCGGACGAGTAATGGTAGAGAAGTTCTGAATGAATCTTCTATAAAAACCCGCATGGCCAAGAAAAGAGCGGATTTGCTTGACAGACGAAGGGGGAAGAAGATTGGAAATCAGATCGACCTTAGCCTTGTCTACCTCTATTCCCCTTTCGGAAATAGCATGGCCTAACACAATGCCTATTCTTACCATGAAGTGGCTTTTCTCCCAGTTTAACACAAGGTAGGATTTAATGCATCGTGCCAGCACCTTCTGTAAATTCTCCAAATAGTAATCAAATGAGTCACCGAAAACTGAGAAGTCATCCATGAAAATTTCTAAAAAATCTCCCACCATTTCAAAAAAGATTGTCATTATACACCGCTGAAAGGTGGCAGGGACATTACAAAGCCCAAACGGCATTCTTCTAAATGCAAACGTGCCATACGGACACGTGAATTTAGCCTTTCCCTGATCTTCCGGGTAGATAGCAACCTGATTGTACCCGGAGTATCCATCCAAAAAGTAAAAATATCTTTGCCCAGCCAATTTTTCCAAATTTTGATCCACAAATGGGAGAGGGAAATGATCTTTCCTTGTCATTGAAATCAATTTTCTGTAATCAATACAGACTCTCCACCCCGTTTGTAATCTCATTGGCACCTCTTCACCCTTCTCATTTTGAATCACGGTCAGCCCAGATTTCTTTGGAACAACTTATGTAGGACTGACCCACTTACTGTCAGAGATGGGATATATAATTCCGACATCTAACCACTTCACCACCTCTTTCTTAACCACCTCTTTCATGTTAGGATTCAACCGGCGTTGCATCTCCCTGCTCGGTTTGACATTGTCCTCTAAATAGATATGGTGCATACAAACATCAGGACTGATCCCCTTGAGATCCGCCACCGACCAACCTATTACCCCCCTATACTCTTTAAGAATAGTTAAGAGTTGGGCTTCCTGTGCAGTGGTGAGGTTGGAGGCAATGATGACAGGTAGAGTGTGGTTAGGTCCCAGATATGCATATTTAAGGGAGTCCGGGAGAGGCTTGAGTTCCAGAGCAGGAGGATGTTCCAGAGATGACGTGATTGGTTCAGATTGAAGTGCAAGAAGTGGTTCTACCCTAGACCAATGTGTAGAAGAGAGAGGAGAATCCTAAAGCATGTTACTCTCTTCTAGGGTGTCCTCAATATTATCCGAAATCACATCTTCAAAGATATCAATGACATTGCATTCCTCTTCTTGATCCAGATATTGATATGCCTTAAACACATTTAGAGAAACTTTCTCACCTCCAAAAGAAATATCCATCATTCCCATGGCACAGTTGATGTTGGCCTTAGCAGTTGCTAGAAAAGGACGTCCCAAAATAATACGGGTATGTTTCAATTCTTGAGACGAGGTCATATCCAAAATTAAGAAATCCACAGGAAAATAGCATTCATGCACCTTAACAATGACATCCTCCAACAAACCCCTTGGAGTTTTAACCGACCGATCCGCTAGTTGAAGGATTATTGAAGTAGATTTTAATTCCCCCAGATCAAATTGCTCGTAAATGAAGGTGGGCAAAAGATTCACGCTAGCACCTAAGTGTAGTAATGCTCGATCAAAAGTGACCCCACCTATGTCACATGAGATAAACGGGGCTCTGGGGTCCTTCAATTTTTTTGGCAAATGATTCATCAAAATAGCACTCACATCTTCAGATAGGCGGATCTTTTGAGTTATCACATTGGGTTCCCTTTTTGGAGTGCACAGCTCTTTCAGAAACTTTGCATATGTCGGCACATGCTTGATCGCGTCCAAAAGTGGAATATTGATATTCACTTGTTTAAACAATTCTACTAGCTCTTCTTGGTGGATCGGCTTTTTCTTTTGAGTCTGAAATTTTAGAGCATCGGGAAAAGGGATCTTAGGAACATACTCTTGAGGGCTTTCTTCATCAACCTTTTCTTTTCCTTTATCCCGTTTGTTCTCTCCACCCGCTGGCTTTTTTTTCTCTTGCATAATCACAGGCTCCTCATCCTCACTATCACTCTCCTCATGGGCGTCTTGGCCCAAACTACTACCCACATCCTTAGCCTGATAAGGATCTTTAAGAATTTTCCCGTTCCTAAGGGTAGAGATGGCTTTGGCATTCTCAAACTGAGGACCTACAGGAGGGGGTGGCTGAGGTTGATTGGGCTGATTGGGTTGAGGAAGAATGGGAGCTCTTAGAGAGAAGTCTGGAGGTTGTTGATTGCGGGGGTTAGCAATGGGATGACTTGATAATTGGCCCATTTCCCTTCTCATGGTGGCTTCAGCCAATTGGCCCAATTGGGTTTCCAACTTAGAAATAGTTTGTTGGTGGGCATGGAGGGTCTGTTGGAAAGATTGACTTTGGGCTTGCATGGTTTGTTGAAAGGATTGATTTTGGGCCAGAATTAGTTGTTGTAATTGATGGAATCTATCATCAGTTTGGGAGTCCTGGTGGTGTTGCAAAGGAGGTTGATAGATTTGTTGGGAATTGGAAGATTGCCCGTAATTGGGCTGAGGAGGTTGGTATGGGGCCTGACCCTGGTTAAATCGGGAAAGTGGTTGTTGGGCTTGCGGTCCCCGACCATAAGTATTCCCTTGAAATAGTGGTTGTGCTTGGAATTGGTGTTGGATGGGTGGTTTGTGAGTTTGAGATGCAGAGGGGATGGTGGGCTGATTGGGAGCTTGTTGATTTCTCCAATTGAAATTGGGGTGATTCCTCCAGCCCGAATTATAGGTGTTAGAAAATGGGTCATAGTGGGCTTATAGAACCCCTGGGCTGCTTGGACTTGCTCCTATATAAAAGGTGGTAACTCGACTGCTATCGGACAATCGGACACATGATGGTCCGAGCTAGCACATAAAGCACACACCTCATGGTGTGTTGGGTCTGGGTATGGGTTGGACGTAGATGGGATAGTGGCTTCTAGTTTGTTTTGGGCCAAGAGCTGGTCTAATTTGTGGGCTAGCATATCAACATGTTCTAGCTTTTGGGCCATGATGTCCACCTTGTCCAATTTTTGATGGATGAAATTCACATCCACTCTAGCTTCAGGTTCCACACGATACATCCTGGCCCGTTTAGAGGGCCCAATAGTTCTCTCATATGAGGATAAGGAAGCATGGTTGATTGAATTCTCACTCAACATTTCAAATAATGCATAGGCCTCATCCTCACTCTTACTCATAAACGCCCCTCCACATGATGCATCAACAATCTGCCTAACTTGATCATCTAGGCCCTCATAGAAAGCATGCACTATTTGCCATTTGGAAAGCCCATGATGTGGGCATTTTCTGAGGAGTTCCTTTAATCTCTCCCATGATTCATGTATTTGTTCATTTGGGAATTGCGCGAATCCTGTGATTGCACGTCTCATGGTGTTGGTTCTACCGATGGGGTAGAATTTCTTAAGGAACTCATGCTGCATATCTGCCCATGTGCCAATAGGTTTCCCTAAGGTCCCTAGCAAGTATTTGGCTTTGTCCTTAAGTGAGAAAGTGAATAAGGTCAGGCAGAGGGCATCATCTATGAAATTTTGAATTTTCACAGTGGAACAAATTTCTAGAAATTCATCCAGATGTTTATAGGGATCTTCGTTGGTCTTTCCATAAAAGGATGGGAGCATCTGAATGGTGCTAGATTTGATCTCATAATGTAAAGCAGGGACATTAGGTAGTTGGATACAAGTGGATGCCTGATAATTTGAAGGAATAAAATATTCCTTCATCTATTTGGGCACCCCTAGTTGGTGTTGTTCAGCCATAGGTTGGATTTGATTTTGGGCCTGATTAAAAATGAATCGCTCAATCTCACTAATGGACTCAACTAAGTCAAGATGTTGAGATCTTCTCCCTTGCATAAACCAAGGTTGAAGATGAGAGATGTGAGAATTTTTTTATGATGATTTTTTTAATAATTTTTTTTTATTTTTTTGTTTTGACTCAAATTAGGACGAAGAGAGAGATGAGATTTATTTTTGTTTTTGTTTTTGTTTTTGTTTTTTTATGCAAACACAAACAAGTTGTCACACAAATTACTTAATGCCCTAGATGTGACCTAGACCAACAAATTGGGTTTCACAAAATGGCTAAAGTGAAACTTAAGTTCACCCTCAATATTTCCACCGGCCAGGTAAGGGGTGGGATAGTGGGAGGTTCCCCCTACTTTCGTAGGGACCTAATTATGTCAAACCACTAGCTCGCTTAAGGCGTTTGCCGTCCGACCGTCTTACCTTAGGAACCAGTTTTCATAAGAGGGTAAGCCCAAATAACACAAGAACCACAGTGTGAACCTAGGGCCAATGTCTGCTGAATTTTATTTAAGGTCTAGGTGATGCAAAGATGCATGGGAATTGTGGTTTGTGGGCTAAGGAATGGTGATGAAATCCCCACCTTATCTTTCTTATGGGTGTTGTCCTTAGAATATTTTAGAAATGATATGCAACAAATCAAGTTCAAACAAGGGGTTCTATGCAAACATAGAAATGCATGAGCATATTTTTTGAAAAATTAGAGTACTCACCTTATCTCCCGCAATCTTCAATAATACAATTAACAATAATTATATAATAAAAATAAATTCTATCATAAATGATGCATGACCTAAAACATGGAAGTGTGGGTTCTACTCTTGCAATGAAGATTTTTATTGAAGTTCAAGTGATGATTTTTTTTATGTTTTATTTAGTGAACCTATCTAACCACAAGATATGAAATGTAGAGAAATGAAATTAAAATGAAGGAGGAAAAGTTTGGATACTTACTTGAAAAGCGTTCCCTCGTTCTTTTTTTTTCTTTTTTTTGAAATGAATGACTAAATCACAAAGATGAAAGAAAGAACGGCAAACTTACCTCTGATTTTTTTTTGAATTTTCAAGTTACTTTTTCTCTCTTTTTTCTGTAAAATAAGAAAAAAGAACTTTATTAGTACACTATAAACATAAGGAAAATAAAGTTCTTAAGTCAAAAATCATCATTCCTCCCCGACAACGGCGCCAAAAATTGATAACGCGAAAGTTCATCGTTTAAAACACGCGTATCAATCTTAAAAATTCCAACTCGCACTAGATAAAAGAAAGACGTAATATGGTGGCAAGAAGGGTCGAATCCATAGGGAAGAAGAGATTTTTTAGAGTTAAAAACCTTGGAGTCCTTTGGAAAACACTTGTGATTTTACTTTGCTTAAAGAAAATAATGAAATGATGAACGAACCAAACACTTAATTAAAAACACTTATGACTATGAGCCTATGTTTTAGAAAATAATTACATAAAGTGGAGAAGAAGAGGTAGAAGAAGGAGGAAGAGAGGGAAGATAAACAAGATCTAGATAAAATGAACACTTCTTTCATTAACATAAAGTAACAAGTACATGAAATGCAAGACAAGCTTACACTAAAGATGTGACGAGATTACAATGAAGTAAAATGAAACTAAAGTAATAACAAAAAGAGGAGCTTAAGGTGTGAAGATGGTAGTAGCAATGGTGATGACACCGTCGTCTCCTCCTCGCCGAGCCTTGGAGAGGATCGCTCCGCCTTGAAAGAGATCACCGTGGAAAGAGGTGGATGAAGAAGTCGTCGTCGTCCATGTCACGAGCCTTGGAACGTCACCCGTCTTGATGTGCACGCCGCCATGAAAAGAGAGTTATGGAGGATAAACTTTGGAGAGAAATATAGAGAGGAATGTGGAAGGGTTTGTGTGGAGATGAAGAAGGAAGAAGATGAGAGAGTAAAATAGTGAGAAAATAAATATAACTCATAAACGAAGAAGAATTGGAGGAAGTGATAGAAGACTAAAATCTATATCTATATAAGAGGAAGAACTTTGATGAAGAACTCAGAGAGAACAGAGGAGTGAAAGAGCTTCAAAACGGAGGAATAACAGAGTGTAGTGCCTCGGATGAACAGTAAAATCACAGGACAGTAAGTTAACAAACGGGAAATAACTTCCAAAACAGAACGAATTAGAGGATGATGTAGAAGAAGAAGTTGTAGCACACTTAAAAATAAAGAACTTTTATGAAGATAGTAAAAGAATAAAATGAATAGAAGGGAGAGAAATAAGAGAAAGAACAGAGAGAAACATTGGTTCGTAGATTAATAGGATAGTACAGTGAACAACATGAAATATCTTGAAAACCAGAAAGAATTAGAAGATGATGTAGAAGAAGAAGTTGTAGAGGACTTAAAAATAAAGAACTTTTATGAAGACAGCAAGAGGAGAAGAGGGACAGATGAGGGTGAACTCGGAGACCTAAGATGTGAGAGGGAGAGGGTAAAAATTGCCCAAAGAAGAACTCCCCTTTCTCCTCCTTGTCATGAGCTATTTATAGGGAAAGTTGGGTCAATGGAGGGTGGAGATTGTATCAAAAAGAGATGGATGGCTGAAATTTAAGTAGAATATGATGTATGAGGAAATGGAAAAGGAGGTGGGCAGCCCCTTTCTTGGACTTTGGGCACCCCATTTCCCAAGGCTCATTATGTCTCTCCTTTATTTCAAACTTTGAATTCAATTTTCCCTCCAACCAAAATATGTGTTTCTTTTTTCTCAATTTCAAACTTTTGAAATTTATTTTCCCTCCAACCAAAATACAAACTTCTGTGTTTGACTTGGTCAAAGTGGTGATGACAATTTTATCCCCGGAGTTTCTTGCAATTACCTTCAATGTCCTGCACACACATAATTACAATTTAGTCCATAAAAATTACCACAATGTGCACATAAATCTCAAATGCTCATGGTTATGTAATGGAGAATTAATGCTCATGGCCCTCAACTTTAATTTATTATTAAATAATATCACTAAATTAATTAATTTGCATGAAAGTTCTAATTTAAATGCGGAGTTGAGGTTAACTATGAAATATACATAATTGCCTAATTATATGCACATAAAATGGTGTACATGCGATGAATTATCATACGAAATAGATATTTATCAGAGGACTATGCCCAAATATTCCAACACTCCCCCTCACAGCCAAGATGGGCCGTGGACATTAATCAGGTGGAGGTGACAAGAGGAGTTGGGCCAAGACCATGCTCTGATACCATGTTGAATCCACAAAACCTCGGTGTTGAGATACACAGGCCCAGGGTCACAAGCACATGAACCATAACTCATTTAACCAATACGAGACTATTGCCCAAGGGGGACTATGCCCAAATATTCTAATAGAGTTAGATCAGGAGGGCTGTTGCCGCGGTAGTGTAGTGAGGGTGGAGGGCTGGAGACGGCGGCTGTGGAATGGGAGGTGGCCAGAGGGGCGGCCTGCGGTGGTATAGGGGTCGCTGCTAGGTGTGGATACTGGCGGTGGCGCGGTTAGTTGACGAGGGGTGTGGGTGATTAGCAGAGGGAGAGGGAGAGGAGAGATGGGGTTAGAGAGGAGGGTGGCATGGGTTGGTGCAGGTGAACGAAGCGGGAGAGGGTGGTGTGCGCCCAGTGGTGAGAGGGAGGAGAGGTTGCTCGATGGCGGTCGGTGTAGACGATGAGGGTGGTGGGGTGGTGGCCTTCGCGGAGGAGGTCGGTCGGTAGGCTCGCGGAGGTGAAGTCGTGGGTTTGAGAGAGAGGGAGGGGTGCGTGCACAGTGGTGCCTGCATGTATGGGTCGCGGTGAAAGAACGGGAGAGTGAGAGGAGGAGGGGGTGACGGTGAGGAGGGTAGGGTGGTGGCCTTCACGGAGGAGGAAGAGAGGGAGGGAAGTGAGGTAGATGGAGAGAAGGGAGAGGAGAGGACGACGACGGCGGTGCCGCGGTGGGAGGGATGCCGCGACGGGAGAGGTGTCACCGGTGAGAGTGCTGCGGTAGGAGGGAAGAGAGGGAGAGGGGGAGAGGAAGGCTCATGGTTGCGTGGGAGGGTGAGGAGAGAAAGAGTGCGGCAGGGAAAGGGAGAGACGGTGAGAGGGAGGTGGAGAGAAAAGGAGAAACATGGTGGGTGTGAAGATTAACGTTGGTGAAAGGGTGGAGCGGCGGTGAAGAGGGTGAGAAGAGTGGCTGTGACGGTATGGTATGGCAGTGGTGAGAGGGAGGTGTGGAAGTGGGGGAGAGTGATAGGGTGGTCGGTGCAGTGAGGCCGGTGGCGGAGTGGAGGTGCGGCGACGGTCGCCGGAGGGGGGGAGGGAAAGGGACGGAGAGGGGGAAGTCGGTCGCCGGTGGCGGTGGCTTGCGGCGGAGGTGGTGAGGGTGTAGAGGGACGAGAGGGTAGAGGTGGAGAGAGGGGGAGGTGCGTTGGCTGGGGAGGTGGTGAAGAGAGAGATGGAGAGTGGGTGAGGTGTGTTGGCTGGGGAGGTGGTGCAGAGAGAAATGGAGAGTGGGTGAGGTGTATTGGCTGCGGAGGTGGTCGGGGTGTAAGGGATGACGCGTGGAGGTCGGTGAGGGGGAGAGAGATCTATGAGAGAGAGAGAGAGAGCGAGCGTGGGTGGTGAGAATGTGGGTGCGGCTGTGGATTTGAAGTGTTAGAGGGAAAGAGAGATCGAGCAAGAGGAGAGATGGGGAGTGCAGAGAGAATGAGAGTGTGTGTTGGTTGACGGGTTGGCCGTGGGGGCTGGATGCGAGGGGTTGTGAATGAGAGATGTGTGTTGGGTAGAAAATGAAGAAAGGGTGTGTGGGGTGTCAATTGTGGGTGGGGGGTGTAATCGGAATATGTGTCGGTTGTTGGGTTTAGATGGGGAGAGTGTGAGAGAGATAGGAGGGTGTGAGATATATTTTTTATTATTATTACTTTTTTTGGGCTTGTATTATATATATATATATAATTTTGTTTTTTTATGATTTTGTATATTTTTTTATTGTTTTTGTTTTCTTTTACTTTTACTTTATTTGTTCTTATTATCATTATCATTATTATATTATATTTATTTTATTATTTTTTTGTATTTGTATTTTTTATAACTTTTTCTCATTTTTTGTATTTAACTAAATCATAATAATAATATAAATCACCCACATAAGTCAAGTGGGTAAACCACTTCGGGACATTATAATGTAATATGAGATTTACTCGCGTAAATATGAAAATGGCATGTCTACACCGCCGAGCTAAGGTCACGGTGACACTGCCGAAAGAACCTATAACACCCCTAGCGTAGGAAAATCCTCACGGACGGAAGCCAATACTAAAACCACACCACTGAAACATCTTATCATTGCTACCGAAAGAACCCGGACCACGCTGTCGGGAAATCTCGGCCTCACAGGTGAGAAACCACACTAAAGTCACCCGGTGAGTACACACTACTGCTACTCTGGAGAACCACCGCTCATGGTTGGGAACCAAACTCAAGGGTGACTGAAGTACTCCGCCACTACCACCGGCTGGATGCGTCCTCTGATGACTTACACCACGCCCACTATGCTCACGCCTAACGGCCTCTCTCAGATAGTGAGGCGGAGTCGCAATGACACAAGGACTAGCTGGGGTCACACCCGTCGGCGTGGGGCCACTGCCCCCAACCACGTGTGCACACACTGACCACACTCTCAAGGTCGGGTCCTTTAATTGGTTTTCCCCTTAGTTGGACTCAAGCTTCCAAGGCGAGGGGCCCTACGGTAACCAGTTTAAAAACCTTTACATCGGGTACAACTCTCGACCACACGGTCGGAACGTGTCAGCACTCAGTAAGCAATCGCTCTCAGCCTAGCCGGTATGTGCACGACACTCAGTAAGCTGAGCCTAGTGGAGTACTACTCAGAAGAAGGTCCAACTCACGCACACCTGAAGCCACGAGATGGCACATATGGGTACAGATAAACTCCCTAAGGTCGGTAACGAGAACCAATGGACGCCGGCCTACTAACCCACGTGGGCACGGACCTCAGTCAATGGAAACCTTAACGGGGAAGAGCACTTCCATTGACACAATTCCCACAGGGATGGCCCATAAAGGACATTGACAGAAGTTTTGGATCACGAAGAATCACACGGACACCTCTTCTACGAATCCATATCGCACACGGATACCTCGGGGCATGAAAACACAACGCACGGCACCCGGGGGCTAAACAGGGTGGGCAGCCAAACCCTTGGCCACCCAGAGGCCTGGGTGGCCACACCACCACCCAGCACATGGGCTCCCTGTGGTCTCAACCGATGGTAGGTTATTACTCAAAGATCGGATTTGTGTGTTGGATCATGCGGACACTAAGAAGTTGATTTTTGAAGAAGCTCACAAGTCAAGGTATACTATTCACCCTGGTGCTACCAAAATATATCAAAACTTAAAGAGAAATTTCTGGTGGCCCAACATGAAAAGAGAAGTAGCAGACTTTGTATCTCACTGCCTCACTTATTAGCAAGTTAAGGCGGAACACTTAAGGCCCGCTGGTAAATTACATCCCTTGAAAATTTTCGAGTGAAAATGGTAGAGTATAGGGATGGATTTCATCATGGGTCTACCTAAAACAAGAGGTGGACATGATGGTATATGGGTGATCATTGACCGATTGATAAAATCTGCACACTTTCTACAAATTAAAAGCAGATGGTCTATGGATATTCTAGCAGCCTTATACATGAAATAAATTGTTAAACTACATGGAGTCCCTGTTATGATTATATCTGACCGAGACCCTCGTTTTACATCACAATTCTGGAAGGGTCTATAACATTCATTGGGGACCCGACTCAATTTCAGCACTGTTTTCCATCCGTAAACAGATGGCCAAACTGAAAGAACAAACCAGGTGATAGGAGATATGCTCAGGGCATGTGTAATTGATTTTGGTGGGAGTTGGCACGACCACTTGTCTCTAGTCGAGTTTGCCTACAACAATAGCTATCAAGCTAGTATTCAAATGACACCATTCGGAGTATTATATGGAAGGAGTTGCCGCTCACCTATCTGCTAGAGTAAAGTTGGGGAAAGACAACTTATAGGCCCAGAGTTGGTTCGTGATACAACTGAGAAGATTAAGTTGATCAGGGAGAGACTCCAGATTGCTCAATCAAGGCATAAAACATATGCTGATGCAAGAAGGCGAGACCTAGAATTCCAAGTGGGAGACCACGTGTTTCTCAAGGTTTCCTCAGGTCGAGGTATTCACAGATTTGGCATCAAAGGTAAGCTCACTCCGAGATACATTGGCCCTTTTATAATTCTTGAAATGGTTGGCGAAGTCGCATATCGGATAGCTCCGTCTCCACAATTACCTGGAGTTCACGATGTATTCCACGTATCAATACTTAAAAGGTACGTTCATGACCCATTTTATGTTATTAGTCATGACGATCTGGTGATACAGAAGGACTTAACATATGAGCAAAGGCTGATCAAAATACTGGATCAAGAGGTACATCAGCTTCGAAATAAAACCATTCCCATGGTGAAAGTTTGGTGGAATAAAAATCATGACCAAGAAGTAACATGGGAGTTGAAGGAAGCTATGCGCAAGAGATTTTCGGAGCTATTCGGTCTATAGATAATTTCTAATTATCTATCTTATCTCGGGCTCTACCCAATCACATATGGATTGTAAATTTCCTTCCTAGTTCATAGACATGGGTCCTTAACCCTTGGACTTAACCTATGACAGGATATTTTTCTAGGACTTACTTATACCTAGGCTCTGATACCAACTTAACTGTCACGTCCCGAGATATGCAGCGGAATTAAATCGGGAACGTGAACAACCGGCAAGATAAGTCTCAAGCTAGCAATATAATCAGAGCGCTAAAACATTCACACATAAAAGATGGAGGCACAATGTAATGCCCGAGAATTTTTTAGGAATTTTTGAAATAAAATATAATTATTAAACATTTAAAGAGGTTTAAATGGGCTATTAAAAGAATTTGGGCTAATTAAGTCAATCTAAAAGTCCTATATTAACCAAAGGGTTAAGCCCAACTTAAATAGGCCCAAAGACCCAATTCCAAGACCTTTAGACCCAAGTCCATTAATAGAAATGCAAATTGGGTAATTTATGGATTTAAAATAGGATATATACACCAATTAGGAGGTAAATAATAGATAATAAGAAAATCTAAATATTTTGGATTTAACGCCAAATGGCGGTCTATCGCGAGACCGCCATTTCATTTTAGTGGTCCAGACATGGCCGCTAATTCATTCTGATTCCAAAAGTGGAAGAAGCGTGGAAAACTTGCATCTTTGGCATCCAAATCCCCATGGATCGAAGTGTGTAGACATGTAAACATGTCTAGCACTCTTGGGGATCGATCCTACCCCTAATTAGGACTCCCAACTTGATCAAATCCTCAACCCTAACTCAAAACCCTATAAATAGACCCTAACTCGACCCATGCGAACCCTAATGTTGGCTCGCGTAATTCAAAGGTAAGGAGACATCTTCTCAGGTTAATCTTTTAGAATAATTTGTTCTCCTTAGTTTTGTCTAACTCCCCTCAAAATCTCGTGCCAAGAGGACACGCCGTTGGAGAGTTAGAACCCCTACAAGTTGCTGGTTAGCTGCAGTCCGCACAGGAACCAGTGTGGCTGTCCAGCAAAGACCTAGATATTGGATGCCCTAATCGAGGTATTTAGAAGTTAATCCTTTATTTATAATTTATTATTCCCCTTCGTATCTTTGACCTACCCTCCAAATTTCACTGTTCTAGGTCAAGTGGTTAAGGAGAACGAGGGACGAGAAGTTGCTGGTTTAGCACAGGACGTGCAGAAACTAGGATCGACTTCCAGTTAGAAATTCAAAGTCTAGGGTTCGAATCAAAGGTAGGTTATCTCATGAAAAGGCTAAATTTATATGTTAGGAATAAAAGCCCTATGTTACCTCGTGATTTTATGCACTATACTGGGAATATTTAATTTTTTATTTCAACTGCGCATCTGGGTTATTGTAGCATGCATGAATCCTACCCTTTAATGAGAAATTGATAGCTTTTGGCTTAATTTATGTAAACCATGCATCTCTATACGTTTCTTATGTTCTACCATGTTCTATCCCTCTGCTGAACATGGATTTCATTTATCTTTTGCCCAAAAATAGGCCTTATATGACCTATTTTACTTCTATCTGTTACAGAACAAAAACGGTCTCTACCAGACCGCCATAATCATTTAGCGACCCTGCAATAGACCGCAAACACCATCATGCGGTCCTCCTATGACCGCCATTATCTTTCTGATTTCTGCTGCCTGTTAACTCTAAACAGATTGTGGATTGACCCTATGAACTATATGATAAACCTAGGTAGATAGATTTTATTCCTAGTTTTGACTTCATATTCATAATATTGGTTATATTGTGCATCATCCTTGATAGATTGCATGTCTTACATGATTTAAATGTTTATTTTTGCTTATGCTACTTTCATGTCAAAACATATATTTTTGTAGTAATGATCATATTTTCACATGCTTGTTTTGATTTGATCGATGTTTTACCACGATCCTTTCTCATCTATAGTCTTTTCTTAAGTACATGGTGCGTACCCTAGTGCGTGGCTATTAGATACACTTTTGCACTTATAAGCACACCTCTTGGACTTGTGATCCTCTCCGTTGGATATTCCTTCCACCGGACTAGGTGATCTGGTTTAAAGGCCTCCATAAGTCTCCGGAGCCTGTGATTCCCACTAGGACGCCGAGCTGGTTGTACCCTCAAAGCCAAATTATTTAGAAAGCACTCACATGACCGATGTTTTTCTGAGTCTTGGCTAGTAGCGGCCATCAAGGAGACCGTAAATGTCAATTAGCGGCCTTTCCCCTGACCGCTATTTTCCCAGAAGTTTCCCTACGCCGACACTTCTTTCTTCATGCGTCGACTCTGTCCAAGTTACGACCATACCATGACCGCCACTGTTAAGTTGCGGCCAGGCCTATGACCGCTAATTCAAGAAATAGCCCAGACTAGACCGTTTCCTGTCTCTGAGTTATTTAACCCGGGGTTTGACCCAAGGGTTGATTCTCCTATGTTCCTAGATGATCCATTGATTATCTCAAACCTAATACCTTATTCAAAAGCTATGTAATGAATTATGAAAGTAAAAAGAACATGCCATTATGCTGTCGAATTCTTTCCGTGGCATGACCTTGTCTTAAATCATTCTTTGAATTCTCATGTTCAAAATTGATGCATTCTCACCTTGATATCATGAACTATAGTTTGAACTTGTACATTATTAGCCTACTTTATTGATATTTCTCGTGGAAGTAGCTTGATTTATAACTTGAAGATGCAGTTCGGGCACTAATTGTGTCCAAGGGCTCTATGCTAGCCCCCTCAGCTGATTGTCGAAAATGTGCTAAAAATCATGGGGTACGATGATATTGGCATCGCATTACGCTGGGTGTACTTTTTTTATAGACGAGTGAAAACCACGAGGCTATACATGAAATTATACATTCTTGTGACATGACTTTCTAGTGCATGACCTTCATGGTTATGAAAAGTACATTCTTGATACATGCTAGTATATTCTTGTTATATGAAAGGCCACTATATATTCTTGAATGATTATCCTCTCAATCTATATCAGAAATCTCATATCTTCATAGTCACGTCTTGTTACTTGCATTGTTACTATGGTTTTTGTTCGCATGTTTCATCATATGTGTTATCTTATTTTCTAGAGCTAAAATGCTAATTACTTAAACATTGCCTTCACTACAAGAAAAATCGCGGATAGCGACCGACCTATCGGTCGCTATTCAGTCGTAGATCGGTCGCAAATCTGCATTGCGACCGAACAGAGACTATCTAGCGACCGAATATGTCGGTCGCTATATACTAGTCGCTATATAGCGACCGACATAATTCGGTCGCAGTATCAGTCGTTACCAGAGACCGATTATAATCGGTCGCCTGATCGGTCGCTAATTAAGCCGGTCTCAATTCGGTCGCTATTCGGTCTCTAATTATGTTGTATTTTTAAAAATAAAATTAACCTATTGGATTTATTCGGTCTCAATTCGGTCGCTAGTCGGTCGCCAAGTATAATTATTTAATAAAAGAAATATAATTTATAGTCGCTATTCGGTCGCAATTCAGTCTCCATGCGGTCGCTAATTTTGCATTATTTTTTTTTTAAAAATTTATTTAAACTGATAAATAAATTACCTGATAAATAACAAATTCATAACATAAATATAAAATCAACTACACAGACAACAATATCGACAAATCTCAAATTCATCACATACAAGCACCTGATAAATAACAATTTCATAAAACAATAATAAATCAACTACACGGATCACAATCTCCACGAACCTCAAATTACACACAATTAAAATAAAATCACAAATTAATCATACATCCACATATGTCTCATCCTGGTCGTCGTCTCGTCCAACATCATCCTGGTCGTCGTCTCGTCCAACATCTCGCGACGGATGATCCTGTATATCATTTAAAAAAATTATAATCAAATCCTTAATAAAGAAATCAAGCATTAACAAGACTTAATAAAGAAATCAAGCATTAACAAGAGTATGCCAATAGTTTAAGCCAGCTCATTTTCATATATATAAATACACACACACAATATAAGTTCAAATTTCATCTTGTATTTTAAAAATGAAGTTTGAGCGCCGAGCTCAAACCGGGCATCCGATTTGGATTCCGTCAGTTCTGACAAGTCACTTTCATCTCCCCGGTCGTATTGGAATGATCGGCACGGCCATCCGACCGGTATTTCGAATTTTAGACCCCCGGACCCGTCCTAACAGTTCATTTGAACTAAGTGTATTTTAAAAATGAAGTTTGAGCGCCGAGCTCAAACCGGGCATCCGATTTGGATTCCGTCAGTTCTGACAAGTCACTTTCATCTCCCCGGTCGTATTGGAATGATCGGCACGGCCATCCGACCGGTATTTCAGATTTTAGAACCAAATGCCCCGTCCTAACAGTTCATTTGAACTAAGTGTATTTTAAAAATGAAGTTTGAGCGCCGAGCTCAAACCGGGCATCCGATTTGGATTCCGTCAGTTCTGACAAGTCACTTTCATCTCCCCGGTCGTATTGGAATGATCGGCACGGCCATCCGACCGGTATTTCGAATTTTAGACCCCCGGACCCGTCCTAACAGTTCATTTGAACTAAGTGTATTTTAAAAATGAAGTTTGAGCGCCGAGCTCAAACCGGGCATCCGATTTGGATTCCGTCAGTTCTGACAAGTCACTTTCATCTCCCCGGTCGTATTGGAATGATCGGCACGGCCATCCGACCGGTATTTCAGATTTTAGAACCAAATGCCCCGTCCTAACAGTTCATTTGAACTAAGTGTATTTTAAAAATGAAGTTTGAGCGCCGAGCTCAAACCGGGCATCCGATTTGGATTCCGTCAGTTCTGACAAGTCACTTTCATCTCCCCGGTCGTATTGGAATGATCGGCACGGCCATCCGACCGGTATTTCGAATTTTAGACCCCCGGACCCGTCCTAACAGTTCATTTGAACTAAGTGTATTTTAAAAATGAAGTTTGAGCGCCGAGCTCAAACCGGGCATCCGATTTGGATTCCGTCAGTTCTGACAAGTCACTTTCATCTCCCCGGTCGTATTGGAATGATCGGCACGGCCATCCGACCGGTATTTCAGATTTTAGAACCAAATGCCCCGTCCTAACAGTTCATTTGAACTAAGTGTATTTTAAAAATGAAGTTTGAGCGCCGAGCTCAAACCGGGCATCCGATTTGGATTCCGTCAGTTCTGACAAGTCACTTTCATCTCCCCGGTCGTATTGGAATGACCGGCACGGCCATCCGACCGGTATTTCAGATTTTAGACCCCCGGACCCGTCCTAACAGTTCATTTGAAATAAGTGTATTTTAAAAATGAAGTTTGAGCGCCGAGCTCAAACCGGGCATCCGATTTGGATTCCGTCAGTTCTGACAAGTCACTTTCATCTCCCCGGTCGTATTGGAATGACCGGCACGGCCATCCGACCGGTAACTTATGACCTATGCTCCTTTGTATGAACTGCCCTTCCTTTGCTTAGAGGTGCTGTTCCTGGCTTCCTGCCATGACAGTTACCAGACTTTGGGGAGATCTTTTCACCTAAATTGGCATATTTTATTCATGTCTACATGTTACTTTCCTTATATTATTCTAGCTTTATGAATATTTATAGATCTGTATCCTCCCCCACTCAAGTGAATAGAATTTATACATATCTTTTCACTTTCAGTTCTAACCAAAATCTCTATACACCTATGGAAAATCCTGCAGAACAGTCTGCCTGTTGATTCTAATATCCAGAGGATAGGTGTAAGATGATATTTAGAGTTAAGAAAATGATATTTTCCCCTCCTCAATCTAAATTCTTATATTTTGTAAGATGATATTTAGAGTTTTCAAAGTTTGCACATGTTCCCAAATAAATGTGAAAGAAAAACCAACAACATAGAACATGCACCAAGATAAAGGGTGAAAAATCAAATTGCACACACTAGCCGATGGACTAAGTAATTAGGCGGTGTGCTAATTTTTTGAACTGGACCAAGAAAAATAAAATAGTCCCAAATAATTTTCTAATTCGATGAAAAATGAAACCCGCCCCCAAGTGAGAGCCCGAGTGAGCTTCTTAGAGAGAAGATCTAAAAGAGGTCTTGGGGGGATAGCTTGAGAGAGTTTCTTGTGAGAGGATTTGTTCCTCCAAGTTGGGGTGCTGACTTCTTTGTATATTTCTCCACATCTAGTGAAGTTCCACTGTCGCCGTCGCCCGTGGACGTAGGGGGTAACCTCCGAACCACGTAAATATGTGTTCCTATCTTGTGTGATTGTTCCTTCTTCTTCCTCCCTTCTTGTTGTGCGGATCGAGATCTTGAGAGGTCACTCTGTCCGTCGGAGTGGTCGTGTCATAACAAGGATCACTTCCTCAAATTTAATGGGATTGTGGATCAAATAAGTGGAAAGGTAAATGACTGTTGGATTATGAGAGACTTGGAAAGGTTAAACACTCCCGACTTCAAGACTACGGTCGATGTAATGATCATACTTCATCCAAAAGCAATTCCCACCTCAGGTTAATGAGCTCATGATCTCCTTCCCCATTTACAAAGCTTGCATGAAACAGTGGAGAGAAATAATTCATGCGCCCGGGATCAAATACATATTCACAGGTAAATGGTGGAATAATCATAATGTACTGCCAGAAACACTTGAAGTGGGCTGTACTCTGCTAGTTTACTTATATGGACATTGATCACAATGCATGATGGGTACACACCATGACACCATAGCACTATCATCATCATCCAGTCTTACGCCCAAGATTGAAATAAAAGCTATGTCAAATATAAACAGCAGAATGAGTATATTGATATTCACATGTATAATGGACAATATGGAAGAAGAAAACACCATGAGAGTACCTTCATTGGTCATAGAACCCATCACGTACATGTATCGCTTGATCTTTGCCTGGCTTTCCTGTTCACGACCTTTCGGCATCAACTCCGAGCTAAAACCAGGAATCATGGAAAATACCTGAAAGCAATAAAATTCATTCAGTTGGAGACGGCAACATGAGAAGTTATCCAAAGGGGATAATGTGGCCACAAGACATAGAATGCAATTCCATCTCCACTAAGAGCAGCCAAAGTTTCACAAGTGGAACCCTCAAGATGCAGTAAAATACACCCCAGTCGTTTCCAACACCTGTCATAAATAATACATTTGGTTAGTACCAAGCAAATTAATGAACATAGAAAAATGTGAAAGCAATCAGCTTATCTCCCGTGATTCCTGAAGTATCACTTAGGTGTGTTAGTCTCAGGTGAACCTTACCTTATGATTGAGTCTCTCATCATAAAAATGAAAATTCACAGAAGGCCCATGAAGTGAAAATTTAAAAAATGGAATAGAGAAGTCTGCAAAAGAGCTTAACCTGCCCCATAAGTCCAGTTTCCATAATTAGAACATGGATCGTAGTCCAAAAGACATTTCTCAAACCATTCAGCTCCCATTCGCCAATCAATCCCCATATCTCGGACAAGAAATGAGCAAACAATCTGCAATAAACAAAGACTCAAATGAATATGAAGTCTGACACTTGCAGTTCATGCAAGCTAGTAACTGTGTGAGGAAAATTTTCCTCGCTAATGTAGTATCCTTGATTAAAGACTAACACAGAAGAAGTAATCTAGAAGAAGAGAACAAACAATCTGCAGCATAGAAAAGCTATAGAAAGACTTCATCAAGCGTATATAGTATAGGCACTTGTGGGCCTGTATACAAGTTAATATTTTCAGCGGTCGCTATTCGGTCTCCATGCGGTCGCTAATTAAATTTTTTTTTTCAAAAATTAATATAAAGCTACTATAAATCACCTGATAAATAACAATTTAATAAAATAAATAACCTGTTACATAACAATTTCATAAAAACATATAAATCAACTACACAACTCATAATCTCCACAAATTTCAAATTCATCACATACAAACACACAAATTAATCATACATCCATAATAAAATGGCAACATACAAATAACTAAAATGAAATCACAAATCCTCCGCATATGTGTCATCCTGGTCGTCGTCTCGTCCAACATCTCGCGACGGATGATCCTGTATATCATTTAAAAAAATTAAAATCAATTCTTTAATAAAGAAATCAATTATTCTTGAAAATTAAAAGCAAGATGTTTTTCATTGAAGTGAAATTGACGAATGATAATTTTAAACGTTTTGCTCAAATCGGTAGTCCGATTTAGAATCCGTCAGCTCTGACAAGTCACGTCTACCTCCCAGGTCGTGTTGGAATGATCGGAATGCCGATCGGATCAGTATTTCACATTCTGGACCCCCGGACCCCGACGGCTTTGATTATAAACCAAGTGCATTTGCAAATTGCACTTTTGAGCGTCGGGCTCAAACCGGATGTCCGATTTAGAATCCGTCAGCTCTGACAAGTCACGTCTACCTCCCAGGTTGTGTTGGAATGATCGGAATGCCGATCGGATCAGTATTTCACATTCTGGACCCCCGGACCCCGACGGCTTTGATTATAAACCAAGTGCATTTGCAAATTGCACTTTTGAGCGATTTGCTCAAACCGGTAGTCCGATTTAGAATCCGTCAGCTCTGACAAGTCACGTCTACCTCCCAGGTCGTGTTGGAATGATCGGAATGCCGATCGGATCAGTATTTCACATTCTGGACCCCCGGACCCCGACGGCTTTGATTATAAACCAAGTGCATTTGCAAATTGCACTTTTGAGCGTCGGGCTCAAACCGGATGTCCGATTTAGAATCCGTCAGCTCTGACAAGTCACGTCTACCTCCCAGGTCGTGTTGGAATGATCGGAATGCCGATCGGATCAGTATTTCACATTCTCGACCCCCGGACCCCGACGGCTTTGATTATAAACCAAGTGCATTTGCAAATTGCACTTTTGAGCGTCGGGCTCAAACCGGTAGTCCGATTTAGAATCCGTCAGCTCTGACAAGTCACGTCTACCTCCCAGGTTGTGTTGGAATGATCGGAATGCCGATCGGATCAGTATTTCACATTCTGGACCCCCGGACCCCGACGGCTTTGATTATAAACCAAGTGCATTTGCAAATTGCACTTTTGAGCGATTTGCTCAAACCTAAATCTAAAATCCTAAAACCTAAACCTATTCCCAAATCCCTAAACCTTAAACCCTAAACCCGTAAAAATTGTAAACCCTATAGAAAAAAAAACGTAAGCCCTAAAACCCCTAAAAACACTAAACTGCAGACCCCGAACCCCCTAAATCATAAAACCATAAAACCCTTAAAAATTATAAATCTTAAACCCTCCCCTAACCCCTAACCCCACTACGATCCCTTAAACTCCTAAACTGCTAAACCACCGATTGCTAAACCCCAAACCCTCAAACTAAAAATCCCAAACCCTAAACCTTAAAACCCTAAATCTTGAGTTACCCCTAAAACTAGAAACTCTAAAATCCTTAAAAACCACAAACATAAAAGACTAAATCTGAAAAACCCTAAATCCTAAACCTTAAACCCTAAAACTCCTAAACCTAAAAATCAAAAATCTTAATACTATAAACTCTAAACCATAAACCATAAATTTAAAATCATAAACCCTAAAATCACTAATAACATCAAACCCTAAATAAAAGAAACCCAAAAATGTAAACCTATATGTAAAACCCTAAAAGCCCCAAGAACCTTAAACCTTAAAAACATTAAACCCTAAACTCAAAACATTAAACCATAAATCTTGAAAACCTTAAACCCTAAACCCTAAACCTTAAAAATATGAAACCATAATATCTATAAACCATAAAAACTCGAAAAACCCTAAACCCTAAAAATCCTAAATTGTAATAACTATAAACCCTAAAAACATGAAAAACCCTAAACCCTAAAACCTAAAATCCTTAGAAACTAGACCCACTAAACCAAAAACCCCTAAAGCCTAAACTCTCAAAACCGTAATCCACCCCCCTAACCGCTAAACCAAAAACCCCAAATGCTAAATCCAAAACCCTAAACTCATATGCCAAATATAAAATGCAAACAAACCTAAACACCAAACAACTAACCCTAAACCCAAAAACCTAAACCCTAAATAACCCTAAACCTTAAACCCTAACCCTATATGTTAAACCCTAAACATAAAAAAATAAACTCATAACCCCCTAAACTGTAAAACCCTAAAATAATTAAAAACCATAAAATTTAAAACACTAAAATCCTAAACCCACATTGAACCCCTTACCCCACCCCTAATACATAAACTACTAAACCTCAAAACTGTCAAACCTTAAACTTTAAATCTTAAAACCGTAAGCCCTTAAACCTTAAACACTAAACAGCCCCTCAACCCTAAGCCTAGCAACCGTAAACCGAAAAACCCACACTTAAAATCGAAGTCCAAAAACCTGTAGCCCTGAAACCCTTCCTAAACCCTAACACCTAACCCTTAAATCCTAACCCTAAAGCCCCAAACCCTAAACCATAAAGCTTAAAATCCTAAACCCTAAACCCTAAAAGCCCTAAACACCTTAAACCCTAAAAATCCTAAACCTTAAAAGAGTAAAACCTAAATCTAGTACCTAAAACCTAAATCTAAAACCCTAAACCTTAAACACTAAACACTAAACCCTTAAAAACCTTACACTAATCATTAGGAAAGGAGAGGTGAGGCCAATCCAAATACAACACATGTTTGTGAATATATTATCATGCTAACACACAAAAATGACTATTTACATGCACTGGTATTTTACTACAAAAAATGGAAGGTCCATATGACTGTTAATAAAGGCAATATAAAGCACCCAAACACCTGAAAAGTGCACAAAATAATATTCTATCATATTAACAATAACATGGACTATGAAATGCCCTAAACAAAAAATTAGCATGGCCTAAACAAAATTTTCACATTAAATTCCCTGCAGGGGGTTGGGGTGGGGGGGCCGCGGCGGGTTGGAGAGAGAGAGAGAGAGAGAGAGAGAGAGAGAGAGAGAGAGGGGTACCTGTGGGGGGGCGGGTTGGAGAGAGAGAGAGAGAGAGAGAGAGAGAGGTACCTGTGGGGGGGGGGGCCGCGGCGGGTTGGAGAGAGAGAGAGAGAGAGAGAGAGAGAGAGAGAGAGGGGTACCTGTGGGGGGGCGGGTTGGAGAGAGAGAGAGAGAGAGAGAGAGATACCTGTGGGGGGGGGGGGCCGCGGCGGGTTGGAGAGAGAGAGAGAGAGAGAGAGAGAGAGAGAGAGGTACCTTGGGGGGGGCAGCGGCGGGTTGGAGAGAGAGAGAGAGAGAGAGGGCAGCGGCGGGTTGGAGAGAGAGAGAGAGAGAGAGAGAGAGAGAGAGAGAGAGAGGGGTACCTGTGGGGGGGCCGCGGCGGGTTGGAGAGAGAGAGAGAGAGAGAGAGAGAGAGAGAGAGGTACCTGTGTGTGAGAGAGAGGAAGCCGGCGACGACGGCGACGGCGAGCGGCGACGGCGAGGCGAGCGGCGCGGCGACGACGGCGAGGCGAGCGGCGCGGAGGGGGGCTCCGGCGGAGGGGGCCTCGGGCGGGAGGCCGCACGGGGAGGGGGGCTCGGGCGGAGGAGGGGGGCTCGGGCGGGAGGCCGCAGGGGGAGGGGGGGCTCCGGCGGAGGGGGGCTCGGGCGGGAGGCCGCAGGGGAAGGGGGGACTCCGGCGGAGGAGGGGGGCTAGGGCGGAGAGGGGGCCGCAGGGGGAGGGGGCCGCAGGGGAAGGGGGCTCGGGCGGGGGCTCGGGCGGGAGGGTGGAGGGGGGGCTAGGGCGGAGAGGGGGCCGCAGGGGGAGGGGGCCGCAGGGGAAGGGGGCTCGGGCGGGAGGGTGGAGGGCGGGAGGGAGGGCTCGGGCGGGGAGGGGCTCGGGCGGGCGGGGGTCGCAGGGGGGAGTATAACGGGATCAGCGACCGATTAGCGACCGAATTTAGTTCGGTCGGGAGGGTGGAGGGCGGGAGGGAGGGCTCGGGCGGGGAGGGGCTCGGGCGGGCGGGGGTCGCAGGGGGGATCAGCGACCGATTGGCGACCGAATTTAGTTCGGTCGCTAATAGGTCTCAGATGTGCGACCGATTATTTCGGTCGCCGAATTGGTCTCTATTTGGGACCGAGTAGCGACCGATTAAAGCGGTCGCTAATGCGGTCGCTATAGCCACTTTTTCTTGTAGTGCTTCATGTTGATACGAAGATACCTACTAGACAAGTGTGCTCATTCCCTACTTTTCCATTCTTTTCAAGACATTCTAGCGGGGATTCGGAGCACTCAAGTGACGAGTCCGAGAGTGATTAAAGATCGAGAGAAGACTTAGTAGAGTCATCAGTCAAGTCGAGTCTATGTAATTTTTCACTTATTTGAGTCTAGTAAAAAGAGTCAATTATCAATGTACTTTGAATAATATTCAATAAAGTGAAGTTTTGAGTATATTATCTTGTGCATTCACTTTTATGTGTGAATGTGTTAGCGCTTTGATTATATTGGTTGCTTGCGGCGTACTAGCCGACTGTTCACATTCTCAAATATCTTCCACTGTACTTATATCCCGGGGCGTGACACACAAGGTCATATACTCAAGCTTTAACTTTATTGAATAATAAATCAAGTTTACAAAAGACACTTAACTTTGACTCTCTTTGACTACTAGACTCAATAAAAAGGAGAATTACATAACATGATCAACTTCACCGCCTATTACAGTGAAGGAACTTAGCTATAACAAAACTCATGATAGACTAGCTACGGCTTCTCTCGTCCATCAATTGCTCTGGCCCTCGGATCCATCATTGGAGTAATCTGAATCCGTTGCACTAGAGTTTCCTGAAAAGATTGGAAAACTAGGTGATGTGGGACGACTACGGGACTCAACTCGGACGAGTTGAGACCTTGGACTTTAAAGAACGACACAACTAACAAAATGACGCGACCAGCAACGACACTACGACGCGACACCGAACGAGCTCTAGAAGAGGTGATCATGCCCCAAACAAGAAGCACTAACTCACAATCGTCCCCGGCGAGGGAAACGTGATGATCTTGCACGGTTGGGAAATCGGCTTTGAGTTTCGGGTGGTCAGCTCACTCTCGTGCTCGGAACGAGTCACGGGACGGGTCTCGCACTCACAACTCACAGCGGTGATTAATATTTAACTAGCTAGCAAGATATCCTACTCACATGCAGCGGCATCTAGAACGCATACTAAACAAGCAAATACAACAAAAGGGGGAAAGACAGTGTACCTCCACGCTCGGGGCGTGTGGAAGACTTCCCGGCCGAGATTCGGAACTCCCGGTACAGTAATAATTAATAATTACAGAATTAATTTTATAACCCACTCCATGCAGGGAGGTGACAGGTGACAAGTGGGGTCCGAGAGCACCAATCTCGGGTTGGCGGGCAGCAGTCGGAGGCGCTCGGGCAGATGCAATCGGCCGGTTCAGCTCGGTTCACTCAGGCCCGTAGGACAGCACGTGGGACCCGCTGCTGGTACAGCAATGTCTGGGGCGGCTCCTGGCTGCAGCAACTGGCGGGGGAGTTCTTGGAGTGTCCCGGGTCGATCCCCGAGAGCGGCGGTCACTGGAAGGGAGGCGGACGATTTCTTGGGATTTGTTTCCCAAGGCTGTGCCGCAGCTCAGCTTCTGGCCAGATCTGCACGCTCCGACGAGATCGGCTCGTACTCCGAGATACATTATCGGATCGAGACACAAAGGGTACCATTGGAAAGAGGACTCAAAATCCTACGATATACTAGAATTACAGGTTTGTCCAATGGCTGGAATGAAAATGGGAGTGACTGCAAGTTGACTGAGCACACTATCCCGAAACTCAGAACAGCCTGGATAGAACATGAACTCCCTGATCAAGGACTTTGACCGAGGATCAAATGAACGAATTAGGACCTGGGAATTTTATGGTGGGTAGAGGGGAGGCTGACGGAGACGCACATAGTTTTTTGTAAATTTTGGACAACATTTGAGGGTGAGAAAAATCGGCTACCTAGATCTATCTCACAGATCTGCACATAGGCAGACTTTGAGAGGGAAGAACATGTCGCTGGGAAAGGAGGAAAACAAACTCTGATCGGCCTACAAATTGAACTGAGAATGACTGATGATGGGGGGAACCTAACCTCAAAATTTCATCATGATCCAACGGTTGGATCTTCCGTACCAACACTTTCACCGGGCTGCTGTCCTGTAACTCCGAATTTCGACGCAGCAGGAGGGAATCGACTTCTGGTGGCTCAACGGCGGCACGAACGGCGGCGGCGACGGTAGTGAACGATCACAGAAGATAGAGGAAGAGGGGAAGAGGAAGAAATTTGAGAGAGGTGGAGGATTTAGGCTCAGATCTGAAGAAGATTGAAGGGGGAAGAGGAAGAACACCAAGAACAAAAGAGAGAGAGGGGGGGTGAACCCAAATACTTTTCAATTTAATTCTTCATTAGTTTGAACAAAATACAACAAGAGACATTATATAATAAAACCCTAGACCTAGCCAAATGACCTAGGATACCCTTGGTCAAGGGGGTATAATGGGGAAATGGGGGACAAGGGTGATTAATTTAATCCCACTAGGGGACAAGGGAGAGGGCACCCATGGCTTAAGTCAACAATTCCCACTAGTCCATTTTCTACCTTGGACAAATGGCCAACACATGGGGCCCACATCTTGACAAAAGATAAAATCCCCTAATTAATTCCCTTGGACTTAAATTCAAACCAAAATACAAAATACAAACCCAATACACATATACATATCCAATACAACACCAAATATGACTAAAATGTATAAAATACGAATACATATAAAAATACGTACTAAAATAGCAAAGCTCCGGTGGCGACTCCAGACTGTCTCCCAGCCACAAAGAGGTCGGTGTCGACCGAGTCGTGTTGCGGGTCCGGTACCGACTGCTCGCTGAGTCGAGCCCTACTCGTGCTCTGGTGTCCTCACCAATTCTCCCCGGGTGGGAGAAGCTCGACCCCGTCGAGTAAGGGTCCGGGTCGCTCCGGTATCGATCCAGCAGATCTGGATCTATCCTATGTAGCTCGTCCCGGGTGATCCAAGTGTCCTCGGACGCGGGCCATCCCCTCCAACGCACCAAGTAGCACTGGTACACTCTGCCTCGAGTCGTCGTCACCTGCTCATCTAGTATGCATTCTATCTGCTCTCGCTGCTGAGGTAACAAGGCTGGAGGTGGACACTCTAGGGTGGTATCACTCACAATGGGTGGAGACGGCTCAAAGGGCTCACTAGGTATCACCGCTGGGTCCCTATAAGCGACGAGATCCAAGACGTTGAAAGTGGAGCTGATCCCGTAATCCTCTAGAAAGTCCACAACATATGCGTTTGATCCGACTCACCTCACTACCCAAAAGGGACCGGCACCGCGAGCATGCAACTTCTTCACGGCTCCCAAGGGAAACCGTTCAGGTCTGACCCTGATCATGACATAATCATCCTCTCGGAACTCACGGTGGTGCCTTGAGCACAAAGCAACTCATTGCATCGTGTATTGCTGGCATTTTGCGACGACTATGCAACCTTTATATGCTTGACAAACAAACTGTATAAATGAAGCAAAACAGACTCATAGACTATGGAATGAGGACAGACGGAGAGAGACACAACCTAATAACTTCCCAACACTGACGACAAACACGCCGGACACACTAAGGAAGACTAGGTAAGAATGACAGACACTGTCTGCATATACCAAGTGTAAAGATAAGCTGACCCACAACTTGAGGCCGTGAGTCTCCACTCTCGTCAACCATCTCCGGTTCGAGAAGACTCGTCCTCGAGTACAGAAATGTATGAGGACAAGAAGGTGGGTGATGGGAAAGTCATCCGGACGCCTGACATGGATCAAGGGAAGGATGGGGTCTAGATGTTGTCTCTCATATGCGCAGTAGAAATCAGACCACACTGCGTCAACGTAGGGCATTGACAGCGGTACGGTAGGCATGAGCGGCAGCGCTACCGTAGGAGAGATAGGTAAAAGTGGGACAACTCACTGCACTGGGAATTGGGTAAGTTGGTAGGACTCTTGGAGGACCAAGAGATCTATCGGTTCCCATGAGGAGGGGTTAAAAGGATCAAGAAAGGTAAGGAATCCAGTGATGTAGGTCCTTTTCGACCCCGGGTAAAGGTCTCCAATGTAGACTAGCTCTTCCTCAACTGAGGAAATCAATGAGGTGGCTGACCTATTGAGTGGTGTAGGCTTCTGCATGGGAGAGAAGGGGCCATGGGGTGAAAAGTGGTGGAGCTCGTCAGGTAGTGGTAAGAGCAAGATGAGCTCACTGGTGTATGGACCCACTGTACAGACGGAAGTAATAGAACCCAAGGATGGGTATATAAAGCTCATGCACCTAGGTGAATCGGACATAAGAGGCAACATGCAGGTCAGCTCCATTTGCCAACCTAATCCCTTAAGTAGATCATCCTTGGTGCCCACGAAGTACGAGGATTGGAAGGTTGTGCAAGAAGTGGTGGACACTACCTGTAAGGCTGGCTCTATGGAAGGGTAGCATGGGAACGTGGCATCCGGAAATAAACCCTTCCTTAACCAACTCACTAGAGGTTCCCTGATGATTAGCTCCAGGACGACCGGTGGGATTGGGGTGACTAACAAGATTGAATCGTTGGCTGGCGCCTCACCCTGGCCCACTAGGCACTCTTTGGGATCGCTCTCTAGCCCCACAACCTCAGTGAGGTACTCCTCGGCCAACTCTTGGTCAGTCTCATGACTCACTAGCGTAAATCTGGGTGGGGTATCCTCGGTATGTGTGTTCTCTAAGGTAGGGGAATGTGAAGGGCACTGATTGGGGAAGTGGCTAATCTCACTATAGGTGGCTACATGAGCGGGCTGGCTATGGGTGGCTAGAGGGGCGGTCTGGGCAGCAGGCGCCTGAGGAGCCGGAACAGCTCTGGGGAGCTCCTGGCGGGGAATTCGTCCCACACTCTCTAGCTTTCCAACCATACCTTGGACAGATCGGTCGAAAGCCTCGGCACGGTCCTCCATGGCCTTAAAACGGCCCACCAAGCGGTCGGTATTCTCCCTCTCAGTTCGTTCGAACCTATCCATGCACTCCATGAGTAGAGCGAAGAAGTCATCTAGAGATCGGCATCCACGGGTGGCACCTCGGGGTTCACCCATAGTGTCAGGGTGATGGTACTGGGTACCCAAGGGGAATTGGGGGAACTTATGGGTAGGTTGGACATGCAGACACTTGGGACAAGACAACTGACTCACTACGACCTATATGGACAAACTAATGCAAAAGACGGATGACCTACACTCCAATATCTGGAACGAGGCGGAGTTTTGATCCGAAGACCACACTCACGCAAGTATGTCCCTTTCCCAATAGCCGTGGCCTACCATTCCGGGAACACCTTTGGATATACTAGATGAAATGGAGCACCTTGGACCGACTACCTTAGACTCAAACCGGCTCTGATACCAATTTGATGCGGGACGACTATGGGACTCGACTCGGACGAGTTGCGACCTTGGACTTTAAAGGACGATGCGACTAACAAAACGACGCGACCAGCAACGACACTACGGCGCGGCACCGAACGAGCTCTAGAAGAGGCGATCATGCCCCAAACAAGAAGCACTAACTCACAGTCGTCCCCGGTGAGGGAAACGTGACGATCTTGCATGGTTGGGAAATCGGCTTTGAGTTTCAGGTGGTCGACTCACTCTTGTGCTCAGAACGAGTCACGGGACGGGTCTCGCACTCACGACTCACAGCGATGATTAATATTTAACTAGCTAGCAAGATATCCTACTCACATGCAGCGGCATCTAGAACGCATACTAAACAAGCAAATACGACAAAAGGGGGAAAGCGAGTGTACCTCCACGCTCGAGGCATGGGGAAGACTTTCCGGTCGAGATCCGGAACTCCTGGTACAGTAATAATTAATAATTACAGAATTAATCTTATAGCCCACTTCACCTAGGGAGGTAACAGGTGACACGTGGGGTCCGGGAGCACCAATCTCGGGTTGGTGGGCAGTAGCCGGTGGCGCTCGGGCGGACGCGGTCGGCCGGTTCAGCTCGGTTCACTCGGGCCCGCAGGACAGCACGTGGGACCCGCTACTGGTACGGCGACGTCTGGGGTGGCTCCTGGTTGCAGCGACTGGCGGGGGCGTTCCTGGAGTCTCCCAGGTCGATCCCTGGGAGCGGCGGTCACCGGAGGGGAGGTGGGCGATTTCTTGGGATTTGTTTCCCAAGGCTGTCCCGCAACTCAGCTTCTGGCCAGATCTGCGCGCTCCGACGAGATCGGCGCGTACTCCCAGATCCAATATCGGATCGGGACACAAAGGGTACCATTGGAAAGAGGACTCAAAATAATACGACATACTAGAATTACAGGTTTGTCCAACGGCTGGAATGAAAATGGGAGGGACTGCAAGTTGACTGAGCACACTATCCTGAAACTCAGAATAGGCTGGATAGAACATGAACTCCCTGATCAAGGGCTTTGACCGAGGATCAAATGAACCAATTAGGACCTGGGATATTTATGTCAGATAGAGGGGAGGGTTACGGAGACGCACATAGTTTTTTTGTAAATTTTGGATAACATTTGAGGGGTGAGAAAAATCGGCTACCAAGATCTATCTCGCAGATCTGCACATAGGCAGACTTTGAGAGGGAAGAACATGTGGATGGGAAAGGGAGCAAACGAACTCTGATCGGCCTAACAATTGAACTGGGAATGACTGATGATGGGGGGAACCTACCCTCAAAAGTTCATCATGATCCAATGGTTGGATCTCCCATACCAGCACTTTCACAGGGCTGTTGTCCTGCAACTCCGAATTTCGGGGCAGCAGGAGGGAATCGGCTTGTGGTGGCTCAACGGCGGCACGAACGGCGGCGGCGGCGGCGGTGAACGATCACAGAAGATAGAGGAAGAGGGGAAGAGGAAGAAATTTGAGAGAGGTGGACGATTTAGGCTCAGATCTGAAGAAGATTGAAGGGGGGAGAGGATGAACATCAAGAACACAAGAGAGAGAGGGGGGTGCACCCAAATGCTTTTCAATTTAATTCTTCATTAGTTTGAACAAAATACAACAAGAGACATTATATAATAAAACCCTAGACCTAGCCAAATGACCTAGGATACCCTTGGTCAAGGGGGTATAATGGGAAAATGGGGGACAAGGGTGATTAATTTAATCCCACTAGGGGACAAGGGAGGGGGCACCCACGGCTTAAGTCAACAATTCCCACTAGTCCATTTTCTACCTTGGACAAATGGCCAACACATGGGGCCCACATCTTGACAAAAGATAAAATCCCCTAATTAATTCCCTTGGACTTAAATTCAAACCAAAATACAAAATACAAACCCAATACACAAATACATATCCAATACAACACCAAATATGACCAAAACTTATAAAATATGAATACATATAAAAATACGTACTGAAGTATCAAAGCTCCGGTGGCGACTCCAGACTGTCCCCCAGCCACAAATAGGTCGGTGTCGACCGAGTCGTGCTGCGGTTCCGGTACCGACGGCTCGCTGAGTCGAGCTGTACTCGTGCTCTGGTGTCCTCACCAGTAGGGAATGAGCGCACTCACCCAGTAGGTATCTTCGTATCAACATGATGGCATAATTTAAGTAATTAACATTTTAGCTCTAGAAGGTAAGATAAAAGAAAATGCGATAAAATCATAGTGACAATAGATATCAAGATATAAACAAGATAGAAGATATGGGAGTATGATCAAATAAGATTATAATGTGCCCTTTCATGAACGAGAATGTACTAGCATGTATCGAGAATGTACTTTTCATAACCATAAAGGCTATGCACTGGAAAGTCATGTAACAAGAATGTAATAATGAGATTTCGTGAGAATTCGTGGATTTCACCCGTTTATAAAAAAGTACTCCTGGCGTAATGCGACGCCAGTGTTCATCATACCCCATGGTTTATAGTATGTTTCCGGCTATCTGCCAAGGGGCTAGCGTGGAGCCCTTGGACACTACTACAAGAAAAAGTGGCTATAGCGACCGAATTAGCGACCGATTAAATCGGTCGCTAGTCGGTCCCAAATAGAGACCAATTCGGAGACCGAAATAATCGGTCGCATAACCGAGACCGTTTCAGAGACCGCATGTATATCGGTCGCTAATCGGTCGCTATTATTGCGACCGAATTAACTTCGGTCTCCAGTCGGTCGCTGATGCCGTTATACTTCCTACTACGACCCCCGCCCGCCCGAGCCCTCCCGCCCGAGCCCCCCCCTCCCGCCCGAGCCCCCCCTCCCGAGCCCCCTTCCCCTGCGGCCCCCTCTCCGCCCTAGCCCCCCTCCCCGCTCCCGCCCGAGCCCCCTCCGCCGGAGCCCCCCCTCCGCCCGAGCCCTCCCGCCCGAGCCCCCCTCCTCCGCCGGAGCCCCCCTCCCCGTGCTGCCTCCCGCCCGAGCCCCCCTCCGCCGGAGCCCGTCGCCGCGCCGCTCGCGTCGAGTCGCCGTCGCCGCTCGCCCTGCCGTCGTCGCCCTCCGCAGGTACCTCTCTCTCTCTCTCTCTCTCTCTCTCTCTCTCTCTCTCTCTCTCCCTTCCCCCTCCGTCACCGGCCTGCTCCCCTCCCCCGCCGGCCTACTCCCCTCCCCCCTGCGGCCCCGTCGCCGGCTTGCTCCCCTCCCCTCCCCTCCCCTCCCCCCAATGGGCAACTTCATTGGGACCATAACAAAGCTCAAAGATAGTGCCACCATTTAAGAAGGTGAAGGGCGAGAGTACACATCTCTATCCATGAACTAAAATGATCCAATGTGGTGGATGGGGTAAGCTCATGAATGAACAAAATTTCAATGCATTTTCGAACATCACTATTGCACCAACTCCCTTAGATAATTTTCATGATTTTTAAGGCCTTGAACTAAGATGGAGATCCATAATAGTAAATTCATGGAAATATGAGCTATCTATTCCTCATTTGCACATAGGGTATATTACATTGAAGGCATTGTGATTTCGTAGGTTGAGTGCCATTGCCAAACAAACAAGAAAAGTGAGGGCATACCTTCAGTGATTTCCACAATAACAAGGGGCATGTCTTCACCGAGAAAGAACGGGGCGCTCAATACCTTTGTGCACTCTTGCCTCCTACATGCATCTCTAAGAAGCTTCAGGTCACTTATAGCAATCACCAGTGCATTAGCAAGCATGTTTCCCTCTCTGGATATCTTCCTCTTACTACTGAAATCTACCATCTCCCAGAAGAAGAAGCTCATGTGCAGTCTCCGCCAGTATCAATATCCTCTTCAGTGTTACATTGCGATGATGGAACTCCTAGCATTGGATGTCTTGATCATTTATCCTTATAGTGTATTTTGTTTCATTTGCTTGGGATGGTAAGTATGAATTCTAACTGTGTGTAAATTATCCATATACATCTATTCTCATGGGAGAAATGAGACTCTTCTACAGACTTCTTATCTATAATGCTGAGTAGTTGCTTCCCATCATCTACACACCAACTGTTGGTGAGGCATGCAGAAATATGATACCATCTTCAGGCACCCACAGGGTCTTTATATCAGTTTGAAGCAAAAGTATGCATTTATTTCTAACATTACTCAGCTTATTTCTAACATGCATTTGATCATAATAATCAACATTTTACAAAGGTGTTCATGTTTGCTACATTTTGGGTGTTCTGCATGCAGAGGGAAGATTCTTGAGGTATTGAAAAATTGGCCCGAGGGAAGCATCCAAGTTATTGCGGTCACTGATGGTGAATGCATCTTAGGGCTTGGAGACCGTGGACGTTTGTTGGGCAGCCTAGCTAGGGAAATGAGAGTTGGAAATTGAAAGATTGATCATGCACATTTGTTTTTTCCATTTTTTATTGACTTGATCAAGTATAAAGTCTAGGGGATGGGAGTTCCCTTTGGAAAACTTGCTTTGTATATAGCTCTTCGAGGAATACGCCATTTTGTACTAAACTTCCCTTTTAGTGAAAGAATTCCAAAGCTTTCTTGTTTTTGCTAAGTTTTATCTTATCTCCTTGATGATTTCTGTTTGCAAGAAGAGTATCATGGCAGGCTAATTTTAGTGATGCTAAAGTGGCATACAATGAATTAGAATCTTAGCATTTTCCTATTGTTAGTGAAAGGTATTGGTAAGATCCTCATCGGGCTTAGGCAAAGCCCAGCAACCGCACAGGTTGGTATATACACCAAGATAGTGGAAAATTATTTTTAAATCTTTTTGCTAAAATTATGCTATGTACTGATGTTTGGTCTTGGGACTCAATATAGGAGTTTGTCAAACTTTGCATGAATTCATGACTGCTGTGAAGCAGAAATACAAAGGGAACGTCCTTGTCCAGGTAGGTTTCTGCGTTGATTAATTGCCTCACTTAAACATTGCATTTGAGTCTATAAATGTGTCTGTTCTTAGATTGTTTTCATTAATCATTATTAGGTTGAAGGCTTTTCCAATCATAATGCATTTGAACTGCTTGCTGATAGGACCAGATTTCCTCAAAGGCTGGCCGCCAAGGCACAAGGCACATAGGTTGCTGCCTTTTAAAATGGTGACCCCTTAGTCAACCTGTCCAGTTCAGGAGTTAGCTGGCTCAGATACATGGCCTTCACTTCTCGAGGTAGATTCATGTGTTAACTATGCATTTGGATGTGGCTTTCATATATAGATTTCTTGATTTGAATAGATAAATTTCCTGTCATAAAAAATATGAAAGGCATTTAATTTCTTGATTTCAAAGAATGCAACAATGCTATCAAAGATGCAAATGATGTGGTTGGTGATTAGATCAGTCCATATGATGTAATCCTAGATGTCGGTTACCCATCAATCATGCAGCAGGAGCTAAGATTGAGAAAATATGTATGTATTTCTTCTCATAAAAAATAGTTTAATTTCAAGTCATGAATGAAATTTTTAGCATGTGATTTTCATCTTGAAAGGTTTTATGTAATTTCATCTTTTGTGTTGAAGGCTACTAAGAAGAGTAATGGAGTAGATGTTTGTATGACCTATGAAAGGCATTTCTATTTCAACCTTCCAGAAGTGCAGAATGCTCTTCATGCGAATAGGATAAGCTTGTCTTATAGTTGGTCAAGCAATGTTTTCATTTAAGATTAAATTGTAGAATAATTTGGTTTTGTTTTTTTTTGGTTTTTGCAGGACTCATATAGTAGACGAATGGATGAGAGGTACGGGGATGACAGTCAGCGTCCAGAGTTGGATCCTGCCATTTGGGTTGCAGCATCTGGGGCACCCAAGAAAGGACATGTTTATGGTTTTGGACATAGCTTGGGCACGACTAGGGTGTTATCATCATGCTCGAGTTCGGTCTCACATGCGACCTCTCCATTTACCACACCAGCAGCCCCAGATGGTTCTTCCAGTGCCGCCCCGACCATGACTCCAGATATGTTTAGGCAGATCGTCAACGAGACCGTCTCTCAGAATATCTCTCAGAATATCTCAACCATCGTCGCTCAGACCGTCTCCCAGATGCTCACATCCTTGGGAATTGATAGTAGTAGAGCACCTCCTGCACCTCCTGCACAGCAGCCTCCGGTAAGTATTTTATTTGATTGATTTTCTATTTGTTAACTCTAAATATCATCTTACAAAATATAAGAATTTAGATTGAGGAGGGGAAAATATCATTTTCTTAACTCTAAATATCATCTTACACCTATCCTCTGGATATTAGAATCAACAGGCAGACTGTTCTGCAGGATTTTCCATAGGTGTATAGAGATTTTGGTTAGAACTGAAAGTGAAAAGATATGTATAAATTCTATTCACTTGAGTGGGGGAGGATACAGATCTATAAATATTCATAAAGCTAGAATAATATAAGGAAAGTAACATGTAGACATGAATAAAATATGCCAATTTAGGTGAAAAGATCTCCCCAAAGTCTGGTAACTGTCATGGCAGGAAGCCAGGAACAGCACCTCTAAGCAAAGGAAGGGCAGTTCATACAAAGGAGCATAGGTCATAAGTTACAAGAAGTGAAGGATATTATATATAGTCGGCGGCGGTCGCCATTGGGGCGTATCCCTGCAAGGGAAAGGCGGAGAAGATACCATACAGAAATGGCTATGGAAGTTACCCAAGTTCTTTTGAATGCACAGTCAATAGATTCAGCGGTTCGCAAGCATGCTGAGGAAAGTTTAAAACAATTTCAGGATCAAAATGTTACTGGGTTCTTGCTATCTCTTTCGAGTGAATTAGCAAATAATGACAAGCCTGTTGTTAGCCGTAAATTGGCAGGCTTGATTCTCAAAAATGCCCTGGATGCAAAGGAGCAACACAGAAAATTTGAGCATGTGCAGAGATGGTTATCATTGGATGTAGCTGTTAGGGCCCAGGTCAAAGGATGTTTACTACAGACTCTCTCTTCACCGGTGATTGATGCAAGATCTACTGCATCTCAAGTTGTTGCAAAGATTGCTGGTATTGAGTTGCCTCAAAATCAATGGCCTGAACTTATCAGTTCTCTCTTGTCAAATATTCACCAACTTCAGCCAGATGTTAAGCAAGCAACTTTGGACACCCTAGGTTACATGTGTGAAGAAGTCTCCCCTGATGAAGTTGATCAAGAGCAAGTCAATAAGATATTGACAGCGGTTGTTCAAGGCATGAGTGCTTCTGAGGGAAACATTGATGTTAGGCTGGCTGCAACTCGAGCTCTGCATAATTCTTTGGGATTTGCTCAGGCAAACTTCGGGAATGATATGGAGAGGGATTATATCATGAGAGTCATTTGTGAAGCTACTCTGTCCCCTGAGGTGAAGATACGGCAGGCTGCATTCGAATGCTTGGTCTCCATATCCTCCATGTATTATGAGAAGCTTGCATCGTATATGCAGGACATATTTAACATCACTGCAAAAGCTGTGAGGGAAGATGAGGAACCTGTTGCTCTACAAGCTATTGAATTCTGGAGCTCAATATGCGATGAAGAGATTGACATCTTAGATGAATATGGAGGGGATTTTTCTGCTGATTCTGACACCCCTTGCTTTTATTTTATCAAGCAGGCACTACCTGCGCTTGTCCCTATGCTGTTGGAGACACTCCTTAAGCAAGAAGACGACCAAGATCAGGATGAAGGAGTTTGGAATCTTGCAATGGCTGGAGGAACATGCTTGGGTTTGGTTGCACGGACCGTGGGAGATGACATTGTGCCTCTTGTTATGCCATTCATAGAAGAAAACATTAACAAACCTGAATGGAGGCAGCGAGAAGCAGCAACTTATGCATTTGGTTCTAAAATCTGAAATACCGGTCGGATGGCCGTGCCGGTCATTCCAATACGACCGGGGAGATGAAAGTGACTTGTCAGAACTGACGGAATCCAAATCGGATGCCCGGTTTGAGCTCGGCGCTCAAACTTCATTTTTAAAATACACTTATTTCAAATGAACTGTTAGGACGGGTCCGGGGGTCTAAAATCTGAAATACCGGTCGGATGGCCGTGCCGGTCATTCCAATACGACCGGGGAGATGAAAGTGACTTGTCAGAACTGACGGAATCCAAATCGGATGCCCGGTTTGAGCTCGGCGCTCAAACTTCATTTTTAAAATACACTTAGTTCAAATGAACTGTTAGGACGGGGCATTTGGTTCTAAAATCTGAAATACCGGTCGGATGGCCGTGCCGATCATTCCAATACGACCGGGGAGATGAAAGTGACTTGTCAGAACTGACGGAATCCAAATCGGATGCCCGGTTTGAGCTCGGCGCTCAAACTTCATTTTTAAAATACAAGATGAAATTTGAACTTATATTGTGTGTGTGTATTTATATATATGAAAATGAGCTGGCTTAAACTATTGGCATACTCTTGTTAATGCTTGATTTCTTTATTAAGTCTTGTTAATGCTTGATTTCTTTATTAAGGATTTGATTATAATTTTTTTAAATGATATACAGGATCATCCGTCGCGAGATGTTGGACGAGACGACGACCAGGATGATGTTGGACGAGACGACGACCAGGATGAGACATATGTGGAGGATTTGTGATTTTATTTTAGTTGTGTATGTTGTCATTTTATTATTATGGATGTATGATTAATTTGTGATTTTATTTTAATTGTGTGTAATTTGAGGTTCGTGGAGATTGTGATCCGTGTAGTTGATTTATTATTGTTTTATGAAATTGTTATTTATCAGGTGTTTGTATGTGATGAATTTGAGATTTGTCGATATTGTTGTCTGTGTAGTTGATTTTATATTTATGTTATGAATTTGTTATTTATCAGGTAATTTATTTATCAGTTTAAATAAATTTTTAAAAAAAAATAATGCAAAATTAGCGACCGCATGGAGACTGAATTGCGACCGAATAGCGACTATACGTTATATTTCTTTTATTAAATAATTATACTTGGCGACCGACTGGCGACCGACTAGCCACCGAATCAATCCGATAGGTTAATTTTATTTTTAAAAATACAACAAATTTAGCGACCGACTGGCGACCGAATTGAGACCGAATAAATCCGATAGGTTAATTTTATTTTTAAAAATACAACATAATTCGAGACCGAATAGAGACTGAATGGCGACCGAATTATTAGCGACCGGTCGGGCGACCGATTATAATCGGTCTCTGGTAACGACTGATACTGCGACCGAATTATGTCGGTCGCGATATAGCGACTATTATATAGCGACCGACATATTCGGTCGCTAGATAGTATCTGTTCGGTCGCAATGCATATTTGCGACCGATCTACGACTGAATAGCGACCGCTAGGTCGGTCGCTATCCGCGATTTTTCTTGTAGTGATCCGTGCCCGCTCTTGCATCTTCAAGTTATAAATCAAGTTACTTCCACGAGAAATAATAATGTAGGCTAATAATATCAAGTTCAGCAATAGTTTCATGAGAAGAACAACCAAGGTGAGAACGTACCAAACGGAATCATGAGATCAAGGATGATTTAATTGGACATTATGCCACGGAAAAATTTTGGTAGCATAATGGTACATTCATAGATTTCTTTAATTTATTAATAGCTTATTGAACAAGGTGTTGGGTTCTAGATAATCAAAGGACCATCTAGGAATGGAGTATAACCTACCCTTGGGTCAAACCACGGGTTGGGCACAAGACAGTAGAAGAGGGTCATCTGGAGACCGCCTCTAAGAGAAGACGGTCTTGTGAAGACCACAATCTGGCTACGTCGACTCCAAAGGACGAGCGGGGTCGACTCAGGCAAGCTGAAACCTGAAGGCGATCATGGCCTGGCCGCAACTTGAAAGTGGCGGTCACGGGATGGCCGTAATCAGCTCAGAAAAGGCAGAAACTCAAGTGCTCTCTAGACTTTTGGGTTTTTAAGGGTACAACCAACTCGGCGTTCTAATGAGAATCCCAGGCTCGGGAAGACTTACGGAGGCCTTGAAACAAGATCGCCTAGTCCGGCAGAAGGAATATCCGACGGAGAGGATCTCAAGTCAAAGAGAGTGTTCCTATCAAGTGCATGTGATCTAATAGCAACGTACCAAAATACGCGCTATATGTGAACTTAATAAACCAGAAATAGAGATGAGAAGGGACGTATGCCAAAACATCATCAACGTGTAATCATGGAAATTCCCTTTAAATACAAAACTATATAAGTTTGGCATGAAATTAACATACATGAAAAATAAGCATTAAAAACCATGCTAACATGCAATACAAATCATGCCATGATCAGAAAACACAATTACTAAGCTTAGGCAAGCAGGATATCAATAGTATAATAGGGATAGTATAAGATTTTTTTAACTCGATTGCAGAATCTAGGTGGCGGTCTGTTAAGGACCGCCGCTTGATAGTAGCGATCTATCAGGGGCCGCCTTCTGTAGAAGGTAGTCTCTGTAGAACCGCCTTCTGTCTATAATAGACAAAAGCTAATAACAACGTGCAGGGCCTATTCTAAGGCAAATAATACATGGAACCTCAATAAAACAGAGAGACCAATATGTTAACATGCTTAGGATGAACTTATAACATGAAAGAGACATGAAACATATTTAAATTTCTCACTTTTTATTGAATGATGTAGGGATAATATGCAGTGAAAACCATGGTTGTGCAGTCATAAGAAAACACTAAATAGTCCGTGTATAATGCATGAAATCACGAGCTATCAGAGGGCTTTTGTTTCTAACTTGATGTTTAAGCCAACATGAGATAACCTATCTCTTGATTTGATCCCTAGACTGAGAATTTCTTGCCGGAAGACGGTGTTGGTTCCTGCACGTCCTGCGTAGAAACTACAGCTTCCAGACCTTCTATCTTCTCGACGGGTTGTTCTCCTAGCACGGGATTTAGAAGGAAGTTAGAAGACATTCAGGGGAACAATAAACCCTAAAGGAAGATTTCAAAATAATGACACCATACCTCTGCTTCGTGCGATCCAAAAGCTAGGGTTCGCGTAGAGCAGATCTGGGTCTTATTTATAGAATTTGTCCTAGGGTTGGAGGATTAGATTGAATTAGGAGTCCTATAGGGTACCAATATGATCCCTGAGAGTCCTAGATGACCTCCCATGCCGGATCACATCGATCTATAGCGATAGGGATGACAAAAATCTAGTTTCTCCACGTTTCTAAATATCCCATTTTCAGAAGAAGGTAGCGGTCATATCTGGGCCGCCTTCATTAGGTGGCGGTCGTGCGACTGACCGCCACTTGCTTGGGCGCTAGAATTTGAATTTAAGTCCAATTCCTTCTATCATTATCCCCTAATTAACTAGTTAAAATAGGAAACTATCTTAATTATGTCTCTAGAGTTGGGCTTAGGCTTAAAAGCCTTAGAATTGGGTTTATATGCCTATTTTAAATTAATTTACTTACCCATAATTCATTAAATAGCCCATGAAGCCTTTTAAATGCTTAATATTTAATTCCTAAAAAATTAGGGGTGTTACATAGGGTCATGGGCACCCAGCACCTTGGGCATCTAGACCCTTGGCCGCCCAGTGACATGGGCGGCGAGAGTCATGGCTGCCCAGTTCAGGGCGCAGACGGCCACCTATGTGGTCGTCTCCTGTTGGTTTTCGAAAACGGACCGAGCTCCACCCAGAGCTAGATTCCACGCCCCATTCGCCTCGTATCGAAGGGGAAAACAAGAGGAAATCATCCCCGGGCATTCCTACCACTAGAAAACGAAATCAAAACCACAATCGGGGCCCAAATCGACTGGAAACCGCCGCTCGTCCCAAACATGCTCATTTTCACCCAAATAAGCAAAACACCCTCTCTCAGCCTCGCCGGAACACAGAATCACAAGGGAAAACCCAAAAGGGTGCCAGGGATCCGTCCCCCTACCTTTTTGAAGCTTTAACGTCGAAAAACGTCGCGAAACGTCATTCCCACGTGCGGTCGCCTTCCCATAGCTGCGAACTCCTCCGCCTCGCCGCACGCCACGCCCCTCGGTTAGTCCTCCCCACACGCCGCCGCCGTCACGCCGCCGCACGCCCCCTCGCCACCTCCGTCGGCCGCGGGAGTAAGAAGGGAGATTGAGAGGGAGACGGGAGAGAGTGAGGGAGAGGAGAGACGCGAGAGAGAGGGGGTTAAAAAAAGGTTTTAATTTTTTATTTAATATATTTTTTCCATTTTATTTATAAAATCCACATGAACCCCAAAAATGTCTAGAAAATCAATTCAGACTCCGAAAAATTCCAGGAAAAAGTTAGGCCGCTCCACGCGCCTACATGAACCCAAAATTAAACACGAAAACATAAAAAATGGGGTCCAAAAACCTAATATAAAAGTCTAAAATCCGCTCGGACACGATCCACGATCCGCAGAAAAAGGATCCCAAAAACCCAGGGCGTGACAGACCTCCCCCCTTATAAAAATTTCATCCTCCAAATTTGGGACAAGCACAGGACTCATGGGGAAGGGCTCACCCCACGGTAAGATCGCACGACCACAACACAACCGCCTCTAAGGGACACCGCCAGACCAACACAACCAGTAGAGCACTCTCGCTATACCCCGCCAATTCACATCGATCCTCCGATCGATAAGGACCCACGTAGACTGGCGAGTCTTGCATCACCTCAGCTTCCCAAAACTCTCCAGGGCACACAAACATTCAGCACACTCCACGAGCGGAGGAAACACAGAAGTCGAGACCCGACTCCCCTCCATAACAAGGAACTCCACGCGCAACAGTGCCCTCAGGACATCGGCCTCCTCAAACGCTGAACACCGAGTACTCCTCACAAAGAGCACAATTGGCACCTTAATGCCAAGAAACACTCACACAGCCATTACGACTTACCATGATCCATTCGCCAACTTCACACTGTCAGCATCCATCACAATCAAGGTCAACACACCTCAAGGATCGCTGGTTAACACCAGTCCCAAGGTCAACGTCTCTTCGGTCACCAACCATATTGTCACGCCGCGAGATTATGCAGTGGAAATAATCGGGAATGCGAACAGCCATCATGGTAAGCCTCGAGCAAGCAATATAATTAGAGCGCAATAACAATCACATAAAGTAATTGCACAATAATTTAATCAACCTTCACTTTTATTTCATATTAAATAACAATAAGTCAAGTACATAATATCCCACTTTCTTTCTAGACTCAAATAAAGATAAAATTACATAGACTTAATCTAGACATAATTTGACATTCTAAGTCTTCACTTAAGTCCATATATCCTTTAATCGCTCTGGGACCCATCACTGGAATGACCTGAATCCAAATCCGACCCACTGGTACTTCGTGAAACATTGAGAAAGTAGGTAATGAGTACACTTGCCCAATAGGTATCTTCGTATCAACATGATTGGCAATGTTAAAGTAATTAATATCTTTTGCTCTAAAGAAAAAGATAAATCATGCAAATACGATCAAACATGCGATTAAAACTTAAAGTAACAAAGTATAATCAAGCTTGAGATACGATAAATCAAGAATATATCAAGAATGTTACTTTGGCCTTTTCATGTACAAGAATGTACTAACAAGTCATGTAACAAGCAAGAATGTACTCTTCACTTAGTAACAAGTACTTCGTGAATTTCATGTGGATATTTCACCTCACGAGCCGTGGATATTTCTGTGGATTACCGTGGACATTTCACTTATTTATAAAGAAAGTACTCCCAGCGCAATGCGACGCCAGTAGCATCATACCCCATGGTTTAAATAGTATGTTCCCGACAATCAGTCGAGGGGACTAGCATAGAACCCTTGAACATAATCAGTGCTCGAACTGCATCTTCAAGTATAAATCAAGCTACTTCCACGTATAAAAATAATGTGGCCAAGAATGTACAGTTTCAATGAATGTTTCATGAATATGTATCCAAAAATAAGAATGCTTCTATTCAGAACAAGATGTCAATAAACACATTAATAACTAGGTTACGCCGTGAAAATAAATCGGCAGCATAATGGTACATTTCTTAATTCTCACAATTTACTTAGGTATTTTTGGAATAATGTGACAAGTTCTAGATAATCAATTAGACTATCTAGGATCATAAGAATATTAACCCTTGGGTCAAACTTCGGGTCAACTGTACTCGGGGAAATAGCGGTCGTTTACTGGGAACTTTCTTGAATAACGCGGTCTAGTTTTGGACCGTTAAGGACAAGACTATTCGATATTTAAAATAGATTATCTGGAGTAGTTAGCGGTCAAATGAAGAACCGTCAAGGATCCTTTAGTGGTCTAGTAAAGGCCCGCTAGCAGACTCTGGCGGTCAACAATAAGGCCGCTAAGTTCCAGAAACATAAAACACTAGTATAAGTGCTTTCTAGATAATGGGTTTTAATGGTACAACCAACTCGGCGTCCTGATGGGAATCCCAGGCTCACGGAGAATTACGGAGGCCTTGAAACACGATTTCCTAGTCCGTTGGAAGGAATATCCAAAGGAGATGTTATCAAGTCCAAGATTGTGTACTTAATATGCATAAGTGTAACTAATGGTCATATACCAGGATATATGCCATGAACTTATGAAATTGACTCTATAGATGAGAAAGAGATCATTAAAACAGCGATCAAGGTAAACCATGAATCATCTAACTTTAGAAACATGTATTTAATACAAAAGTATATGACTTTGGCAAGAAATTAACATATGTTAAAAATAATCCTAAGTACAATAAAGAACATGAAATCACTGTTATGAATCAGTAATTAAAACTCAGAGTAGTGAAATAACATTAAAACATGTTGGTATATAGTTAGCTAGGCTTATTTATAAGCTAGACGGACTGCTCTTGAATCAATCTCGGGTTGACAGAAATCAGAACATTGGTGGTCTATATTAGAGCCGTTACAAGCGTTGGCGGTTTATCGTGAGGCCACCAAAGGGACTTTAACGGTCTATTTCTGGTCCGCCAGAGGTTTCATAAAAAATCTGACTAGCAGTTTATCGTAGGGCCACTGTACAGGGTTGGCGGTCGAAGATTAGGCTGCAAGAGCACATCTGACAGTAAATTAAATAAGAAGAACTAATGTTTAAAGTACATCATGTCTGGAAATCAACATATATTAATTTCTCTATCATGATAGAACGAAGATTAGGAACAATATGCATAGAATTCATGTATTATGTCAAAGAGAATTAATTTAGTTCATTTAGGGCTAAGAAAGATGCATGGATGTATAGATCCTATTAAAACATGAAATTCTCCGTACACAATACATGAAATCAAGTGCAATAAGAGGGTTTTTAATCCTAGAATGATATTTTAGCCATTCATGAGATGACCTACCTCTGGTAACACCTCTAGACTTTGAATTTCGGACTGGAAGTCAACCCTAATTTTGCACTTTATGTGATAAATCAGTAACTTCACACCCGGATATTTCTTGATCCACTTGACCTAAGGACGTGAAATTTGGAGGGTAAGAAGAAGATACTAAGGGGAACAAAAAGTTCTAAAGGCACTAATGCTAAATACCTCGTTCTGGATCTCTAATTTTCTGATCTTCACCACACCGTTGCACAGTTTCCTGAGTTGTTGATGTGGAACCAGCAACTTTGGGGGCTTCTATCTTCCTGATGGGTTGATCTCCTAGCACAAAATTTTGAGGCAAGTTAGTCCTTAGTATTAGGAATAAAAACCTCAAAAGAACCTACCTGAAATAATACCTCCTTACCTTAGTTCCACGCGAGCCAAATGTAAGGGTCGCGCATGTAAAACCTAGAGTCTATTTATAGGGTTTGACTAGGGTTTTATGGATTAGATCAAATATAGAGTCCCTAGTTCGTACTATTTCGACTTTTGAGAGTTCTTAAGATGTTTACTAGTCCTCCCATCTCGGTCTCTTGGAAGATAAACGTTAAAAATCTAATCTTTTTTCTCTTTCTTCAACTTACGGAACTAACAGAATGTAGCGGTTTAAGATTGGACCGTCAATCTCCATATAGCGGTTTTACGATAGATCGACATTATCATTGGGCGCCAATTTTGAATTTAATTCAAACTCTTTTACTCACTTATCCAGTTAATTATCTAAAATAGGGGTATTTATCCCTTATATTATGTGAATAACCTAATTAACCTTCTAGAATATGGGCCAAACTTTATGGGCTTGGTCCTTAAGTCCTTTGGGCTTATTTTAAATAGGCTAGGTCAATTAGTTATCACACTTGGGCCTTAATAATGATTTTATTGAATCCAAAAATTCATTTATTTAAAAATTCTTATAAATTCTAAAAAAATTTAAATACTTTAGAAATATTCAATAAAATTTTCAGGGCATTACATCCTCCTCCACTTAAGAGAATTTGGTCCCCAAATTCAATGTATGGATTATACGGAGAGTGTACTTACAGTTAAATAGATCTGGAAATCTTTTGCGCATAGCTTCTTCGGTTTCCCATGTTTCTCCTACTTTCGTCCATTGGATCTTGACGACAGGAATAGTTTTATTCCGCAGTTGACGTACTTCTCGTTTAATAATCTTGACTGGCCTTTGCTCGTATGTTAAATCTTTTTTAATTTCCAAGTTGTCGTAAGTAATGACATAGAAAGGATCAGGAACATATTTCTTGAGCATTGAGACGTGAAATACATCATGGACTTCAGATAATTGAGGAGGTAAAGTAATTCGATAAGCCACTTCACCAACTCTTTCTAGAATTTCAAAAGGACCAATGAATCTTGGAGTAAGCTTGTCCTTAATACCAAATCTTTGAATACCTCGACCTGGAGAAACTTTAAGGAACACATGATCTCCTACTTAAAACTCCAAGTCGCGCCTTCGATTGTCAGCATACGATTTCTGCCTGTCTTGGGCCATATGCAGTCTTTCTCGAATAAGTTTAATCTTCTCGGTAGTATCCTTAATGATGTCGGGACCGAGAAATTACCTTTCTCCTATTTCATTCCAACAAATAGGCGAACGATAGCTTCTTCCATATAAAGCTTCAAATCGTGCCATTTGAATACTAGCTTGGTAGCTATTATTGTATGCAAATTCTACTAGAGACAAGTGATCATGCCAACTTCCTCCGAAGTCGATAGCACATGCCCTAAGCATATCTTCCACCACTTGATTTGTCCTTTCAGTTTGACCATCAGTTTGTGGATGGAATACCGTGCTAAAATTCAGTCGGGTCCCTAAAGAATGTTGTAGATCCTTCCAGAATTGAGATGTAAACCGAGGATCTCAGTCAGATATGATGGTGACTGGGACACCGTGTAGTTTGATAATTTCTCTTATGTATAATGCTGCTAGAATATCCACAGACCATCGACTTTTTATTGGTAGAAAATGTGCAGACTTAGTCAATCGGTCTATGATTACCCATATACCATCGTGTCCACCTCTTGTCTTAGGTAAACCCATGATGAAATCCATCCCCACACTTTCCCATTTCCATTCGGGAATATTTAAGGGGTGCAATTTACCTGCGGGTTTTAAATGTTCTACCTTTACCTGCTGACAAGTGAGACAGTTGAACATAAAATCTACCACTTCTCTTTTCATGTTAGACCACCAGAAGTTCCTTTTAAGATCTTGATACATTTTTGTACCACTAGGATGAATGGTATACTTGGAATTATGAGCTTCTTCCAGGATCAGTCTCTTAGTATCAACATGATTCGGTATACAAATTCGGCCCTTGAATAGCAACCTTCCATCATTGGCAATAGAGAAATTCAGCCTTTGCTCTATATTGGTTTTGATCTCCAACAATATTGGATCGTTGTCCTACAGCTTGACCAGATCTTCTATTAATGTGGGTTGAGTTCGGATGTTGGCTACGAAATAATCTTCCTTTTTTATGTCAACATCTAAATTCAATTGGGTAAATTGAGGAATGAGATTTGACATACTAATCATAGGACTCGATAGCTTTCCTATCGATTTTCTGCTGAGTTCATCGGCTACAGCATTAGCCTTACCAGGATGATATTGGATAGCAAAATCAAAGTCTTTAAGGTATTCCAACCATCTTCTTTGCCTCATATTCAGCTCCTTTTGGGAGAATAAATATTTCAATCTTTTGTGGTCCGAATAGATCATAAATTTCTCTCCATAAAGGTAGTGACGCCAAATTTTTAAGGCAAATATAACAGCTGCCAATTCTAAATCATGCACAGGGTAGTTTTCTTCGTGACGCTTCAACTGTCTTGAAGAATAACAGATCACCTTCCCATTTTGTATAAGAACACACCCTAGGTCAATGCCAGATGCATCTGTGTAGACTTCAATTCCACCACGCTCAACGGGCAATGATAATATAGGGGCTGTCGTGAGATGTTCCTTAAGAGTTAGGAAACTCTTTTCACAGTCCTTCGACCATACAAAAGGATTTTCTTTTCTTGTAAGTCTTGTCAAAGGAACGGCAATCTTAGAAAAATCCTTACCAAACCTCCTGTAATAGCCAGCTAGCCCTAGAAAACTTCTTACTTCTGACACAGTCATTGGCCGGCTCCAGTTCTTAACAGCTTTCACCTTAGAAGGATCGACAGTAATACCTTCCCTTGAAATAATATGGCCGAGGAATGAGACTTCCTTTAGCCAGAACTCGCACTTACTAAGCTTTGCATAGAGTTTGTGTTCTCTTAGTGTCTGCAAGGCTATCCTCAAGTGCTCTTCATGTTCTTCCTTAGTCTTGGAATATATAAGGATGTCATCAATGAAGACGACCATAAACTGGTCAAGATAAGGCTGGAAGACATTATTCATCAGTTGCATGAATGCTGCCGGGGCATTAATTAACCCGAACGGCATTACCATAAATTCATAGTGGCTATAGCGGCTTCGAAAAGCAGTCTTGTGTATGTCTTCATCCTTGATCTTGAGTTGATGATAACCCGACCTGAGGTCGATCTTGGAGAAATATTCTGCTCTTGAAAGCTGATCAAAGAGTTCATCGATACACGGCAACAGATACTTGTTCTTGATAGTAAGCTGATTCAGTCACCGGTAATCGATACATAGCCTGAGAGATCTATCTTTCTTTTTGACAAATAGAACTAACGCACCCCAATGGGATGTGCTAGGTCGAATGAATCCCTTGTCCAATAACTCTCGAAGCTGTTTCTTCAATTCCTTAAGTTCTGTGGGGGACATCATGTAAGGAGCTATTGAAATAGGTGCTGCTCCAAGAAGAAGTTCAATGGAGAAGTTTACTTCCCTTTCGAGTGGTAAACTAGGTAGATCTAATGGAAATACATCAGGAAACTCATTTACGATAGGAATATCTTCTAAGATACTCTCCTTGGATTCGGTGATAATTACGGAAGCAAGAAAGGCTTCACACCCTTGCGAGATAAGTTTGCAAGCGTGAAGAGATGAAATAATGACAGGATGCTTCCTATATTTAATACCAAGGAAGGAAAATCTTGGAAGACCAGGTTTCCGAAAAGAGATAATTCTATTTTGGCAATTAATGTAGGCATCGTGGTCCACTAGCCAATCTACACCTAGAATGGCATCGTAGCCCTCCATATCAAGGCATATGAGGTTTACAGGAAGATTGTGACCTTCTACTACCACCTCACTATCAAGATAATAGTTGGTAAGTTTAGTTCTGGGACCTAAAGGTGTAGTAATAGCAAGGTCCGAAGATAAAGGAACTGATGAAATGGGCAAAGTCTTTGCAAAAGCAGTGGATATAAAGGAATGAGAAGCACCAGTATCAAATAATACAAAAGCAAGATGGGAATAGATCTGGATAGTACCTTCTATTAGCCCATCATTCGGGGGCGCTTCTTCCTTTTCCAGAATAGCATTTAAACGAGCCTGACGCTTACATTCACTCCCGGAAGATAGTTCCTTCATAAGGGGGAAATCCGGCATGCGGTGCTCCCTGCTGCCGCAACGTAAACAAGCACTAAGGCGCTTCCAACATTCTTCGGCCTAATGACCGAACTTCTCACAAAAGGTACAGGCCGTGGCGACCTGCTTGTCTTCTTCCTTGACTTTCTTATTCTTGTGGTAGTCACTACCACTCCCGTTCCGAGATCTCTTCTTGCTATCACGAGATTTGTAAGGTTCCGTGATGCTGAATTTGCTTTTCTTATCACGCCGATCAGACCTTCGGCTTGGTTCTTCGCCCTTTCCTTTCAACTTCTCGACCTTCTCTAAGGTCCTTTCGCACAAATATGCCCGTTGGACCATCTCCGCATAAGTACGGATATTTTGAGTCCCAAGCTATTGAATAAAACTATGTCTTAACCCGTCCATAAACCGATTTGCCTTTAGTAAATCGGTACTGATCAGATGAGGAGCATATGACGCAACCTGGAAAACTGAAGCTCATATTCTGCCACTGACAGCATACCCTAGCGTAAAGAAGCGAATTCCATAGCCTTCTGCTCCTTGACGTGCTCGGAAAAATATTTGGCACGGAATAGTATAAGAAAACCTTCCCATGTATGGGGTGCATCTGATGGCGGTGCTAGAACCGACTTCCACCATGTACGGGCATCCTTGTTAAGTTGAAAAGTGGCAAGGCGAACCTTTTCTTGATCCGCACATTGCATAACTTCAAATATACGGTTCATCTCATCAATCCAGTTTTCAGCTTCGTCTGGATTAGAAGAACCATAGAATCGTGGAGGATTTAGACTCCGAAAGTTATGATGTAAATCTCCAGTCCTTGCTCCTGCGCCAGCTTATGCCATAGTTTGTAAAGCCTGAGTAAGACCAGTGACGGTCTCTTACATTCCATTCCAGTCTACGCGATGAGCCATTATGATAAGAATAAGGTACCTGAGAAAAATAATGAATTTGTTAATTCTAAGGGGATGTTAATCTTAGAAATAATTCTAATGACTATCTGACCCTAGGTTCTACCCAATTTCTCTCACAGGTTGGAATTTTATTTCCTAGTTCATAGGTATGGGTTCTTAAACCTTGGACATAACCTATGACATGACATTTTTCCCAAAGTCCTTAGACTTAGGCTCTGATACCACCTTAACTGTCACATCCCGAGATTATGCAGTGGAAACAATCGGGAACGCGAACAGTCGGCATGGTAAGCCTCGAGTAAGTAATATAATCAGAGCGTAATAACAATCACACAAAATAATTACACAATAATTTAATCAACCTTCACTTTTATTTCATATTAAATAACCATAAATCAAGTACATAATATCCCACTTTCTTTCTAGACTCAAATAAAGATAAAATTACAGAGACTCAATCTAGACATAATTTGACATTCTAAGTCTTCACTCAAGTCCATATATCCTTTAATCGCTCTCGGACCCATCACTGGGATGACCTGAATCCGAATCCGACCCACTGGTACTTCCTGAAACATTGAGAAAGTAGGTAATGAGCACACTTGTCCAGTAGGTATCTTCACATCAACATGATTGGTAATGTTAAAGTAATTAATATCTTTTGCTCTAAAGAAAAAGATAAATCATGCAAATACGATCAAACATGCGATTAAAACTTAAAGTAACAAAGTATAATCAAGCTTGAGATACGATAAATCAAGAATATATCAAGAATGTTACTTTGGCCTTTTCATGAACAAGAATGTAACAAGAATATACTAGCAAGTCATGTAACAAGCAATAATGTACTCTTCACTTAGTAATAAGTACTTTGTGAATTTCTGTGGATATTTCACCTCACGAGCCGTGGATATTTCTGTGGATTACCGTGGACATTTCACTTATTTATAAAGAAAGTACTCCCAGCGCAATGCGACGCCAGTAGCATCATACCCCATGATTTAAATAGTATATTCCCGATAATCAGCCGAGGGGACTAGCATAGAGTCCTTGAACACAATCAGTGCTCGAACTGCATCTTCAAGTATAAATCAAGCTACTTCCACGTATAAAAATAATGTGGCCAAGAATGTACAGTTTCAATGAATGTTTCATGAATATGTATCCAAAAATAAGAATGCTTCTATTGAGAACAAGATGTCAATAAACACATTAATAACTAGGTTACGCTGTGTAAATAAATCGGCAGCATAACGATACATTTCTTAATTCTCACAATTTACTTAGGTATTTTTGAAATAATGTGATAAGTTCTAGATATTCAATTGGACTATCTAGGATCATAAGAATATTAACCCTTGGGTCAAACTTCGGGTCAACTGTACTCAGGGAAATAGCGGTCGTTTACTGGGCATTTTCTTGAAAAAAGCGGTCTAGTTTTGGACCGTTAAGGACAAGACTGTTTGATATTTAAAACAAATTATCTGGAGTAGTTAGCGGTCAAATAAAGAACCGTCAAGGATCCTTTAGCGGTCTAGTAAAGGCCCACTAGCAGACTCTGGCGGTCAACAATAAGGCCGCTAAGTTCTAGAAACATAAAACACCGGTATAAGTGCTTTCTAGATAATGGGTTTTAATGGTACAACCAACTCGGCGTCCTGATGGGAATCCCAGGCTCACAGAGAATTACAGAGGTCTTGAAACAAGATTTCCTAGTCTGTTGGAAGGAATATCCAAAGGAGAGGTTATCAAGTCCAAGATTGTGTACTTAATATGCATAAGTGTAACTAATGGTCATATACCGGGATATATGCCATGAACTTATGAAATTGACTCTATAGATGAAAAAGAGATCATTAAAACAGCGATCAAGGTAAACCATGAATCATCTAACTTTAGAAACATGTATTTAATACAAAAGTATATGACTTTGGCAAGAAATTAGCTTATGTTAAAAATAATCCTAAGTACAATAAAGAACATGAAATCACTGTTATGAATCAATAATTAAAACTCAGAGTAGTGAAATAACATTAAAACATGTTGGTATATAGTTAGCTAGGCTTATTTATAAGCTAGACGGACTGCTCTTGATTCAGTCTCGGGTTGACAGAAATTAGAACATTGGCGGTCTATATTAGAGCCGTTACAAGCGTTGGCGGTTTATCGTGAGGCCGCCAAAGGGACTTTAACGGTCTATTTCTGGTCCGGCAGAGGTTTCATAAAAAATCTGACTAGCAGTTTATCGTAGGGCCGCTGTACAGGGTTGGCGGTCGAAGATTAGGCCGCAAGAGCACATCTGACAGTAAATTAAATAAGAAGAACTAATGTTTAAAGTACATCATGTCTGGAAATCAACATATATTAATTTCTCTATCACGATAGAACGAAGATTAGGAACAATATGCATAGGATTCATGTATTATGTCAAAGAGAATTAATTTAGTTCATTTAGGGCTAAGAAAGATGCATGGATGTATAGATCCTATTAAAACATGAAATTCTCCGTACACAATACATGAAATCAAGTGCAATAAGAGGGTTTTGAATCCTAGAATGATATTTTATCCGTTCATGAGATGACCTACCTCTGGTAACACCTCTAGACTTTGAATTTCAGACTGGAAGTCAACCCTAGTTTTGCACTTCCTGTGATAAATCAGTAACTTCACACCCGGATATTTCTTGATCCACTTGACCTAAGGACGTGAAATTTGGAGGGTGAGAAGAAGATACTAAGGGGAACAAAAAGTTTTAAAGGCACTAATGCTAAATACCTCATTCTGGATCCCTAATTTCCTGATCTTCACCACACCGTTGCACAGTTTCCTGAGTTGTTGATGTAGAACCAGCAACTTTGGGGGCTTCTATCTTCCTGATGGGTTGATCTCCTAGCACAAAATTTTGAGGCAAGTTAGTCCTTAGTATTAGGAATAAAAACCTCAAAAGAACCTACCTGAAATAATACCTCCTTACCTTAGTTCCATGCGAGCCAAATGTAAGGGTCGCACATGTGAAACCTAGAGTCTATTTATAGGGTTTGACTAGGGTTTCGTGGATTAGATAAATTCTAGAGTCCCTAGTTGATACTATTTCGACTTCTGAGAGTCCTTAAGATGTTTACTAGTCCTCCCATCTCGGTCTCTTGGAAGATAAACGTTAAAAATCTAATCTTTTTGCTCTTTCTTCAACTTACGTAACTGACAGAATGTAGCGGTCTAAGATTGGACCGTCAATCTCCATATAGCGGTTTTACGATAAACCGCCATTATCATTGGATGCCGATTTTGAATTTAATTCAAACTCTTTTACTCACTTATCCATTTAATTATCTTAAATAGGGGTATTTATCCCTTATATTCCGTGAATAAGCTAATTAACATTCTAGAATATGGGCCAAACTTTATGTGCTTGGTCCTTAAGGCCTTTGGGCTCATTTTAAATAGGCTAGGTCAATTAGTTATCACACTTGGGCCTTAATATTGATTTTATTGAACCCAAAAATTCATTTATTTAAAAATTCTTAGAAATTCTAAAAAAAATTTAAATACTTCAAAAATATTCTATAAAATTTTCGGGGCATTACACATATGCACGAGACTCACAATAGTCGACCAACAGAGACTTCATAGACCACAACTCGCATCACACGACGGTCAACCCGTGAGGCAAGATATCGGCCACAGAAACTCATCTGCCAGCCGCCGATTCCACATCCACTGGAAGTCCTTGACCACACCTCTCCTACTCTCCAGCAGGGCTAGCAGCTAGTTCATCCGAACCCTGGCCACACACCATGTGGCACCATCATGGTCCTTCATGGCCCTCCAGCCAACACCAAGTTCTTGAGAGGGGAAAGGACAACGAGGTCACCCGCGCGAACCTCGAACTCCTCGGACACACCAATCTTGGGCCTACCGCCGCTAGCACATTCCCAATGAAGGGGCTCCCGTCGCGCGCGCATACGCACTTCGGGGGATTCTTTCGTCGAGGAGACAGCTATACTACCCTCAGCTATCCAACCCACACCTAGTAATTCTGCAGTTCCCATGAATTGCCAATCGATAGCAACTAACTCTCAGCGCCCACCTGAGCCCAATTACCGCTCAAGATAAACGACTACTCGCATCGCACACGAGATGCCCTTGCACCGCTCCTCCTGAGCCAGGGGAAACCTCTGACCCTAACACCACAATTCGGTCAGTGGCACTCCAAAAAGCACCAAGCTTCAAACTCTCTCGAGTCTCGCAATAGCCGAGCGCTCCATCCTTCACTTATCTAGCCTCAGACACCATGTCCGCAAGGCCGCCAATGTGACAAACCACACGTGACCTGGGCGCTAAGACAACTCGATCAGCTCCCTCGACTACTCGCGACATCCCCGCAGGGTCAAACCCTTGACACCAACTTGCTCCATTCCTCGAAACCACTTCGAGGACCTCCACACCGATCAACGTTGGTCAAATCACAACCCCGACTCTGGGTAATGCGCACCTGCACCTCAACCAGTCCCAATGGCCATAACCTGTCCGCAACACCAATCACGAACCATCTGCACTCGAGGCCACGTGACACGATTCACGAAAAAAGACTGGCACACTATCACTCACAACCGACAGCTCTTACCATCATGCTGCCCTAAATCTCAACTCTACCAGTGCCACCCAGCACGACACAGCCGCCATCCCACGGTAATCAAGGCCACGCTCATGGCCAACAATGCTTAAAACCCCAAGGCAACTATAACACCCCAGATTTTTCTTGGAATTTATTGGAATTTATCTAGAAATTTTTCTTAAATTAAAATGAATTAATTCTCATTCAGAAAGGGCTAATGGGTTATTAAACGAATTTTGGGTTAAATAAATTAATATGAAAGCCCAAATAAGAACCAATTAATTAGGCCCACTGAAATCAGGCCCAAAAGCTTAATTCTAAGACCTATAGGCCCAATCCCATTACTAGAAACGTCAATAGGATAATTCCCTAATTTAAAAGAGGATAAATAGGGATAATTCTAAGAGGGAATTTGAATTTAACTCAACTTCTGGCACCCTAGCTAGTAGCGGTCTATCGCGAGACCGCTACTTGATGGAGGCGGTCCAGAAAGGACCGCTACTTCATTCCGAAATGGGACTCTTAGAAACGTAGAAAAATGGGATTTTTCCCATCCTAATCCTTATGATTCGAAGCTACCTGGCATGTAAACCTATCTAGGACTCTTGTGGATCAATCGTAACCCAAAATAGGACTCCCAAGTCGATCTAATCCTCAGCCCTAACTCAAACTCTATAAATAGGCTTGAACATCGACCTGTGCGAACCTTACTTTTGGCTCACGTATTTTGAAGGTAAGTAGACGTTATCTCAGGTTAGTCCTTTGGAGGATTTTATTCTCCTTAGTTTGTTCTAACATCCCTCCGAATCTCATGCTAGGAAGTCAAGATGTTGGAAAGCTAGAAGCTCTGTAAGTTGCTGGTTCGCTGCAACACGCATAGGAACTAGTGTGTCAGTCTGAGAAAGATCCGAGTATTAGAAGCCCTAGCAGAGGTAATTTTATGGCTATCATTTAGAGTTTATTATTCCTCTTTATATCTTCTACTCACCCTCCAAATTTTATAAATTTAGGACGAGAGGATAAGGAGATAGAGCCACTGGAAGTTGGGGTTTTCACGCAGGACGTGCAGAAATTAGGGTCTTCTTCCAATTAGAAATTCAGAGTTTCAAGCCCAAACCAGAGGTAAGTTATCTCATGAACGGCTTAAACATTAAGTTAGGATTAAAAGCCCTCTTGTCTTGCTAGATTTCATGCTTTCTACTTAGAGAATTTCATGTTTTCCTATGATCACGCATGCATAGTTTTCATAGCATCATATCCCTATACCTTTAACCAAAAAGATGATAATTGTGGCTTAATACATATAACTCATGCATCTCCATGATTTAACTTCGTTATGGCATGTTTGATTCTTCTATATAACATGTTTCCCATGCATATATTGCCCTTAGATTAGGCCTACACCTCAGTTTCTATCCCTGCTCATAGCAGAAAGGAAACGGTCTCCCTAAGACTGCTATAATCAAATAGCGGCCTTGCGACTGACCGCTACCATCAATATGCGGTCCTCATCTGACCGCTATTTGCTTTCTGATTTCTGCACTCTGTTAACTCCAAACAGATTATAGATTAGCCCTATTAATTATATGTTAAGCCAAGGTAATTGGGTCTTATTCCTAGTTATGACCCTGGATTCATGTTAATGGTTATATTGTTCATCCATCATGCTAGGTTTCATGACTTACATACTTTAAGAACTTACTTTAATTTTATGCTAATTTCATGCCAAAATCATATAATTTTGTATTAAAACTATATTTCATATACTTTGTGGACTTGTTTTATTGATGGTTTGATCGTTATTTTCTACACAATTCACTCTCATCTTTGAATCCTTCTTAAGTACATGACACGTATTCCGGTACGATGTCATTAGTTACACTTTACACATGATAGGCACACTTTCTTAGACTTATGAACTTCTCCACCGGATATTCCTTCTGTCGGACTGGGGGATCATGTTTCAAGGCCTCCGTAAGACTTCGCAAACTTGGGATTCCCACTAGGACACCGAGCTGGTTGTACCCTCAAATCCGTTTGTCTAGAAAGCACTCACTTGACCGAAGTTTTTTGTGCTCTGGATCGATAGCGACCATCAGGAGACCGCCACTGTTAAGTAGCGGCCCTCCCACGATCGAATTCTGTCAGAATTCCAGTGCGTCGACTCTTTCTTCTCTCTGGTGTTCACTCTGTCAAGAAATGGTCCATACTTGACCGCCAATTCATGATAGCGGCTCTGGCATGACCGTCTCTTCAAGAAACGGTCCGTACAAGACCGTCTTATGCCCCAGTAAGCTTAACCCGAGGTTTGACCTATGGGTTGGTATTCTTAATGTCCCTAGATGATCCCTTGATTATCTGGAACCCAACATCTTACTTCATAAGTTATTAATAATTTATAGAAATTTCTAAATGTACCGTTATGCTACCGGATTCCCTCTGTGGCATAATATCCAATTAAATCATCCTTGATCTTATGTTTTATATTTGGTACGTTCTTACATTGATCTTGTTATCATGAGCTTATTGTTTGAATTGTTACATTATTGGCCATACTTTATTGTTATATCTCGTGAAAGTAGCTTGATTTATAACGTGAAGATGCAGATCGGGCACTGATTGTGTCCAAGGGCTCGACACTAGCTCCCTCGGCTGATTGCCGAAAACATACTATAAACCATGGGGTATGATGAACACTGGCATCACATTGCGTCGGTAGTACTTTTTTTTATAAACAGGTGAAATCCACGAGGCTCATCATGAAATTATTACATGCTTGTTACATGACATTCTAGTGCATAGCCTTTATGGTTATGAAAAATGAAAAGTGCATTCTTGTTACATGCAAGTGCATTCTCGTTCGTGAAAGGCCACATTACATTCTTTCTTGATCATGCTCTTATATCATCTCAAATCTCTTATCTTGATCACATCATGTTATTTGTGTTACTTTGGTTTTATACGTGTGATTTATCACCTTCTTCTTTTATCTTACTTCCTAGAGCTAAAATATTAATTACTTAAATATTACCTTCATGTTGATACGAAGATACCTACTGGGCAAGTGTACTCATTCCCTACTTTTTCAATTTTTTTAGGAAACTCTAGCGGTATGGATTCAGATTTCTCCGGTGACGGATCTGAGGGCGAGAGTGAATGAAGATCGAGAGAAAGCCCTAGATAGTCAAGAGTCATCAGTCAACTATGTAATTTTCCTTTTATTGAGTCTAGAATTAGAGAGTCAAAGTCATATTGTAATGTCTCGGATCTTTCGGATCCTTCCTTGTGGGTCCCGGATCTGGTTTATCGGAGTGTCCGACCCTGTTGTGTCTGAAATTTCGTTTCGGACATCTTTCGTGTTCGGATCGGCGCGATCTGGAGTCGTTTCGGAGGCCCGGAGTGTGTCCGCGGCTTTTCCGTGCGTGTTTTTCGATTTCTGCATACGGGTTTCGGCGAATCCTTCGGAACCCTGTAGCGGGTGAACTGGGTTGTTCACCAACCCGCGAGTGGTGCCGTTGCGATCAGCGCGTCGAGACGGTCGAGGAGGTGTATTTTTCTATTTTTTGGGATTTTTCTGATTTTTCGGATTTTCTATATATATCAATTCTTTTTTTTTCTTTTTACCTTTTTCTTTTCTTCTTCTTCCTCCTTCCTTCAACCGTGAGAGCTCCCCCTCTCCCCCGTGGCCGATCTTCTTCTCCCCGGGCGACCGAGACGCGGCCCCACTCACTCCGGCAACGGCGTGGCAGCGGCGGCGACGGCGAGGCGGTCCCGGTGGCGTGCTTTTCGCGACGAGAGGCGGGGCGTTCGTGGGAGTAAAAGCTTCATCCTTGATTTCGGCGGTGATTCAACGAAGCTTTCGCTCCATTGAGGTAGGGAGACGAACCCCCATGCTCATCCCATCATTCCCCGTGCTTTGTAGGCCGAGGGGAGGTCGAGAGGGGCGTTTTTGAGCGGGTTTGGGTGAAACCATTTTTTGGGGTTTGTGAGCCGATCCGCCGTTTCTTCGCGTTTTTGGTCGATCCGAGGCGGTAGATGCATGCTAGGAGGGTTGGGGAGGGTTCCCCCTTTGTTTCCCCATCATCGGGGGGTGATTGGGGTGTGGAATGGAGTTTTCGGTCATTTCCCGTCGTTCTCGATTTTCCGGGGTGATCGCGGTTCACCAGTAACCGCTATCAATGGTAGCGGTCAGGTGAGGACCGCCTTCATCGGATTTTTGACCGTTAGGCCTTAAAGTGTCGGTGGCCGGTTGCGGTCTTGCGACAGACCGCGACTGTTGGTCGCGGTCTTGGGGCGACCGCTATCACCGTGGGGACCGGCACGGGCCTCGAGGCATTTTTGACCGTTGGTTCCTGGTCGCGGTCCCCTAGGGACCGCTACTGTGTGAAGGCGGTCATCAGGCGACCGCCTTCATTTTTCTGGTGCCAGGGTGGTCGCGGTCCCAAGAGGACCGCTACCATGTGGTTGCAGTCCAGGGCAGACTGCTACCACCGAAGGCGGTCCTCCGGTGACCGCGTCTGCCGTTTCGTGCCGATCAAGCCCGGGTGAGTGGGTCCTGACCCCTTTGTGTTGTCTTACGGTCCGACTGATGCTTGGCATCGTGTGGGGACTGTACGAGGGTGCCGTGGGGCTCCCGGGATGTGATGTGTCGGCTGGTGCTACCGAGAGTCGGTGTGGTACAGAGGATGACCTCTGCACCTTGCTAGTGTTTAGTCGGTGGTTTCCGAGAGTCAGTCCTTACTTCCAGTGACCTGTCCACTAGTCGTAGCTCCCTGCGCACGCGTGTGTGGACCCACCTGGGAGTGGTGGAGAGCGAGACCCAGTGTGACGCGGTTTTTAGGCTGGTTACCGTAGGGCCCCTTGCCTTTGCCACCAGAGTCCAGTGGGGGGGAAAACCAGCTAGAGGACCCGACCTAGAGCAGATGGTCTGTGTGTGCACACGTAGTTGGGGGCTTAGGGCGCGCGCTGACGAGCGTGACCCCAGCTAGTCCTTGTTGTGGTACTTGTTGCGTGTCTGAGTCTCACGCCCGGGGCGTAGTAGCTAGACACTTGTGACGCGGTGTAAGACGTCAGGGGACGCATCCGGTCGTTCTTCTTGTGGATAGTGCTCCTGTTCACTGGCAGGCGTGGACTCGTGTTTTGTTGGACCGAGGTTCTATAGTACGGTACTGTTAGAGTAGACGGCTTTTCCGTTTATTTATTTCAGCTTGTTGGTTCTACCGTACTCCTGTTAGGTAGGGTTACCTTTTGTCTTCTCGCTTCTCGTGCGAGGTGGGGATTCGCGGGATCCCTACTGGGCCAATGAAATGAGGCTCACCCCTGCTTTTCAGGTGAGGCGGGGTCTTCGAGAGGCGCGGCCAAGTTTTAGCGCGATTCTTCTAGCCAGGGTTAGTCGCCAGTCTGCCAGAGCCGGGGGATGCCCCGTGTAGTTGTACTCCGGGGGATGCCCCGTGTAGTTGTACTTTCTTTCCTGTTGACTGTACTTTCTTTTGGACATGAGACACTGTGGACCTTGTAGTAGTTTATTTATTTATATTATTATGTGCATTTTATTTTGAATTATTGTGCTATCTCTATGGTCGTTGCAGCTTCTCTTGTACCCCCACACCACTCCTTTCTACCCTTCCGAGTCTTCGGGCTCGTGGGTTGGCGGGCCGAGATTCGAGACGCGCCGGTTCCTTTCCGGTACTCGGATCCTCGAGTCGTCACAGCTGGTATCAGAGCGAGGTTGTGGAGGTGCATCGGAACTTGGAACGAATTGCAGTGGTCCAGAAGGTCCATGAATGTCCTGTACAGTCGGCGACTGGCTTAGGGTCGTGTGTTTTATTGATTTCCGGTTGCTTTTCTTTGTTGCCAGGTGTGTTATGGCGCCACGGAGGAGGACTCGTGCCCAGCAGGGAGAGTCTAGTGGTGGTCCAGAGGAGCAGAGCAGGGCTTCAGTTTCCGAGGGTGTATCTGGAGATGCGAGAGCTCCAAGGATGGACGATTTCTTCCGAGGCATGTTTGAGTATGTGTTTCAGCGGCAGCAGGGAGATCATCAGCAGCAGGGTGGCGATGCTGGTGAGGACCGGGCTCGTGGTGGTCATGGTCGTGTGCTGAAGGAGTTTTTGCTGTTCCAGCCTCCTTCTTTCGGTGGGCAGCCAGATCCTGAGGTGGCCAGAGAGTGGCTGGATGATATCCGGCGGATTTTCAGTGTGATGGAGTGTCCCGAGGAGGAGCAGGTGGCGCGGGCTTCTCATCGTCTTCAGGGACCGGCCCGTACTTGGTGGACGTCAGAGTGGGGTTCAGTGTTCCAATCTCGTCCTCTTCGACAGATTGCGTGGCAGGAGTTCGTCACGGCTTTTGAGCGTGCCTTCTGTCCGTCCTTTGTCAGGTCGCAGAGGTTGCGTGAGTTCATGGAGCTGACTCAGGGTGACATGTCGGTGATGCAGTACCGTGCCAGGTTTATCGAGTTGGGCCGTTATGCTCCTCATATCATGGCAGATGAGGAGGTGAAGACCGATCAGTTTGTTGGTGGTCTGAGGCTAGAGATGAGGCATCATCTTCTTGCGTCGGGTTTGACCAGTTTGGATGCGGCATGTAAGGCAGCAGCGGTGCTGGAGAGAGATTTGCAGAAGGTTCGAGGGCAGGGCAGTGCTAGTCAGGTGCAGGCAGATTTTAGCCAACCAATGGGGATGCAGTAGCAGAGTACCGTCCAGCTCTCAGCAGGTGGATCAGTGGCGACGCAGACTGCGGCTCCTGTGCCAGGTTCATCCTTCAAGTCGAAGCTTAAGAAGTTGCTTAAGGAAGCTGGTTTTGGCAAGAGGCGTCAGGATCATAAGGAGTCGAGGCAGGAGTCGATGGGCAGTGTTCAGCAGCCGGTGACTTTCCAGCGTCAGGGTTCGATGACTGGTTCGCGGGGTGGCTGTCCTAGGTGCGGTGGTTCTCATCCGGATAGGCCGTGTTCAGCGCCCGTGATTTGCTTTAGGTGCGACCAGCCGGGGCACATGGCACGTGACTGTCCGCAGAGACCACGCCAGCCGCATGAGTTTCAGCAGCAGCAGCAATTTCGGCCCCAGCAGTGGTCAGCACAGCCGCAGCAGTACCAGCAGCAGGGACAGTTTCCTCAGTTGTCGCGGTCAGCTACTGTGGGGAGGCAGAGATCTCAAGGCAGAGTGACTCACATGACTAGAGCAGAGGCTGAAGCGTCGCATCTGGTGGAAGGTACTCTTCCGATTTTAGGTTGTGCGGATCGTGTTTTGTTCGATTCAGGTGCTTCTCATTCGTTCATCTCGGAGGATTTTGCTCAGAGCGTAGAGGACCCGGTGACCGAGGTGTCCTGTGACTTGGCAGTAGAGTTACCTACCGGCGACTTCATGATCACCCCGTACTGCTTCGAGAAGGTACCTGTATGGGTGGAAGGGCGGAACTTGCCGGCTAGACTCTACGCGTTACCGCTTCAGGACTTTGATGTGATTTTGGGCATGGATTGGCTCGAGGTTCATCATGCTTTGGTGGATTGCGGCTCGAAGAAGGTCTACTTCCGACAGCTTCGTGGACCCACCTTCTATTTCCAAGGTATTCGGTCTTCCTCTTCTCGCTTGTTTATTTCGGCTATCCGTGCGCGGCGTTTGCTTGATGCAGGTTGTCAGGGCTTTCTCGCATCCGTGATTTTGGTCGAGCGACAGGGTCCTGAGGTAGAGGACATTCCTGTCGTGTGCGAGTTTCCTGACATTTTTCCCGAGGAGCTACCAGGGTTGCCACCGCAGCGAGAGATTGATTTCGTGATTGAGGTGGTGCCGGGCACGGCACCTATGTCGAAGGCCCCTTCTCGGATGGCGCCTGCCGAGTTGCGAGAGCTGAAGGCGCAGTTGCAGGAGTTGCTGGCCAAGGGGTATATTCGTCCTAGTTATTCCCCGTGGGGTGCGCCGGTGTTGTTTGTGAAGAAGAAGGATGATAGTTTGAGGCTGTGCATCGACTACCGTCAGTTGAACCAGGTGACTGTTAAGAACAAGTATCCGTTGCCTTGGATTGATGACTTGTTCGATCAGCTTCAGTCGGCCCGAGTGTTTTCGAGGATCGATTTGAGATCGGGCTACTATCAGCTGCGGATCCGAGAGTCGGACGTGGAGAAAACAACGTTTCGGTTGAGGTATGGGCATTATGAGTTCTTGGTGATGCCGTTTGGGCTCACCAAGGCCCCCACAGCGTTTATGGATTTGATGCATAGGGTGTTTCATCCGTACTTGGACCAGTTTGTGGTCGTGTTTGTGGACGATATCCTTGTGTATTCGCGGTCTGCTGAGGAGCATGTGCAGCACTTGAGGGTGGTGTTGCAGACCCTGCGTGGTCACCAGTTGTATGCGAAGCTTAGTAAGTGCGAGTTCTGGCTTCGTGAGGTGCACTTTTTGGGGCACGTGATTTCTGGTGATGGTGTTTCCGTGGACCCGGCCAAGGTCGAGGCGGTGGTGCAGTGGCCGAGGCCGAGTTCTGTCACGGAGATTCGGAGTTTCTTGGGGCTCGCAGGTTATTATCGACGGTTTATTCAGGATTTCTCTCGTATTGCAGCCCCGATGACCAGACTTACGCGGAAGGACGTGTCGTTCGTCTGGACGGAGGAGTGTGAGCGGAGCTTCGTGGAACTGAAGAGATTGCTTACCACCGCTCCGGTTTTGGTGTTGCCATCTGGCTCGGGTGGTTTCGTGGTGTGTACGGATGCTTCCGGGGTAAGCCTCGGTGCTGTGTTGATGCAGCATGGGAGAGTTGTGGCGTATGCGTCGTGGCAGTTGAAGCCACATGAGGCGAACTACCCTACTCATGATCTTGAGTTGGCAGCGGTGATTTTCGCTCTGAAGATCTGGAGGCATTATTTGTACGGCGAGAGGTTTGAGCTTTTCACTGACCATCAGAGTTTGAGGTATGTGTTCACGCAGAAGGATCTTAACCTCAGGCAGAGGAGGTGGATGGAATACATGAAGGATTATGATATTACTTTGTCTTATCAGCCTGGCAGGATGAACGTCGTGGCTGATGCCCTGAGTAGGAGGGTATCGGTCAGTCGGTTGTTGTTGAGGAAGTGGAAACTTTGGGAGCAGATTCTGGCCATGACTTTTAGACTCAAGGTCCCGCAGGACCAGGGTTCGGCTGTCCTTGCGAGTCTGACTGTCATGCCCGCGGTGCGTCGACAGGTGACTGAGGCTCAGCGAGCGGACCCCGAGCTACCTCGTATTCTGTCGATGGCCGAGGTGGAGCTTGGCGAGGATGGAGCTGTGAGGTTCAGAGGTAGATTGTATGTGCCGTCCGAGGGGCAGGTGCGGCGTACTGTATTGCGTGAGGCTCACGGGAGTCGGTATGCCGTGCACCCCGGATCAGCTAAGATGTACCAGAACCTGAAGAGGCAGTTTTGGTGGCCTGGTATGAAGAGAGATGTTGCAGAATTTGTGGCCAGGTGTTTGACCTGTCAGCAGGTGAAGGCTGAGCACCAGCGACCAGGAGGCACACTTCAGCCCTTGGACATTCCTGCGTGGAAGTGGGACCACGTGACCACTGATTTCGTGGTTGGATTGCCGAGGACGTCCAGTGGGGAAGATAGTATCTGGTTGCTAGTGGATAGACTGACGAAGACGACGCGGTTGCTGCCGGTCAAGGTCAGTTGGAGCGTGCAGCGTTTGGCTCGTCTGTACGTGGAGCGGATAGTCCCGTTGCATGGAGTCCCTATCTCTATTGTATCGGATTGTGATCCCCGTTTCACTTCAGGATTCTGGAGGAGTTTCCAGAGGGCTCTAGGCACTGAGTTGGCATTCAGCTCGGCCTATCATCCTCAGTCGGACAGTCAGTCTGAGCGGACCATCCAGACTTTGGAGGACATGTTGCGAGCATGTTGCTTGGAATGGCAGGGGAGTTGGACCCACCATTTGCCATTAGTGGAGTTTGCCTATAACAACAGCTATCATTCGAGCATCGGTACGGCTCCCTATGAGGCGTTGTATGGGCGACCTTGTCGGACTCCGCTTGATTGGTTCGAGGTAGGCGAGCGTGCCTTGACCGGACCAGATCTGGTGCAGCAGTGTGTTGAGGTTGTGCATCTCGTTTGGCAGAAGATGTTGGCAGCTCAGAGCCGACAGAAGAGTTATGCCGATCGTAGGAGGCGACCTCTCAGCTTTACTATCGGAGATCGAGTTTTCTTGAGAGTGTCTCCCATGAAGGGCGTGATGCGCTTCGGTAGGCGTGGGAAGCTGAGTCCCCGCTACATTGGTCCCTTTCTCATCGTTGAGCGCGTTGAGGAAGTTGCTTATCGGTTGCAGCTACCTCCGGAGCTTTCCGCGGTGCATGATGTGTTCCACGTGTCGATGCTTCGGAAGTATATGCCCGATGACTCTCATGTCCTCGAGGATGCCGTTTGGCCTGATGTGACCCCAGATCTGTCCCTTCCGGAGTTTCCTGTTCGTATTGAGAATCGGCGAGAGCAGCGCCTGCGAAACAAGGTTATTCCTCTGGTTAAGGTGGTCTGGCAGCGTCATTCTGGCGGCGAGGCGTCTTGGGAATGCAAGGAGGAGATGCGAGAGTTATATCCGTATTTGTTTGTGTGAGTCTGTCCCCCGTCCTTGTGCTTTGTTCTTCAATTTCGAGGACGAAATTCCATTAAGGGGGGAGGGCTGTAATGTCCTGGATCTTTCGGATCCTTCCTTGTGGGTCCCGGATCTGGTTTATCGGAGTGTCTGACCCTGTTGTGTCCAAAATTTCGTTTCGGACATCTTTCGTGTAACGACCCGAGAATCCGATTACCGGGAAGGCCCGATAACCCGAGACTCGTACCGCCACCCACGAGTCCGAAGACTCGGAAGGGTTAAAAGGATGGTGTGGAAACTACACAAGTATCACAAATAATTGCAGAAATTAAACAGTTATAATATTAAGCAGGAAATAAATTAACTGTTTACATGGTCCCCAATAAAGAACAATAATAACAGCAGTCCACGACTAGTACAGTGATAAGAAAGAAAAGTACAGCTACACGGGGCATCCCCCGGCTCTGACCTCTGGCACTACCTCTGGGCACCCGCACCACGCTGCGCTCCTGACGCGCTCCCCGAAGGTGGCGCCTCACCTGAAACACGGTGAAAACACGCAGGGAATGAGTCTCGGAACAAGACTCAGTAGGGATCACTCGAACCCTACCTCAAAAACGAGAAACCACTACTCTAGCGGTAGAAAAGTACCTCGGAAAGGAAAGCCCTGTACTCTACAGAACTAGACCCTACGGCACGCAAACCGACACACGTGCCACGGTACGAGAAGACCGAAATCAACGGTCGAACCGTAAAAACCCGAAGGTCGGAAACACACGACTGACAGTCTAACACTCCGTACTCGACAGGAGTACC